>JAVJGG010000090.1:31837086-31873964 GCA_035590195.1 Aviceda cuculoides
CGGAGGGAAGGGGGGTTGCATCTGCCATTCCAGGGGGGGGCTCCTGCCTTCCTTGGCAGACACCTGTCTTTCAAACCTAGACATATTCATATAAAACTCTTGAATTCCTTTATTTGCAGCTGTAAGTAATTCTGGATTTCTCTATATTGAGTCAACTGCTGTAATACAGGCAGATGTATAGTAAGGAAAACTCAGATGACCACTCATGGGATGTTTTGCGTGAGTGATGTGCCTGGTTTACATAAGTAATTTTGGGCAGAAGTGGGGAAAAGATCTGAGTCTTAACACAGCATTGAGATGTTATGCCCCAAGAGATTTTTCTTTCTTAATACATTCTTCTGGCTTATACCATATGTATCCTCCAGTTCTTTCAACAAAGGAAGCAAGGCTCTAGCTATAGTAGTCTCTTCTACTCCCTAACCGTACTTCTTCAGCAGAATAGATACCCTCATGGTGACAGCTGAGTAGTGGTCCTTTTTGGAGTATGCATGAAATGTTCTTAATTAAAAAATAATTCCTGATGTACATACATAAAGATGGCCCTATATTTCTTAACTGTGAGTGCCTATGTACCCTTAATTTTCTTTTTAATTTATTTAATATAAACAGTTTTCTGTTCTGTTCTGTATTTCTATGTCAGTCTGCCTTCTGGCATCAAACATCCACATTCAGCAGCGTCTTAAAAGTTTAAAACGGCAGCAATGTCAAGGAGTCAGTATTCCAATACGGTTGCTTCACAGTTGCAGAAGTTTAGCTTTTTTAAAAGTGAGACGACTCAAAGTAGATAGCTTGTTCAGTCGGATGTCAGCTGTCATATAGTTGACATATGAAGATAATTCTTTTCCTCAGTAGAATATCGTTTCTCTGAGTTGGCAGCACAGAAATGATTATTAGAAGTGAGAAAGATCATTAGAACTCTGAATGCTTTGATAGCCATCTCACCTTAGCTTTTTTTCATAATAAATTAACTAATCATGACTTTCAGAAGAATAAAACCTAAATTAGGATAGCTCTAAGCTCATCGGCTGTGGTACTCCTGAGAGCAGCACTATCAACAAACTCTTATCTGGAAAAAGGTAGAAACTTAACCAAAATACTTTTTATGTATTTTAAGAAGTAGTTCTACACTGATCTTCATCCTATGTTTTTTGTTTCTCTTAGATTATGGGTTTGTCATATTTCAGATGGATGTTGTCTTTTGAGAAGGAGTTAATTCTCCTGCCTTTCAGCTTAAATTTTATTTTTGGTCCATTTAAATTTTTCCTCTAGTTTTTTAGAAGCATCTGTTGTTAATAATGCTGAATGAAGACTCTGCTCAGGCTCCTTTTAACTCAGTAAATGTGAATTTGCATTTGGGCCTTTACACAAATATTTTTTGGTCCTACCTTGGACATCTACCTTGTCAACTTCTATGTGCTCAATTATTGTTGGCCTCAGTTCAAGAAAACATGGAAATACAGGGAAGTGAAACAATCTCCCTGCTTGACAGAAAAGCGATGTATGTGCTGGATGTTGTGGCCTTCCTGTAACTTTCTTTAAAATGCCTGGATCTTTTCAAATTTTTGCTGAAGAATTAATGTAACAGATTTTCGTAACGGACTCAGGAACTGTGCTGTACCGGTAGATCTTAAATGCTGTTTAAGGCATTTCCTCACAATGTAACTGAAATGTCAGATCAGTCTGGGAGGAATACTGCAGTTATTTGGCCCTTCTTTGATTGAAAGCCATGTAAGTGAAAATATTCATTAAAGAAGTCTAATTAGAGAACTGCTTATTATTAAATTTTTATTCTTGTTCGGTGTTTCATTGCATGTGATTTAGATTGTGGTTAGTTTTGGTTGCTAATAGTTGCATGATGCTTAGATGTCCTGAAAATCATGATGATAACCTGGTGAAAGCATAAAAGTGTGTTTATTTTCTCCAGCAGTACCAGTTAGCATAATACAAACGTCACCTCTCTTCATAGGATTTCCTTTTCTTAACACATAACAGTATGCCTGGTATTTTACAAAATACAGATCGTGTTATTGTCTGGTACTAAAAATGTTATTGTCAAGCAAAGAGAAAGCAACAGTCGAGATGACTGAAAATTAGGACATCATAAATGGATAGATTAGTGATAGCAAAGATTCAGGGAGCCCATGAACTTTAGGGAGAGATTTGAGAGAGAAGAAAGAGGAAGACTTCTATGTGCAAGAACTGGAAGATTGTGCCAAGTGCAGAGAGGGATGGGGAAGAAAGATGAAGCCATAGTATAGCACAGAGGGTGGAGAGCGTCGAAGGAAATGAGAACACAGATGAGAATAGAAGATAACTAGATGTAAAAAAAAAAAACCCACAACTTTTTTTTTCTTCTTGCTTATCTGTGATACTCAGCTGAGTGCTGTTAGAAAACATATTACAGTGACATTTATGCTCATTGCGACTAGAGCTATTTTCTTAGCTGCCATTGAAGTGAATGGAGAAGTACAATGATGGGTTTTCATCTCTGGGGTAGCCTGATCCAGCCCATGGTGATATCTTCATGTATATTGGTTATGGATGCGCCCAAAAGGAAACGGTAGTTGGGAATTGCTGTGAACTTCTGGCTGAGCCCCCACAGGCAGCTGTATTCCTGTATGGCATTGGCTCACTATAGAGGCTTTATGGGATTAGGAAACCACCTAAATTTCGGAGATTACCTGGTTGGTGACTCCGGCAGGTGTAAAGAAACTTTTTTATGGAGCATCCTGGATTATAAATGGCAGTCTGAGGGTTTAGAAGCTTTTCTATAACAGAGATCTTTTGTTTTCAAGGTAGAAGTATTTATAAAGGATTTATTTTCTAAGTCACAGGTGAGGATTCTGTTGGTTTTTCCTTTAGGATTACAAAGGTAATAGAGAAAAGCACCGTTTGATATTTACGAACCTAAAGGTACTATCTCACGCTGAGGGTAACTGGAACCTGAAGATAAATGATTAACTGTTGTAGTTCCAGCTCTGACATTTTGATACCACTTCTTCATACACACAGTGGTATTTCTCAGGTCTGGTTGCAATGATTTCCATCTTTTTTCTAGAAATGCAATATCATAAGCAATTGGTTCTTTACCTACAGAGCTAGGTGTGTCTAGGGAATAACTCAGTTGCCTAAACGTGGACATTTGGTGTCATTGTAGCTGTCTTTGTATATGCAGATCATCCACGTGGAGCTTGCAGAGATGATGCAGCACTTAACAGCAGACTTGTATCCTTCTGCAGTAGCAACTGCTTACCAGGCAAGATTGTCTTTGAGCTTCTAAAATGGCACCTGACACCACTGTTTAGGCACCTGAACTTATCCTTAGTTGCTAGTCAAAGTAAAAATGTAATTGAATTGGAGATGGTAGAAGGGAAAGATACGGGATTTATCTGACAGTATAACATTTTTTGGTGGTACTTCTGGTTTTGTTCTTTTAAAGACCACTTAATGGTAAACTTTGAACATTTCTAAGTAACAGTTACAATTTGTAATTAACACTGTTTTTATGGTAGATTACATACATTTCAAAATATTACCTCTGAGCTTGCAAGAGAGAGACAGTCTAATTTTCTTTTTCTTTTTTTTTTTTTTTACTTCCAGAGAAATACAATAAGCATCTGTTCTGTGGTAAAAATGCACATACAGTTAAATAACTAGTCATTTCCTATGAGTTTTAAAGTTGAACTGTAAGCCTGAAGGACAGAAAACATGCCACGTTGCTCCTGTTAAACTGTCAAGTTATTACTGCATATGAGACTAGAGGATTTTCAGTTTCTTCTCAAAGCATTTTTGGAGGATGAGTCAGTAAAGCAGTTATCTAATGTATCCATGTTGACTGCACATTGAATTTTATATTCTGTTATGTTTAGTTACACTGCTACCGGGCTAATACATCAGGATTTTTCTCTCTTTTTTTACAGGATTCTGCTCAAGAAAGTGTCATTACACGAGATATTCATCGTACGTTTCCAGCACATGATTATTTCAAAGATACAGAAGGAGATGGTCAGGAATCTCTATACAAAATCTGTAAGGTACAGTCAGTACTCTGAATTTTAAAGTGTGTTCCAAGTGTGCTATGACTGTATTTTGCCCTGATAACCCTGTTCTGATCCAAGTCACTAATCAATAAGATTTTAAAGCTTTATTTAGATTGCATGTGGAAAGTGTAGTGTTTCTGCAGCACTGCATAGACTGAAGTGCTTTTTATAACCTTGCATTTTGTATATCCTAAGATGTGTATGAGAAGAGGGAGGCTCAAGCTAGTTTTACTAATGGGCAGTTTGATATCAGAGGTCTGCTTCAGTAGAAGCATTGTGTACTGGAACTTTTTTTGCCCTGCTGGTAGAGGGGTCTGGAGAGGAAGAGAAACCCTCAGAGCAAGCTCTGCTATGAGGTTAAGCAAAAATGTCTCTAGATAATTATCTAGAGAATGAGTTAGCTGACCTTTCCACAAGCAATGTGTGTGCATAGCTTTTCATTTGTAGCTCTTGGATCACCTCTAATTTTTCCAATCAACTTAATTTTTTCCAATTTGCACATGGGGAAGTTGAGGTACTAAATGAACAGATTTGTCCAGCTTGTACAGACAGACTTTTGTTGCTCATGAGAGATCCAGAAGGTAGAATACTGCAGCTAGACAGCTAGTTCTCTGGCTGTCAGTTGCAGATTTTATTGTGTTTCTGGCAGTCAGTTTTCATTATACATTTTTTTCTACATGTAGAATAAATGATTACCTTCAACAAAACCATTTCCACTTCCCTTCCTTTTCCTTGTTACTCTGTTTCCACCTCCAGTTGATTAATAGACAGAAATGATGGAGTTGTCATAACAAGCAGAACAGAGTGTCCTGCCTTTGAGGTATAATGATACATATTCCTGTTCTCCAGATAAATTCTATGGTGATACAGACTCCTATTCAAACAATAATTTGGATGACTGCTAAATATAGCTGCTTAGGCTACATATATTGAAGTTCACTGTCATGAGTAATTCCCATTAAAAAAGAAGTAAAAAATAAAGGAGCCAAGAGAACTTTGAACCAATTACATTGATTTCTCATTAATCTTGGAGGGCTCTAGAGGGCTACAGGAAAACAGTTCCTGTGCCAGTCTTTGAAAAGAGTAACTAGGACAATGCAGGTAATTGTGGACTTGTCAGTTTGATATCAGCTAATAAAAAAAAAAATATATACAGGTTTCATTGGTGAAGGTAATTTTACCAAAATTCTGTAGATCATGTAGTCTGCCATGCAAAAAATGTATAAATGCTGGACAAGTTAGAACATGAACAAGACACATTAAAGCATTAAAAGCTAGCTAGCTAGCAGGTTACTAAACATCAGCACTGAATAAATGTATTTCAGACAAGGTGTCATGAAGATCGCTTGTTCATTCGATGCAAGATATCTTGTTCATTTGGTGTACTCTGGTTAGTCACCTAAAAGAAAACAGAAAAATCATTTCTGATAAAGCTGTCTCGATGACACAGAGAAAAAGGGAATGGTAAATAATAAGGTGTTAAAGGATGTATATGTAGATGAATCTTGTGTAGGAGTAGAATCACTTGAGTAACTCAGTATTTTACAGCTGCGGCAGCTGCTTTTATTACTGTGTCCAGAATTAAAGACGACTACTTCTACATTGGAAAGAATCTGTAGAAGTTCCATGAGGATGATTAAAGGACTTGGGAACATACTTTGGAAAGAAAAACTCTTTTTCATGAATGAGTATCTCAGTCTATTTTGTTTAATAAAGAGAAGATAAAGGAATGAATCTGTCTGAACTAGAAGCGACTTAGAGGAATTATCTGTCTAGCAGGCAGCTTCACAGAGGCAGAGATCTCAGATCTTCTCAGGTTTTCTGTACTAAAAGTGAAGAATTCTACTCATCTTCCAAAGCTGGGAGCCTTCCCTGCTCTCAGGGCCTCTACTGCTCTTGCAGACAGAAAGTTGCTGCAGATGTTGGTCCTCTCTTCTTGAAGGATCTGGATTAGAGGCCTGTCAGTGTGTACATCAAGTTGAGGACTGCTTTTCCTGTGAAGCATTTTGTATTTATCTACAGTTGAATGACCTCTGCCACTTTGCCACTTCCTCTTGATATGAACACGTTCTGCGTAGCATCTTTACAGTCAGCTTCTAATTTACTGCTCCAAACAACTTTGTCTCATCAGCAGTCTTTGTTACTGTGCTATTTTTATATGTTCTGTATGATTTGTGAATATTTTCAACAGCATCATCCCTAGCATGTCTTTCTGTAAGGTTCTGTGAGTGACCTCACCTTCATTCTGTAGGTGAGAACTGACTGTTTATTCCTAACTTTTGCTTTCTATCCTTTAATCAATTGTTTGAGTGCAGAAGACGATCTTCTATGGCAGCTTAGTTCCCTAAAAAGCCTTTGGGAAGGGATCCTGTTGAAGGTTTTCTAAAAATTCTAGTAGACTCTATTGACTGCCTCATTCTTTTATGTGCTTATTGGTTCAGAGAAGGATTTGGGAAGCATTGCTTCCTTGTAGAACAGCCACATCCAATCTTCAACATTGAATTATTCATAAGTTTACTGATTTTCATTCTTGACAGTTTCTACCTACTTGACAGTATTGAGATCAGACATAACTGCTCTGTAGATCTCTGGGCAGCAACTTCTTTTCCTTCATCCTTGCACTGTTTTCTTAAACAGCTGTGGCTGTGTTCTACAGGTGACCTGTCTATGGTCGGGTCTGACTGGACCTTGAGTTTATGATTGATGTGGTGAGTTTTAGAGAAATATTTTTAAAAGCTAATTAATTTGCTTTCCATTGGGAAAAAATTAATAATCTGTGTTGGAAGTAATATTGTGGCTGCTTTGTATTACAAGAATAACTTTTAACAGAGGTGCTGTGCACTCATGCCCTTCTTCTAACATGAAAGAATATATTTGAAGAATGGGATTATTGAATAAGGCTAGAAAGGTCTGTCCTCAAGTGGGAGGGTAAAAAGCTGAAGAGCATTTTCTTCATTCCCCACTGAAATGGGAGATGATGTGAGCTGTCAGATAAAAAGGAAAACCATTAAAAGCTCACTGCCTCATTTTAACGGGTCTGTCAGTTTTAGTTCCGTCTCTTAATCTCTTCTTCAGAACAGTAGGAAATCGGGAAAGATGGAAACTTTTTCAGTTGAAGAACATCTATGTGACAAAGTATCTAAAAATAAGCTTTAAGGCTGACAGTGGTGATAAGGAATGAAAAGAGTTCCAGATTCTAGATTGTAGATTTCACTTGAGGACATGGCATAAGCTAGATTTGCACAGAGCAAATATCTTTGGGAAAATAGTTCCGTTTCTTGCACACTTTCTGTTTAAATACTATATGAATTCTAGCTCTATTTAAAGAGCTCATTCTCTGTGTTACAATGCATAGCAAAATAGTACTCTTGACCTACTTCCGTGCATGCATATGTAGTTAACAGCTCGATGCTCTAGGGAATCAAAGCACTTGGCAGAAATAGTCCTCTCAACTGTTTGGAGTGTATGCAGTGCAGAATTTAATGCAAGATGTGTTTTGTCTAATTTTCTGATTAAAGTAACTCCTATTCAACAAACAACCACTGTGACTTTAATAGGAGAAAGGGAGTATGTTGCAGGGAAATCAGTCAGGTTAGCTAGGTGAGTGTTCTTACTGGGCAAACTGGAAAAGTAGACACAACACTTCCTGTTTTTCTGAAAATTGTTGAATTACTTTTCAGAGCTTCAAAGTTGGTGTTAGTGTTTTCCAGTAAACAAAGGCATTATGGAAGGATATGAATCATTTGTATCATGACATATTTTGTTACTAAATACTTTTCTCCTTGGCTGATCAAATTTGCAGGTTTTTTCCTAATCCCAGTCATACTTGCCTGAAGGTTTTATGCACAAGATCAGTGCGATAGCTGGTTTAGTGTGAAATGAAAAACTTCATTTTAGTTGTCATTCCAATGTCTGTCTGTCTGTTTGTACCCACATTAGCAGAGGAAATAATAAACTGCTTTTCTAGCAAAGCTAATACTGAGTGGGTTCCAATATGGGTTTTTTTGGCTTTCTTTTCTCTATAATTGAAATGTGAAAATGTCTTTAAGTTGCTCTTCTGTGACCAGTAGCTTCTATACCGTGGTAAGCTGTGAATGATGGATTACTCTTTGGCTCATCCTTCAGCATGGCAGAACTGCTGCTTAGTGCTGTCCTGTAAGCTGATTGTCTAACTTTCATCCTTTTTTTACATTTTCATTTCCATTTCATTGCAGCATCTTTTTTCACATGATCACCTCTTCTCAGCATGCATGTTTTCTTCCACATTTTTCAATTCGTAGTATCTCCTCAAATTTACAAATGGGAAGTTTCAGTATTTGTCCACTTTGATTTGAGCATTTGTCAGAGAGCAGATCTCTTTCTTTCCTACAGGAGTCTATTGGCCAATTTTAGAATAAACATAGGAGCATAAACAGAATCAGTTAAGAATTATTTTTCATTTATTTTTATTTGTTTGTTTTCTTTGCTCCTGGGTTGAAGAGCAATTTTAGTAAATATTGTTGTCTTGTTTCATGCAAAGGATTTTTAATGTTATCTTGTCTTCTTCCATTTACATATTAATAAGGTTTCTTCTCTGCATCTGTGCTCAGCAAGGGAGCAGTAGTACTGTTCTTGCATATGGGGTTTCTGCTGAGGCTGTACTAGTGAAAAGGTCAGGATTGTGAATCTTGAGTGCTGGAAAGAGAGTGAAGGCTTTAGTATGTTTGGAGGCCTGCCTGAAAAAATGTGAGGATTTCTTCATTCTCTCAGCCCTTATAGCTCTGGAGGAGGCATATTGTATAATATACATGTGCTTCTCCCTGATACTCAATAAACAAGTAACTGATTTCTAAAAATACAGTTTTCAGTTAACACAGAAATTCCTTGTATAATGTTATATATTCTAAATGCTGCA
The DNA here is from genome assembly GCA_035590195.1 of Aviceda cuculoides. Classification (NCBI taxonomy): domain Eukaryota; kingdom Metazoa; phylum Chordata; class Aves; order Accipitriformes; family Accipitridae; genus Aviceda; species Aviceda cuculoides. The sequence goes on from JAVJGG010000090.1 coordinate 31,846,021, forward strand.
TTTATGGGAATATGATTACTTTCAGACTGTTAGCCTTATAATAAATTTAGGTATGGAGTTTTAAATTATAGTATCACTAAAATTATTCAGCGACCGAGCATGTGATAAAGTACTCTGTTGTGTGAGAAGTCTGCATCAAAGTATGGATGTTTTCTTGAGACAGTTGGTTTTTCAGACACCATGTAAGACTTTAAACTCTACTAAAATGGACTTCAGCACAGAGCTATGTCTGTATCAGACATTGAGTAGATTCCCTGGATCATTTCTGTCATTTTGGTAGCAACACAAAGGTAAGTAATGAGAGCAAATCAGGCTTGTAATTCTCCCCCAAAAAACTTGCACTCAATTCCTGTTACATTTTCCTTTTTCCTGGGACACAGGTGCCGGGTATCTCGTATGGCTGTTAACATGCATTGTGCCAGTCTCTTTTTCAGAGAAGTGGGCGTTTCCCGTGCCAGGAATCATTATTAGTGACAGGAGAGATACCGTTATTGCAGATGAGAGATGGAGATCTGTAGAGCTTCTGCTCATACCTTTCCCACTGCATTGCCCTGAAATGTGCGTGTAGGGTTGAAAGCTCTGGAGATGTAAGACCTTTGTATGAGGCAGGCACTAGAGAAATATTTTTCATGAGCTCTCTTTAGTTTCTAATGTAATTGTAATGTTTTGTTTCTAATGTAATTGAGTTACTGTGGTAAAGGCAAATTGGCAATGTGATTGTACGCTTATATTTGCTAGTTAGTGTTTTGCATTTTTTTTAAGTACATTTGAACCTTCAGCAACTATAAGCAATCATTTTCATGCTTATGAGGATGCAAAGTGGTGAAAAACATTTCATTCTGGAATTTGAGATGTACTCTCTACTCTTCCTTTTTTAAAACTGCTGGGACTCATACACAATAGTTGCAGAAATCCCAAATCTGAGGTTTTAAATTCAAATCAGCAACCTTTCCATTTGTCTTTCAAATGCTAGTTACTTGGAATTTTTCTGTCTACAGAAGATTCTGATCTTTGCAGATTTTCCATTAATTATTTTAGAGAAGAATTTCTGTTCATCTCTGGATTCTTCATTCACTTTCCCAACATGCAGGCAGTTCCCTATCATTGACTTTATTTGAGGAGACTCTGTTGCTTCCAAAGTATTTGCTTTCTAATGATGTTGTACTAATAACCGTATAGTAGTTCTATGCAGTAGTCTTCTTCAGAAGACAGATAACTGTTAAAAAGATATTTTCATTCTGTGAGATCTTCATTTAGGTAAAATGATTGAAAGTAGGCTTCAAGTCAGAATCTTCATTAAGTCTCATTTATGAGACAGAGAATATTTAAAATCTCAGTTAACTAGTGTATTGTGATTGGAGATTCCCCAAGAGCTTAAGAAAATAATAACTTAAAAAGACTGTAACATTGTTGCAGGTTGTCATGGGAAAAATCCCATTCTCTTGAAATTACAAAGTTACAAAGACTGCAATGGCAATAGAGGATTTGGGATTTTGCTCTGTTTTCATATTTCATGTGGGAAGACAAAGTTAATGCTCCTCAGTCCCTTAAAAAGACAAATCTTAAATAATTAATCTTAGATCTTTTGTTAATAATACAATATTATGGTGGTATCTGTAGGCAGCATCCTTATTTTTGAGGCTCTTTTGGTTGATTACATTATATTTCAGCAATATCAAGTCCCATAGGTTACTTAAAACTAAAAAAGTATAATTGGAAATGTAATATGCATAAAGCTTCAAAAATCTCTTTGCTTTGGGCATATACAATGAAATCATGTAGATTTTAGAGACTTCATTAAAAAATAAATCTTTAGTTGCTGGGATTATGATGCTTTGACTTAACAGCAGAATCTTTCTCAGTTTGATCTAATTCTCATGCAGAACCAAAGTTAGTATGTAAGTATCTGGTAACAGCTGCTTGTGAAGATCAGATTTTGGGGAAGGACCTAGTTGAAACGCATTGCAAAAAGCAAGCAGATCAAACAGTTAATTTTTTTTTTCATAGTTGTCAGTTGCTTCAAAGATTTGTTAATGATGACATCCTTTCACTGACTGGGGCCCTCAGACATTTTTCTCTTATATATCCTATATATATCTGTGTCCAATAATTAATTTGAAATATTTTTTTGTAAACCAAATTATGTAGTACTTATTGATTTGTAGTTCCGTGGATCACCTCTTTTTACAAATGCTTCAAATTTGTCATCTATTCTTCTGATTTAATCAGCCAATTAAGGGATTACCAGTTTACTTCCGCCCCGCCCCCCCGGGTTTTTGGGTGAATCCTGTTTGTTCTTAATAAATTTTTAGTATTTTTATTTCTTTTCATTTATCATCTCTGCTGATACTCAGTTGAAGACAGATCCTTCAACACATCCCGTTAGAAATGGTTCCAGCAGAATGACAACCCCTGTGATTCTTCTGTAATAAAACAGACACAAGGAAAGTTCATGTGGATTTTCTGCTATAGTTTAAATACAACTTTTCTACCTTGATCAATATATTTTCCAAGTAGAGGCTTTGTCTTTCTGCTCTGGATGTGTTTGAAATTGATTTATTACTAGTTCTAATGTGTTTAGGAAGTTGATTATGAGAGCATTCTTGGTCTTCCTTCATATTTTTATGTTAACATGCAGAGTGAGGATTTTTTTGCACCCTCCCCATTTTGCTTCTTTTGCCATCATTTCGACTTTTTTCACAATCTCGAAGGAGTATCTTTTTTATTTCTGATAACTTTCTTTACTTTTTAATCTGTGTTAGTTTTGGAGGCAGTTTGTTTCAATGTGTTGGTTTCTCAATAGCTATTTTAAAACTTGTTTGGATTAATTTATTGCTGTTTTCAGCAAATTACTAGCTATTGTGCTAATAGTGCTTCTCACAACAGAGAACCCCCATGCTTTCATAATTTGCTATTAATTTTTCAGCTTGGATTTTTTTTTAAGTAAAAGTGTTGTTACATACTATGAAGAAATCATGAATCAAATTTATTATCTGTAATTCTGCATATCTGTTTGTAAGCAGAGCTGGCCTTTCAAAAGCAGAAATAATACAGCTATTAGGAATATTACAGAAATAAAATATTAGGGATTCATAAACTGATAGATTTTGGGAACAAATAGACAAAGACTCATGATGATGATGATGATGATTAACCAGTGGATGGTTCTAATTAGTTATATGTAGTATTCATTTAAGTGTTGAAAGTAATTTCTGTTAATTCAGTGCTTAGTAGCTAAAGAGTAATTTTAAATTAACGTTTTCCAGGAGAGCATCCTTTTTTTCCAGTTCAAAGCTTTGTATCTATTGTATACCTACAGAGTTATTTTTTTTATTCTACTTTTGTGGCTAGAGCTGGTTTAAACTAGTAAGCAGTTTGTAATTGTTCGTTACATTTTTTTCAATAATTTATATGACTAGTCTTCTTTTATTTGCTTGACCACTGAAACTGAGCAATGGACTTGGATTATTTTCAATCAGATTCTAACTAATCCCATCTAACATACTTGAAAAGAATGGTAAGCAATATAGATAAATGACAAAGAGCTATAAGTCACAGTTCAGTTTATCACAAAGCTACAAATGCATTAGGAAATGTATGGATGAGTTGTTTATGAACAGTGACCTTGAAAGGAATACTCAGGTTATATTCTTTACAGAAATCTTCTCTTCTGGAATCATTAAAGAATTCCTTATAAATATTTCTTTCTTAGTTTTTGCCCATCACAATGAAAAAGGAAAGGTGGTTTAAAGACTTTAAATATGTTTTGGCCTCCATTTCAACATTTCTGGCAGAAATTATTTGCAGTTATGATAATTCTGTTGGCTGGAAAGGAGTCGCATTTCTTTTCAAGTCACAATTCTTCTTACCTGTTGAAGAGGCAGCTTAGCTGCCTTTGAAATATTGTCCGATAGACCCAGGTGGGTTTGGTTCCCCAGCATACCTGACATTGTTTGTTCACAGTCTCACTGTGCTTCCTTTCAGTGAATTTGCAATCTTGATGTCATTCAAGACTTGAAGATAAGCACGGTGTTCCAGTTTGAAATATTCTCATCTGTAAACAGACTTGGTGGTGGTTTGGGGACAAACTAGATTTTCTGATTCACGTGGCTTGTTCCTCCCTGTAGCTCTGGCCTTATGCTTTTGTTTTCCCTGGCTGTAACCTTAGTACCTTACTTATTCTCTGAGGATGTCTCTCTCTCTGATGTCAGTCCTGCTGCCGCTTATACTTTCTCAAGTTTCCTCAAATTCCTAACATCCTCTGACATCTCTTTAAAAACAGTATCTGTCTTCTTGTCTCGGAAAAGTAAGGGGGAAAGAAAGGCTAGTTATTTTAGTTTTGTTTTCTTAAGAGTAAGAAAAAAGTAGTATGTCAGTCATACCATTTGAAAATGAGTCTTGTTCATTCTTCAGCAAACAATGATATGGAAAAACTGTTTCTGATTAAATTTTCAAGCTAGAGTAGTTCTCAGAGGTATTCTTACAACGAACCGCAGGCCCTATACTTTCATGGTGTCCTAACTTGTTTTTCCAAAAAACAAACAAGCGCTCTTCCCACAACGCAAACTACCCTGGTTTTTATATCGTATTTGTTAAGTCATTGAAGTTATATCATTACTGACCTCAGCGGAATTATCCTTGATTTAGGTGAAGGGAAATTGCATCCAACTTTTTTCATGCTGTTGGAAAAATAAAAACTTACAAATATGACATCTATGGAAGATTGAGGGTGACCTGTAGATGTTTTCTTAAGTGCCCTGAAAGCCTGTGCAAGAATGGTTACAGTTTCACTCCCTTTATTATTTTAGCCTGTATAGTATTACATATTCTGAATAGCTCATTGATTATAACACATTTTGATAATGCCCCTGTGCATTTTAAATATATGTTGACTTCTATTTTTTCTAGGCATACTCTGTCTATGATGAAGACATTGGCTATTGCCAGGGACAGTCTTTCCTTGCAGCTGTTCTTCTACTTCATGTGAGTTAATTGCAAAATGAAAGCTCTGATATTTGAAATGAAAGCAGCTTTAAAATCAGTAGTACTGTAACATGCTATTTGACAGATATTTACTGTTTACTTGTCTGTATTCATTTTCCTCTTGTTGCTTTTTGGCAAATAGTGACTAACAGCTTCTATCTTTATGAATGAAGATTTCCTTTATATAGGAGAAATCCATTAAATTGTCAAGTACTTCTGTGTCAAAACCTGAAACTGGTTTGTTACATACTAATACTTTCTTTTAATTTAGTTATCACATAGGTGAACTCCCTTTGTGTTTACAGGGAATTTAACTTTGGGAGATATTCTCAGAGTACCTAACCAGAGCAAGCAGTCTCATTAATTTTCAGTGAGACTTTTTCTCCTGGGGACATTTTATAAAATCTTTCGAGTGAAAGCTGAATTTTAACCTTGATACTTTAGCCTGTGAGGAAAAACTGTACAAACTTTGATCTGCTGCTTCCTATATATACATGTGCATGTATATATAGAGATAGATAAATACACAATTTTTATACCTGCAAGATGCTTTAACTTTGATGTGTCAGTGGAAAAGCAGCAGATTCCAGTAGTGTGGATATCGTAAAGAATATCTGAATAAACCAGCCAAAAGCCCAACAACAACTCTTACACGGGCTCTTGCCTGCTTTTTCTGTCAGGCTTTAATTAATAAATTATTATTCATGGTTGAAATACATTTCAGATTGTGGTTTTGAGTCAGCTTTTGGTGGTGTTTATGTTACACATACACTTCCTAAGGCATCTAGAACTCAAATTCAGATTAATTTAAGTTATAATTCCTAGTGAGATCTCTGACTCCTTGAAGACTTAAGGAGCATGCATGATACACAGTGACAGTGTTACAGATAGGCTTTAGATTCTTTAAGGATAAACCTGAGTTAGTCACATTATTGCAAACCCACCTATACTGCAGATCAGCTTTTCTAACAGTTATTTTGCCATTAACTTTTTACCCAAAGAAGGATTTTTAAGTTCCACTGGAAGAATAAGCCATTTTCAATTACCAGAGTTGTTTAGAAATGAGTGGGTGTCATATTTTTAACATTTGACTAATACTTCAGCTCCTCTCACTTGGTTGCATGCTGTTATATAGTCATTACTATAGCGAATCACCTCTGTTTCTAGTGTTTCTGGAGTTAGAAGAGATTGCCCTGTACACAGGGAATACTAAATGGCAATTACCTTCATTTTAATATGCCCTTTATAACATTTGCTTTCATAATAGGGTATTAAACTGAAATAATCAGAGAAAGGGGGGGAAGGGAAGCAGTCTCAATGAGCTCATGCAAGTTGGGAGATTCCCGGGATGTCCTCAAATTCTTGTTTTTCTCAAATACTCCAACCAACCAGTATGCTATGAATGCTTGTAAGACCCACTCTAACTCTTCTATCTTTGCATGGATTTCTAGAGCCCTTCCTTTCCCTTTTTTCTGGGACAGGATATCCTTTCTCTTCAGTGTAGATATGTTTCAGGGATGGTTGGGCAGCCTGAGCCTCCATCCTGGCTTTTTGTGATCTTACTGTTTTGATGAAATTCCCATCAAAGGTGAGCAGGTAACTTCCAATCATGGAGAGACAGTGTTGCCAACTCTAATCGTTTTACTGTAAGTCTTACAGTATTTGACTTTTTTTTTTCTTATTGTCTATGTCTCGGAGTCATTGCTATGTGAAAAACTAAAATTTAATTTAAAAAAACGGTAAATTTCTGGCTTTTGTGATTCCAAAGAAAAGATAATAAGAAGCAAATATCTAAATGCTAAAAATCAGAATGGAAATGCAAAAAATATGTGTTTTGCTTAAAATAAAATAAGAAATGAAAACTTGATCTATGATTTTGAATTTTGGGGGTTGGTAATATTGGAGAACCTCTATCCACTGAGAGCGAGGACTCAGTGGCCTCTGCCTGTAAATGACTTTGGCTTAGTTCTTCTGTTCTTGCTCCCTCTCCCTGTCTCGGGGGAGGAATGATTGTCAGTGCACGTGTGTCTGATTGAGCATGCAAGGTAGGTGTGCTTGTGCATGAGCATCTGTCATTTTATTAGAAATAATTGTTACTTTACCAAAAAACCTGAGATTTGTGTTCATCTTATTATAAAGCAGATTCAAGCCTTTTGGTCAGGATAAAACTATTCCTTCCCTTTACCTTGTCTGCAGCTTTTATCTGCTGTCAGTGGGGATCATTCCGTCCAGATAAGATTGTGATAAAGAGCTTTGAGATTCCTAAGAGCTTGTCCTCGGCAAATCTAGCCTGGACAGGTAGCTAGCAGCTGATCTGGCAGTTCTTTATGCTAACTAGTTATTTTCATTTATGATGTCTGAAAATGAAAATAAAAGTGTCTGCCCATGGCCCTGGAGACAGGCCATAATCATAGGCTGAACATAAAAGATGAAACCCTGGAGGTAAATATCAGGAGACTAAAATTCTCTTTGAAGAAAATACTGAGCTTTTATCTATTGCTGATATTTGATAAGGGGTTAGCAAGAGGCTGAATGAGTGAATATACCAAAAGGTCAAGAGTTGTCATTCTTGATACTCAGTAATTGTTTTCTTTGTTACAACCTGGTGCCTGCAAAAGAACGGTTGTTTTTAATGTGATTGAAAATCTGATTTGGGGTCTGCAGTGAGTCTGGTTGTGCCTATCTTACTATTGTGTTACCTGAAGGCGTGGGGGGAGTGGGGGAGATGTCTTATCAGTGGAGGTTTCATGATACAGGGCTTCCTACAAATCCAACGTTCGGTGGGCTCAAGCCAACAAACGTAACTTTAGAGTGGACATAGTAGACATAGTGGACATAGTGGACATAGAGTGGACAGTAGACATAGCTTGTCTTTTAGCACCACCTTCTAAAACTCTGTTGGATGAGAAATTGTGGTCGAAATTAAATAGAGATTATGGAGATAGGGCTTCTTAAAAAGTCATGATGTTAGTAGATGGGATCAGCCCTCCTGAGCTCACAAATAGGTTCTGAAGGCAAAATTTGTAATTTCCTAATTCATTGTGGGAAACCTGCCTTCAGAGAGTTTGATGTCCTGGGGTTTGGGTGAAAGTAGATAAGCATTATTCTCACTGAGTGTTGGTTATGCCTTAGTTCTCCTGAATTTATCCCTTTTAACCAAGTCTCTCTCAGTAGAAATCACTATCCTGAGTTGTCTTTTTTCTTTTATTTTCCTTTTTTTTTTTTCCCCAATTGTTCTGTAGCTGAGAGTTGTGAACTGGTTGTTCTCATATCTGCTTGGCAGAAAGAATACTGATGACAGTTGTGCTGCTGTAGAGCTGTATATTTACATGAACCTATAATATGATCCCACGTTTTCTTCAAGGAGGGTCTTACAGAGCCAAATCAAGGTGCTCCTCAAGGCGAATAGTGCCATTGAGATTTTAGTTGCTTAATTCTACATTCAGAGTGATTTGCTGAAAACTTTAATATATCCCTGGTTCTGAATTCATCATGCGTAAGGTATATAAGTATGTATTTGTGTAAGGCATTTCCAGCCTCAGCTCAGTTTTTAAAATCATGTTTGTGTATTTTTCCAAACAGATGCCGGAGGAGCAGGCATTCTGTGTATTTGTGAAAATAATGTATGACTATGGCTTGAGGGACCTCTACAGAAATAACTTTGAAGATCTCCATTGCAAATTTTTCCAGCTGGAGAAGTTAATGCAGGTGGGGCCAGGGTAACAAATTCTTCTACTTTCATAAATGGAAATACTGGCATGAAGAAGAGATTAGTGCTTTGCTTCCATAAGCTACTGGACAATAAAAACCCTCTCCTTTTAAGGGTGGGGTAGAACCAAAGCAGGGAAGTTTAATATCTGGATCCAAACATTGTGAGTCAGATTTATTTCTAATTTCTTTTGTCTTGACATATACCAATCTTGCTGCTAATCTTTGTATCTATGCAGACTAGGTATCTGTTTTTTTTCCTCTCTATGTTTGCTTATGCTCACTTTTCCCTATTTCGTGATGTTGCTTAGAGAGAATGTCTCTGTTCTATTAAGGCCAGAGTATCTTCTGGGCTGCCACCATCAGTGTCCTACTTTCTGTGAATTATGTTGATGGTTAAGAGGTCAGGCAAATCAGGACATCCTGATGCTTATGAAATACGAATCAAGTGTAGGTCATTTTGTAGACTTTACTATTTTCAACATGTTGCCCTTTTTCAGATGGAATTACTTCATAGTCAGAGCAATTTAACACAAATAAATGGCTGCAAGTTTTATACATTGTTGTGCTGACTAATAAGGAGTTACTGACAGTTCATTAAGCTTTGACCTGTGCTTCTGTTAACTGCTGAAGTCAGTTATCATCGATGACTGTATATATCTGTGAGATACATTAAAACCAAACAAAGCAGACCAACATTAATTTAATGATCTTTTTCTTCACATGTCAAATTGTATGTATTTCCTACTTGGTGGAGTAGAATTGCATACTAATTAATTTGAGACTTTGGCATATGGTCTTCTCAATATTTACATATGTTAACAAAGAATTTTATTTTATTAACTGAATATGAATATATCATCAGTGTACAACAGGATTATCAGTGCTTATTTTGTGTTGCTTATATATGATCCTAGTTAGAGAAATTGTCTGATGGAGTTGTGTGCTTTGTTGCTTTCAAGCTCTGCAAGGTGATCTCCTTGTTCTAGTATCCATTGGTTTCTATAGCAGAAGCATTTATAGCAAGACACAGCAAAGGAATAACTTAAAAATATACACTATGCATGACATAGATTTCCCAACCGCTCTGCCTGTTCAAGATTTTGTAATTTCTCAACATAATCTCAGTACATTATTTGATACCGTGATAGAATCCACAGTGCATATCTTGCTAAAAACTGTGACCATGGGCACTGAAATTTATGAAGAAACGTATTTCCATTGCTCAAAAGAATTGGATTGTGCAGGATTTCACTTTGTTGTGTTTTTCAGTGTTTAGCAACCTGGTGCTTACTGGCAGTGTAGATGAAGAGCTTGAATTAGTGAGTAATACTGAAGCATTTATTTTTTCCTTTACTCTAGGAGCAGTTACCAGACTTGTATAGCCATTTCTCAGACCTCAATTTGGAAGCTCATATGTATGCATCCCAGTGGTTCCTCACTCTTTTTACTGCCAAGTTTCCACTCTGCATGGTCTTCCACATCATTGACTTACTACTTTGTGAGGTAAAAAACCCTTGAATTAGAAAGCCCTTCCTCCACTCCACGAATGTTTCTTTTTCTGTTTCGTTTTGTTGGAGTCATTTACTGTTTAATTTCAAAATGTGTGTAACTAAATTATGTAGAAACCATGGTTATATGGAAGAGATGATGTTCAGTGAAACGCTGGTTTGGTTTTAAAATTAGAATTGTGGATTGCCTCATTCTTTGCTAAGGGATCTAATTAAGAATATCTGATGCACACATCTGTTCTTCATTTAATTTGTTAAATAATTTATTCAAAGTTAGGAATTCTAATTTCTTGAAGATACCTAGTAGTAAAAGCCTAGCAGACTTTTAGAGAGCAAGCTCTCCCAATTGTCTGATTCAGAGAGCCCAAAGACAGTAAGGGTATTGCATGTTGCTTTGATAGCCTGACATTAAACAAAGAGTGAGAACTGCCAGACAGCACGATTGAATGAAGCTCTTTTGTTTTGTTTTTTACCCTACTATACCAACTAAGGAACACATTACTCCAGATACAAAATGGTATGTTTCTGTATTGTAGGTGTATCTGTGCTTCCTTTAAAAAAACCAGACAGACTAGATCCATAATCTGGAATGTTTATTTTTGTAAAATACTAGTAGTTCCTTTTGTCACCAGGAAGTCAGGGCATCTGTGGAATTGAACCTGTTTTTTGAAACTGCCACTGATTTCCTCTCTGATTTAAATGGGTCACAAACATAAAAAAAATAGAAATAAATAAAATAATTGAGAATTTTAAATGGAAAGGGCTTCACGAGTATGCAACACTGTTGACTCTAGTTAATTCTGTTAATTTTTGTTGTGAAGTATTTTACTTGCAAATTTTCAGGCTTGCTGTGCGTGCCTTGATAGCATTCATTATAAAACAAATATGGTCCACGATTCATAACTCAGTATTTGTTTCCTTAAGAGTATCGCTGCTTCTGCATATTGGTGCTCAGTTATCAAAAAGAGGTAGGTTAATACCACCAAGTATCCAAGTGAGTGCGAGAGGTAGTAATGGTGAAGTGATTTTACATTTCCATATAAATATCTGAGCTCTATTTCTTTCACAATGTCGTGATTATTTTAAGTAAGCAAACAGAAAAAGCAGAAAGGTTGCTAGTTTTTCTGCTCTTTGTCCTCTTCTTTGGTTGTGCAGTAGTTGAACACAATCCCTTGACCACTTTTGAACTGTGAGTTAATTTTCAAAATGAGCTTCTGGTGTGGATTTGATCATTCTTTGTCAGTTCAGTTTATTACTTCATTCTGATCTTGATGTAGAGCTGCACTCAGAGATGACCATTTTAAGAGATGGTTTGTCAAGAAGTACAGAACATTGTTTCCTACTGGTGATTATTGTGATAACAGCGTAGTTACAACCTGTCTGAAGCTCCTGTGCTTTGTATTGTATTAAGCTTGAGGATAAAGTATGCTGAAGAAGTCTTTTAGTTATGGTTAATATAGATTTAGTATTTAGAATGAAAAAAGAAAGAACTCTTAAAACATTTGCATTCATCTCACATCTGGCAGTGTTTATCTCAGCATGTCTGAAGGAATTACTCTGGGAAAGAAGGTGAAAGAATGCAAGGAGAAGGTGAGAGAGTGTAACACTACAGTCTGCTAGAGAAGGGGAAACTTGTTAGCATTTGTGGAGGGTAATCATATAAAGCTAAAGGAGCCTCTTTTACAACAGCTAAAAATAAACCAGAAATGGTAAGAAAATTTACTTCAAGTGAGATCTGTACAGACGTCTTGAGAAACAGTGGGGCAGTGTGCTGACAACATACTGAGGCAACAGTGTAGACTATCAGAAAACTGCTCCTAAGATTCATGAGTCAACCAGTTTGAAGTAACTGGTACTTCTGAGAATTTGTGGGAGGAGTGTAGGTTAAAATCATATTAAAATAAAAACCTATTTTGGCCTCATCATAGAAGGAAAGTAAAATCTAAAGGCACGTGGCCATGGACAGGATAAGAAAGAAACCGTTCCTTAATGGAGGACTGAAACCATATTGCGAAGCTGTCTGTCTAGTCAGCTTCTAGAAGGAATAATGGAGCGGTCAAACAGTAACTTTTGTCTGCATTAAATTGTTCTTTACTTTATCTCCGAACAAACAGCATGCCTGTAATTCCAGCAACTGGAAGGAGAAAAAACAGTTGCAGATACTAACAGTGGAACTTATTCTTCTGAAAAAAACCAACCAAAACCTCAAAGAATCAAGAAGCCTTTGAAGTGAACTGTCTTGTGTTTTTAAAAACAAGCTTCCAGCCTTCTCATTAATTTGTCATAGATACAAATGAATTTTAAATAGCCTTCAACTTCCTTCCTGACTGTGCTTTCTCCATAACCCTGTCCTGTGTGTCATTGACAAAATGTTTACATCCTACGCAAGTCTTTTCATAAAAGAAAAATATTAGGGGAAGAAAACCAGTTAAAACCATTGCTGAATGGCTTCTGCCAACTAGTTATTCCAAGGGAGCTTCTCTGGTCCCCTTGAAAATACTAGATTTATGGATGAACAATTTGTGTCAACCAAGAGTTTTTCGTATGGGGTTTGTTTTTTTACTTTTTCATTGTGGCTGGAAGAGTGAAATTGGTCCTTACAGATATTCTTTAACTCTCAATCCAGAGAGGAAAAATACCTGTTGGAAATCCTGTAGTTTCACAGCTAACCAGGGAGGCACATTTCCTTCCCTTGCGTGTATGGTGGAACAGTAGCACAAGCTGAGGAATGGACCTCCTGGGCAGGAGCATATCCTATGAAAAAGTAGCTAAATTTATGATGGGAATTAAGTTTTATGGAGAAATTTTTAAAACCCCATCAAAGTGAGTGCCATTACAGTTGATGTCTTTTCATCATTCTCACATTGAATATGACTTGACAGAAAGAACAATTTTATTTAAATTTATACAAATTTGGGACTTGCCATGGCCTCTAAGTGATTGAGTTCTTTTATCCTGTTGTCTTCCTAGGACTCTCTTTTTTTTTTTTTTTTTTTTTTTTTTTTAAGTTATCTCCAGGCTGTTGAGGATGTGATTCAACCCCCAAATTACCTAGATTTCCAGAGGCATTAGAATATTGCCTCAATGACTCTGGGGCAGAATCTGTCACCCATCCTCATCTAGAAATGAAATATTTTGGAATTCTTTGTCTTTCCTATAACAGAAGCTTGCAGAAAATTTTGGGCTTGCGGGCAGGTACTCCACAGTGCCCTGGTACATATTATAAGGCTTGACTGTGTGTAATAAAACCACAAACCTATTGATTCAGTTGAAAGTTTTCATGGGATTGCAGCAAGCTGCATGTTTTTGAGCCTGGCTACGCAGATAAGTTTTATAATGTCAGCATCAGCTGAAGGTCTTTCTACAACATTCCTTTTAGCTGCCTGTTTCAACTGCTTCATTTGTCTCTTCCCCTTTTGCTCTTTCTGTTTGCATTGAAGAACAACTTTGTTGATGAAATTCAGAGTTGTATTTGGACTTGTCAGTCTTATCGAGCAATATGACATTATGTTATTGAACACGTTGCTAGCCTGCTCTGTTTTGTTGTCTCTTTTTGTTCCATTTTAAATTATTTATTTAAAGTCATGCTCAGAAATAGCTACTCATCTAGGTAAAGTGCGTGTTGCTTAGATAAAGCTGTCTGCAGTGCAACAATTGCATCTGTGTTATGCTATAGAATATCAAAGAATTGACATTTAACATAATTTTGCCATTTAAAATGCAAATGTGTTTTAAAAGCACTAAATAAGTGACCTTAATTAGGCATTTAGAAGAGAAAATACCCAAACCAGTTGGCAGACAATTTATAAGCGTTTTAAAAATTTTCATTATTTTTTCTGCTTAAAAAAAGAAAATACTTTAACTGGTTGTGATACATACAGTACTGCCAAAAGTAAAGGAGGTTCAGAGCTCAAGCTGTCATTCCATTAGTATCCTTGAGTTTTGAGACACTATTGGTAACCTCTGTTTTAAATAAATCTGGCTATTTTGGGGTGCAGTTCTTGCGGATATAAAATACTTAAGGATTGTGCTTGTCTCCATTTAAGGAGTATGTAAAAAAACCCTACTACATGCTGCCTTTTCTGGGCTGGTACAGATATTTGTATATTTTATTATCAGTAATTACATAGTCTTGTTATAAAAATTAATGGTTTGACTACTAAGCTGCCGTTCTATAATCAAGACTGAATAGAAGGGGATGCAATTGATCATCTAACAATTTTGAATATGAAATAATTTGATGTTTTCTAATATAGCTATTAACAAAGAAGTGAAACTACTTTTTACAGTACCACACAGCAGCGTAGTGGAAGAAGTGAGAATTGAAAGCTAGATGCTGTCATTCCTTGGCCTTTATTTATCAACTGTTGCTTTCAGAACTTTGTATAAACCAACTTATAGTCAGTTTTGAGAAACGATCTGTGATAATGAACACTGATGGGTGTTTTTAAAAGTCTTTTAAAATGTGAATGAATTGGTGCTGGTAAATGAGCACCTATTGATAGTAAAAATGGGGCACCATGTTGTGTAGATATAGTTCCTGGGAGCACTGCTTCATGACGAAATAATGAAAGTCTTAGAAGAATTATAACTATTGGCGCTGCAGATTTGATTTCCGTCTTATGCGTGTCTTGCTGAAGAATGGATGTGCCAGGAAACACTACACCGTATGGTATCACTCAGACGATAAGACCAGTTGTCTCTGCGTGTTAGTACTAACTGAGTAGTAGATACCATAATAGCCTGCTATTTTTTATCTGTCACTGTCAGATACTTCTGTGATGCCTTCAACAGAGTTGAGAAAGAACAGATTAACATTTCAATGTATTAAACTTCCTCAGGAATTGAGTCAGGAACAAGCCCACTTCCTCTGTACATCTGCACTCGGATGAAATGTGAATTAAATAAAAGATTGTGTACAGTTGTTTGTCTTCTGTAGATCTATAGGGGAAGAGAATTTGAGCTTTTTGGAATTACCTGTTGTTGACACGTTGTCTACATTTGTTAACCCTTCCAGTTATGAGTGTTCTGATAAATCTTAGCAAACAGCAGACTGAGCTTGCTAGAAATAAAATCTCTTTTAGTAACAGCGTATTAAAAGCTAGGCTTAAATTCTAAGTAGGGATAGATCTGTGCTGAAACTGCCTGCATTATTTCAGTACTATTTACAAAAGTAAAGTCAATGTCATACATGCGAGTTGGAAGAGGCGGTGTGTGTGTGTGTGTTTGTTTTCCTGCTTATGAATACAGGTGATTAGACTTTGGCATTTAGACTCTGTCTTTCCTCCTGTCCATTGCTCTTTGCATTATGCCTGCTAGAGAGCTAAGTCTCCTTTCTGAAGTCTTTATCAGCCACTGCTGTTTTATGTAAAGAGACTGGAAAGGATTTATTGCTGAGGCTGCTATAACTAGCTTTTAATTAATTTAGGAAGAAAGAGAATAGGTTGTCTCCCAGACTCCAGATGGAAGACTAGAATTTGAACATACATGTCCAATGGTAATGCTGGTTTGCTACATTCAAGCATCTGCTGACATGTCAGTCGTCATAGTCTTTTTTGTTGCAAACACTTGAGGTCTGCAATGGAGTTAGCTCAGGTTCTCTGGCCCTGGGTGTTTTACTTCTGTGTATTTAGATGAGTTATTTAAATCCACATTAAAAGTAGTTTTAGCGTAATTTATCTGATGACTACAGCTGTATTCCACTGTGGGTTTTTTTCAGTACTAGAACAGAAATGAAAAAGAAAGAAAAAAGGATGTAGTGTTTGATTGCCTGTTTGCTGCATGAGGAACTTTTTAAAGCTTTTGTTATGTATGTGTTTAAAACGTTCAGATTATAACAATAAAGAATTTTAAGTTCTTTTCAAAGTGAAGGTCATAAGAAGTATTAGGTGTTTGGATATAAAATTTCAATCAACAGCAGAAATATTGGAGGTTTGTAATACCGTGTTCTGTATTGCCACAGAGACAGGGGAACGCGAAATGTTCTATTCAGTTCTAAAGCTACACAGAATTTATAATAATTCAAGCTTGAACTGAGGAGAAGAGTATTTTAATAGAGTACATCTAAGAGGTTCTTGGAGAGCCACAGGGTTTAACATAACCCTTTACATTATGTTGTCCAGCTGTTCCTGTGAGTATCCATAATTTATGTATCTTCCATTCATAGCTGCAGCTTGTTTATCCCCAAAATAACAAGGCTGGTGATAAACGCTCAGCATGAGCAAAGAAAAAACAGTTTCACTACAATCTGCAATTCAAGATAACTTATGTGAACAGAAGGTACGTTTTTGGCGATGTTGATAAATGTTGCAGTCCTAAAATGTTGAGGCTGCTTCTGTTTCAGAAAGTGTTCTAAGGTACAGGTGAGAAGTTACCAAAGATGAGGGACCTATTTGAATGACCTAGTTGGTGCCTTAGAGGGAAGAGACATCGAATGTCATGTCACAGTATGTCTCTGAATTACTTTCCCCATTGCGACTGAAGTATTTTAGCCACTTACTAGTTGATGTTCACTTGGTTGATTTTTCTAGGAATACAGTAAATTTCCATAATGCTTACTTAACAGCAGTGCCATCTGCTGTATTTGAATAGCAGCATATTCTAAGCAGTCTTGGCAGTCCTCAAAAACGCTTCAGAAATAACTGAAGGAAAATATCACAAATGGAAGGGTGATATTCCATGAACGAATCCAGGAAGCTAAGCTAATTTGGGGACTGTTTTTAAAAAAGAGGGTAGTGCAGTCCGCCTGTGCCAAACCACTTACCATTACTTCGTGCTTAGATTCTGAGGCTGTACTGAATTTTCTAAGTATGTAAAATCAATGTGAACTTTGCATTCAAATGATTGTTGTAAAGGTAAGACAAATATCAGGGTGTGGAGAGGCAAGGGCCAGGACTATGTTGTGGCAGAAGAAAGGAGAAGACAAAGAATGAACACTGGGAAGGAGATCAAATTGAGTGCAGGGAAGCAGGACATTGGTTTAACATGGACATGCATTTTTCTGTGTGTTATGTGACCATGTGTAGCGGGGGAAGGAAGCACAGCTCTCTGTCAAGAGATTCCTAACCCCTCATCTTGTCTCCTCAAGAAAATTGGGGCCTGGAAGATTCCTGCTCCTCTGAACATGTCTAACAGCTGTTCCCTGTTTCCATACGAGAGCTGGAGGACCTGTCTTATCTACAGAGATATGAGGCCTCTTTTTTTGTCGTCGTTATATGTATGTGATAAGGCCCGTGATGCCTAGTGTGTATTCAGGCCCCTTTCTTTGTCCCCATATTAATCAGGTTTGGAAAGAGGGAAAAGAATGTCTAAAACCCCTATAATTTAAATCACTGAAAACCAGAAAAGTAATGTTAGTGTATGGCTTGGTCAAGAAAATGGAGAAAGCATGCTGCCAGCCCATAACCAGCTGCCTGTGAATTAGGAACATACCACTGCAGAAATACCCAACGTCAAAGAGCAATTCGATATGTGGAAATGACTTAAAGTTCTGTGGCTGTGATTTTTATCCTTTGGAAACAGTCACAGAAGCTGGAGAGAAAAAAGTGCTAATCTTATAGCACTCTTTCCCTTCATTCATCCATAGCAACATCTCAGCAGCAAATTATGTGAAAATCACCCCAAACATGTAAATATTCACTAGCGTAAATCCCATTAATTTCTGTTAAAAGCAACCAAACAAATTTTCATGCAAAATCATACTAATACAGGTTCATGGTTGCCTGGTGGTATTTATCATGTGCCTTTTCATGCTGCAAAACACAGAAAAGTGGCACAGTAAATACTGAATCCCACGGTGCCATTTTTACCATCTCCCTCATACGTGCTTATCTAATAATTCAGTCAACTGGTTTTAATTGGGTTTGTGTATTATTCACAGCATCATAGTGTCAGTATGGAGATTTCTGTATCTTCTTTTCTTCTTTCTTGTGTTATAGCATTTCCTGGTGTGAGTTACTGTAGCAGGCAATGTATATCGAGTCACTGGGGGAAGCCCAGTCTAAGAAGTCAACTATACCTCATACGTTAGCAGTAAGGTCTCTATGCAATTTGGTTTTTCTTTTTTTTTCTCCCTAATGTGACTGTTTAGTAAGAAAGCTGTATCTGTTGCTTATACAAAGCTTGCTGTATTATGTTGTGCCTTATTTGAATGAGAGTTTACCTTTCTTTCCCTTAGTTGTCTTGTCATTGAACTAGAAAAAATGTACAAGCTATACAAACTATATCAGAGTAAAAGATGTTAATTAACATGCATATCCCTGCAGAGCGTGCTCCAAGTCTATGTTACTTAACAAAGAGAAATTTGAGCTTCAGACAGTGTATTTATGTTGTCAGCAAAATAAATACATTTGTGACATTCCTAAAGTTTATTTTGTGTTCTCAACATACTAGAGTTGCCAACCAAATGTTTTGCTGGAAGCAGTCCAAAACATAAATAGAATTTTAATTCTCCTTTAGAGTTTGTAACCCCAATTACCCTCTGTAGCTCCTTTGAAAGAGTGTGCAACTGAACACATAATTATGAAACACTTTTGAATTACAAAACAATGTCAAAATAACTTCAGTTGAATAGCTAATCTGTCTTTGAAAAAAGGAAAATTCAGTTATTATAAAGCTGGAACAGGTTAACTGGTTCTCCTGATGGCATGTCATGTGAGGCTTGAGACTTCTCCAACCTTAAGGAGGTGCTCAGCTGACTTTCACATGTATCTTCCTTACCTGGTGCTGAACTTTAGAGAATATTGTATCAATATCTTCACTGTTTCCTCCTACATGTCATACATCTCTAGGAACAAAACCACAGATAAGGACATTAATGAAAAAAATGAATTGTCCGTATTTTTTTTTTTTAAAGAGATTCACTTCCTTTTGTTGATGAAAATGATGCAGAGGGTATTGCTGTGTAACCAGGGAAGGTCTGTCAGGTGGTCTGTGTTGGAGAGGGAGAGATGCTAGTATTTAATATAGCTTACCTTCTCCCAAGGCTTCTGTCTTCTGAAGAGAAGCTTTAAAACAGGAGATAATTTCCAAAGTCATCCTCTATGCAAATCTTGTCCAGATACTACATGATTAAATTGTTAGGCCTAACTCTTTCTTCAGCTCCACACGTGGCTGTTGAGCTTTGCCCCCTTAATTTCCTTTTTTCCAGTTGGTGGGTAGAAAGGAAGAAGATGCCTTGAGCATCTTTTCTGTCACACAGATCTCATTGGATACAAACTGGATCCTACAAAATCGGATCTTTACCTTTCTCTGTTCTTTGTTCCCAGTCTTCTTTTCAGGCCTTTTCAAAAGTCATCTTGTTTCAGAATGCAGAGGAACTCAAAGCGAGGGCTTCTCAAAGAGGGCTTCTATCTGCAGAAGGAATTTTGGCTTCAGAGGGAGTTAAGGAACTGTGAAAATCTCTTGCTAAAAGAGAGTTAACATAACAAGATTTCCATTTATTTTAAGCCAGTCTTAATTTCAGTGCACATACATCATTTGAAGTGTTTTGGTTTTACAGTCTCATGAGATACAGTTTCACCGTTTTGCCCATGAGAATGTCACCTCCAATCTCTGTCAGAAATCACGGTCTTTTGGCATATAATTCAAATAAGCAGATGTTCCTATGAAGCGCAATCTTAATGAGTTAAACGGTGACCTACTAGATGGTGAGTGTTCATCCCAGCACTATCATCCCAGTAGGTATGAAGGGTTCTTCTGCAAAACTATGCACGCTGTTCTTGAGTAAGTGCTGTCTATGGAAGTCTTTGTAAAACAGAGAGCAGTCAGCGTGACAGTCAGCAGGAGCTGTAAGGAGGCCGTAAGATGGCATAAACTCTAACATTTTCCCTTTCCTGACCCTTATCTTACCATCTTGACTGCAGAATAGTCAAGAGCTCTCTGCTTTGAGATGGGCTTGTTCCTTCTCCAAAACTCCTGAGCTTAATGAGATCTTTTAAAATGTTCTACACCTCTGCAGAAGCTTGAGGGTTCTTAAATAACACCTGTTGGAAAAAAGAAGGTACTGTGGAAATGCTTGACTAGGCAGATAAGCCAGGCTCTCATAGAAACTGCTGGCCTTCTGCAAAAGGCTAGTTAAAAGCTCCTTGGAAGAGGATATCCACATGCCTTATTTCTGGGATCTTTGCCTGTGGGCTTAATGTCTGTGAGCTGTGCAGGCTGCACACTCCTCCTTCGTTTACTCACTAGCAGCAAAGCCTTGCAGGTTGGAAAACAAGAGAATGGCCGCATAATTGAGAAGTGATACGCCCCTAATCGTTCCTGTGCTCATATAACAGTTCTTGTTTAGTAAGTGTATATATTTTTACTTTTGCCTGTTGTATGTTAAAAAACCCAAGGGTTCAGGTAATTATGAACAACTTTCACATTTGCAAATTTTTTAAATATTAAGATGAGATCTACATGATATTAAAGCATTTATTTCCAAATTCCTAATTAAACATATGACCTTTGGTTTAAAAAATAATTACCCAAAACTTATTTAATATGGACTCCATTCTCTTCCCCCCCTGTGGATGATTTGTATGTACTTTCATGTTTCCATTATAAAATTGCTGGAGGGATATTGCTAGCAATGATTTATATGTCTGGTGCATATTGGTATTTTTGGTCCTTCTTCTAAAATAGATGGAGAAGTTTTAACTGAATCTTATAAATCAGTGTGTGGTAAATGAAGTAGGATTTTAAATAAGAGATTGTGGAAAAATGAGCTAGGCCTTCTTTTCCATAATCATAATCATTAAACTCGGCTACGTCAAAATAGTCTTGCAGGCATTAGGAAAAAATAACTCAAGTATGTGGATCAGTGGTTATAAAATGTGTTGTTAAAATGGGTGGGTAAGGCACCACATTTGAAATCTAAAGCATCTTGTTGTAAATCCACACATGAGTAGAAGCCTTACTGTAGATTGCCAGAGGCCACCTCCAGTTCATTCAGCTGTCAAGGGGTATATTAGTCCTTCAGGTCCAGCAAGTCCAAGCTGGTCAGCATGAAACTGCAGCAGTTGATGCCTCAGGTCTAAAATATTGCCTTGATTTTGGAGTTACCTCTCCCTTTGAGGAAAGAGGAAGGTGCGCACTGTTTTCTATTGCCAGGAGTAGCGAAGTGCCGCTCAGGACGGCTGTGTATGAAGGTTTTAAGTCCCTTTGGTGTTCTGATTTTAAGGTGCTTGTGCATTGAAGAGGTTATCTCAAGTAACGTGAGGGAGTCTGTGAGCTGCCCCTTGCCCACTGGGGTTAGAGAAAGAGCTGGGGATTCTCAAGGCAGGAGGAAACCTATTTCTGCTGCATTTGCTATCCATGTGAAGAGTGATCATATTACAGGAATACCAGGAGAGAGTTTGATAAGTTTGAATTCAGGAAGAGTATGAGTTTTAGGCAGATCAAAAAGAAATTATTTAGAAAATAAATGAAAACTGGTTTGATTTTCTTTGGGTTTTTTTTTTTTTTTTTGGTAGTGCCAGAAAATACGCAGGACACTAATTCCTCAGTAATCTAACAATTAGAGATAATATTCCTACTCAGAAAATAATAAAATCTGATCTATCAGTTAAGAAGAAAACACGATATTTGTGATGGCTTGTAGTTACACCTCTCATTTATAGATTGGATGTTCATATCAAATGCTCTCTGTTAGGAAGTAAAAATTGTTAATGTCATGACTGTATGGAATGAACTGATGACTTCAGATTGATATTTGGAATAAAACTGGGAGTACTGTGAGCTTATGTCACTGCTGCTGGTGCTCTAGTACTATCAGTGTCATGACTGAAATTCCCAGCCAGACATTTTTTCTATTAAAAAGAAGAATAAAAAGCAAATTAACTGTTGTACTTGAAATACCTGTTATCCCATTGGAAGAAGGGTTTCCTAGTCATGAAGCAAGGTTCAGTCCTGCTACAATTGTGACCTCTAGTGGAAAAAGTCAGTCTGTTATCATAATGATTATGCATCGAATTGCAAAGTAATCCACAGTGTTGCAATATTCATTATGGCTAATGTTGAAGCATTTCCAAGACTCATTAATGGTACAATCCCTTCAAGGCACCATACTATCCATGTAAAAAAATGCAATTTCTTCTCAAGAATGTCTCTGAAAAGTCTCTGCAGATTTTTATAAAAGCTAATTTTTTATAGAGATATGGTCTCAGGCTTTCAGGAAGAAGCTTGGAAAACTAGTTGCAGACACAGAAATTTCTTGGAGAAGGTTCCTTTATAGAAAGTCCTGTTGTTATCCAACAGCAGTATGTATTGCAGTGACAGTATTACTTGCGTGCAAATCTGTTGAGGCGTTTTTACATATCAGCTCTAAAAGACATTATAAGAAAAGATTTATCATGCCATTAAAAAAGCAGGCAAGCAGATTTGTAAAACAGAATCTAGGAAAACAGTCTGAACACACAGTACATAGTACAGCAAATGAGAATTGCATATGGTATTTTTCATATTTGGATGAATATATAGCTATTTATAATCTTAAATAATCAAGATATGTAGGCTACAGGCAGGAGAGTCTCTTCCATCAGCAGAGGCAATGTGTGCCCTGCCAGCAAGGCTGTCATCTTGTGTCCTCTGCCCTGAGCTGCCCCTGGCTAGTTTTCCAGGCAGGACCCCAAGAGTAGTTTCAGTTAGGCTGCTCCAAAGCAGCCTCATTCAGGGTATCTGTTCCCCTTTCCTCGGCAAAATCTTAAGGTCTTGATTGTCAAAATAAAAAGAAGTTGAATAAAAGCAGAGGAGTGGTGTTTCATATTTTTGTATAAAACATAAGTGGAAATGTAGCCTTTTTCACCCCTCTATAGTCAGTCAATGGAGTAGTTTTTACTTTCTTTGATTTTTAAATAATCAGACATAGTCATTGAATTATTCACTGAATGGATTTTTGTGCACTTGTATTTCCAGCTTTTGCAAACCAGAAGGCAGACTATTTGATACAGACATCAATTTGCTTACCTATGAAATAGCTTTGATATTTGGCTGATAACAGAAAAAAGGTGTATTTTGTGCTTGGAGGGGTGTTTTATTTTGGTTTTTTTACAGTTTGAACATGAAAGATTGTACATGATTAATCATAGCTAATCTCAGTTACTTGGCAAAATTCCTATCAACTAGAATATTTATTACATTTTCTTGATGCCCTGCTTGTTACAGTATTCTGCACTGTTCAAGAAAACCAGCATTGACAGGTACTGAAACGATGGAGAGATATCTTGTTACATCTGTAGCAGCTGACGAATTGAACAGTGAGATTCTAAAAGCTCCAAAGAGCCATCATCTTCCCCAGCCGGGAGTTTGGAAGCTGTGCCTTGGGGCTTTAATGATGAACTTTGAAGTGTAGCAGGAACAAGGGAAGCATTCCCTAGAGATTTGCACCGTCTGGTTACGATGCTACATAATGCTAAGTAATAGGGAAGAGACCTGTATGCTGGGACTGATTGAAGTCTTTTTCTTCTTATTCTCAGGGCATGAACATAATCTTCCATGTAGCCTTGGCTCTCTTAAAGGTAAGTTGTTGATTAGAAGGGGTTTTTTTTTGTTTTTATTTTATTAAACTGTATGGATATTTTCTTAGCTTAATGTGTCATGTCTATGGGAACAATAATAGTGGGACTTCTGGAAGAGGGAACAGAGGAGAAATATCATCCATATGGGTAGAGGTGTCTTCAAAATTGTACTTACAGTAGTTCTGTTTTTATTAAACTTAATCGTGTCATAAAGTTCCTGAAACAAGGAGTACAGTCTAAGGATTTAAATGTCTTGTGTGTATACTATTAAGAAAACAATTCTGGTTCATTTCACAGCATATTTATTTTGTGACTGGATTCTTTCATATAACTATTCAAGAAACATGATGTGATTGAGTATTATTTGGTAGCAAATATATTTGTAATGTCAAAAGAGGAATGGAAGTCTTTTTTAATATGGGGAACTTTTAGCTTTGGCTTGGACACAGAATTTACCTGAACAAACAAACAAGTAAACCTGTAGGTAAAGCATTGGCCCTTTTGATGCCAGTGAGATAGCTCAGAGTTAACTTACATTGACCTTCACAAGTTGGCACTAGTTCAAATCCAGTCCACGTGCAGGCATGTGGTATGGAATTTGTAATGCCACCTTTTAATTCAAAAGATATTCCCATAAAATAATTTAAGCTAAAGCTCAGGGTAGAACAGCCTGTCACTCCTAACACAACAACCCCATAACATGGACACAGACTCATGTCGTTTGGCTGTTGCTAATTCTCCAGTGTGTTTTCCTTGTCATTTACCTAGAAAGGGCAAACAGGTACAAGTTGGAGTTACTCAGTGAAGAGTAATTCTTGGAGATTCAGCTTCTGTGGCACAAAGTCCTACAGCAAAAGTGCTCCACACCAGGAACCTATATATGCTGCTGGTGTGAACAGAGCAATTGGAAATTTCAAAACACGTATATTTTCATTTGAGGTCAAGTAACTTGGGTTGAGTACTGCAGTGTAGGTATGAGATAGTATGTAGCATTATGGTAAGGAAATGTCCAAAATAACTTGTATTTTACACTAACACAGTTCATGTGTCAAATGGTGTTGTGACTCTCTACATGAGTATATGTAGCAAATGAAGTTGCCTATAAACAGGAGGTTTGTTTAATGTACATTTCCAGGGAAGCGCTCCTACGCAAATCTAAATTTGTATAAAGGGGAGGGGAATTCTGTGTTCTTTCCTTCCTGTTTTATATTTTATTTGCAACTATGGGGGCTCGTTAATTTTCTGGGTTTTGAGGCTAGTATGGATAAAGGGAAATCTAGTAGGTTATGGCACAATAGATAGTAAAACAAGCTAAAGCAAGCATCCAAGCGACACCTGACAGGTCTGCTGCTATAGTAGTAGGAACAGGTTCTGGAAAGAGGTAGAGATACCAGCTTATGGATCTGAAAACTGAAGAAGAAGAAAGAAAAGGAGTACTTGCACTGAGCTGAAAATGACTGGCGAGGTTTTCAGGAAAGGAGAATTTTGTTCAACTCGCTTATGAAGGATGTCTTTGAGACCATGGGTGTACACCCCGTGGTCTGTTTTCCTTAAACTTCCTGCTGCTGCCAGTGGGAATGGCTGAACAGAATTTAAAACCAACTCTGCAGCTTAATTCTGTCTTAATTCTGCTTATAGCAGTTCTTCTTTATATATATATATATATATATATATATATATATATATGCAATATGCTGTATCTGCCTGTTCTGGCAGTAATAGGTCTAAATGGTAAGGGAGGTGTTATCTCAAGAAAGTATTTCTACATTGCAGCCAAAAACAAGTACAAAGGAAATACAGGTAAGAAAAGATTCTAAGTCAGAAACCAAGATGGAGCTGGTGATTATATACAATTGAATTAGCATACGATTTGCTTTCAGCAGGAATTGCTGTTCTCTTAGGGAAGAAAATAATTCTGTACTCTGAGACCTGAAGTAATTATTTCCTATTCAAATGTGTTCATAATCTCTCCTAATCATTAGAAACAAAGTGGTTTAGTGTACCAGTCTTTTTAAGTTACAGAAACTGAATGTGCATGCTGCAGAATAACCACTTAAAGAACTGTGTGTTTCTAAGGTCTTGTTTCTTTCTGATTCCAAAGCGAACGAAAACAACTCCTAAGAATTTGTTCTTTGTTAAAACAGAGTGATAATTATGTCATCCGCAATCTTCTGGATTATTTTTAATTTGGACAAGGGAATTTTTCATCAGTGGAATATTAGAGTCTTTACTGTGCAAATGTCATTGTCCTCACTTCCTTGTGAAGTGTGTGCCTCACAATCCCTCATTAAACAGCAAGAGAATAGAAGCTTTTATCTTGAACTCCCATTTACTCATTGCAGTTTCTCACTGTTACAACCAGCTGCTAGTATTCAAAGTGAATGCTTGTTAGTTTTGAAATGACAATACTACTTCTGTGACCAATTACCCGAGACATCTTGATGCAGTAATCTTTGGAAATTAAACATGTATTTAAGACACGAGGGGAATCCTTTCCCTTTCCTTCTCCCACATTCTGAGTATGTTTGTAGCAATGAACAGCTATAGGATTAAAGCTCTTTAGCTATGGAGGCCGTAATTTGTAATAGGGCATTAATCTGATTTCTTATCAAAGGAAAAGCATGGTCTTTTTTTCTGTTGCATCCAAATGTTATGCTTTCTAACACATGTCAGTGCTTTTCGTGTACTCACCAGTATGCTCATCTGTCAGGCTCTCCAGCTGGTGGCACTATTTTACAGTTTGACGTTAAGCATTTAGTTATGTCATGTAGAGACTGCACCTGAATTAACGTTTAGTAAGCCAAGCTGATAGAAAATCAAATCCATCACCTTTCATTTTCTGAGCAGCAGAAAATATAGTGAAGCGCTGGGGTGTGAAAAGAACCTCAGTGTTGAAAAAGGCAGCGTAGAAAACTGGTTTAGCACAACTCAACAAACAGCTTTGATATTTTCATTTTGAAAATCCCAATTAAGACCATTAATTGAGAATGACAGAGGAAAATGTACCGTGCCAGTGCCAGCATACTTTCTGATCCCTTTTGTCATCAACTAGTTAGTTTCATTGTTGGAAATTGCAAAGTAAACATTAAAATCTTCACATATACTAAGGAAAAAAAATCAATAATAAGCTTTCTTTCATATTTAGTATTTCAGTACTTATTTCCTTAATCTTCTGTTTCTGATCTTGCTACCTTAGCAAAAACAGCTGAATGCATGCTTTATTTTGGAATTAGCAAACTGAGGCAAGTATAAAATATGTGATTGTGAAGAAATCAGGCTCTAGATTAAATACTGTTGCAGTTGCTAACTACTGAAAAGGCAGGGAGGAGTACACGATAACTGGAAATGTGAGAATGAACGATGGGGTTTTAAAGTAGGTCCATATCCAGACTTTCTTTTTGAGGGTTCATCTACTCATGGAGTGTGATTCATAACAACACTTAAGGTCAACACTTAGGCTGTTGAGCTTTTGTCTGGGTGACTCTTAAAAACGTGTTGCTTAATACCAGAGGAAAGTCATATTTTTGACCAGGAAGGTGTACAATAGTTAAATTGAAATGGGTAGAAAATAGTGAGAAAAAATAATGTATTTTTTACTGCTTGTGTTTCCCAGCCAGTGCATTATTATCTCACAGAGACTTACTACAGTACATATATTATCTTAAAAACAGTACTTTTATATATCATTCCTTGAATTCAGGCAAATGTGAGCAGGATTTCCAATGGTGCTTATGAGTTCTTACACTCCTCACTGCATGTGATCAAGTGATAAATGTGTATTACACAAACAAGACAGTTGGATTTCTTGGCCGTTTCTGTTGCCACCTTTCAGTCTCAACGCTTTTGTCAGTCTGTGCCCAACACATTAGGGAGAAGAATACTAGTTACAGTGGCCGGGACAGCAGATGATGCTATTAATTCAAGTAGCTGATAGAGAGGCTCCCTAGATTAAACTAAAAAGTGTCAAAATTACCTTGGATATTGAGGGTTATTTATTATAGAATCATAGAATCATTTAGGTTGGAAAGGACCTACAAGATCATCGAGTCCAACCGTAATCCCTGCCCACTAGACCATGTTACAGAGTACCTCATCTATGTGCTTTTTGAACACCTCCAGGGATGGTGAGTCAACCACCTCCCTGGGCAGCCTATTCCAATGTCTTACAACCCTCTCAGTAAAGAAATTTTTCCTGATATCTAACCTAAATCTCCCTTGCCTCAACTTGAGGCCATTTCCTCTC
>JAVJGG010000090.1:31874064-31889576 GCA_035590195.1 Aviceda cuculoides
GTTCCTTTCCTCCTCCTACAGCGCCCCCCTGCCCCCCCCCCCCAAAAAAAAAAAAAAAGAGACAGGGACAGAGAACACCCTACCTGGCAGCTCCATTCTCTGGGCTTACTGAGGTCATGGAAGTAGGGTGAGGAAAACCAACTAAACCATTCTCTTTGTGGATTAAGTGAACTGCTAATTGGTGTCAAAAGAGAATGGGATTTTGCTTTTACTGCCAGTTTTCTTGTGGGTGAGGTTTACATGCAAGTAATGTACTAGTTCTATGGCTGATTACTAAACAGTGTGGTTTTAGTCCCTGAAGTGATGCACACCAAGGAACACTTTTCATTGGTCTGTCTTTGTGATTTGTTTTGTACTGGAACTGATGGTCACTGATTTTTAGATGAGACATCCTGGAATTTTGTAAAGGGACATTCTCTTGTATGATGGCAAGATTGGTTCCTCCCAATAATCCAACACAAAAGCTTTGATGCCTCTCAAGGAATACTAGACCCCAAGGTAATGAAGGAAAACATAAGCCCTTAGGTATGCAGGAAATGCAAAATGGACATGGAATCAGGCTCAGTTATTCACAAACCATAAAAGAAACCAGCAAAACACTTAAAGAAACCTGGAGAAAGAGAAAGAAAGGATCTTGCGGAAAGAACATTTTCCAACCATGTTTTGTTAACACAAAATTATAATGTTTTATGTAAGGCAATAAAAAAGAAAGAACGACTCCTCAGAGAAGAAATATGAACTAGATGAAATTTTCAGTGACTTTTTTTAACTGGGGGCAAGGGAAATAATTTTGAGGGGCTTGAAAAACGTAGTTTGTTTCTGGCTTCATTTTTAACAGGAATAAAACTGGCAAAGGATTACAAAAACCCCATGTTGCATCATTATTGGTACTGATGTTACTGAAAAAAAAAATTACCTTGCAACATGCTGTGTTAAAAATAAATAAATGCTTAAAATGCATTAAAGCCTTTTTTTAGGAGACATAAAAATACATTTAGTCTCAAATTGAACTTTTTTGGTTTGCCTCCCATACAACTAATTTCAGACTGACTAAACTAATTTTTTAAAAGTGTTGTTCTCATTAAAACCTGGGTTACTGATACGAAGCTTATTACTTTTCATAGGTTTGGAAGACTGTTACAAAGACACAATGCAAATTCAACTGAACTGAACACAGAGATATGCAGTTAGTTTCTGCCAACTACAGTTAACATTTTTTCTTGTCTTAGCATTATTAAGGTCATGGCTAAATCACCAAAATCTTTCTTCTTTGTATTTCAGCTACTTACCTTTTTCTCTGGTAAATGAAAGCCATATGTATCTAATGAACTATTTTAATTCATACTTCAGTTGTGGAACTCACTGCCACAGGATTTTGTCAGAATTGTAGGTGGTCTCAGGAAGTGATTAAATGATGTAGCGAAGCATATGTTTATTCCTGGTTACTTTAACAAATGAAGATATGATGATAGTCCAGGTATGTCAATGAAGAAAGGTTTTTAAGGTTACTTTTGTGGAAGTTGAGGATGTATAATGAAAGAAAAAGTCATTTTGCACCGGACTTACAAATCTGTTGAAGGCTGCAACTGGGGACAAGATACAAAATTAGAGGACTTTTAGTTTGATTCAAGAAAGCTGGTTTTGTGTTCACAGCTGGGTGGTGGCAGCCCATTAATCTTTACTGCAGTACCTTCCTTTTGTGTGTTTGATATATGGTGGCTATGTAGTTTGATCAGGTATTAGAAAGGATTGTCTTTGTTTTCCACCAGCTTTGGATGTTACAGAGATCTTCAGGATGCAAACTTAAATTTTTGTATCAGGTTCTCTCAATACTATGGATACTGACTCTCATAGCTGCATGGATATTTTCTACTGCAATAAAGCAGCAAATAGTCTTCATCCAGCCAGGAAGATTGGTATTATGATATTTCCATCCTCAAAGCATAAGAAATGTATCTGCTTCTCTTTCCTTAGAAAGAATCCACTGAAAAAGGGTAACTTTCTTCCAGGTTTGATTTGGCTGTATTGCAAAGGAAGAATGCAGTGGACACCGTGACATCTGTCAGCATTTCCATCATTACTCAGTGTCCTGGTTTCAGCTGGGATAGAGTTAATTGTCTTCCTAGTAGCTGGTACAGTGCTATGTTTTGAGTTCAGTAAGAGAAGAATGTTGATAACACTGATGTTTACAGTTGTTGCTAAGTAATGTTTAGTCTAAAGTCAAGGATTTTTCGGCTCCCGTTGCCCAGCCAGCAAGAAGGCTGGAAGGACATAAGAAGCTGGGAGGGGCAGCTGACCCAAACTGGCCAACAGAGTATTCCATACCATGTGACGTCATGCCTAGTGTATAAACTGGGGGGAGGGGGGTCAGGGGGAATCATCTCTCCGGGACTAACTGGCCGCCTATTGGTGGGTGGTGAGTAGTTACACTGTGTATCATTTGTATATTCCAATCCTTTCATTATTACTGTTGTAATTTTATTAGCATTATCATTATTAGTTTCTTCTGTTCTGTTAAACTGTTCTTATCTCAACCCACAAGTTTTACTTCTTTTCCCAATTTTCTCCCTCATCCCACTGGGGGGGGGGGGAGAGGGAGTGGCTGTGTGGGGATTAGTTGCTGGCTGGGGTTAAACCATGACACTCAGACCTTCACATCAAGTGGAACTGCCAGGAGGTTGAAAACTGCATAGGTATGTGGAAACTGCTTCTCAGAATTGTCTTGCTAATTCTGGTCTGACATTTAGTTTTTCCAACACCAGGAAAGAATGGAAGAAATTAAGAGGTTCTGGCCAAAAAAACCCAGCTCCTTGTACAGTTGCCTGGGAAGTTTTTCATTTCAGATAAAGATAATTATAATAATGATTATAATGATGGTGATGGTAATAATGAGGGGTCAAACATCTTTTCCTTTTTTTTTATTTAGATACAATTTCTCTCTGTGGTGTCTGTAACACCTGTCCTGCCAGACAGAAAGACTGGATGTTGTAAAAGAACTTTCTTTTGTTGGTTGCTCCATGTGGTGGGATGACCATGCTGTGGACCTACAGGAAATCTCCAATCATTTCATAGTCTTCCTCCCGTTTTCCTGTCTTCAAGGCTTTGGAAAACACATATTCATTTTAATTCTTCTTCCTGGATACTGTTTGTCTTTGCAGTGGGTGGTGGAAAGGAGCAGAATCTGTGGCCTGTTTGAGTGTGAAAGAATTTCTTTTTGTGTTTGATTTCTGTAGCAAAATGGATAAAAAATATTAAAAATTGAGATTTAGTGCTTTCAGGTCGGTCCCTCTCTCTCTGCTTTGTTATGTTTCTGTGAATTGTTCTTAGTATTCAACTCACCATAAGCAACTAATGCTTTTCATGACAGAGACTCTTCCTCTCCCACCCAGGAGTATAAACACAGCTGCAAAAAAGTGAATTAAGCTTGAGTTTTGACCTTTCAGAAATGTTGTAGAAGGTTCTGCAGTAAAAAAAAGTCTCAGAAATGGCAGATTCTTAGTTTCAAAATGGGTAAAATGAACACATTGCACTCATACAAAGGCTTTTTCCAGATTTCCATTCAAGATTACTTTTTCCTCTCCCTAAAATGACATGTCTCCACAACATATTTTTGCTTCTGATACATTGGGCATTTCTGGGTTCAAAAACATTTGGTTGGAAAATGTCCTGCCAAACTGCAGCCTTCCTTCTCTTCTCTGTGTCCCTTTGCTTGTCCTTCACAGGCTGTAAGCATAGCTCTGCTGCTGAAAGGACAATCTGCCGACTGTCATTGCTTTCCTACCCTTCTGCTTTACAGGAAAGGTGATTTCCTAGCAAGATATGACTGAACTGGCTTAGGAAAAAGAGTGCATTCTGTTTAGGAACATCCAGAGTTGAGGCCTCTCTTTGGCTTTTTAATGGGCTTTGTCCATGTCCCTTCAGACAGTGTTAGTACCAGCACCTACAAACATCTTCATGAATCAGAGGTATTTAAAAACCATATATGCTGAGTGTGAACGTTTGGAGGGGCAGGGAGGAAGCAGCAGGAGAGTTGTCTGGGGATCCCAGTATGAGGCAGAAAGGCATAGGGGTAGGAGGAGAAAGTATACTCAGTTATGCAAAAGAGAGAGCTGGGACCAGAAAGCAGGCCATCAGGACCCTAAATGAAATGGGATTGTAGGCAGCCTGCTGCAAACATAACCAATTCACTTTTCAGCTACATCTGCAAAGATCTTTTTGCTGAAGCCTTCAAGCAGAATTTTCCACAAAGCATGGCTGCCAACCTAATTTCCCCCTCCTACTCAAAATTTCTGTCTTCTGGCATGCACACATTAGCAGATTAAATATCTGCCAAATGCCCAGTGCCACTGACGGTTTGGAGAAAAAACATAAAAGGCAAGACAGGAAAATTGTGCCTGGTTTTGACCCTTTGACAGCTCTAAGAAGTATATTTTTTTTTAGTAAGAACAAAGCAGCACAAGCTGACTTATCAGATGTACTCAGTCTATAATGAAGGCCTTGATTTCAAAGATCTGACCATGTTCTTTGTATCAGAACTGGTCCTTTTAGCCTCGAGCTTACACCTATACTCAGTGGTTTGCAGGACTGCTTGTATAACTACTTCAGTACCCTCATCATACTTGGTTGCCAGTTCTTTACATCCTAGACAGTTTAACTTGTACTTTTGGAGGAACAGTCAGCACTTGCAAACAGTGTTTTTATGATCATTTCCATAGTTCAGCTTCTAGCTCTCCACCTCCACAAGAACGCTACCAAGACATATAGAAAATACAAAGCAGAAGGTATGACACTTTGAAACTACTCCTTTCCTGTGCTTAACATGTTTTCCTTTGTGACAGCTCTTTAAAGAATGCTCACAAAATGTCTGCGAATTAAATTAGGTGATTTATAGAAGGATTGTTTTGTTTCTTTGTCATAAAATGTGTTTCAATACTCTGTTTTCAGAGATCTTTACAAGACAGAATCATAGAACCATTTAGGTTGGAAAAGATCTTCAAGATCATTGAGTCCAACCATCAACCATGCCCACTAAACTATGTCCTGAAGTGCCTTGTCTACATGCTTTTTTAATACCTCCAGGGATGATGACTCAACTACTTCCCTGGGCAGCCTGTTCCAATGCCTGACAACACTTTCAGTAAAGAAATTTTTCCTAATATCTAACCTAAACCTCCCTTGCCACAACTTGAGGCCACTTCCTCTCATCTTATCTCCAGCCACCTGACAGAAGAGACCAGCACTCACCTCACTACAACCCCCCTTCAGATAGTTGTAGAGAGTTATGAGGTCCCCCCTCAGCCTCCTCCTCTCCAGACTAAACAGACCCAGCTCCCTCAGCCGCTCCTGATAAGACTTGTGCTCCAGGCCCCTCACCAACTTGGTTGCCCTTCTCTGGACATGCTCCAGCACCTCAATGTCTTTCCTGGAGTGAGGGGCCCAAAACTGAACACAGTGCTCGAGGTGCGGGTTTATATCATTCTGTATCTGGATTGAAAAGGACCTCCTGGGCAAAAGAAGTGCTTCTTTGCTGTATTATGCCATGATGCGACATGGCATCCATTTCATAAACTAGTAACAGTGGCAATATTGCTGGTGGAAGGCCATTTCCCTTATTCCAGTTTAAATTTATTACTGATCATTTTACACTCCTCTGCTCTTACATCAGCATCATCCTTTATCTTAAATAGTCCCTTTCCAGTGACACTCACGCTAGTGTTTATCACCTCTGTAGATACCATTCATATTGTCCTACTAAGTAAACCAATATTCTGAGTGTTCTTGAGCTCTAGAGCATCTTAGTAGTTCTCTTCTGCATCTCCCCAGTTCTGTATTAATCTTTTTAGAGGTGAACGACTGGCTCTTTAAGAGGGGTCACACTGTGTTTTCTGTATTAATGTTGTATTTCATTATTTCTAAAAAATCTAATTTATCTGATAACTGTGATGATTGTATTCTTCTCTTATGTCTGTATGAAATGGTATTCATGACTCACCAGAGGGTTCCACAAACACTATTTCACCACCTTAGATGTGAATTTGTGTAAGAGCAGAAACTTTGAATAAAATTAATGCTGTACTTCTCTATACATTTACATTTCACTTCTTAATGAACATACAGTGAATTGTAGGTTTTATTTTTTCACTTTCAAGACATTGTCTACCTTGGATAGACATCTGACCTAACCTGTCTCAGATGTTGTCCATCATTTGTCTCCTGCATTACCACTTCCACCAACCCAGAACTTTAAAATCAGATCTGAAATTTTGTTCTGTGTTAAAGGCATAGCTCAAAAACTTACACTCATGAGAAGTGGACATACCCAAAAATAGCCAGAGCAGTTATCCGTCTTTGTGCACCTTAGATCCTGCTGTTCGTCAGTAAGTTATACCTATTCCTTCAGGGAGCTGTGTTGTTTGCAGTGTTAACCGAAGTGACTGGTGTGACATCCCATGAGATTATGGCTCCCTTTATCCATTGCTTCTGAAATTATCATTTGCCACTATCTAGCCTGGGGCGTTAGTGTTTAAAAAGTAGCGTAGTCTTTTAAGAAAACAAACAAGGAAAAAGCCAAAGGGTTCGAGTCATAACAGCAAGTAATGAAATAAACTTTATCAGTCAGATGAAAGCAAGCAGTATACAAGGTACCGTTGAGCAACCAAATTCTTCCATGTCTTACTGAAATAAGATACTGATATTTTGTATAATCTTACTGGCTAAACTTCTGAGGATGTCAATGAAGACTGGATAGGTACTTATTTCAGGTAGAACTTGCATATTGTCAACACAGATAATTAAAAAATGTGAATTGTCTTTCAGTTGGCGATGAAATTGTGACAAGTATTGTAACTTTTTGAGAGGTATCACATGAAAAGTGCACCGAGTGTGTAGGTAACGGGGCTTAGGCTTTGTATCCAAGAGTTAAAACAGCTGTTTCATTCTCTTTCTGCATATAAAAGCTCTTACTTCGCATTTGCAATGGCTTGAGGAGCCTGAACTGATTTTTAAATCAACACTGCTTTAAGCCAGAGATTGGATGAAGTGTGATACAGGGTTCCTTTCCAACCTAAGCTGGTTTTGATTCTAGGTGATCTGGTTTAGTCCAGTCTGTAAGTGCATTAAGTCTTCAAAAGGCTCTCTTCAAGATAAAAGAGAAGTGTCCACTTAGAATCTAAGGCAAAATAGATGTTCTTTATACCTGTTTTTTTATAGCTTCTTTATGTAGCTGATACCAGAATAAGAGCTGAGGCTTCTGGTAGAGAAGAGAATCCTAACTCTTGAGTGCTAGAGATCAGAACCAACTGTTCTGTTTTCAAGGTCTTCACCATTAGGCAGAGGACAAGAAATTCAGTTTTTAAGAGGCTCTCAGATCACTGTTTTTATATCTCTGGTTCCTAAATTGAGGATGTCCTTAAACTGTAGGTTTTGCTGGACTGAAGAATTCCTCTCCCAGACCCACTTCCCCTAGCCCCAAAACCAGTATTTGGTGACTTGGTGGTTTTCTCTTTAGAAGGAGAAATCTGTGCCTGAAAATGTCCAGAATCATTCAACTTCCAGACTACTGATTTTCCAGCCTTAATATAATAAATTTTCTATTTTTAAATGTCGACATTTATCTGCATGCTAAAAATCTATCCTGTCCTGACTAGTTACTGCTTAGCCCATTTGATCTCCTCCTCACACCTAAAATCAGTTAAATTTCTACTTGGTGAATGTTCACCATAAATATTCAATTTTGAGGGAGGAGACGTTCTCGTTTTGAAGGAGTAGAAGACTGAAAGCGGAGAAAATGACATGGAATTTGTTGGACTGCATTTCTTTAGCAGCGCTGAACACTGATTTATGTATTGATGACACCTCCCCATTATATTCTCTGTAATTTTTAGATGTTGGAAACTGAAGATGGTGTTTTCAGCACTACATATAGTTCTGTTTGATACTATTATTTTTTATTAATAATTAATTTTTTATTATTATTTAAATATATTGTATCTGTCTCATGTACCTAGCAAATCTTGTGATTTTGTGGGAAAAATTTTTCTTAAGTATGTAATTAAAGTATATAAAACCATACAAATAGTCATTCCAGATCAGACTTGCAGGTTTATCTACCCCAGTATCTTGTTGCCAACAGTGGATACATGGGAAAGACTGTTAAGAACAGGGCAATAATACTCTTTTTTTTTTTTTTTCCTCTGACAATTTGTGTCTTGGAGACTCTCTGAGAAAGTAGTGGTGTCTCGTGTTTAGTAACTCTGTGTGGATTGTTATTCCATGGGTTTGTCCGGTGACTTTTTGAACACGTGTAAACTAGTAGCCACAGAGATTTTGTCAGCTTAATTAACATTTTGTTTGCTTTGAACCTGTCACCTATGAGTTTCATGTGAGCTTCCTGGTTCCTGTGTTGGGAGGCATTTTGGGCAGTTGGTAACTTCAGTTTCTCCACACCACTCATGATTTTGTAAGTCTACATATCCCTCATCAACTGTCTGTTTTCCAGGCTTAATAATCTTATGTCTATATTTTGGCTGCTCATTTGGAAGCCTATGATGAGCCTTATTCTCTCTATAAATAATTCTCTGCCTCTGTTATCTCCTTTTTGAGATGGAAGGACCAGAGTAATGGATAATATCAAAGATGAAAACACATCATGGAGTTATACTGTAGAATAATGGCATTCTCTGTTTAGATCTCTATTCCCTTCCTATTCCTGCCATTTGAAGTATTTTGGTGACCTCTGCTGTGGACTGAGCTGATATTTTCATAGAACTGTCCACAGCGACTCTTAAGATTCATTCTTGAGTAGCAATTGTCAGCTTAGTCTATCATTTATATATAAAATTGATACCATTCCCTATATGCATCAATTTACATTTATCTACATTGACTTCCATTTACCGTACTGTTGCCCAGTCATTCTGTCTCTTACGGTCCTTCTGCAATTCTTTACTGTAAGGCCCTGTCTTTAAAACTCTGAATAATTTAGTAGCATTTGCAAACACTGTCACCTCATGATTCACCCTCTTTTCCAAGCCATTTAAGGATGGGCCAACCAGCATGACCCCCACACAGATCTCTGATGGAATCTACTATGAAACTAAATTGTTTTATCATGTTCTCTCTAATAATGATAAAGATGTAAACTTCACTAAATCCAGATTACACAGTTGTGATTAGACCTGAAGAACAGAAAGGACAAAGTAATTTCTGATAAGGTAAGAGGTGAAGCTCTTACCTTGGCTATGATGTAATTTTCAGGGCTGTTCTGGTGCAGAATTTGTCTCATCCTTTTATAGGAATTAACTTGAAAGAGAACTTCCTTTTTTGTTCTTCCAGTTTTAGAGTCTATTTAGCTTTTCAAAGTCAGTAATTTTTGCCACTAGAATGTTAAAGGCAATCCAATTCTTTTTTTTTTTTTTTTAACAGTTGACATAGAAAAGAGAGATGCTATTATACATCAGCATTCATCAATTAGCAGTTGATAGAGCAATTACAAAAATGTTTAGTTTATCTCAGTACTGTGCCCCATTATCGTAAAAAGTTGATATTCTTGTCAACACAAAGCGCAGGATAGGAGACAAGATGGCTGGTGGTTTTGCAGGAAGGACTGGGGCAGAGGGAGGACACGGAAGGCTGGGCTGCTCGCACAGGGAGAATGTGGGCAGGCAGGGGATGCAGAGAGGGAGAAAGAAATATATAGTGCTCACATAGGGTCCTAATTTTAAAATTATGCAAGGTGGGCAGGTTGCCAGTTTTTACAGCAAGTTGTCATGCCTTGCTAAACATGCCAGTGAGAACACTGTTATCTGGGAACTAAACCAGTATGAATACCTAAAACTAACAGGTTTGTGTTCAGGCTTTGTGCATTCTTGGCAAAATATTAAAGATAGAAGCTGCAATATTCATTATGACACATACTTTTTTCCCCATAGGAAACAGTACAAGAAGCACAAAGCTCCCACTTTGACTGTCATAAAATGATAGAAACCTGTCATTTTTTATGGAATCCCATGAGTCTTTCCCAAATATTTTCTCAGTTTTTATATACATATATGTGTGTGTATACATGTATATATATTTTTATGTTCTGTAGCCTTCTATATGTTCTTCTAATTTGGTATATTTTAAAGTACAAAGATTTATAAAGGACTCCCTATCAAGATCCTTGGTATCTTGCTACATAATTCAGAAAATATAGATAATTTCTCTATATGGTTTTATTTGTTGGAGAATATTTTGCCATTAGCTACTTCTTGTGAGTCCAGTGGACCTCAGCTGTGTACATCTGAGCAGATCTGAACTGCATCAGTACATGTGAGTAAACAGGCATTTCATGGATAGGAAGGCCAGAAACAGAATTTAACTCTACTTAAAGACCAGATAGTCTACGACAAGGAAATCAGAGCACAAGTAATATGCGTTTATCCTAAGACATTCTGCTTAGTGTGCAAGTTACTGCCTTTTGGGCCATTTTTGGCTTTTAAGTTGACTTCAGTCAGGCCATTCTGAAGAATGCAGGACAGTAATCTAATGGCATGGGTAGGAGTAGTGAAGTTTACATGGGGGAAGAAATCACAATTCCTGGTTAGACACGGATAAAAATAAGACGTAGTGTTCAATGAGGATGTAGAAGTATTTAAGAATGGCAGGGAGTGTAAAAAGTCTCAAACTGCAAATCTGAATGATGGTTCACTCTTAGGCTGTGTGAAAGGAGTTCCTGAAAAACATGGAGCATTGGATTTCACCTGATGATTAAGGGGGTTTTTGTCAAGCTTTGGGATTTTTTGGGTTCTAGAGACCTGTTCTTAAACAAGAAATACAGGCCTGATGTAAAAATCATGATGATGGTAGTAGACCACATCTCTGGGGAAGCTAATCCTGTGGTTAATTTTCCTCATTCCTAAAAATTTGCACCATATTTATAACCTGAATTCATCTGGTTTTAGCTTGTAACTATTGGATCCTATTATAACTTTCTAGAATTAAAGACTTTATTTAATAATCACTTAATTCCATTTTTCATAAGCCCAGACCTTACCCTAAATGAACCAAAACTGCATTTCTATAAGGATGAGAGTCAGCTATTAACTTACTGTAGCCTGATTTATGCAAGGAAGAATTTAAGGCTTTTTACACGGACAGTGCTTTAAATTATCTGTCCTCTTGCCTATTTTGCCCACAAGTCACCAGCGACTCTGTCCATTCACTTCTGTGCTTCCAGTCAGTTCTGTAACTTGCTTCCCAGTGCATGCAGTATAATGCTCTTATTTCTTCCTTTTTAATGTTTTGAGCAATGTTTTCATTCACATGTGGAAGGTAGAACCTAACATTTCTAGAATATCATGCTTACCAGTGTGTGTTTAAATTAGATGGAAACACTTCAAAAATGAAGAAAACAATATGAAAAGCTACTTCCTTTCCTTTAAACCCTTTCACCCTACAAACACAGTCTGGTAAGCAGAAAATTTAACCTGTGATGGAAAACTGATTGGCATTGTGGTGTTTAGCTTTACACATAATAACAAAGTAGATAATAAACCAGAGTCTCTGGTACTGCATGTGTGGGGAGTTTGGAAAGTATAGGAGAGTTCCCATCTCATTTTTTACTATAATCTTAAACTGGAATGAAATATGTGTTGGTTGTGGTTTCTTTTTTCTTAAGAGTCATGGCTTCTCTCGAAAAGGACCTCAGTAAATACCCCCCATCTCAGCCTAGACAGAAATGCTGTAGCCTCCACATCTTCAGAACCCTGTTCCGTGGGCTAGTCCATACAGAAGATTTTCTTCTGCAAAATAGTGTTTCACAACCCAAGATACTTAAATCAGCTTTCAGAAGATCTCCTGTATTAAATAGCTTATGCAATACTGCACAAAATTTGCAGGTGCTTTAGTTGACTTAAATCCCATATCACCAGAGGATAAATCCTTGAGGCCTCGTTGTTGTCATCTGTCGTCTTTGACCTATGACTTCTGCTGGTTCTGCTTTAACTGTTTTCTCACCTGCTTCGTGTGTCACCGTGAGCCAAGGTGACCTGTGTGGATGGGGCTGCTTTTGGTAATAATGTCCTGTTTTAAAAACAAAATCTCATCCAAGAAGGTTTATTTGTATTTGAAAGGAGTCCACTATGGGTGGTATATCAGACTGAATGCAATTCATTTCTTTTTCTAATTTTCTCTGCTTTTTGCAGTACTTATCTAGGCTTGTTCACAGTAGCTTAAAATGATTTTCATATTTTAACTACTCATGAACAGGTTTATTATTTCAGTTCAACTACCCCATGCTACGTTTTTTTACTTTGTATTAGTATTTTAACTAGATATGTTTTTTCTTGACATGTTAGACAAGTGATTTTTAGAGCTTAAATATACATTTGCAGAAGTGTTTGCCATTAACGTGAAGAGGTCTGTGGATCTAATCCACAATATTTTAAATTGCCACCTTTCTGTATGTTAGATACATATGGAATATTACTGTCTGCTCACATCAGAAATGCGTATTGTTCCATTACATAGCCCATTTTGTAATTAGGCAGTTAAAAAATGAAGCAGCATAAAAACATACTTTCTAAAACACAGACCTATGAAATGAGGTAATACCTGCTAGGCTGTCTTTACCCGGATGGCAGAGGCACCTGGCCTGTTCCCTCCACAGGAGTGATGCGAGGCAATTTAAGGTGTGACATCATAGCATTTTCCTTACAAAATGGGCAGTTAATTTCTAGAATCAATTCAAATGCGTTTGCTGACATCATTCTCTCTCTGCCCATCGTCTCCAGATTTAGAAATGCCTCCTGAGAACACAGTGCTGGAAATGATCATTATTTAAATTATTTAATTCAATCCTGCACAAGCTGTGCAAAGATGGGCTATGGCTTCTCAGAAGCTGCCTGCTGCTCTCTCCTCACCAGCAGCCCATCATGATGTCCTTGCCTTTCTCTCATTCATCATCCGGGAGGGATGAGGGTCCTCTGCCATACCTGCCTGTCTCTGGGCTGCACCGAGTCCGTATTGGCATTATTCAGAAGCACATCAAATATAAGTCATTATATTGGCTGGCAGGCCCGTTTCTTCCTAACCATCGAATGTTAGAGGATGCAGTTCATGTACCGTAAGCCTGGGATTCAACAGCAAAAAAACCGCACAGCTGAATTGATTTAAGGTAGATGGGGAGGGGGAGCTCAGCTGTCCAGCCGCTCACTATTGGCTTCTTATTACGGCATTCTCCCCTGAGAGGCTCGCTGCGTGCTCATTCACCCCCTCCTCCTCCTCTTCCTCCCAGCCCCCTCCTTGCCTACCCGTTCATTACTGATTCACAGCAAGAGGCAGCAGCGGCAGCCGCCACGCTTGTCACGAATCAGAGATTGCAATGAGCTCATCCTTTTCTCTTTGCAGCTTCAGAACTGCCCTGGCTTTATTGCTCTTATTGCTGCTGCTGTCTGCTTGCACACACATCTACAGAGACTGAGCCCTGAAAGCTCTCCAGTGCTTTTCTCCCATCTGAGCTTTCCTGCACTCCTTTTCTGCCATTTTCCTGCTTTTTAGGTACATTTTTAGATCCATGTTTTCTCTGGTTTGTTTTACAAATCTACTTTGGACTCTGGCTGAGCCAGCACAGTGGATCATATTTTTCCTTGATTCTTAGCAAAGATGATTTTTTCTTTCTGAGAGACCAACAGGCATTGCTGTAGGCTGCCATCTGAGCCCATTTCAAAGATCTGAGGCTGGCTCTCCTAATCTTGCACTTTTTGAAATTGCGGTTCAAAGCCTGTTCTTCTCACTCTGGATACTTACTACTTACTGCTCATGGAAGAAGGGGTACCTTGCAAAACCCCAGCTGCCAAGCTTACACCACCTGTCAAAAAGTCCCAAGACATGCATGACGAGAGAAGCAAGCTGGTGAATGAGTATGCATGTCGGGTGCTGGAACTTCTGGGAATGGGGCATCGCCTATTTGTGCCTCGACTGCTTGCGGTGAGATCACGTTTTCTTCAGATTAATTCATTGCAAATTTGCCATCTTTCCTCCCAAACCTGCTTCCCCCCCAGGAGTCTTGACACTGAAGGGAGGCGTGACCGGTTGCTTATTTTTCGCTCTTGGTTTCTCATAATCCATCTCGTAAGCACTGAGCCTTTCCTTTTCATGTTAGCTTGGGAGTGCTGGATGCTAGTCCTGCTAATGGGGATGGGTGCCACTCCTTAACTAGCTCTGACGGTTCACAACCCGGGCTGCATTATAAAAAAAAAATCTTTCCTAAAGCCATGAATGCTTTTGTTCTCAGTCCTGTAATGATTCCAAATAAGCAGCATGCCCACTCTACTTCTAGATACTGATGGAAAGTGCATTAGTGCTTAGCATTTCAAATTTTATACTTGCGACATCAAAGGTTAGTTTTAAACATTCATAAAAAATCAAGCTGTGTGGATATATTTTGGTTTTCTGCTGTTTCTGTGTTTGATTTTGAAAAGGCAGTTGACAGTATGTAAAAAAGTTTTAAATACATGTGTAGAATTATCTGGGAAATAAATTGTCAAAGGTGTTTTTACCCGTTGTAACAAACGATGCTGTATGTGAAATGGCCTGAAATTGGTGTGGCATGTCAGAGTACAGAGAAGTACGCTTTTATCATTTCTACTGCTGTACAAAGCAGCCTCAAAACCACAAAATAGTGGCGAATCCAGAAGTCAGTACCTAGTCCTAGGTCTGAGTCTGCTCTCAGGTATTGTAACTAAACCTGGCTGCAGGTCAGAGGTAAACTTGGTTGATGGCATGGTAAACAGAACGTCATTTTTATGTGATGCATGTGAAGAGAGTTCTTTACTGATCCTATCCCATTTTCTAGTGGGATGGTGCCTTTCTTTTATTTCCATACCCTGTGCAGTCCTGTACTGTAGTTATATACAGTGACCTGTCTAGCATTTTTGTTGTGCTACTGAAACCTATCTCCATGTTCTGCAGTACACTCACATAAATTAATGTGCTCTGTGTATTATAAGACGTTCAGTGTTTAAAAAAAAAAAAAAAAAAGGTGGGTGGTTGAACCAGTGTGTCTCTGTGCTGTGAGATGTTAGATAGAAATAAAAAACCCTGCGAAGTCTCCGATTGCTAGCAAAGTGCAGATAAATTTGGATACCTACAGTCACTTGTAGAATTGGTTATAGTGCCTGTCATAGGGACTAATAGCGCATGGTTGAATCTGTTGTATGTATAAGCATTATTCCAGTTTACTTCCAAGCGTACCTAAACACTCCTCCATCCCATCCTGCTGCTTTAGTGCTGATGGTCTCTTGGGCAAGGACTGCCAGATCATTCTGAATTGGTTTGTGATGAGCTCTAAGGAAAGCAGAGACAAAACCACTAAGCTCTTTTTCAGTTGACTTAATCAGGCTTTGTATTCTGGCCCTCCAGATGGAGAATACCAGGAAATTTAGCATACTTCATCACCCAGGCAGCTTAGCTTTGCTGAATGACATAATATTGTTTATTAAAAAAGAAAAAAAAGGGGGGGGGGGGAAGGC
>JAVJGG010000090.1:31889676-31900229 GCA_035590195.1 Aviceda cuculoides
TGGGCCGAGAGCTCACACCAGGGCTTGTTGGGAGCCCTGGCTCCCCCGGGAACAGCAAAGAGTCCCTCTTTATTTTCCTTACATCTTCCTTTATTGTAACATCTACAAAACGTCAGTAACAATAATGTCTCGTAGAAGGACTTTGTCACAAGCAGTGTTTACAGGCTACTTGTTTAAACAAGGAAACTATTTACCTGTATGCCTTGAGGGTTTTCAACCTTTGGTCCATCAT
Source organism: Aviceda cuculoides (assembly GCA_035590195.1). NCBI lineage: Eukaryota > Metazoa > Chordata > Aves > Accipitriformes > Accipitridae > Aviceda > Aviceda cuculoides. The sequence continues at coordinate 31,889,909 of JAVJGG010000090.1, forward strand.
ACAGGAATGTTATACAAGATTATATACTGTGACAGGAATTTGGGAGTGGGGGAGAGGTGGAAAAAACTGAGAAATGTTTTCAAATCCCTGATGTAAGGGATTTGACGTGTCCTTACTCAGTGATGAGGGCATGTATGGAACAAGCACCTGTCATAAGGTTACATGGGTCTGGGTTTCGTAGTTGTTTCCTTTTTGTTGCTTTTAGGATGTAAAGTGAATTGTAAGGATTAGTAAGAGGATAAAGATGTCTGTGCTCTGGGAGCCTTCTCAGAAGATCAGTAATGATGGCTCTTAACTTTTTAATGTGCTTTATACTGCACTAATGGACCTATACCAGCATTTTATTCTGAAGGCACATTTGTTGACATCAGAAAAGGGGACTTGGCTGCTACAGGAGTGTAAAGAACATACAGCAGACTGTTATGTAGGAAAGTATTGGGCTTTTATTTTTGTGACCTTGTCCAAATAGGAAGTAATTACAATATAATTCAATTCTGAAAGTCTGGAAACCATGACAGTTGACAAAGAGTGACATTTTATGAGAAATAAGCCTGTGTTTTAGTACATATTCTCTTCCAAACTCCTAAGCATTGCTGATGCTATTTGCTCTTCCTGCTTCTCTTTTTCCACTCTTAATACATGATCAGAATGCAAGCTTCAGGCTTGTCTGCACCTTCACTTATTAAACCTCTTCTCCCTGGTAGTTTCCAGTACTTAGGATCTCCCCCGGGTCTACTTCTGTGCTCAGTTCATGTCATGGCTGAGGAGCTGCCCCATCTGTCCATCCTGTGAAGGGAAGGAACCACTTCTGTGCTCATCCCTCTGTAACTTGTCTTTCTGACCTACGCTGCTGGCACTGACGGTACCAGGACGAGGAAGCCTGCAGCCTGTCTGTATTATGCTGAGCCTTTAGCCTGACGTATACTAGTAAGCCACCTTCAACAGGCGATGCACACAGATAGTAGACCTGTAAGCAATACCACTCCCCCATAAAATGGGGCTAAGCACTGGAAAATGTGCAGTATTGGGTCTTAGTTAACCTTTTAAATAAAATCCTGTGTGGTGGAGAGTGGTGTGAGCCAGTTGCTGTATGCCTGGTAACCAGTATGTTTGTATTAATATAACAGTATTTTTAAATCTCCTTGGAGAAGGTGTCCTGGTTTCAGCTGGGATAGAGTTAATTTTCTTTCTACTAGCTGGTATAGTGTTATGTTTTGGATTTAGGGTGAGAAGAATGTTGATAACACACTGATGTTTTCGGTTGTTGCTAAGTAGTATTTATACTAAGTCAAAGATTTTTTAGGTCCTCTTGCCCAGCCAGCAAGAAGGCTGGAGGGGCACAAGAAGTTGGGAAGGGACACAGCCAGGACAGCTGACCCAAAGTGGCCAAAGGGATATTCCATACCATGCGACGTCATGCCTAGTATATAAACTGGGGGGAGTTGGCCAGCTGGGGGATCGCTGCTCAGGAACTAACTGGGCATCGGTTGGCGAGTGGTGAGCAATTGTGTTGTGCATCGCTTGTTTTGCATATTCCAATCCTTTTGTTATTATTATTGTTGTTTTATTACTGTCATTATTATCGTTATTAGTTTCTTCCTTTTTGTTCTATTAAACTGTTCTTATCTCAACCCACAAGTTTTACTTTTTTTTGCCCCCAATTCTCTTCCCTCATCCCACTGGGTGGGGGGGAAACGAGTGACCAGCTGCGTGGGGCTTAGTTGCTGGCTGGGGTTAAACCACAACAGAAGATTAAATCCTGGTATGCACATCTGCAAGGACTCATTTAGGAAAGTGGAGAATAAAATTCCTTTTGAGTTTTGATACAGTGTGTGGTTCTTGTGACCTAAAACAAGACTATCTCACTTTAGTCACTCATTTTACTCAAGTTCAGGGAGCACTAGCAGTTTCACCAGACGCTTGACTCACATTAATCTCTGGGGTATTTGGAATCACAGCAGCTCTGCGAAGCAGGATTTTATCATCTCTACTTCTGAGGAGGAGAAGCTGAAGCAGACAGTGAAGCTATATGCTCAGGCACAGCTGACTCTGGCCATGCAAGAAGGAAAAGTGTCAAGGTATTTTAGGTTGATGTACTTCTCCAGCAACGGGATCACATTGTTCCCAATTAACTACTGTAGCCTATAGATTGTTTTCTTGTGTATTTGTACTAGGAATGTCTCAGGACAGTCAGTTTTCTCTCTGTGTTTCTTTCCTCTGAGACTCGTCATTACACCTTTGATAGATTCACTTAATAGGCTCATTAAGGAAATGGAGGGCATCTCGCCTAAGTGTTTGCTACATCAGTGAGCCTCAGTTGCCTTCTTTTCAACTCCAGACAAATAGGAAAACAAACATTGCCAAAGGTGTCTTCTGTGTGCAGCCCCCAAGGACCCAGAAATCATTCTGAAAATCATAAGGATTGAAAACAGCCAACTTGCTCTACAGTACGTAATTGACTGCCTACAGAACTACTGGTGATGGCTTGTATACACTCCACCCCAACCACAGGAACAATTAAGTGCTATGTTGGGGCACTAAGGAGGATGAAACGCAGGTGAGAAGTTTCCCTGCTCCAAGCAAATTTGGTTCACACATAGGTCCCCAGATAGGTCTTACTTTGTTTCTGAAGTGCCACGCAAATAGAAGTGACTCTGTGAATAAGGAGTAAAATACGTTATCACTGCTCTGCATGTGTGTAAAAAGCAGGGGGAAGGGCCACTGTGTTTTTCTTTCCTCCTCCAGTTTAATGCCTGGGCAAGCCACTTAGCATCTCTCCTGACCCAACCACCGTCCTACACCACCTTCTGATGGATCATGTGCCATACGGGTCCCTGGCTGTGTCTTGCTGCCACGGACCAGCTTCACGCACATTTAGCAGTGGAAAACAATTAACTGGTACAATCTGGCCGCCGATTAAGTGACCCAGAAAAATCTTTCATTCAAAACTCCCATTTTAAGTCTTCCATGAAATGTGTACACATGTAGTTCTTGCTGTTCTCATTACTCAGTTCTCTCTAATAGCTGCTGTCTATGTAATGTTTCTCTGTGTCCACACAGGGTTGTTCCAGAAGGCTAGAGAAGCAATATGATTTAGAGGAATTATCTGGCCAGAGCAAGTGGATCTATGCTGTTGACATTCAGTTACTCGAAGGATTCACAGGGACCAGATTCCTTAAGTGAACCCAGAGATGGCATCGAGATAACCTAGACCTGAAATGATGGGGAAATATATTAGATAACTCTGCAAATGAAAATGTGGTGTATAGTCAGCTGGGACTAATATAGCAAGGATAGTCTGATATGATTGGGTTTGTGCTGTTTAAGATCGTTATTAAGTAATTAACCCATGAGGTGACTGTAATGGACGTAATTTTAATCAAGATTGAATTATTAATTTGCCAGACGCGCTTTGGAATTTATCAGTACCCAGGCAGGACAAAGCCCCTTGGCCACATTAATTAAAGATCCCTCACACTCAGGCAATGCTCCTAAAAGATGCCCACCCTATCAGATTCACCGCTTAATGCTTTTCTCCTCGCTGCCACTCAAAGGCCCCCTCCCCAGTTTTACATTCAATTTGTCTTTTGCTGAAAAGCTAATTTCATGCTACTTCAGCCCTGCAGCAGCCAGCCTGTTGCTAAGCAACCTCCAAAATACTGAAGGGGCCACGATCTAGCTGCTTTTCTGCAGCCCACCCTTATTTATTTACTTATATAGCTAAACAGATTTCTTCCATAACATGGAAGCAGAGCCGTAAGCTTCCAAGTTGCAGCAGAGTGCCTTTACTTGCATAGCTGTCTGTCTTCTCTCCAATGCCATCCTCTCACCTATTTTCACTGGTGTTCCTGTTCTTCAGCTGAGCAAACTCCTCATGATACTTGTCGAGCTGGAGTGGCATCCAGGAGGGTACTGGAAGTATATTTTGAAGGCATAGCTGGCCATGGACTGCTGTACCCGGCGTGAGATTGCAGCTGGGAATCTGTTTGGTCCCAGCAGTCCTTGGTAGAAGAAAAAAGGGTCAGAACAAAGGTGGCTTTAAGCCATTTTTCTGCTTACTTTATTTCTGGCTGCTTTAACTTCAGCTGTATCCGCGTTCCAGACTTTTTGTAGCCTAACTAGACCTGCAAAGAGTGAAAAGATGGTTATCCTTCACCTGCCCAGCAGTGCCAGGAAAAGACCTGCCGTAGAGGCAGTTCTACAGGAACAACTGCATTTTTGTAGGGTGGGGTTGGGATCCCAGCCAGGGCACAGATTTGTCTTAAATTGTATCAGCAAGAGGAGCAGGTTGCTGATGGAGTATTTGGTGTATAGATAAACTGGCAGAGCGTTTGTAGTAGCTGCACGTGGGTAGAGGAGGATAGCAGAAACACAAAGCTGTTCTCGACGTGCTCCCAAAATGGGGGAAGGTGGAAGTGGTTCGTGTGCACTGCTACATCATGTATTGCCCAGAGAATCTCATTGCCAAGCAAAAATTTCTGACCACTGATTTGAATCACTTTTAACAACCAGGAAAGCATTAAGTGGATATACTGTAACAGAGCCTGTCTGTGTTTGTTGCGGTAGCGTTGGTCATGTCAGCATCGGTGTTAGACTGTGATGATAAGTTTGATGAAAGAACTGTCATACTCTTCAGTAAAGGCTTCAGAAACAATTCAGAAGGTCTCACAAGCTCCCATATTTTGTACCTTTTCTCCAGCACAATACTGTGGCATGAGAAAGAGGAGGATGATCCCTGTAGAGATTTATTTGGAACGAACAGGTACAAAACTGCCTTCTTCCTCTTTTTCCCTTTATATTTTTTTCCTTTTTGTTTCAGCAAGCAGAGACAATGTTTGTGAGCTGGGTCTCCAGCCTATACTTCTTCCACAGCTGTTCTCTTTTGGTCTTCTCCTTACTGCCTTTGGCTGCTACTGACTGACAGCTTCTTTTTGTCTATCTACTGTGGTTTTCGTTGTAGACCTTTTTTTGGTAGAAAAATCATTTTTCTGCTTTGATGATCCAGCCATTACCTGACCTTTTCTGGAGAAGAGCAGAGAGAAGCATGTGAACGCTTGGTTTTGTACGTGCAGTCCTGTAGAACTGGGGTTGTGCACAAGGCCAAATGTAATTTTTTTACATCAAAGTGGGATGAGGAAGGTGATATATTAAGTCCAAATTGAATTTTCCCCTTACTTGCTTTAAGCATTCAATTACCCATTTGGAAAACTAAAATATTGGCGTACTCATTCTGTATTCTGATGTTTTTTCAAAATGAACTCTTGGTTTTTTGTCGTTTATGACACGTCTGTCACGGGGCTATCCCCTTGTTATGTACATCCAGAGGAGAGCTAATTGTCCAACCTTTGCTGACCTGCAGCTCCGTGTGTTTGTTTAATATGGTTGAGATTTCACGAGCCAAGCTGTGCAATTTGTGTTAGCGTGTATGTTTTAGTGCTGTTCTTCACACAGAGCTCAGAGACCTGCTAGGTGCTCAGGCAAAGTATTTAAGTTATCTCAGGTATTCCCTCAGCTGAGTTGTGAACAAAACACAGGACACTCAGAACCAGCTCAAATGCCCAGAAATAGCTTTTACTGCCCTGAGAAGTTGTTTCAAGTGCCTTTAAAAAGATTGAGTTAACAGATCTCAATTTCATTAACTGAAGATAGGAAGAAAAGGATCTTTCATATGGGAAGATGCCAGGTGTTTTAGGGAGCAGATGATGATGATTGCCATCTTGAATTACACCCAGAAGCAGGCAAGTGGATAGTGTGGGTGGGGATCTCTTGTGTTTCTTGTGGCTCTTCCCACGTGCTGTATGCAGCTTTCACTCTTGAACTTTCTGAGCTCTGGCAAAATGTGGGGTGGTCTGCAATGCTGAGAAAGGATAAAGTGTACCTGAGCTGATAAAGGCGTTACAGGAGACATAGCTGCCCTACAGCTATGTCTGCTCGCTGGTTTGTGCTGCTGCCTCTTACAGTATCTTCAGTGGTGTTGCACCCAGCCAGCTGTCTATATACCTTGAAATCCCATAACTGAAAGATCTAAGAGCACAAGAATGCAAACAATACTGATAAAGGGAGCACAGGCTGTACGTTCCTAAAAGAAAAATTAAAAAAATAAATGGGAATAATTGTATTGCCCAACAAAATAACCTGAATGTTTTGCAGTGTACTACTGATAATAGATGGCCAAAAAAACCGAGACACCAAGTTAGGGCATTCCATCTTTAAGCTCACAGTGAGCTTTTTCTCTTGCTGTTGTTATGCTCCATTATGAGAGGTAAGAAAAATCTAACTCGGATGTTTCTGGTCTTTCTCAATTTCATAGTCCTAAGTAATGTTAAGGAAACTATCCTCTTGTTTTTATTTTTTCCCCAAGGTGGTTCAATAGAGATAGGGTCCCTCTCAGTAATGTCAATACTGTGCAACAGCAGGGATACACTGTATCACAAGAATCACCAGTGTGACTCATACATTTCACTCTCCTTTAAACTGGGGGGAGCCCAGTTAATGTACTGCTAAATCAAGTGCCAGTCCCAGGACTGTGCTAAGTCCATGTTTAGGTCTCCAGGTTATTGTGAAGTTCTGCAGTGAGATGTATCTATAGAAGAAAAATATTGTGTAGCATTCCAAGAAAACTATCATATGGCTGAGAAAGGTGATCAAATTCTTCACCACTTTTAAAGAGTAATTAGAAACTGAGTTATTCTTCCACAAATGCAGCAGAGGACATCTATAACCTTTCAAACCATTACATAGGTCACCTGGATTTACATTACATATAATATCCACATACAGAGAGCAATATAGCTTTTTTTTTTTCATGCTAGTTATTAGTTTATTTTGAGTTGGTTTATTTTTCTTCATTTTCAGATCAGCATCTTATTTACACCATTAGATTAAATGGTGCAGTTCACTATTGTTGTAGGCAAAAGAACGAACACTTAGGGCTTATTCTTGCAGTCTCCAAATGAGTGAACAAATGCAGACACTGATTTCCCCCCTGTTAATTTGAACTGTAAACACAGAGCTGAAATTTGATAAATGGTATCCTTTCTGAATACCAGTGGATGGTAGGCTGAAACTTCTGCCTTATCATTCATAACCAACATCAAAACTGAGAGAAGCAAAAGAATGGCATCTCCTACTTTTCATGGTTATAAACCCAACTTTCCCATTTTTTAGCATTTTTTTTCCTGTTTTGTTCGGGGGATGACTTTCCAAACAGTGAAAATAATGACGTTGATCATATAAAAACTGTGATTTGGAAATACATTGAGGAATTTTATGGTGGTAGAAACTTCTTTTAAAAACTTTTTTTTTGCCAATCATCCTAAATGTTATTGCATCCTCTGTTTGTTTGCCGTTGTGGATTTTTTTTCTTCAAATCAAGCAAAAATTAGCTCTCATTCATTCCAGGCACATCCCTTGCATTCCTTGCAGAAGAATTTTGCATAAACACTTCCCCAACTAAAAGACATGTTAAAAAATCAAGAACAGATTAGAAGTTATGGCTCATTTTTCTCTCTAAATATAGCCCTTGATTTGAATGTTGAGGGGAGTCAACAGGAGCGCTGGGAGTGAGTGAGCTTCCAAGGGAGCACAGCCCTTGGACGCATGGCAGAAATACGGACCTCAGCTTGAGCAGTACATTGTGCCCAGCTTGAGCACATGGATACGAGGAGGAAATGTTCTCTTGCCCTGTGGACATCTGTGCTAAGCTGGACCAATTCCTGATACAATTTTTTTTTTTTTTCCCTCCTTAGGGAATGTCTCATTTCTTTTAGTTGCATAGATGTAATAGTAGTAGTAATACAAGACCTATAGTCCAGATTTTGAAGAAAAGACAAACTTGGAATAAGACAAATGGGGAGGATAGAGGAGTATATGGAAATATCTCTGGTTTCTGAAGAAATACCTCATTATCACGTAGCAAGCTCTTTGATAACTTGTGGAAGAACCTACCTTCTCTCCCCCTCTGTACATGCCATTTGAGCTCTTTAAAATAAGCTTATTAACAGTCAAATCAAGACAGGTTAATCTTTAAATCATATGTAAATACCAAAGCTTTTCTCATTGTGGTATATTGAAGCATTAAACGTAGACGCAGATTTTCACAGTAGGAGACTAGATCAGCACAGTTAAGCACTGAAATAGTTTGTCTCCCAAATCATCTTCTGAGAACAGAATTTCCCTTTCACTGTGCTTGGATGGTGATGAATAGGGATTTAGCAGCAAAGGATTTTATGAAGCTTAGATTAGTGGATGCTGCTGGTAGTCTTATACAGCTGATCAGCTTGCACAGTCTTGAGCTTCTTTCCTCCTCAGAAGCTGACCTGTACAAATTCCAGGGGAATTTGTCCAGGGGAGTACCAAGACTTAGCTGCCTTCTGATTTTCCCAGCAAACAGATCTCATGTCGAATGCTTTCTGTATCAGATTGCTGTTAATCGTCTTTGGTATAAATGTATAGTAGCAAGTACTGTTTTCTTGACTTTTTTGGCTGCGTTCAGTCCTTTGACTTCCAAGTTAATGCTTTCATTTTTAACTCTAGCGTTGTGGGACACACTGCTCTCGTGGAAAGTATCAGTAGTTTGTACTTTTAATGTATAATGCATGAAATAATCTTATTGCAGAGTCTTCAAGCATGCCTCAGTCTAGTCTGTGTCTCACAGTCAAACTGTCTGACTTTTATACCTTAGCCGCTGAGATACTTGGACTGGTCTGTCTGGTTTAGTCCAGTTTAGCTGACACTGTGTGCCATTTCCTGCTCACCCGCATCATTTCAGTCTTAATTACGCTTGATCTCATCTTCCAAGCAATCATACTGCAGATTTATTTTTTGTTTGGGGAATACGCCATTACTATTGCACTATTTACACATAGAAATGTCTCACCTTTTCCATGAGGCATCTGTCAGGGGGTCCACATGGAAGACATGCCCACAGACCTTTCCGGGGCTTTGCCGTCGTGCTCCAGGGGTACCAGCACAGCAGCCCCTGCCTAATCTTTGCACAACACAGTATATGACAGTGGGTTTGTGCCTGGCCAGCTCCAGCGGTTTTGATGGACAGAGGATGTACTATGGTCCTGCCTTTTTCTTTCTTTAACCACAAGAATTTCTCATAGCGCCTGTCTCTCCAGCCTTTTGGTCTTTCTCCTTTTTTTTTGTGTTCCAGGCTAAGGGTCAGGTGCAAAGTGACTGTCAGTAAAGATACTAAAATCTGATGTGGTACAGGGCTCTTCAGACAGGTCAGCCAGGTAAACAGGTCATTGTGCTCTCCTTGTACAGCATGGCTAGTTCATAAGGTATTTAACAGCACTCTGGAGAAAACTTGGCAGACAACATTCTAATGTAACAACAGTAATAATGCCACTTACAGTTTTGCCTTTTTCATTAATTTTATCTATATTAATTTTCCTCTGGGAGATAGATAAGAACTGTTAACCCCTCTTTGGGGAGGGAAAGAAAAATACAGAGAGATGTATCTACCTTGAGAAAGAAAGTCAGGTGTGGGTTTGGAATTAGAAGCCCTGAGTCCTGGGCCCCAGTGTGAGTGTCTTCACGTGACAGATGTCACTATTTAATGTGCTACTTGATGTTAATTAGTATCTTTTGTTTGCTGATCATATGCTGTAAATGAAAAGGTGGTAGACCATGGCTGAAGGTAGCAATACAGATACAGACTTGCTGCATGATTATTGTTTGTATGAAGCCTGAACTAGCTCTGTTACTCTGATGAAGCTTCTGCTTGATAAAATTTGGCTCTGCTTGCATTAGCTTAAACCCCTGAATCAAGCTATACTAAAACCAGGCCAGAAATCCATGTAAATAATTGTAAGTGCAAAGCATTCCTATACAACTGCTATGCTAATGTTCTTGAAAAATATGCTCGACGTCATGTTTTTTTCCTTTAAATACCAGTTGAACTTATAAATGCAACAAGTTTAAAATACATTTCACAGGTAGTGTTGGGTTAGAATCAGTTTATTATGGAACTTAGCTCTCAATGGCATTTGCATGGTCTGAATGCCATACAAACATTATTCAGTTGTTGTATTAATAGTCCCAGGGAATATATATCAGAGACGTTTACAGTGGCAAAGACATTGTTAATGTTTGTTCCTCCAGCAGCCGGAGGGACCCATTTGTATTGGTTTGACTCAGAGGGCACAAATTCAGGAGACGCTGACCATGGCCCTGGGGCAGGTGTAGGAAGGTCTGTGGTCAGTGGCCCTGCCTCCCTCAGTTGTGGTGGTGGGTTGTTGTCCTGGTTTCAGCTGGGATAGAGTTAATTGTCTTCCTAGTAGCTGGTACAGTGCTGTGTTTTGAGTTCAGT
>JAVJGG010000090.1:31900329-31948283 GCA_035590195.1 Aviceda cuculoides
GTTATCATTATCGTTATTAGTTTCTTCTTTTCTGTTCTATTAAACTGTTCTTATCTCAACCCATGAGTTTTACTTCTCTTTCCTGATTTTCCTCCCCCATCCCACTGGTGGGGGGGAAGCGAGTGAGCGGCTGCGTGGTGCTTAGCTGCTGGCTGGGGTTAAACCACGACAGTTGTTTATGGGCATCTGCTGTCACTGAACTGGGAAGAGATTAAAAATGGGTCCCCAAAGAGAAGGTGTGAAACATGAAACAGGTGGCAGAAGCATGCTGCTTTTCAGGAAACTATGCTCTAAGTCAGTTTAGGAATTTCTGCCTTTTCCTTCTGAATGGTTTCTGTAGGGCTGTCTGCGGTGCAAACTACCGTGGCCCCACTCAGGGTACATTAGGCTGGAGTAGCTGTTTGTGTGTTGTGGAGCTCACCAGTACTACCCCTTGCCTTTGCAAACAGGAAAAAAATTCCCCTATTTTGTTTAAAATAAAAGGATGGGAAAGGAGGAAATATGCTCAGCTCTGTTTTAAACCTCAGTTGGTTTTTCAACAGCCAAAGGCTAGGATTTCTAAAATCTCACAGTAAGATTCAATATTCCTTTTACTTGGTAGCAATACAGGCTCAGGGATGTCTGGCTCGCTCTTTGTTCCTCTGCCCCACTGTCTCCATCACACATCACACTGCAGCTCTTAGAGGGGCCATGCAATAAACTGCACCGGTAGTTCGGACTGGTCGGAGCCCTGTGCTGCCTTCACCACTGGAAAAACACAAACAAGCAAAAAGTCATCCCAACTCTGATGCAGATTCTCTGCAGACAAGAAGGAAGTTCATGAAGCGAGATATTTCTGCCAGACAGTTGACATCTGAAGCAAACTTAGCTGAAGAGAGGAAATAACGTCTAGTGCCCTTAGAAAGTGATAGTGGCAGTATGGAAAAGAAATACGACAACATAAAGTAAAAATGTGAATTTAATTAATTAAAAATCAAAAGAGAGTCATGAGTTAATTTAAATTTAGTTAATATTTTCTGCTACATTCACTTTAATCCACAATGAAGCACTGAATGCATTTGTAAAGGTTCCTCCTGCTTTTGCAGTGACTTTGCTATTTGTGCTTTCCCGTAAGACTGAAGGAGACCAGGACAATAGTACTGCCCTCCTCTAATATTTGTGCTTATAGTAAATTATTCAAGAGGCAGAGCTGGCAACATAAAATGAAGACTTAGAAGTCCTCAGCTTTTCCCTAGGGTGGGCTACACATTTACATTGAGGAGGAGCGCACGCCAGCATCACCCGTTTGTGGGAATGCCTCAGCAATTCCAGCCATGCTGACCTCTGCCACCACTGGGAGAGAAACATTCACTCTCTCCAGCAGGATGGCTTTGCTGGCTTTAATCTGTGAGAATGAGTTTACACTCTTGCCTGCTTTCAAATCAGGAGAATGTGGCGTAGCCACAAATTGGGAGGATATACCCATGTAAGTACATATGCTAAAGCACATCAAGCCCAGATTTTTCCACACATTTGGAGGATTATTTTAGGAGAAACACAGGTGCATACACCCACTTCTTTGGGGAAAAAAAAATAGGCCATGTTATTTGACATTTTAAATAATAAAAATAAAACTTGGAGAAGCAATTGCTGAACTGTAGATCAGCCTGAGCCTGGCAACTGCTTTTCTCAAATGGTATGGGGCATTCCTGCGAGCAATGGCTTAGCATTCAGTGCTCACTTTGAATCCAAAACCACGTCTAAGGATATTTACCTTCTGATGTCTAAAACTGGAACAGAGTTACGAATAAAATCGCAGCCTTCTGAAAGGCTGCACCAGCACAGCAGTAAATGCTTTACTCCTTATTTCAGCAGGATATCCACATGTGCGAGGGACAGGCAGCCGCTCCCTGCCTTTCGCTCCAGTACAGGCGTTTGGCGTGGCTGAGGGTTCCAGAAGGCAGCAGCGATGTCTACGGGGGGCTTTAGGTGGCACTGCAGATGACTTAGTGTGTGGATGGAAGATCTGGGCTATCTGATCTGATGGTCCGCAAGCCCTTTGTGGGTGAGGAGAGAATGTAACCGTACTTTGAGATCCGCAGCATTTGACTCGTAGCCAGGTGCTTTTCACTTGCTGGTTGTGTTCAAAACAGTTCTTACAGGTCATTAACTGGATGAGGGAATTACAAAAAGAGCATGATAGTAACGTTATTCATTCCCATTTGGGGGGAAAAACCCCTATAAACTTATCTTGAAGGCTTCCAAATGCCATTCCAAGTGCTCTGAAAGGAGTTTCATGTTTCCTTATCTGAAAGACTGCTGTGGTCTTCCCAGATTCATTAATACGTGAAAAGCAAATTGCAGAAAACACCTTTGTGTTTCAGAAATGTGGTGGCAGGAAGGGAGCGCTTAGCAAGAAGCTGCACATACCTCACATACGTAAGCTTTCCTGTCTATCAGAAGATCCTATCCCCATCAGATAGCGGCAAGACATTCCTGGGGGTGGAGTGAGAGTGAATTTATCTTGGGAGTGAGCAGGATTTTGCTTTGCTAAGCTAGCTGGTTTGCTCAATTCAGGAATTTTCCATTCACCTCTATGATCCACCAGCATATAAATCCCAACAACTGTAATTAGGGCTACTTACCTTAATTAGTTAACAGTTTTCTGTGCTCACCTGTCCTTCTGCTGGCTCTCTTCTGTCATCCTGACTGCTTGGTTGAACCACTTCTCCAAAAATTCCTGCATTGGAGGTATGTTTTCAAAACTATGTTGTGGAGGGGACTGCATTCCTGTTCCTGGAGGAAGGCTGCTGCAAGGTAGACGTGGTGTTACACAGAGAAGTGCTATTTGCTTTAAAGAAACATGAAGCTGCACTACGTGTTTTTTGTTGTCTTTTGATAGATTATTCATCACTTCAGCACTTGGAAACCCTGGCTGAGGGGAAGGCTCTGTATTGAAATGCTGGGAGGAGTGTGTAGTGCGGCCTGAGGAGGTGGTGAAGGGCATCTCTCTGCTTGCCTTTTCCTTTCCAGTTCCTCTGCTGTGAGCATGCTACTGCTATGTCTGGGTGGACATATTTGCTTCAGTTAGTTTAATTCTAAAGATGTAGTTGAACTGGCTTGCTACTTACAATTTTGTGTGCTGATTGAGTATTGCACAGACTGTTAACACAGATGTAAAATGCAGGTTGGTAGGGATTTGTGGGCAGCTCAGCTCCATTAGCTTGCAACAACAGCTGAAAAACATCCTTTTTAAAGTAAAGATACGCAGTAGCCAACATAAAAAATCAGTTGTTAGTTCTTGTGATTGCTACTTAGAACATGCCAATGTTACAAGCCCTCTGTTAAGAATAGATATGAGAAGAATTATTCGGCCAATAATACAGTAGTAACATGTAGATTTAGTGCTGTTAAATCATCGTAACCTTTCTGTTTAAGATGAAAAAACAAAGGGAATATAGGTTCTGGTCCATAATTCCTTATAAATAGAAATGTCTGTTGGCTAAGTCAGGGGAGGGGTTCGAGTAGCTGCAGCTGCGGAGTATGTCTGATAATTTGCATTCTCCACTTCCTGCCCTTATTGCAGAATTAAATTGGTCTCTCATTAACACGGGAATGTTTGTTGTTACACCGCCTGCTCTCTCCCCTGTGCCTCCATGACTATTCCAATGCAATGTCAGTCCCTGCTGGGAGCCTCCGGAGTGGATGCCAGTGGGGCGGGAGGGGTTGTGGGAAGGGACTTTCTTTACCTCATACAACAGGTGCCTTTGTCAGCACACCTCGGAGGCAGCCAGGGAGGAGCCACTCTTAGCCTTATGCTGTCAACTTTGGCTACAAGAAGAAAAAACACGAGCAAACGCACTCCACAAGGCAATGAAAGTGAAGAGGAAGCGGTCATTTAAAGCGCTTTGGAAAACTGAGCAGGATTTAGCATAGCAGGTACGATTTTTGTATAGGCAACACAGAGAGCAGTCTTGTGAACTGGATATCGCTTCAGGATTGGAATCTAAAGTATCTCTGCCGTGGGAATTAATTGGAAAAAATTTGCAAGCATTAGAAGAAAAATTTTAAAAATGCACTATAGGTGCATGTCAAGGAAAAAATACCTTTCTTCCTCCTGCAAGGGTTAAGTCTGATCAAAATCTGCTTTAGTCTCAAGGATTTAACCTCAAGTGCTGCATTTTTTGTTTGCCATAAGCCTATTAGAACTCTCTCTGTTTCCTAGCAATAACATGTAATTTCACCCCCTATTTAAGTGACGGAGATGTTAGGTTTTTAATCTTGTACGCTACAGCTGTTGCTCAAGTTTCCTATTCAAATGCAAATAGCACCTAGTGCTGTTTAGATACCCATGTAATCTTTGATAAAGATACTCCAGGAGCACAGGAAAACGAGAAAAGCAAGGTGGGTCTGACCCTGTTTATTCTGGAGAGCAAAAGCACAACCATATGCTACCGGCAACCTGAACTGGAAGTTTCAACTGGATTTGCTGCATCCAGTACATACTCTTTTTGGAGACAAATGGACGGCTGAAATGTTTTATGTTTCTTGAGCAGGTATGATGTTTCACCAGGAAGAACAAAAGGCTACCAGAGAAGATAAAAACATAGTGGATGAGTCTAAGCAGAAGTGCTGATTTCGTTAGGAGTTTCACCTTGCCGGAGTCTCCTGAAAGGAGTTTCTTTTGGGGATATTTTGTTTGTTTCTTCAAATCACTTATTATTTTCTAGATCTTCATTTGTAGTTTTGAGAATATTGATTTTTAATGATTTTTCTGGATTTTTTCTTGTGCTGTTTTTTTCTCTGTGTCAGATAGATGTGATGATAAATGAATTGGAAAATCAGGAGCAATTTGGAAGGCAGCTACGCTGCTTAGGACTCATAGACAAGAGAGATACCATATCACTTCTTGATTAAAACCAAACCAGTCCCAGAATCAGGTTAAAAACCTTCTACTGTGGAAAGTTTCAATTGCATAAATTGGTTTTATTTCACTTGTGGACGTGCGAGTTTCTTCAAGGAGGAGCTTACAGCCTTCATTGCATCTGGCATGGCTGTTTTACCCTCTATTACAAATGGAAACCGAAGGACTCGTTTTGGAGTGTTGTGACTTGATATCATCATCTTCCAGCTAAAATCACAGTATCAACATAGCACAAAATGCAATTCAGATCTGTGTAAAAGCAAAAGTGAGTGGTTTTAAAGACTTTAAAGGAGAGATTTAGAAACTTGTGGAAAATTCCAAGGGATGTCTGAAAGGAATCACCATTACACTGGTCTCTGAATTTACAAATAAGCCAGAAGCAGCAATTTGTTGGAAAGTGAGACCGTCTAACAAGTATATCAGCTTTTGTGGGAGAAAACTGGATATAAAGAATTAGCAATTGCTACAAGGTTCAAGAAGAACAGAAGTGATTTCAGTCGTGCTGTCAAGCACTGGCAGATCTTTTCTTGCTTAATACTAATCTGGTTTGGCTACTGCTTTTTCATCTTCAGCCTAATACTGGAATTAAAACAGGTTCCCTGGCTCTCACCAAACTTCAGCAAATGCCTTTTGCAAGTTGGGTGTTGGGAGTGTGAGCAGGTGTTTCATATGTGCTTCCCGTGATAATAAAAGGCACCCTTGAGAGGAAAACCCACATGGGAGCTGATTTGCCAGGTCATGTTTTCTCTTGTGACACTCCTTCCTCATTAGCTTCTTCAGGTGGGTGTGAACAACTGACACGGAACTGAGCCAAGGTTCAGCCTTGGATTGTCAACCTTGTCTGGCCGCTAACGGCAGCTTGCCGTCAAAATGATGGAAGAAATCTCCATAATGGTGGCTTACGATGCCCATGTTTTTAGCCAGCTGTACGACGAAGACTTTCTGGCCAATCTGGTAGCAGTCAGCAAACCCAAATCTGTGGTAGGTGTTCCTCTTGCTCCTTTGCCAGTAATGCTTAAGGTTATACTCTGTCCAGTAGTTTCTCTTTTTATTATTTTTTCAGAAACTTGCCGTCATGCATCAACAATATTAAAATAATTTATTTCAGAAGAGATCAGATTATTAAAACAATATCTTTCTGGGATAGTAAGTTTAGAGGAAGGTCATTTGTTCAGTAGGGTAACAGTTAAAATAATATTTTTGAAATAATATTGAAATAATTGAAATAATAATTAAGCCAGCAAATGACTGAACTTATCTACCCAGAGAGTTATCACTAAATGATGTAAACACTTTCTTGGCGTTTTACCAATGTCAGTTTTAATGTCAGTTAAAACTTTAGGCTGGGTGCTCAGTGTGCACCAAGGCTCTGGAGGTATAGGTCACCGTCATCACTAAATCGATGAGGATCTGTCCCTTCTGTGGGAATGGTGATGTTACACTTTTATATGTTCTTCTGAAATCAGCATAAATAGCTGTAAAAACTTTTTAGTTAAATGACCACTTCCTTTTTTCATAACTAGCATATATCTTTATGTAAATGACATGTGTAGTGTGGTCATCTTCCTACTTTATTGATATCCCAGGACTTGTGGGGAGCTGCATTCAAGTCAGTAGTTTAGACTCTGAAGTTTGGTGCCAAAGTTCATCTTTGGTCTCAAATTCTACAGATGAGCCCATGTGTGAGCCAGTCTCCCTAGAAGCAGTCAAAAGAAGTCTTCGTAAATAAAAATGCATGAGTAGGTGTTGAGCTTGACTTGAAAGCAGATACAGTTAAAATTTCAGTCTAAATACAAACCAGGCTAATTATGTAGCAACCCAATTAAGCATTTGTGTTTGCAGATTTTGGTCTGTGTGTGTGCTTGTATGCAGGTAGTTCACTAAGCTGTGACAAAGGGAGGTATTCTCAGAAGAGGAAAAATTTGCTTTACTGCTGTCTTGTTTAAAACCTCTCTACGTGCATTTCCTTCTTGGGTTTTTCTGCCTGTCCATGCTCAGGAAATCTCGGGTGCATGAACTAATCTCCTGCATCTCCCTCTGGACCTAAACCAGAGTTTAGGAAGGTTTAGGAACCTCTGGATCTAAACCAGAGTTCTGCCTAATCGCTTTTATTATGAAGCCTTTTTCTGTCTCTGACCTCCTCTAAGCTAGAATTTACAAGGCCCATTAGAATAGTCAGCTAACAAATCTGGAAATCCAGTGTCGACAAAACTGTGTACTTTAATATGACCTGGTTGGAGATTGGGGTCCAAGTAGGCTTTAACTTAACCAGCGTATTAGGAGTCACATACTTGTTCCATGCTGGATATTTTTAAATATGTGGTGTACCTTAATTAATTGTCCAGCCACAATCTTGCCTTTTGTTCTGCCTTAGCTGATTGCTGTAGCAGCATTTATTATTTTGACTAGAAGCCCAGAGTAGTAGCTTTCTTTCAGACAGGTACCCAAGTTGCAATAGGATTAACAGGAGCCAGGTGCCGGCAGAGAAGGTACCTGCTGGCAGGCACCAGGAGAGGCCCTTCTGTTGAGTTTCGTGGAGCAAATGATGACCGTGGGGTTTCCTGCATGCCTCCTGTCCTCAGCTGCTTGCGTGTTCTAGAGCCAGTACTGTAGTTGTTTAAATTAAAATCTGTGTGGTAAGAAAACATTTCACAGATGGCTTACCCTATAATTTAAATCTTTGAAAAGTGCTGCTTAAACGGGCTCGGTGATGGCCTCTTAAGTTTTGTATAGCTTCAGAGCAAAAGTAATGGACATTGCGTTATGTATCTCTAGATTCCTCCAGCTGCAAGTGACTGGAGGAGAGAGTACCTGGTGTCAAGAGCACCACATTACAGCTCCAGCTGATTTTTGCCACTCTGAAAATAAAATGAAATAACATTTAAAAAAAAAAAAAATTCTCTATGAAGTAACTACTTATCTCCTGGTAAACAGAGACACTTATGTGGAACAACCATGGGAGGAAAAGTATTGTTAGTACTATTATTTATAAATCTGAATGATTGATTTTAGTGCAAGTATGTGTTCTTATCAACTCTTTTTCCTGAATCAAAGAATATTAACATGTTCCAGTGCATTACGTACTAGTAAATAAGTTAAGAAGTGTGGTTTTTGCAGGTTTTACATAGGAAATACTTAACTGCTCTTTTAAATGGTTTTGAAGTATGTTAACTAAGCAAATGATGGTGCAAAAAACCTGAGGAGATTTAAGATGAAGCTCAACAGGATTATGATATGATTAGACAGTGCATGGGAGCCTGCACTACGAAGGGATGGGACCAGATGACTCAGTTTCTTTCAGTTCTCTGCTGCTGTGTTGAATCGTGGGGACAAGCTGCCAACTGGGACAAGTTGGAGCAAATCCTATGGACTTTGTCCTGGTCATTTTACCCAATTGCACAACGGTGCATACTGTACATAAAGTAACATTCTGCAGAAAGAATTTGCAGAGTTTTTCTTTATTCTGAGAGTTCATGTTAATAGCACAGGTATTTTTGCAATCTGAGATTCATCTATTTGTTTGCAAAATCCAAGTTTCGTTTATTTTTAAAGGAGTTTCTAGTATGCTGCTCTGGTTGCAGAGAAAAGTTTAAAAAAAAACGTTCCTTAAAGGCTTTCATCCTGTTCCACGGTTTGGATGCCAGGATGGCTTTGTTGTAGTTCCAGAAGTCTTGCAACTAGTAACTCATTATAGTTCATTTGGATTGTGCAATAGGTCAGGGTGCACAGGAATTTCTCTTGCACAGAAGAGAGAGCCACTTGTTACAATGTGAAGTGGCAAAGGGGTAATACCGAGACCAAACCGGGCCCAGATGATAGCTGCTGTGGGCTGCTGATGCTTGAGGCCAGCCCTGCGTAACCTTCTGATGTGTCCAGTGCCACACAGGTAATGAACTTCATGAGGAAAATGAGAATTATCTGCTGTTGTCCAGGTCCCATCAATTCTAGTCATATTTTTCAATGGAAAATGTGGATTTTTCAGTGGAAAGCGTAGCAGCGTTTTTGTGGCATTGCTTTCATGCACATAAATACTAGAAAATTCAACAGGATGTAGATGATCTGAGATAAGGCTTTGTTAAATATGCTCCAAAGCAACACTGTATGATAGCAATCCTCCAACATATATTTTAATAAAATTAGTCATATTGCAGTGTGACCATGACACGCGTTTGTTTTGCTGTGCGGTGTTGCTTTCAAGATTTCAAGTTATTCTGAAACTACTTCGCACAGACATGCAAAGCAGCACATAGAAGTGGACTGCTGTGTAGTTTGTGCAAGAATTGAGTAGCTTTACTCCAGGGAATGTCAGTTCTCAGCTTATCTGCAGAAAACTTGGACTCAAGGGCTATAAAAATGGTATACTAAGTGGTATAATCCTCTTAATCCAGAGTTGAAGGACATTCTTCTGGAAAGCTTCATTATATTTTCATATGCCTGCCTGCCTTGTTGTGTTTAGCTCTCTGTTCAAGGGAATTATCAGCCATTTCATAGAAGCAGTTTGTGGTTACATGCTGGCAGACTCTGCCATAATGACTTCTAGGCTCTCGATTTCCCATCCAAGCCAAACTGAGGAGGTTCAAAGCGGATGAGTGAACTGCAAAGTGGGTGAAAAACTGGGTGGACTGGCAGGAGCACAGGGCAGAGTGGTCAGTGGGTTGAAGTCTAACTGGCAGCTGGCTAAATGTTTTTTGGGGTTGATCGCGGGACTGATACCATTTAGCATCTTCAGGCCTAGACAGTAGAAGAGGATGCAGACTGTTTTTCAGATGGCAAAAACTGGAGGGTAAGCAGTGGAAGGGCAGGTCTGCTGATCAGAGGAACCTTAGCAGGGGTGGGCTAAGAGGAACTTCCTGAGGTTCAGCAAAGGCAAATGCAAAAATCTGGATTCGTCCCTGGGTGGGAATAACTCCATCATCTGTGCAGGCTGGGGACCAAGTGTCTGGATAGCATCAGTGCAAAAAGGGTGTTAGGAGTCATGGTGGATAGCAACACGAGTGAGCAGTGTGCCCCTGTAGTGACAAAGGCTAGCTGTGCACGAGGCAGCATTACCAAGAGCACAGCCAGCATGCCAGGTGAAATGGTTATTCCCTTTTACCCAGCAGCTGCGAGGCTGCATCTCGCACACTGAATCCAGTTTTGAGCCCCCGTGGAGAAAAGGGATATTCACAAGAAGAAGAAAAAGCTCAGGAGGGATCTAATTGCAGTCTCCTGCCACCTAAAAGAAGGTCCTAGAGAGGATGGAGCCAAACTCTTCTCAGAGGCACGCAGTGACAAGACAGGAAGGAATTGTCATGATTCGTAGCAAAGCAAATTCTGGCTTGGCATAAGGGAAAGCAGTTTTGCCCAGGGAGGCCCTGGCATCTCCATTCTTGGAGACTTCCACGAGCAGGATGCTCTGACTTTGAAGCTATCCCTGCCTGAGGAGGAGGTTGGTCTATATGCCCACTGGAGAGCCCTTCCAGTCTGAGTTTTTCTATGAGTCTCTAATTCTGCCTCGTGTGGAGTCTTGCGGTGAGGAGGAGCTGGCAGCATTTGAGCTTTTGAAGACCATTTTTCCCTGGGTGGCATTACCACTGGCATGCTGCTGCTGTTGCTACTGCCAAAGGAGGAATACAGGAGTTTGGGTAGCTACTGTTAGAGAATTGGCTCTTTCCAGCAGATACAATCCTCATCTGTGACCTCCCCTTCCCAACATAAGGAGGGATCCTGCTCTCAGGATGACTCTAGGAGTTGTCTCACCTCTACCGCTTCCTCCTCTGTGGGGTAGGAGCAGCCAGATTCTGCCTGGATCCTCTCACCTTGTCTTTGGAACAGCAAAAATTCTCTTATGTACTTGTATAATAAAATAACAAATTTTATTTGTTAAATGGGTGATGCAGAAAACCAAAAGCTCTAATAGTTTTTTTCTTTCCCTTCTCTTGATTGCTCAAGTCCCTTGTCTTTTGTGATCTCAGGACACAGCTGCTCTTTCTTCGACTCTTTCGATTTTTAAAGATTTTGTGTGTTCCACTCACGCTTGTCATCCTTCCAGTTTCATTAGCTTTTCTGCAGTTTCTTTTACCAGTACAAATCTTCAGTCTCTCCAGAAAATCAAATGAGCCACGTTTATGTGAAATAGTAAAAATAACATGAAGCACCACCTGAAATTTGTTTATGAAAATTCTACATTTTTATTCTGCTTTACGGAGTCAGCCCCATAATGCTATCTTCTTCCCTTGAAACTCACAAGATTCGAAGTCGGTGAAGGAAACTGCTCACATAAAGCCAATTAAATTGATCATCATATCAGACTGTAGTTTGCTTACTAACTTATTTTAGGTTTGAGAGTGTAACTGATCTATACTAATATTAGTTTGGCTGCAGTTTTTTCTCAGTAAGACTTGGTTGGCACCTTTGGATGTTAAAATTAAACACATCAAAATGTAATTTCTTCCTTCCTTGGATTTCCCATGTTCTAAAGTCTTGGAGTTTCAGCATATTTAGGAAAACTGGCACAGCTTCTGCAGCAACAGTGTGAGACCCCAGTACGTCCACTGTCATATACAAGTCATTGTTAGGCCAGAGAGGAGATAATTTCCCCACAATGGGTAAGCTCCTGGTCCCTCCTGCTACTAAAACCAGACTTAATTATGGAGCAGATGCTCACCTGATAAAACTTGCAGAGTGCTTGTTTCATATACACAAATCTAGCGCCAAATGTAGAACTTGTAAATGGTGAAGCAGCATTATGTTTTATATTACAGTAATGTGTAGCTGGCATATAATTTTATTCTTGTTCATGATGATTTGACCTTCATCACTCGTTTATTATTAAATATGAAAACTAATCATTGGTACTAAAATACCTTGGGCTATTTATTTTTATATTGCATCCCATTTGTTTTCTGCTGTCCTAAACCTTCCACGTGCAACACATTTTTGCTGCTGTACATTATTAATGTAGAGTAGAAACTGTCAAAGGTGAAGCCATAACCTTTGGTATCGGGGCAGAGGACAGTCATGGCATTTGGCGGGCAGGAGGGCATGGGAGTGAACTCCCCATGGCATGAGAAGCCGTCAGTTGCTGCTGGGTTGTCCCAGCCCTGGTCTTTGGTATCGCATCGGTGCACATCAGTCTAATGGTTTTCCTTTTTCTGTTAAACACTCTGTGGTGCAGTCGGTGTCTGCCAGTGTCACTGTGTAGCCCATGTTTGGCATCACGGTTCAGTTGCATGGAAGTGAGAGAAGTGGTTCATCCTGCCCACTCATTCACAGAGGTTAAGGTGAGGCAGATCTTCATCTTTTCAACTATCTAAGCTTCAGCTCTTTAAGCATCCAGCTCTCATTTGAGTGTAACAAGAGGTGGGGAAAAGGTATCATTTTCCATGGTAATCTATTAATTCTGTTCAAAATACATTTCTAACTTCTTATGTAGATTCATTCTGGTTTCAGCTTCCCATCTTGGCTCTGGCATGTGTTTTTGTGCCAGAGTACAGCATTCTGTACCATTACTGATTTTTTCCCAATGAAGGTGCTTACATGCTGTGACCAACACAGCTGTCTCTGCTCTCTTGTGCAAATTGAGGAGCTTGAGCTCTTAAACCTCCTGCTGCGAGGCATTTACACCCCGCACAAAACAGTTCAGTGGCTCTGCTCCACATCCTCTTCATTTATTTTGTTCCAAACTGCATCTCCCAGGACTAGATGCAGTGTTCCAGTATTGGTCTCAGTGACGATCCAGGGTTAAAACTTCCCTAGTCATCTTGCTTTTTCCTACCCTTGTGCATCCCAGGGCTCCCATTAGCTGCCCTGCTGCAGCCTGACTCTGACAGCCAAGTTAACGTTTTTCTCACTGCAAAGGTGGTCTGTTATTTCCTGCCCTTCTCCCTATACCAGTGTTTGTTCCCAGGCTTACACCATGATGCGTGGCCTCCTGAGCGGTGCCGATGCAGTTACTTGTGGGACTCTGTTATGAATGCTACCGAGACAATTAAAAATTTAAAAAAAAAAAATTAGCATATGTTTGAAGGATTGTTTTGGTCAGCTTGCTGTCGAGCAGTGAGGCGGGAGGGAGAGGGCTGTGGAGGAAGAGCTAGGTCTTGCCCAGCCAACAGCAGGCTGCTTCCACAGCACGTGCCTCCCGTTCCCCCATTCTTCCCAGAGACCAGAAAAGTTTCCCAACTTTTGGAAGAGTCCAAATAGTGCTTTCTGGGGACTGATCCCATCTCTTTGTGGGGTTCAAGCCCAGCTGGAGGTCTACTGCTCCGTGCTGTAGTTAAGCCCTGCGTACATTTGGTTTGGAGTTGGCACAGTGGTGTGTTTCATTTGAGTAAGGTATTTCCAGGAATTCAAATATATGTGTACAATTTTCTGGTCCTTCCTCTTGTTCTTTACTGCCCTTTCTAGCCATGTGTCATCTGCAGATTTTATTAGCAGGACTGTATTTTTCACTTCCAGGCCATTGATGTAGTGTTTGATAGTGCTGGATCTTTTATGAGTCCCAGAAGATCCCCTTTAGAATGTCATTATCCAAAAATGAAAAATGTCATTGAAAAATGATTCCCTTTGACAATGTTTTTTTGACTCATTTCCTAAGCTTTTTAATTCATGCTTTATGGCTATCAGATACTTTTCTGGGGGTTTTGTTGGTTTTGGTTGATTTTTTTAAAATAAATCTATCAAGTGGTAGTGAATCCAGTGCTAGAGAAGACTTATAACTGTAAAGTTACTTTTATTAATCAGACCTGTAGGTAAAGAATAAAATGGGACCTACAGTTTATAAAATTATGTTGGTGTGGAACCGGTTACATTCTTGCGCTAGTTATTGGCTGGATCCTTATCAGCTCTGCAGAGTGTTTGTGTGGGTTTCAGGTAACGAACCAAAGTCATCCAGACGGTTTGATTTGTGGTTCCTAAATACTGGTAATACAGGATTTTCTTCTGGTCTAAGTGAATCTCTACTGTTTTAATGATTTACTAAAAATGAACATCAGCGGACCAGAGATCTCATCTGCTAGTTCTGTCAGTACTTCTGCTCTGCATGAAAACCTGCAGCCTGGTTTCCAACAGAGCTGAGCTATTTTCTGGACAATTATGACTCGTCTGAATCATAATTATTTTTGAGCTCTAATTATTAATGCATATGAACAACACTTAGGAATCCTCTTGTTTTCAATATGCTCTAGAATCAAGTCCAGCCTAACAAAACTCAAGAAAGAATTTAAACTTTTTTTCTGCATTTAGTTTTAGTTATTATTTGTTCCTAATTAATAACCTATATTATTTTTCTGTTTATTTTCTCTTCATGTTTGAAAGCATTTCTTCTTTCTGCCCTCTTACTGTCATTGGATCAAGAAAGAATTATTTAAGCAATGTCTCAAATAGACAATTTATAAATAAGAACAGAATCTTTGTGATTAAACATTCAAAAGTGGGACATTTCAGTGTCTTGGAGCTTCCTCATGTTCTTTGAAAAAAGAATTCCAGGAAAATTGATACAAATTTTTCTGGGCACTTGAGAAACTTCTGTTTCTGTCATTGTTACAAGCCCATCTGGGAGAAGAAATTTGAAACACGTTTCTAGACATTATTGGTTCATTAGGTCTTTAGTTCTAATGACCTTGAACGTGTTGGGTATCAGCATGAACCTTTGCAATTAAAGAAAAGCAGGTGATGAATTACTTTTTAAGGCCATAGTTCAACATTTAAATGCAGAAATGGTTGAATTAGAATAAAGCAGCATTTAACTTATTTCTCTCCCCACAGGTGAGGTAGGTCAGGTGAAATTGATACAGCCACTTCAAATCTGTTAGATACAGTAGTCATCCTACTAAGATGAGAAAGTGAAGTGGGTCAAATGAAAGATCTGAAGCTCCTGAACTCCAAGCCTTCAGCTTTCTTACCTCACTTGTCTTTTCTTGTAGATGGCCATTAATAAGATACATTACATCTCAGTAAAGCTATATACAAACCCAAAAGCTTTGTGTGTAATCATAGCAAATGCAAAGTACATGTATTTATTGGTGTTCTGTCAGTGTCTCTATGATCAGTGTGTTTGACTTTGAGAGGAGTGCTGAACTAGATGAAAAGGCAGTTTATCCCTTTATAGAAGCCTGATTTCTTAATTACTAGAAGATGCGTTAGAAAGTTTGTGTAGGTGAATGTGTTGGTTAAAAATATTCTGTCTTCATTGTCTACAACTGTTTTCATTCTTTTTGAACCCCATTCTCAGAAGAATTTGGCATAAAGACAGTGCCAAGGTTGGAAAATGTGTTTTAGTGTTTTTTATCTTGTTCAGTTTGTGCTTTCATGCACCGTTCAATATGCACCTTTTTTCTTTATTGCTTCCGTCTTGTTGCGTCAACATGAACTCGCCAAAAAGAAAAAGAAAAAAGCCACCTATGTTGACTGGAGTGCCGGTTATGCCGGTCACTGTTGTTTTAAAGTGGTAGGCTTGACTTTTTTGCTAAGAAAAATCCAGATGGTTTGATTTCAGAGTAGCATGTTAGCTATGACAAGAAAAAGCTCAGTGTGTATACAAAGCATTGTACCTTTGCTACAAGGTGGAGTCACCAAAGTAATGCCAAGTTATGATATGGTTTAAGTAAGATACTATATTTGTTTGTTCTTTACCTTGGAGATCACAGAAGCTAAGTGCATAGGCAAGAGCCAGCACACAGAGATGGCCCACACTCAGGTTGAACTTCCAGAACAGGTCAGGCAACACTGGAACAGGATAACCAGAATTCAGGTATCCCAAAACTGAGGGTCTCATTCTTTCCATGGCCAGAGGAACGGGAAATGGAATAGAGAGACCTGGGACAGAGAGCTCAGGAAAAAAAAAGGGCTTGCTGCTTCTCTGCTGCTGCTGGTACCGGAGGGTGAAAATGGTGGGAGCCAGATGTTGCTGCTAATAGTAACTGGCTTCCTTTTCCACAAGAAGTGGCTGTTGTCCCTGTGTGGGAGCTCTTTCTCTTGAGGAGCTCTCTTCAGTAGCAGCAGCAGCAGCAGCAGCAGCAGCTTGGCTTTCCAGCTGAAGTTGGCAGCACGGCCACTTTTCATCTTCTGCCTTCAGCCCCTCCTGCCTGATGCAAACTCCTTGCTTTTGTCAGTGCTTAAGATGCTCTTGGGATTTTCCCTGCTAGATGATAAAGTAGAAGGTCTCAAGTTCATTGGTAATGGATTACCCCGACAGGGTCTCGGCTGGACATAATGGGTGAGTGCAGGTCTCCACATAGGTGAAGTGGCAAACTCAGCCGGCAGTGCTGGGGGTGGTGGTGGAACCATGGCTGGGGCAGTGGAAACAGCAGAAGGTTTAACAAACCAAAAAGCAGCCTCGTAGATACAGGTTTGCGAATCGATACGCCCGCTTTGTATCTCTTGGGGCTGGCGTGCAGTGCTGCTGTGCGTTCCCGTCCCCAGGGATGCTCTCCAGCAGCTGCTTACACTACATTAATGGCTGACTAGTGCTTTCAAACTCTCCTGGCCTGCCCTTCCTCCAGTTACCTTGCCAGCTCTATGCCAAGGCATTCTGCAGGTGCTACAGAGGCTGAAAGGTGCAAATATGGCAAAACCTGAAGCCTCATTAAAGGCATAGAGGAAACCACCTCGGCAGATGAAGGATTAGAGAGATAACAGAGCAGGGCAAGTATTAGTTACCACACTAAAATGCTGTACTATGCTTCAGTGAGCTTTTCTGATACCTTGGAAGTTGGACACTGTCCCACTTGTATTTTCAAAGTGCTGATCATTTAATGTGCGGTTTTAAAGATTTTTTTTTTTTTTTATATATTTTAGGGGTTTAGCAGTTGTGTTTATGGAGCTGGGCAAGGAGAAAAAAGGCAAGGCTTTTGAGAAGGTGTGGTAAAACTTGTGTTAGTTGCTGAAATACAGATAAAAGTATTTGATATAGCAGAAGGGATTGTGGAGCCCTGAATGTAAGTATATAACGGTTCAGCTTTAATATAGAAAAGCTATATATTTTCTGCTAGTGGAGTAATGCACTACAAAGTAATTGCTCTCAGTGACTTGTGGGTTTGAAATATTTATAAAAGTAATGAAAGGTGTTTTAGCATCAAGGACCTCACTACACATCAGAGAAGCCTGACAGTGATTTTAAAGATGCAAATTTGAAGTGTGACAGCATTGCAATTTTCTTGGCACTGTGACACAGAATTGATCTAAAATAATATTAACACATAGAACGTGTGTTCAAAAAACACTGCGAGGTTCTTTACTGATGAATATAGCTTACCTGGGCATATGGTTCGGAGTTGTGATCTAGCACCCATCCTCCATCTCAGGAAGCAGAATTTTTTTTCATCTGGTGCTGGGGACGGAGTGTGACTGGAGACAAGATGTGGCTCGATAACTCAACGGAGTCAGAATCTAGTCTGACAGACAGCTGGTTTCACCAGTCTTGTGGCAGGTTTCAGAAGACATATTCAGCTGGGGGCTTATTAGCTGAAAGCTGTGGACTCTGTGGACTAAATGTGTTCAATGTGACAGGTTTTACAGCCTTGATAATACCAATATTTTGAACCTGGTTACTGACCAGTTGCAAGCCTTGTGTCAGCAATTTCCCATAATTGTGATTGTGGGATAGGTCTGTGTTAGTTACAGGGTAAACAAGGTTGAAAAGTGAACCCTAACATGGTGTAGCTAGGAGAGGTTGTTTCTTTGCTAAGTGATGCAAGAAAATCACTGGGGACTTTTTCCTGAATTTTTGATTCTGTTATCACAGGGATGGCAGTGAAGACTGCACTTGTCTTCCTGCTTGCCCTTCTCTTCTATTGCTGTGATGTGCCAAGAAATACGACCACAGCTCTAAAATTGATGTGAGCAGCTCTAAATCAGAATGAATGATGTACCTCAAAGTGGGGCAGAGCTGACCGTCTGATTTTGCACAGTCACCGAGAATACATGTAAAACCTTTAGTGCCAAATGCTGTATACCAAAAGGTGTATGTAAGACACACAAAATCATTTGGAACTGTTACGTTATGAGGTACAAACCAAAGAATAAATTCTCTGATGGAAAAACTGCTGCTGTTCATAATAACTGTGTTTTACAGACCAGGGCCTTGTCCCAGATGGCTGGTCAGAGTGTCAGTTCCCCCAGTTATCTGATCCTAATCTGTGGCCTCAGGATGTATAGGTAGTTTCATTTACACTATTTAGTCTTTTGTAGCAGATATCTCGTTGTTCAGGCATTCTTTAAGTTATGTCGGATAATAGAAATTACGTGTACACATATATTTTCTGTCCAGAATGTTTCAAATATTGGTATCCTTAACCATAGTATCCCTGTTGACCAGAGCCAATTTAAATGCAAAATGGGTGCTTGCTGACAAAGTGAATGTGGCCATTTCCTTTCCCGGTGTGCATCTCAATGCTAAAGCCCTTATCTGTGTGCAAGAGGAAGCACTTTTTGCCTGGATGAGCTGCTAGACGTCAGCTGCAAGTATATAAAATAATCAGCCATTTCCAACCACTGCTTTTAAGCCACTCAGGGTGTGTCTTTTTTTTTTTTTCCTAAAACAAATAGAATTGAAGT
This sequence comes from Aviceda cuculoides, assembly GCA_035590195.1. Classification (NCBI taxonomy): domain Eukaryota; kingdom Metazoa; phylum Chordata; class Aves; order Accipitriformes; family Accipitridae; genus Aviceda; species Aviceda cuculoides. The sequence goes on from JAVJGG010000090.1 coordinate 31,918,766, forward strand.
GGATAACAAGCCCTGCATATCTCAAAGTGAAAATGAATTTTTGAAGAGGAGTGTTTTGAGGAATCTCTGCCACAAGGCAGAATGTCCTTTCCTTGAGTCTTTTTTTTTTAAATGCAGATTCCCCTGCAGTCAATATATGTGCCTCTCAAACACGAGCACTGTGGTGAGTGTGAAAGTACACGCTGGTTTTCAGAGCTACAGTTGAGGGAATCTGAATTTCGTTCTCTTTACCCGTGTTGCCGCTGGATTGCTGTACAGTGAGACTTATTGAATATCTCTTGGTCTCAGATTACTCTTTTAACTTAGTTAATGATATTGCTAGCTGAGCCTAACTAAGCAGATCTCTAAACAGCAGGGCTATGGAAGAATAGTATGTTACGCCAGGTTCAGCAGGTTTAGATGAATGGAAATAACACTGTAGAGATTAAAATCTGACAAAAGGATCTGGTGTTGGAAATCATCCAGCGTCACTGACTGAGGCCGCTGCCATTTTGAATCACAGTAAACTCTGCAAGGGCTTTGTAAATTTTGCAACCTGCCTTTCCCTTTTTTATAAATTCCTGTGGGGGTTTCAGTTGCAATCAAGATGTTTTGATAAGGGACCGATGTGGAAGATTTAAATAAAAATAAAAATTCACAGCAAAGCTTGGTTTCCTTTGCCTCCAGCCAGCTTTCAAATTGGATTTGTGTTATCCTGAAGATTCTCTGCAGGAGGTCTTAGACCTGCAGAGCTGGCGAGGAGGTGACTTGCAGAAGGAAGAAAACTCTTGCCCTGCAAGGAAGGGGTACTTCGGCGTGCCGGTGTGGAGCAAGCTGCTCTGCTGATACAAAAAGAGCATTTCTGTCAGTTCTTTTTTCCAAACGCGAGGTGGAGGGAGATGCTGTTCTGCAGCAGGCATTCAGACAGGCATCCATTAAGCAGACGATCTCTCCAACACAATGTATGTTTCCAAGGAATTTGCAGGAACATGTCCTTCCTGCCAGTGGAGATGATAAAATAGCACCCGACATTCAGGGCTTTTATTGTGCTGCATGCAACATGCGAGCTTGAGCAGAATAACAGCACTGTGGACCCACCTTTATCCACTGTGATGAGAAATGGCTGATCAGCCCAAGCACCGCAGACTTTGTGCTGCAAGCTTGCCCAAAGCCAGGCTGTGATGAGGATAATGCTAGAATCCGATAGTGTCTGAGAGGCTGCTTCACAAAAACTTTTTGATTGTATTGCCCCCAAAACAGGGGTTAGACGATGTTTAATGAAATCTGTGGTGTGTTTTAGAGCGGGGGATGTCTCGGTCCTGTTTGCAATGCTGTAGCTAGGTAAAACACTGATGAGGGCTGTTCCACTTGATTTCAAACCTGTGGTGAAACAGCTTGTTATCAGCAAGCCCTTCACCGCATGGTGACAAAAGGAGACATGGGCATTCTTCAAGCTGTGCTCCAGCTTGTGAATTTCCTTTAGGTAGCAGCTGATTGTAATCCCTACGTTTTTTTCTGTAAATGAATGCTGCAGATTTTCTTCTCTGTACTCTACCCAGCACAAATAGAGTTCTGTGAGAAATTATGTTTTGCCTTTTTTCCTCTCAGACTTAAAGCTTGTGGCTAATATCTCATTGGAGATACAGTTGTTCAGATAGTATTGCGTAATATCTAAATATGACATCCCACTCACCCCCTTTAAAGTCTAATCCAAGAGGTGAGTCTGTTGTGTCAACATGTTACTGTGGGTTTTGTTCTTTCTTTTCCATCACTGCATCCTCCCAAAAGAAAAATGAATTGCTTATCTACTTCTGAATCTTATTGCCAGTGACAGACATTGCAAGATAGTTCTTCGTGCCTTTTGGCAACTGGATTTTAAGAAAACAACAATACAGTTCTGCATAGCAATGACTGCACAGACCAGCAGAGCACTGAGTTAGTTTCTTTGTATGTTTTTGTTACATTAAAGCCTTAATTTGGTCTAATGAAGTGTTTAAATAGAGCCATATTATCCTTCCTCGAGCCTGGTTTAGTTGTCTCTTGAATATGAAGTAGTAACTAGAAGAAATTGATACTACAGCTTCAAGTGTGAACTAAGACGATGTGTGTGATCTGAAATTTGTTGTCGCTAATCTGCTGAGGTTCTGTTCAAAGCTTACAGTCTTCATGCAACACATTTTGCAGAACCAAGCATCATTTTGAAATTAACTTGCTTTTAATATTGTTTTAAATCATAACATGAAGAAAATTAAGGACGCACAAGCGTAACTTGGATCTCCTCAAGAGGGGCACAGGTAACAGTGGCTTGCGAGAGCCTCTTGCAGCCGGTACTCCTGGCTGTGTGCAAGGGCTGAGCCAAGGCTGGGTGAGCTCAGGCTGGTCCTGCCACCTTCAAGCCGTGCCCCCAGGCGTCACGTGTGCTTGGAAATGGTTCTGCTTTGCAGCAGTGGGAAGATCCTGGGCTTGTCATGGGGATTGCAGCCTGAGCTGTGTGAGATGGATGGATAAAAGGGAAGCTGGGCTGCAGCCAGTGTCTGTGGTTGCTTGCAGTGCTCGCCCAAAGCAAGCTTGGCAGTCTCCCACATCGGTCATCAGCACAGAGTGTAACCCTGCCTTTGGAGAATGCAAGGCCCCCGCCTCAATCTTGAAATACTAAGCAAATCCGTCACCAGTGAAACAGAAAATGAAGTCAGCTGCTTCAAAGAATGGGAAAGGAAAGCATTGCACGTTTTGTTAATTGGCTTTTTTTCTTTTTTTTTTTCTTCCACATTGAGGTGAGAACTAGAAATAATAAGAGTTCAGCTATCATGGAATATCGGCTACATGGTTAGTGGGATGGGACAATATATTTTTGGAGTGTTTATGCAGTGCTAGATAGAGAAAAGAAGTGGGGATCTGGCAGAGATAACTCTGCTCAGTCTGGCATTGTGGCAGTGCTGAAAATTAGAAATCAGGTAATAGGATTTTTCTGTCTGGATCAGCCTCTGGCTGTCTTTTCAATATGTTCAGGAAATCACTTTACATCTCTGCTTCCATTTCCTTGGCTGTCAAATGAACATAATGATAACTACCTCCTCTGAGTGCTCATGCTTCATTAGAGCAATAAAACATTTCGGAGGAAGGAGTCATAGGTGTGCGATTTATTAATCCAGCAAGGACAGGCTGAACTGTCTGTAAACAGCTGAAGAAATTGCAGAATGAGGGAAAGGTCTCCTGGAGCTGAGTGGATGCTGATGCTCAGCATGCTGCCCTTGCGCAGGATTGCCAGAGAAGGTGAAACAAATCTTTCCAGCCCTGTCTGAAGAGGGGGGCAGCTAAAAACAAAAGTATTTTTGTTTCTCACCTGCCAAGTATCACCTCACTGCAGTGAGTCCTTCGAGCATTCAGTGCACTAGTCTGTTGGTTATTTTCAGAAAGACGTTTTGCTTGTTCAGTTCTTCTGTATGGATGTTTTAGTAACGTGCTCTGTGTGGCTTTTTCTCTAAGTACAACTAGTTGTGACATAATTTTACGCTTGAACACAATAAAATAAAACAAGTCAAGGAGGTAAGATACTGAGATAAACAGATGAGCCATGTTCATAAGCCATAAGAGTCTCCTAAATTTGATAACTATCAGTTCTAGCCAATATAGCCCATGGTGCTAAAGAAAGAAGAAATCAGTATTGCAAAAGCTTTTACAGAAAATTTATGAGCACGCTTTGTTCAGGAGCAATCTGTGAAGATTGAAGCATAGCACTATGCACTTACTTACGAAAGGGCTTACAGAGAAGTCCCTTGCTGAATTCACAGACCATTTCAGGGAATTAAATTGAGGAATATGGAAATGGCCTTTTAAATATTTTGTTTGTTTGTTTATCAGTGCATACCCAGAAGAACATGCTGTAATAAATTATCAAGCTCCTTTGAGTAAAGTGTCTGAATAGACAATAACGGTGAAGCATAGTCCCTGCCAAAGTTATTAAGCATACCTGCTCAAGATTATATTTTATGGGATAAGTGGATTAGTATGGACTGGTTTTCTGATAGGAATTTTCCCACCCTCCCCAACCCTTAAGACAGACTGTCTCTCTGTTTAAGTACTACTGTCCAGTTAAGACAAGCATAAGTAGATAGTAACATGCATAAGTCGTGATATTCTTTCAATGAGCACGGAAGCCGTTTTCTGTGTCACAACATACTCCCTTACACCCTGATGCTTACATCTTTTGTGATTTGATGCCTGTTTCAGGTATTACTTACTGTTAACATTGGTAAGAAAGTGATGCCACGCTCTTTGCTTGCTGGAGAGCATACCAGGCATGCCCCTTATCCCAGGCCACGGCCGCAGCGTTCATGGATAGCTCCCGCAGTGGTGAAAGAGGGACCTTACCCCTCATACAGCCACAGAGAACCTACACGTGGTCCTACTCACAGCTATGAATTAAAATTTAAGAAAGTAAAGGAGAACATATAGGTAGGCATGGCTGGTGGGAAGAGTTACCAGGCATTAAGAAATGGTTGTGAATTGTCAGCAGGTGGAAACAGGGACTGTGAAGATGGCAGAGAGCAGAGTTAAACGAAGCAGCTGACTCTTGTTCTCCCCTGCTCATCACATGGTTTTTGATGTGACATGTTCAGATTAGTTTCTGGTGTTGTCGAGGCAGATGATTAAGTGCCAGATAGACACTGTGCAAGTTAAATTCTGCCTCATTTCAACAGAGAATACGAGGTGAATCCAAAGAAATAAGGCTGCTCTCAGGCAGCTTAAAAAAATTAACATTTAAAAAATGAGCGAGGAGAGCTGCACGCCACTGGTGGCTGCATGTGAGGTTGTGTTACCAAGAAGCAGCAGTCGTCTCTTCATGCACAGGCTCAGCCTGGTGAGGGACAACTGTGGCACACCACTCAGTGTAGGCATTTGGGTTACAGCGGTGCTTTATATCCGATTTGCTCTGTCGTTAAGAGTTACTTACCTTTATACTGCATTTTGCCTGTATCTCCTGGATTATAGAGAGAACTACAATTTTTGTTTACGAGTAATTTAAGCAAATCTTGTGGTTAAAGAGAAAAGGAGGATGCTGCTCCAGGCAGCTGTAAAGGTGAAGCCGTTGGTGGATCACTGCGGTGGTCAGTGGAGGCAGTCCCCAACACCCAGTGCCACGCTGAGGTGTACAGCACTGCTCACGGAAGCATGGGGGAACTGCTGGAGGGGAAAGGATTGTGACTGTGCAATTTTTACCTTTGCTTTCCACTCTTCTCCCTACTTAGACACACAAAAATCTATCTTACATCTCCTGTTCCTTCAGACAGTGGGATTCCTACTGAAATATCCACGGCTGCGTGAATGAGAGGCTTGTCTCTCTGTCTATGTGGTGAGACTTTGTTCTTATGTGTACTTTAAAGGCTTTAATGAAAAGCATCAAGAATCAGGAAAACCTTTGGTTGGACAGATCATCTTCTAAGTTACACCTACATTGCTACCTTTTTGTCATACTGCAGCACAGTGTCTCCCTCATATTTATCTTCATTTTCTGCTGGTTGTGTATCGGAGCACAAAATTGCACGATGGCACAGGAGAACTGGGTTTTGAGGGTGTCCTTGTAACACCCCAGAGTGGGAGCCTTGATCTGGTTCTCTGAATAAGATCCCAGTAAGCATTGTGGGAGGAGGGAATAGATCAGACTTCGGATGTGTGATTGGTTCACTTCATTTAGAGTACTACTTTGAAGTGATTTCTTGTTCTTGAGTATTAAGCAGTCTCAACAGTTTCAAGTTGCAGCTAAGACAAAATGGGCTGGGTTTGCATCTTGAGTGTTGCTCAGTTGAAATGTAAAAAAGCATCTCCGATTTAGTAATTTTTGTTTCATTGTGTTTTACACTAATAAGTGTCATCAGAGTGAAATTCTCTTGTATGTTTGTCCAAAGTGCTTCATGTTTTTATGTTTGCCATTTTCTCTTTGCTTTCTTTGGGGGGCATTGGTTTAAGATTTCAACAGTAACTGTGGGCATTAGCGCTGCTTTATTAGTGCTCCCTGTGCACTGTGCTTCACAGATCATGGGCTTCACATTTTCTACCTGTACCTCCCAGAGGCCTCTACAGCGACACCGAGCACTTGCTTGGTCCCTTCCTGTACTGCAGAGGAAGGAGGTATTGGGCCAAAAACCAATAAAGGGAAAACAACACCAAAACTACATGTAAACACGTATCTCTGCTCATTGGCAGTGATTTTTTGCCCTAAGGCAAGGTGACAGTGGCATGTCCTCACACCAGGAGTCAGCTAGACGCAATCAATATAGGCAAGAGGAACAGCTAGATACATAACAGATCCAGGAAAAGCATATGTTTGCAAGTCATGATGGTACATAGGGTTAAGGATCTCTCCGTCTGCCAGCAGATGAACCGACACTTAGCAGGGCCAGCTTCTTGTTGTACGGTGGGGACAGAGTAATGCTGTCAAAGGTCTCCAGAGATGGATGGGATCACTCATGCAGCACTGTGTGCCCAATTAAAGGGTGAAAGTAAAGCAGAGGATCTCCATGCTTTCTTTAAAAGAACACAGGTGTTCTTTGTTTACCTTGTTTTAAGTTGAAGCTGTGTTTTCACAGAATCAAGCTGTCTGGGATTTGACCTTTCTGCATGGTTGTTTACCGAATTTGCTTGTGATTTCTGTGTAGTCGCCTCACTGTTTCCCTGCTGCGGCTGGAAGAGAGCACTGCAGCGTCTCCACCTCTGCCTAGGAGGAGTCTGATGCCAGACTTCATGAGGGCATTGGTCACAAACTAGAATTTAGACATTAAGACTCTTTCACCAATAAAAACCATGACTTGGATCTCCCCCAGGGAATTGTCCAGTCCTTTTGTATGAACACTCCTTTCTTCTAATCTCACTTTTAACTGTTTTCTTGATAAGGCATTGTTTTGGTGAATCATACATATCAAAGCATATTTTCCTCTTCCCCGTTCTCTCACTCCTGCTGTTCATGCTTTTTTATTTCTTGTTACTCTTACCAAAATGTCTCCACTTCACTCTTGTTTTCCTTTAAATATTTGAATAATTAACAGCAATAGGCACAGAAAGATTTCTGTTGATGTGAACTGTAAGTGTTTGACATGGCTTGCTGAGTAGGGAAGGGGGGGCAATGGGGAGCAACTTCATTCAGCAGTGGCTTTCCAGCACTTCCTTGGCTTCCCATTTGCAAGGAGAGCTTTCAGACAGCCTTTCCAGTGTTCCTCTAATCTTTAAATGCATGTTTTCCAAATCTGTTCCACAGGTGCCAACAAAAAAGCTGAAGAAATATGAGAGAGAGTACCAAACAATGCGAGAGAGTCAGATGCAGCAGGAAGATCCTATGGACAGATACAAGGTACGGGAAATGCTATATGGCAACCTGTTTCATTGGTTTAATCCCGTGGGGAGTGACCCGGTTCCAGCAGTTAAGCAGAGGTGCATGTACCACACTCACCTCTCTGGGATATGCCAGTGCAGACCTTAGGGAAGTTAAGCGGTAGGTGAAACTTATCCCCTTTCTTGAACAAGCACTTTGAACACTTGGACTTAGTGTTTTTTCCAGGAGTATTTCAGTCACAATTTGTAACTCTCAAGACATCTGCAAGTAGCCACATATAATATTTTTCTTCTTTCAGTTTATATGTTTGTAGGTAACTCTCCTGCTGTTGCCCTTTTACGGGAGATCTTCATGAGACGCAGAAACAAAGGGTGATTCTCAGCTACAGACACAAAAAGGAGAAAATACACATTGTTCTAGCACAAGCTGTGTGCAGTGGCATCCACAGAGACTTTTGGAAGATGAACTCTTCCTTGACTGATATGATCCTTGTTATTCATCTCTGTTTATACCAAGCGTTAGTAATTTTTTGTTAATATAATGCTTAGTACAGTGGCATCCAGAACTCTCCCAGGGTCCCAAGGTACTACTGCAATAGAATTAATAGTAATAAATATCCTGCTTTAAAGCAGCAGAGAAATAAAGGTTCAGTTATTAATATGATAGCTTGATAGTTCACCAAGAAAGAATAGTTCTTTAATTTTGGATCAGCATTGTTTATCTTTCCAATGTATTTGCTTTTATTGTCACTGCTACATTCTGTTGCCATAGATTTTTGTGTGATGGAGGCTCTGCCTCTTGGCATATGCTTCACTTAGTGTTCAGGATCCATTTATTGCTTACCCTGTTTTAGAAAATCCAGTTTTCTTTAGGTGAAGCTGCCAGAGATGAAGGACTTTACTGCCCATTGCCCAGGTTATCTGGGAAGTGACATTGCTTACATGTACCTGTACTGTTTTCCTGCTGTTCTTCATTGTGTCTTAATATGTTAAGTGACATTGCAGTTGGTACGGAGTCTACCAGGAGTGTATAGTAAATAATCATACAGGGTGCAACAGGTTTACATGGTCTGTGAACGTAAGACAAGTGCAGCATATTCAGAAAACCACAGTATAAAAATCTGTAGCGAGAGACTATGCCATAATTCATAAATGTGACAAGGTAGAGAAAGCAAAACTGACTTTAAAAAAAACCAACAACAAACTATTTACCTGTGAAAAATTATGTTTTGAGCATAGTTCTTTTGATGTCAAAGGGTGTAGATTTTATTGCTTGTGAGAACTGGGACTGCTGTAGCAGCCGAGAGCCAGTAGTGAGTATGACCTATTTAGAAAAGAACACAGCTTGCTGTTGATTAACCTAAGTATTTTTCCAGTGGTTCACTTATAGTACTGTGGAATTAAAATAGTACTTAGAAAACAAATAAGGCTTCTTTAAAGCTCTGTGGAAGCATATTAACTAGTTAATCGCGGGTGATGGACAGTAAAGAACATTATCCCCAAGCTGCAAATGAGGATCTAGAAAGTGACTCTTTGGCCGCTGTTTATGTGAGTCACTGTCACAGTCAAAATCACAGCCTGGGGTTTTGGCTTGCATGTTTGAAACTCCCTGTGTGATTTTTTTATGAAGCTAGATTGGGTCTGATCCTCTTAGCGATGCTGTGATTAGAGAGTCACCGTAACTAGTTAGTTGCATATTAAGTTCAAAGTTCGGACGCATTCTTCAGCTGATGGGTGTCATGAAGAAACGCTTGTAAGGGCTCTCTGTTCCTTGTCTTGCTTGTTTGATTTTATTAATGTGTCAAGCAGAGGTTGGCAGGAGTTGACATTTCAAGAGTGTTCCCAAAGGGCAGCAAGAAACGCAAGCTGTGTGGTCCTCGCAGGCAGAAAGTGGGGAGCCAACTTTGCTTGTCCCTTAAATTATCGCTTTGCAGCCCACATGTTTAGAAATGCATTTCAATTTGGCACCATTGGTGCTAGACTTTGCCCAGCCGGGCTTGGTTTGGGGAAGGACTGAGTCCACGCTGCTGAAAAGCCAGTATTGCCTCTGAGCGCAGCGTTGCTGTTGGTCCCCTCTGGCCTCATGCGCTCTCTGTGTGGGCTGTGCCCTAAAGGCCTACATCGTGGTAGTTTTTACAGTTTCTCTTCCCAGAACAAAACAAGTTTTTGGTTTACTGCCCAGGAAGGGGATGTTTCCTGGATGGGATCGCTGGAGTGGAGAACCCTGCAGAATATTCCTCTTACAGGTCAAGAAGGAAACTGGCTTTCAGTGTGTTGGTAGGTTTTAGTTATCGTTGTTAAGAGTTTTTGTTGTTTGCAGTGTGTTACAGTTTTTATTGCCAATAGAGATTTGTCAGGACCACGGAGACATAGGCACTTCTGAGTGGCAGCGGTGAAGGATGTCTTGAGTAAGACACCTGCCGGTGACCTGGCCCTCGGTGGAAATGGCTTGATGGACTGTTGAGAAAGTAGGAGCTGGGCCATGTGTGGCAGTGGGGTGGGAGTGGCCGCCGCGATGGCAGCGGGGCCCCTGCTGTGCTGCTGTCTCCTCCTGGTCCATCCCTGCTGCGCTGCGAGCGGTGTGGAGGGAGCTCGCGGCAGCTGATGCAGCTCTCTCCTGCGGGTCTGACGTTCGCCCCGGCGTCCGGGGGAGACCGGGCGCGAAGCAGAGCAGTGCGAGGGCGCGGCGTGATTCTTCCTCTCCTCCCCAGCGCTCGGGTCCTAGAGGTGTTCCCGAGCACAGGGACAGCGGGGCTGACAGCCCCCTGTGGATCGCCGGGAAGGAGATGCTTGCTGCCTGCGGGCAGCTGGGTATGTCCAGGCAGGGTGCTCCTCTAGTCCCGCCGACCCCAAACTCTCCATGGACTCCAGAAGAGAGCTGGTTTTGCAATGTCTGGCCTGCCACTAACCAGTCACGTTTTCTTGACAGGTTAAATTCATGTGCCACAATGAGCTGTGTTACATGCCACAGGGGTTCCTGCCCAGCTCCTATTTTGTATGTTGATTGTGATTTGACTTACCAAAAGAACAGTATTAAAGTGTGCCATTATTTTTGGTGTTTGTTTTGTTCTGTATTTGCAAGTATTATTTAGGAAAAGTGTATTCTTTTATGGACATTTTTGCACTTTTATTTTCCATTGCTTATAACAAATTATCGCTCACATTTTTGTCGGATAGATTTTTTAAAGGTGCAAAAGTAAATACATTCTAAATTGCTGTTTGTCACCGAATTTCATGACTTTCGGTTAAAATAAATTACAAATTGCCTATAGAAGCCAGGAAGAAAAGTGAGTTGCATGTGCAGAAAAAATAGCAATATAGTTCAGATTGATATTTTTCTATATATTCGGGGGGGGGGTTTCTGTGTTTGAGAACACCTCATGTAACAGGGTTTTGGTTGACCTGATGAGAATTGCTGGAGTTGGGCTTGGGACTTCTTGATTTAAAATAAAGAGGATATAACCATACAAAGAAGGGCTGGAGTTCTGCAAGCAGATCCTGCTTGTGCACACAGTTCTGTTCTGAGGGTAGAAGTGCCTTTTCTTCTGTGGACCTTGTTGTGCAGTAGAGAAATTGTCTGTCTGAATAAATGTGTAATTTGGACATAATGGCCTTTTGCATGTTTGAAGTGGAAGCAAAAATTAATACACTGATCATTTTTATTCAGAGTCATGGTAACTGAATGGTAACCGTTGTGAGGAAAAACATAAGATAACTCTTGATGTGGATCATTGTTTGTTTGTGTTTTTTTTTTTTTTAAAAAGTGTGCTGGAGCACTTTTGGGAATGCTTCTTCCGAGTCAACAAACAGAAAACACAAAGTACCTCCAAGAGCCTCTGTGTTGCTTCCCATGAGAGGTTTTCCTGGACAGTTTGCTGTAAAAGCCTTTTGGGTTTCTAGGCAGAGCTTCCCAGGGTTTTCCTTCAGAGCTCCTCTGCCATCAAGAGCCCTTTCTGATGGGCTTATGAAGACTTCCATTTGTTCACATCCAGAAAAGTGAATTTTGATCAGTGTTTTCATTCTACCATTGAGAATCTGTTCATGCCCAAAGATCTGGGGTTTGGGTGTTAGCTCATCAGAAAATGTGACACTGGATTGCTTAACAAGGTTTGTGACTCTACGCCCCGCTTGAGTAGCAGCACAGAGAGGATGCATCATCACCACTAATCTTGTCAGGAATTTCTCCTTGGTGCTGGCTGGAAGGGAGCAGAGGGTGGAGTTCAGCCTTTCAGTCTTCCTGAGCTGAGGCTTGCCTACTGCTTTCAAATTTACTGCCTTCTTTCTGTCCAGTGTGTGATGGAAGCTGCAGTATATCCTCTTTAAAACAGAACCAAAATCCCACTGAAGAATCAGCAACATTTTTTTTTTGGCTGTCTTTGTTGGTATTAAAAATTATTTTATATCCTGTTTTCACTGTCTTTACACCAATGGTTGAAAGCAGTATTTGGTCTGTGACTTTACAGGAGGTAAGTTTATTTGTGTTTGTATGTATCAGCAGTGTTTGTCCCTTTTGGAAATGCAGTATCCTCCTTTTAAAAGCTAACCAGAGTTCACCAGAGTGCCGTTTGTAACTGGAACGAGGAATTTGGGAAAGAGGAATCTCTTATTTTACTCATTGTAAAAACTGAGCAATGCTGAAGAGAATAGTCAGTAAATTGTTAGTGGTGTGTAGAGAGAAGGCAGGAAGCTGTCTGTTTACACCAAGGACAACTAGCAGGTCTGACAAGTTGGCTTATGCCAGGTTACAAAATGCTGTCTGTGATGTAAGTCCTGCTGTAATGAACCAGCTCCAACTGCTGAACTTTATGCCATTGCGAATGGTATTTTATAAAACCCTGTAAATATTTCAGAGTCGTTGAAAATAGTTGGCTACATATGAAAAGCGGTATTTGCTATTTTTGTCTTTACTGTGTAAGGTTAGGTCTTATTTAGGCTTAAGCAGATTAAGAGTTTCCTCCTGAGGAAGGAGGCAGTTTTTCACTGCTAGATCTGGGGGGAGGAGCTGGAAAAGACAAACCATCTAATCGTGCATACTGCCCTGTGTGGAGGAAGAGTAAAGGTGGCCCAATAAGGAGACTCAGCTGGAAATTAAAAGTATGGTGGACAAGATAAAAAAATCTCTTAGCTATTGACTGGATGTCCAAGGTAAGAGATCTTTAACTTACTAACAACGTGCCATGTAAATTCTAGTTTAAGAGGAGGATAGCGCATTTCCAACTACATAGCTTGCTTACCCACTTGTCTGTGAATGCAAAGCAGGAACTTCAGACTTCACATTGTGCAGCTTGCTTTGCAGACACTGAAGCTTTTGGCAAAAGCGTAGCAAAAATGTTAAAGCAAACTTCTTTCTGGTTTATTTTATGGAAGTCTTAAGAATTTGCAGATTTCTCCCTCTAAGCAACATCCCTATGAAAAGATATTGGTGCTGCAACACCTGGCAGCAATACCGTCCTGATCTGGTTCCAGTTTTTAGGTGAACTCAAGTAACTGTCTGACAGCTGTTTGCTGGCAGAGCTGTGTCTATAAAAATCAACATTTCAAAGATGGTCTGAACAAAACAGAGAAATAAAGATACATTAGAGCATTATCGTTATTATTATTATTAAGACATTAGAGCATTATTGTCATCATCATCATCATCATCATTAAAGACTACAGTTTGGTTTTCAACTTTAAAGTTTATATTATCCTTACAGAAGAATTTTACTTCTAAAAATTCCTTGTCCCAAACAGAAATACAGCGCAATTCAAATTAAAAAGATCCCCAAAGTTATGCGTCTTTTAGCAGTGGTTATTTTAATTGTGTTAAACAAAAGTATTTTACTTAGTTTTTGTAACAAAACAAGTTATTTAAAGTACAATCTTTTGGAAAGGAAACACTTACTTTCCTGTACAGGGCAGTGCATGGTCTAGTTGCACAATAGGGTCACATTAAGGGGAGAGTATTTGCAGAGGTTCTGCTTCCTGCCACAAAGGAAACTCCCACACAGAAGAGACTTTTTTAGCATCCTCTTAGAGCTGTAGTTGTCCTTTTTTGTTTAAGACAAGCATGCAAAATCTTCTCGCAACAGAAGTGAAAATTGCAGTTTCATGGTGGTGAGTTCGGAAAGAAAAAAAAAATCTGAGTGTAGCTGGTGAGCAGGAGGAAGTGAAGACAACTGAATAATGTGCTTATGCAAAGAAATCACATTTTGTAGGAAGACATTCACTGAACATCTCTTGGAAATTTTTTGCTGTGTTAAATGCTAATATTTATTCACTTTTACTGTTTTTTCTTGGAGAACGTAACTTACCTTTCAAGTGAGCACAGGTCCTTTTTGAAATCTCAGCATGCAGGTTATTGTTCCTCCACCTCTGAGTTTCCATATGAACTTGGTATTTTTCCTTGAGTTTCTGTAGCGCACAGATTCCCTTTGCAGTCTTTTTTGGTATGAAAGATACACAGTCATTGTGTGACTGAAGGCCAGCACATTTTTTGCTCTCTTAAAATCTGTTTGAGGAGGGCACATCTATCTGTCCCACCTTGCTGTGTTCTTCCGAAGATGAAGATGTATATTTTCTGTGGACTCCTGGAAGTCCACTGACCCACAGACATCTTTTGAATATGTTTTGTGTATGAATATTTGTTTCTCAGCCCTAGAACAGTCACTGAAACTGATTTTTTAAAAAACATGAATTACTACTGTTCATCCTTCTTCTGTGTACTTACCTTCTCTAGTTAGTGCTCTACATAGTCATATCTGCCTGTGTGGAGGGGTTAGGGAGTGCAGTGCAGCGAGGACTCGCTGCGGTCTCGAAGTTCTGCATTTTGTGTTGCCTGTGCATTGCCTGCCAAACAGTTCTGGGCCTGTGCTCAGGGAGTGAGGTCCCCTCTCCATCTGGCACTTTTCTCAGCAGGTGTCCTGGAAAACGTGCACCGTTGTCACTGGCGCAAGTTACAGAGAAAGTGCACAAATGGCAATACAGGTTATACGAGCTGTAGGGAGTTCCCTGCTAAACGCTGTTCTTTACCAGTCCCACAGAAGATGGGAAGTTGGCACTACATCATCTACAAAATGGACTATTTTTATGGATTCCTGCAGGCAAAATTTTGTAAAATGGAGCAGGACAGCTTTCTACTTTCAACTGGAAACATGATTATTATAAGTATCTCTTAATTGGTCCCTGTTCACTGCTGCTGGGTGGGATGTTATCTGCCTCGTTTTGATGATGAGCAAGCAGAAACCAAGTGCTTTTGTGGAGAGGACATTGTTTACTTTTGACAGAGAAACCCTACAATCAGTGTGGCACTTATGCAACACAAATATAACCATTGGGATGTAAGTGGAATCGCTGCATTTGCACTGCTGGCTTAATTCACTGTTGTTTCCCAGAGCAGCAGTCCTGTCTTAATGTGCACTCTTGCCTTCTTGGTGTTTTACACACACAATATACTCGCTTATTGCTCTTTAATATTGATAAGGATTAACTTCCTTTTCTGGTTGTTCCTTTCTTTCTGCAGAGGGAAAACCGCAGGCTCCAAGAAGCAAGCATGCGGCTGGAGCAGGAGAATGATGACCTTGCCCATGAGCTTGTAACAAGCAAAATCGCCTTACGGAATGACCTGGACCAGGTAATGCTAACAGAGATGGGTCCAGCTCAGGTTTGGCAACACCAACTTTAGGAGCCCTGCTTTGTGCTCAAGTGAAAGCATGAACACAACATTAAAAATATAATTACTTGTGCCTTTATTTTCCTGACAACCTCACTCCTAGTTGCAATCAGAAGGCTGGATTTCCACGTGCGTGCAACTGTAGGCATTCACAGTGGTGTCTTGCCACCACTGACTGTACCTGCTTTTGTTTCCTGTGAAGACTGGAATGTGGAGGGCAGCAGCATTCAGAGCCCTTTATCTCAGAGATGACTGTCAGAGAACTACACATTCAACCCTCCTTTTTCTGGAGTGTTTTATGTAGTATTGATAAATGCCATAACAGCTATTATTAAGGTACTAAATACAGGAGAGCCATACTCCATACCTCGTGATTAGTGCCTTGCTCAGAGAGGGCTGTAGTGCCTCTTATAATGTAAAATCTTTTCCTGCAAGGGCCTCTCAATTTGATTTCCCATAGTTATTTGGCTTTCTTTATCTAACTTCAGAGTTGTAAACGTCATTGACCACAGTTGTGCAATTTGTATTTCTGTTTAGAGAGATCCTTGGCAGTTAGGCTCTGGTGAGTTGGATCCATGTGATTCTAAAAATATGAACTGTCTTGGTGAACAAATGCAGGCAGAGATGTGCTTGGCATGATGGAGTGGGCAATCTCATGTGAAGGCAAAAAGCAATGTGTTGAGGTGCTCTATCTTCCCCAGGAATAGCTGTACATAAAGCAGCTTTATGTCTGCTGCTGCCTGTGCTTGTTTTTTGTCAAGTGTCGTGGCAAGGCTGCCAAGCACATACCTTTGCCAGTCCCGTTCCTTGCTCTCCTGCATTTTAGCAGTCTTTCTGTAGACGAGAACGGCTCCATGAAGTTTTCCCACACCCCACCTCAGTTCACTGGCACTAAAAGAAAAACTTTGTGCTACTGCACTCCTCATCTACAAGGACAGGTGATACCGTACACCACTGCAGCAGCTTGGAGGACCTGCAATGAACACATAAAAGGAGGAAAGATCTGTAGTTCCTTCAAAGCATATCTTAAACAGATCTTTCATCAAAAAAATCCTTGTAATCCCTGAGTTCTTTTGTTCTAAGATGTCAATCTTATCAATTTCCTGTTCTTTCACTGCTTGTTTTCCTTTCTCCCATACAGTCATATACATGCTAAGCAATGCAGGAATCCTCAATCCATGTCTTCAGTTGTGGCCCTGGTGGAGCTGCTTCTGCTACCCACAGTCACCACTAACACCCTCGTTAATAATTAACACTGTTGCAGACAGATAAGCTAATACCACCAGCAGTGGTAGAAAACCAAACTGCAGCTCAGAGACAAGTTCTGTACTGTTATTTGTTGTTTAAAATGCCATTTTCCCTCTTGTATTTTCAGCAAACTAAGTATTATTTCACCATGACCCTTGCCTGTTCTAGCACCTAGTTACTGAACAGAAGGAGTGGTGTGATGCAGTGTGCATCTCCCAGCTGGGGAGGTCAACAGAATATATCCAGACATTGAGAAATATGTTTCTCCCCTCGTGATCAGTGAGGATAATGCTCACAAAACCAAAGCATTCCCAATATGTTTCACCATAAGCTCGACCTTTCAAAGAAAGGAGAAAATTCATATTCTCCAATACACACACAGTATTAAGTTTCTCCAGGTAATACTTATTTGCACTGATAAACCAATCATTTTATCTGGTGGTCCTCTCTGTCTCTTTTATACTTGTCTTTGCCTGGACACTTTTGTAAAATACAATACAGGCACTGAACGTTTTCTACAATATCTGGTTTCTCCGCTTACAGATACAAAAACGGAATAAGTTATCTGAAGTTACGCAGGAGCTAAATCATGCTGCCCCCGCTTAGATTAATATTGTTCCCAACAAAAATATTCTATACATCGTTTGTGTTAGGACATGGTATCTATGCTTACTTGCTGTGTGGGCACAGGTAAACATTTGGCAAAAGGGTCCTCTTGCACAGTTGTTGAAACACAGTGAAATAAATTCGAAAATAGCTACTTGAAAAGTGAATTTCATACAAAAAATAGGTTAGGTGAGCCATTAGAGGGCAGGAAAAGGCAATGCTAGAACCTGAATCTGCAGTATTTCTGAGATGTATATACCAATACATTTGTATTGGTGCAGATAACATCTGTTTTACACCACTGTTTCTAATTCTAGGCTGAAGACAAAGCGGATGTTTTGAACAAGGAACTTCTCCTGACCAAGCAGAAGCTAGTGGAGACTGAGGAAGAGAAACGGAAGCAGGAAGAGGAAACTGCTCAGGTAAGGCATTCTCCAACTTTTCCCATACAGCAAGCAAATGCAAGTAAAAGGATACGCAGAGAAGCATGAATGCGTTGCAATTGCAGAAAGAATTTTGTCTTTAAAATGCAGTCACAAATAAAAATTTACAGTGCTAGGGTAAATGTTTTTTTAAAAACATATGTTTTTTAGTGTATTCCTTTACTTGAGTTCTGAATGTTCAGTTTTCCATATCTTATCCCCTTCACAGTACTGTAGTAATCATTTTCAGTGGCGGTGAGCAGTTGCAACTAAGGAGACATGATCAGGCCTCTTTTATTTACCTAAACAAGGGGCTGGAGGAGCTGTTGCCTTATAAGTGGCCATTCTGGATTGAGCTGCTGGTTCACTGAAATAAAGCTGTGGACGTTCCCGCCTGAAGATAGAACCAACAGCAGAACAGAGTTGAGGGTTGGGAGAATTTTGCTGGCTAGACCTGGCCTCAGACTCATTTGAGAAATGTTCAGTCTTAGTTTAATCCTACATATCTAACGTGCTGAATACTGACACACACGAAAGTATGTTTCAAAAGTGATACCCTGATTTTTATGTTAGCCATTTGACAACAGTGACTACAGCAATCAAACAGTAATTCTTTGTGTCTCTCTAAAATGGAGGTTGCCACTTTCTGTTTGCTATAAAAAGGCAGTGGAGGCCTTTTTCCTACGGAAAGGGCTCTCAAAGTTTAGTGGTTCCAAACGGTGGAGGAATGAGTTAGCTGTATTTTAATGCAGCGCCACAGACCAAAACAGGTTTTTTTCTCCTGTTATGGAGATGAGAGTGATAGTGCTGAGAGATTCTTCTTCCTTTTCCATCTCCAAACAAACAAATAATCTGTCTGCCCAAACCTGCTGTGACAGTGTGCAGAAAAACAAAACAAAATCACTAAAACTCACTTAATAGTAATGCTCTTGTTTTGTATTCTGTGGACCACACTGCACCACCATTTAATGCAGAGAAAGAGAATTACCCTACAGAATTCTCTAAGCAGGGATACACTGTATCACAGTATACATATTTAGTTATAACTGAACATAGTAAGTATTTGTATTCTGAGTAAATCAGACACTTGTCTGAAAAACTGGAATTTGGTAAGAAGCAGCTGTAGGACTGTTGTAAACACAGCAAGACTTTGAGAGAACAGTCTGAGAACAATTTTGAGAGAATAATTTTGAGAACTTCTTTCAGTGTGCTGTGTAACTTTTCTCCTTCAATTCCTAGCTGAAGGAAGTCTTCAGGAAGCAGCTAGAGAAGGCAGAATCTGAGATCAAGAAAACCACAGCCATTATTGCAGAGTATAAACAGGTACTGTTCTAGAAATGCTTTCTCATGTTTCTTCTTTCAACCTGTTCTGAGAGCTGAATTTTCAGAATTGCAGATCTCACCCTTTCAGTAAGATACACTATGTTTCAGGCTTTCAGAGAGCAAGCATTGTAATTTGTCATAAATCTTTTTGTGGTTTTCCTAATAGCTCCTAATTTAGGGAATTGGGAATAACCTGTCTTTTAGCTAATTTTAGTACTGTAGGGTGAATGCTTCTTTGCTCTGTGACATAATGCAGTATAAACACTATAAACCAATTCATCCATAAAATGTTCCAGTCTCTGTGTTCAGGTTCTGTATTGAATACTGCCATTTTTTTTCAATCTTATTATCATCAGCAGCGGATTTGTTAAGGGGGAATGCATGTACCTGAGTGAGGCAGAATTTAAGAAGTGTTGGCTCTAACAAAAATCGTTATTAAAAAGCACAGGTTATATTTTAGTCCAGTAAATTTTAGCTAAGAGACTGCTTTCTCTGCTCCAGATTTGTTCCCAGCTGAGTACCAGGCTGGAAAAACAACAAGCGGCCAGTAAAGATGAACTGGAAGTTGTGAAGGTGAGAATGATGCCTCAACATATGGGATGTTTCTAATGCAAGTATTGCTAAATGCCAGGGATACAGAACAAAACGTGAATTGAAGTTTAATGTAACAGCAGCGGCGTTCACCCAGCTGCACTGATGGCCCCACATGCATTTTTCATCAAATGTAAACAATGGAAGGGTTTATGTCCCTTCACGGTTCTTTATCTTATATCAAACAGGGTGGAACTCTCAAACTGAAGTGCATATAGTACTCCAGTGTGCACAGTGGAGGGGTTGGAAATGGCCAAATTGGGCAGTGTTTATATTTGGGGTTGTGTAATTTAAGCAGAGTTGGTTTAAGTAATTAGCACAGCCTGGGCCATCCCCAGAATTTCCATAGCAGTTCATCTCCCTCCTTGAAACCCCCTTACCAGGAACATCTGCACTACAGATAAATGTTTCCTGATCAGGTAATAATTCCATCCCTCTGCTTTGTCACTATGGAGTGGGCAGAATTGTTTTCCCTCTCCTATAGCTTCTATTTGTCTGTTTAGTACTCAAGCTGAACCTGATTTGTTGCTTTTTAGTGTTGTTTTTATGTTATTGATAAAAAAAAAATTCTAGGATTGACATACCTATAATCTTCTGAAATAGCTCAATATCCCATTTTAGTTTGTACGAGCCACGCCAGCTGTGCTACATCTTCAGCCATGAGCAACTGGTTCACCTTTCCAGGTAGCACGAGAACCTCACTGCTGCGTGTCAGGCATCGCTGGCAAAAAGGGCCATCCCCTATGATGTTAAACAAGCACCAACAGGACAGTACTGGCCTTTGCATTGAGCACAGGCTGCTGGCTTGCTTCTGGAAATGCGGAAAAGCTACCTGGCATTCTTTAAAATATCAAAATCTGTATTAATTTGGTCAAGTGCTTTTATGGAAGACAAAAAGTCCTTAGAGTGTAATTTACTCTTCTGAATTGTGCTGGCATAAATACTGCAAAATATTAGAAAGCTTTGGTAGCAAGAGGGCTTGAGTAATTCTGATCGAGGAGCAAAGCCTCTGTGCTTAGGCAGAGCATGCTAAGTAGATTTTAGGAATTTTTATACTGGTTAATGTACCCTGGAAATTGTTCATGAACTTCTCAAATTCTTTTCATGTCAAATATGAAAGCCTCAGTACTGGGTAGTTCAAGATTACTGACTGGATGGCAGTCTAACATAAAAATGGCTCTTCCAGGAAGTACAGCAACTCCTGTAACATGGATTAAAAATGAGCTTTCTGGGTATTTCAGGGTAAAGTGATGGCCTGCAAACACTGCAGTGAGATTTTCAGTAAGGAGGGGGCACTGAAGCTGCCTGCTGTAAGCACGGAGAATAAAGGCATAGAAATAGATGACGAGAAGGATGCACTAAAGAAGCAGCTGAGAGAGATGGAGCTGGAACTCGCACAGACCAAACTGCAGCTTGTGGAAGCCAAGTGCAAAATTCAGGTATGTGGAATCCAAGTACAGCAGGGCAATCTCCTTAACCTCGTGCTCAGTTCAAAATAATTCTGAATCATGCAAAAAAATTGTTCCAAAAGGGAGCATATACCTGTACCACTGTATATCTGTGAACTTGCAGAACGATTTTCTGTCTTAAAAAAAAACAAAAACAAAGAAAGAAGAGAGGATTTATTTGTATATCTAAATATCTTCTGTTGTTTCAGCAATTTCAATCTGTCTTCTCTCCCCAGTGCCTGGGAGGTTGCAAGGAAAGTGCTGGATTGCAGGGACTGAGTTTGAGGATGCTTTTTTGTTAATTGGTTGGGTTTTGATCAATTCTGACTATTCTGCTTTCTTAGGAGCTGGAGCACCAGAGAGGAGCCCTTATGAGTGAAATCCAAGCTGCCAAAAACTCTTGGTTTAGCAAAACTCTGAACTCTATCAAAACAGCCACAGGCACGCAGCCACCGCAGCAGCCTCAGCCACCCCTGCCACCCAGAGAGGGCAGTACATAGTTCCAGCCAGAGCCGATACAAGAGCACAAAGAACAACACAACTGAAACCCTGGAGGATTCTTCCAGTGGTCTCTCCTCTTGGGGAAAGGACAAAAGGCAGGAGTGCAGGCTTGAAGTGAAATTCTTCGGTGTTTTTCATTCATTCTGATGTGACCCTTTTCAAAGGGGGGGAAAAAAATTCCTGTTTTATGTTGAATTCTTACTTCCCAAACTGCCTTGCTGAAAGCCACGTTCTGATACCTTCATACTTTTACACTTTATTTTATATGACTAGATGTTAAATAAATACTTCAAAACTAGGTCTTTAATACATGACTAATTATTCAAAATTATTTTTATCTTGTGTAGAAGGTTTTTTCTTCTTCTAGAGGAAGACAGAGAATGGAAAACATAAAGTACTGAAGCATAATCTCTTCGTAGAAAGCACAGTGTAATAAGTACTAGTGTGTATGCGGGTGTCTAGGATAACTTAACACCCTGGGACCATCTCAGAAGTTTATCGCAGTGACTGCGTCCTGCAGAGAAGCACTTTTTGTAAAGCTTAGGCCATAGCAGGGATAGTCTTGTGCTCTCTTGGCACAATTGTTTATGAGCTTCCCTGATAATTTCTTAGTTTTGATTGTTTTTTCTTCAGAAATGCAAGTAGTGCAGTTCTTTGTAGCATTGTTGTTTAAAGGCTATTTACAGCCGAACTGGAATTTAACACAAAGTTATCTAGTTCCCTTTTTTATTTCATGTTTATACTAAGAATTCCAAGAAATAATCCCTTCCACTAGGATAAAGGGAAAACTGTTCAACATTTATTTGATGTTTTTGCTGAGAAGCAGAGTGAAGACCTTGCATAGTTTTGACCTTTTGTAAATCCTGTGCAATAAAGGGTAGATTTTATGAATAGAAGTAATGAAAACCTTTCCCTGGGTCTATATTCAAATTCTGAATTTGACACAGAAATGAGGTATCAGATAAAAAACCCAAAAGGCTTGTGCTGCACTGATGAATAAAACATCACAGAAGCAAGATCTGTTTGCTAGAAGTATTTGGTTAGGAAATGCTACGTCGGTATTAGTTATTTTTATAAAAACAAACATTTTCAAGTGGAATACAAAAACTAGACTTTCCTGTGAGGTAGACTTCTCTGATGATTCCCAAAGCTGTCTGTTCTTTTATATCTCTTAAGGTAAGAAAATTCAAAAGCATTTGTTTTGACTGAACATAAAGCATTTATAGAAATACTTATTTCATGGCAAATTAAACTATTGCTTGAACTGATGGAATATTTTTTTAATTATACCTGTCATGTCTAAAGATGGTCTTGCAGGTAAATAACATTGCTGGACTGAAGGTCATGTATTAATTGTTCCATTTACAAACTTGTTCCAGGGACATTAGTTCTGTTTTGATCTTTTTTTTTTTAATTCTAAGGAATGCCATATCTTGTGAGTTTTGTACAATAAAATTTAATGATACCCATCTTGTGCTTTGTTGTCAAGCATAATTGTGAATTATTTTAAACAGGGTAGTACAAATTTAATGCTACCTGTGCCAAAGGAATGATTCTGAAAGGCAGTCAGCTGTTTGAAGTAGAGATCAAAATACAATCACTATCCTGACACAACTATCCTGCAACAAAATAAGCCCTTTTAAGAGTAAGGGGTTAAAAATTTTGAATATTTTAAAATGTACCTGCAAGAACAGTGATCATCTGGAAATATTAATACAGTGAGAAAAATGGGGGGGAAAGCTGAAGGAATTTCTTTTGCAAATATTAACAAAGATCTTTTTCTCTGGTCACTTTCTTGCTAATATTTGCATAAATGTTTCCATTCTCTTGGCTCTCTAAACCTAGCATTAGTCAGTCATTCACTTACCAGTTCCGCTTCACACTTGAAATGAACTGCATAATAAATCTGAAGTGACATTTAAGAATAATTGGTGAACATCTGATTGTTACATTTGAGAGTACTGTGTTGATGATGACACTGACGGTTTGACAAGTGTCCGAATTTCTCATTTCATTTATCTTAAATCATACTTAGAAGTGGATTTAAAACCTTGGCTGGAAAAATGCAGTAGTAATAATAATAATAATAACAACAACAACAATAAAAAAGGGTAAGACTGTGATTGCCTGAGCAGCTGAGTTAATGTAACAGCTCACTTCTGCTCAACGATCTCACCCCTCCAACTCCCTGTTGTACAGCCGTGTCCCTTGTCCTTGTTATGGCACTTCCTGGAGATGATTAAAAACAAACAGAAAAAAAGACGTGGGTGGATTTTTCTTCCCCAATTAGTCTTTTGCCAAGGTAATGGGTTAAATCATCTCAAAGGGTCCAGTGAGTGCAAGCGGATCACAGGAGTGGGACTTTCCCAGTTCATCAGAAAAGAACTGTTAAATAAGCTTACCATGTTTCATGGAACTGGTTTTGACACAACATCGTCTTTCTCAGTGTAGTAGCTCTCTGACTTTGGAAGTTGAGTTTCTGTGACAAAAACATGTTTGCTACCTGCTAGCCATGATGATTTCAAAACCTTGTAGGATGGAAGCTGGCTTACATCAGCAAAAAAAGTTTCAGAAGGCAATGGCTGCATTATCACTCTATCTGTCGATCCAAGGTAGCATTTGTAGCAGTGGCATTTGGAAGAGTAATATTTATGTGGAAGCTGCGTCTTCTCAAAACTACTGAAAGAATAAGCAAATAGCTCTATGGCATTCTCTTGATGAATAAGCATAGTTATATTCAGAAACAAGGAAAGGAGCGAGACTGCAGGATTAAACCATGCAAGCTAAAATTCTACCTGCTGACTATACATGCTATTGGTAAACTTAGCTTCCTGTGAGAAAACAAATCTGGGTTTTAATTAGCCCTTTCAGCAGTATGTGACAGAGCTACGTGCACACGTATCCCAGACCAACTGATCTGTCGGGGATAGCTGGCTTGTTGTTCCAGTTTTTCAGCAGGTAGCATCATCAAAGTCTCATTGTAACTGTTATTTTTGCGTGGCACTGGAACAGCTAACGTAGCTCGTAAGTCTGGAGTGATTAGTATTTTTCTTCCAAGTCAGTATTAAACTATGTGTCCACATCAAACATATTAAAAGTAACTTGAATTTCATAAATATATATGTGGAACTAAATCTTATTTTTTAATTTTATTGAGAATGCACAGTTCTGAAATAAAGCCTTTACTTTGATTAGGGACAAAGCTCCAAAGAATATTTTTAGTACAACTGTTTTATCTTGTTGGATTCTAATCTGTTCCTGAGATGCCCAATATAGGGGGGGAAAAAAAACCAACAACTACTTTTTTTTCACTTTGAAAAGAATTTGGTTTTACTTTGATTGTAACACTTTACAGGATAAATGAAGCAAGGCTGATTTACTTACATGGTACATCTGTGAACTAGTCTTGTATTATCTTTGTGAGTCAAACTCAATATTCTAAAGTAATAGGACTTATTTCACTTAGTTTAACAAATTCTAAATGTACCCAGAGAGAATTAAAAACAACAAAACAGAAAATATCATGTGTAGTATTAATCCAAGAAACTGCAAAGTCCCTGAGGTCCATATGCATTAATGCTTAGTAAAACCAGTCTCAGGAAAGGTAGTCAGCCATGTAATCAGTACTGCCACCTGACAAACACATCCTTGTCCTGCCCATTAATTAGTGTATAATTTGCTACAGCTAAGTTAAATTGCTTACATAGGTAAGCAATTTTTTTCCTTGTTAAACATTTTAAAGGACTTCTCTTATTTGGCCCTTGAAATTTCTTTTAAGATAGACACTTTCATCTGTGCCATTGTGTTAAAAACAACTCAAAGTAAAAATAGCCATTTCCAAGGGGAGCAGGAGATAGAAAGTCAAGAACAGCAAGAATTCAGCCCCTTGACAAAGCTTGAAGTATCCCCTTGACTTCAGAGTCACTTGTGACTCAATGTGGCAATTTAGGGGTAAATAAAAATCTGAATTTACTGGCACTGAAGTATCAAAACTTGGAAGCTACATAAGTCACGCTTTCTCCACAGGATAAAGGTAGGGCTGTTCACTTCCTTCTATTAAGTAGTTGGAGTGAAATCCATGAAACTACTTGTATGTGTGAGAGAACTATACCTCTTATTTTGATTTACCATTAGACTCAGGGATAACTGGCATACTTCTGCATAATCGAATAAGCCTAAATACCTTTGACATTGAAAACAGAAACACTTTTATCTTATAATGCTGGTTTTCTTTCAACTGCGAGGGAAAACCTTGGTACATGTTATTGTCAGAACGTGAAGATCAGGGCAGAGGTTTTTCTCTCGAGACTGAGGGACTGTTCTGGCTGACAAGCACACCTCTGTTACAGCTGAACCCTGCGCAATGGGCTGTTGTGCAAACAGCTGGCTGCACTAGACCTGTAATGCTGTGTACACCCAGGGTGGTTAGTATACACAGTGCCAGGCACCACGTTGTTCTTGCAAACACAAAGGCTTGAACTAAATTATTTTCCCATCTATTATGCTAATATCCTACTGGGAGCTGTACCATTACCTCCTTCCAAGTAATACAGGGGAGACACAATGAAGCACTCAAGTTAGGACCTTTCAGGTTAGGTTAGGTAGACATCACAGCAGCCTTTAAAACTGGGCTAATGTAGAGATGGGGTTTGGGAAATTCAAAGAATTTGCAACTGGATAAATAATACTCAGCATTGATCAAGATCCTATCTTTCCCAAGTCAAAGGTCTACATAATTTATTGCAGGATCGTGACTTAACACGTACAGGTTAATCCTCCAGGATTACAGGGCTGTCCATTTCTCCTGGATTCCAACTGCTTTGCTACTGAATGTATTTCATGCTATTTTTACCTGAAAAAGAAAAAAAAAAATATGGGTAGAGAATTAGGACATTACTTCCTCTTATTTTCTTATTTAGTGGGACTTGCTTTTATTTAACCTGTAAAGGAATATATATATGTATCTTTGGAAAACTATATCTTATATATAGAATAATATATAGGAAGCTGAATCACAAGGGGATAAATACATCAAAAGGATTTGGTATCATAAATTTCATTTGTAATTTGATACCACAAGAATCCTGGGCTGTACTAATTTCCTTTCAGTTTCTCTTATTTTTGTATTTTATATAATACATGGATGGAACTACCAATGCAAACAAGAGCAGATGTTCTCAGATTTTTCTCCAGATCCCAATTCCCTCCTTCCAGTAGTCCCTGGGTTTGCGCTGCTGCTGCTAACACCTTCAAAAGCTGTGCCAGGAGCTCTCTTGAGCTTTGGGAACTGTTGCCTTCCCATGGAAGAAGATTCTCTGGCTTCTCTGAACTGGGAAAAGATGGCACATGAATGCAGAAAAGGGTCTAACCAAGCATGATCCAGATCCCTCAGTGTCTGCCATTCAAGGGGGACTCACTTCAGCACATTGAAAACAGCAGCTTCAAAGCTCTGACTCCATTACAACGAAGTTTTCCAGGTTTGGAGTTGCATTTGTTACCTGCGTGTGTCCCAAGTTCGCAAATCCTAAAGAGTGAGGAAAAAAGAGCATCATAGCACTCTCAGACTTTTAACTGAGAACAATTCAGTACTGCCAGTACTTGTGTAACAAATCCACGTATTATATAAAGTATAATATGGAAATATAAGTGTAATGCTTGTTATTAAAAGTGCAATTCAATGTACATGGTCACAACAAATGTTTACTTTTTTAATTGTTACAGAATTGTTTGGATCAGTACCTTGTTATCATTGTGTGAATGATGCCTTGTAAAATAAATGGAAATGCAAACAAAATGGGAATAAGGTGCTTATTTTCATAAGCCATTTACTTAAGAAACAGCTTCAATCTGTTTGGAATAATAAACAGCTGCTGTGTCAGGTTTTCTGACAGTTCACTCCAGCTGGTTATTTTCAAGCAGCACTTTTGCACTAGGACACAGTGACTCGGCAGACCAGCTGTCCAAAATGTGCGCATGCTACATAGCTAATTCCAACCCATTCGTTAGGATAATGTACTCGTTCAAAAGGAGTAACCTGTTCCGCAGGAGTCTGACAGCCAGGTGCTGTGCTAGAGAGCTAACGGGTCTCCCTGGTCCTCTGCTCCACTTGCTAGTCTGAGGTTTCCAGCACAGACAACGTACTGGTAAATAGGCTTTTCTTAAAAGTTGTTGATATCTAGCAATAGGGCAACAGGAGTTGTCGTTAGGGCCTTCATGCTTCCCTGAAGTACACAAGAGGAACAGGCAAGTGAGCCATTAGGCAGCATGCCTGAAGGGAGAGACACTGGGAACAGAAGGAAACAGCAAGAAACTGAAAACTGACTTGTGTAACAGAGAAGCATGGCTGAGCAAGAACAGGACAGAGCAGAATTTACAGCAGTCAAAAAGATTCAAATGCTTTATAAAACCATTTTTCCATGTGAGCAATTGCTCTAGCATTTCTTTTTTATTAATCAAGATGAACAGCCATTGTTCCCAGATAACTGGAAAAGCACACAGCGCTTCAGGGGAAGATACGAAGGCAGAGGTAGAAAAGCTGAAGATTAAATTTACCAGACATAACATTTTGTATTGATTTACCTCCCCACCACTATCCCAAGACTGTTTGTCATCAGTTGCTATCAATGCCTGCAGGCAGAAGGAGGAGGAATGGCTACTACATGCTAGATAAAGAGGCCACATCCTTTCAAAGCCCTCTCAGAGCTTCCCCCTCGCCCTGTCCCCATCTCTAGAGCTGAGGAGCACTGAGGAGCACTCTGCATGGTATTTTGTCTGCCAGCCAGACTAGACCAGGATCTTTCAGCTGAGTTTCAGTCCTCCTACTAACTCTAACCTAGCTCCTTTTCCCCCTCCTGATGCAGGAACTGTTCTGATTCTTCTCCCACAGAGAAGGCCTGCCACTTGGCTCCTTGTAAAGATGCACAGAAGAAGAAAGGCTGACAAAGCCAAGTTTTCTTCTGTTCCCAGCCAGGGGAGGATGCAGCATCCAGCTGCTACTGCAGCTTTATGCAGAGGAGAGCTGTGTGAACTTGTTTTTACATTACAAGAGTGACAACTCAAGTGAAAGTGCCACAGGCACCAAAAAGCTCCTGATTTAAGGAAACTAAATATATAAACACTGGTTTTAAAAAAAAATCTCAAGAAAAAAGTAAATTACAGGCTCACTTACAACTGCATTTATGTATTAGTGAAAGCGTTTTCTCCTCTAACCAGAAATTAAATTATAAAGCAATACCAATTTAAACTCTAAAACCGTGAGCACTTCCTAAGATAAGACCACAATTGAGAGTGGAGAAACTCAAAGATTAGTAGCTAAGGCAAAAAACACAAAGTTTTTTCTTGTTTCAGTGGCTGCTCAACAAAGATCGTAACAAAACAATTCCTGAATAAGCAACTGCCCTTAACCAATTAAATAACCATGCCACAGAAGTAAATTCCAGTTGACCATATTGTATTTTTGAGATAAAACCAACTAGCCCAGCTTCAAGTGCTGTTCCTGAAGATGGACAGGCTGAAGCTCAGTCCTATGAACATTAAACATAACCACAGTCAGTTATGCAGATCTTTCCTGACCCTTTCTCAACTGCAGCTCTTAAAGCCCTGGACCAGAGAGTTATAATAAATGCTTCAGTACAAGGTCTGTTAAAACAGCTTTGTGGAATGCAGACTAGAACATAAATCCTTGGCTTCAGGTTTTCTATGAATTTACCTTCATCCAATCTATTCTTCCCTCCCTATCTCTACCAAAAAAAAAAAAAAAAAATCCCATCGTTACAGATTAATAATTCCGGGATGTTCACTTTAGAAGATAAAGAGAAAAAAATCCTAAGGCCACACATCAGCAAATGAGCTGGCATTCCTCAGGAAAATAGACGGGAAATAGAGGAAAATAAAGGGCTGGCACCCTCTTTTAGAGACATCTGCTTTTTAAATGCTGAAGGCCTGTATCCTGCCTTGGGTTCCATCGTTTATAAAAAACACCTGGAGGACTCTCCCACTCACCTGCTTACACAAAGATTGCCATCGCCTTTTTATTTTTTTTTATTTTATTTTCCTCTGGGAAATTTTAATGCTCGACTGGGACCCGGGGATACTGAAACGTTTTTGTTGTTGTTCAGTACGCTGTTTTAGTAACGGTGGTGAGAAACACCTCGCTATACTTTTTTTCCCAGGCAACTGCAGCCGAGGTTGCGGCACTCGGGAAGGTCATTTCAAGTCTCCTCTGAAAGAGTCGCGATCGCGGTCGCAAAGGAGACCCGCTCGCCTCGGCCGACGCCTCCCAGACACCGTCGGGGGCGGGAGGAAACCCGCCCGGCCGCGGAGCCTGTCAGTCGCCGGCTCGCAGCCTGCCGCCCGCCGCCTCAGAGCGCCAGTAACGACCCGCTAACGGCCGCCGGGCCGCGCGCCCCGCCCCGCCCCCCCCC
>JAVJGG010000090.1:31948669-31991231 GCA_035590195.1 Aviceda cuculoides
GGCCCGGGCCCGGCCCCGGGCCGTGCGGTGCGGTGCGGTGCGGCGCGGGGAGGTGCGGTGCGCGGGGCCGTGGCCTGGGCGCCGTCCGGAGGCGTGGGGCCGGGGGGCGGCCCGGAGCCTTCAGCCTGAGCGTTTGCTGAGCGCTGTTGGTGTCTCTCCTTGAGATGACGCTGTGCGCATTGAGCAGAATCCAGAGTCTCCCGAGGAGCTGTACCAACTGTCGGACTTGTACCGGTTTCCCTTGGTTTTTTTTAACTGATGAAAGATAAACTTTGAAATATTTACTAGTCGAGAAGTGAAACCAGGAGTGGCCAGGGGGTGAGGAACGGATGGCTTCATGCTTAACGGGGTGTAGAGGGAAAGGAAACCACTGGCTTGATAAACCTGAAACTGCTACATCTGGGAAATTTGAAAGTGTCATAACTGACAGAGCTCAGCTGTGAACCTTGAGAAGAAAGACCTATATCTAATATGTATCTGTGATCTTTTATTTTTAACCAGTTACAGAAAGATTTGGAAGAGGTTAAAGAATTGCTTACGAAAGCGACGAGGAAGCGACTTCGTGATGTCTTGATGACAGAGAAACATAAGCTGGAGCTAGAAATCAAGAATCAGCCTCCACTGAAGCCAAAAGATGCAGGAGAGGAAGAAAAGTCATCACTGGGAGGGTATACAGTGAAAATAAACAATTATGGTAGGATTACTTTTCTGAACACTTACTAGAGCTCCAGCATGTCTCTGAAGAGAAGGCAGGGTGGCATTAGTGTGAGTTACAGTTGCCACTTCACATTATAGAGGAGCCTTCTTAAGTGTTTATTTCATGCTGGAGACCCCACTTTAAAAGCTACCACGTGCTTACCGTGCCATCCTAACTACAGTGTGTATCAGTTTGGTTTGTGTGATAGTACTGGTGGGATGCATTAATGATCCCTGTTGTACCAACTAGTGCTTTTCCATTGCCTGGTGCTTAGCAGGAATGAAGGAGTGAGCTTCGGCTTCTCTGCTCACCATGTAGGTGAAAGGAGAGGGAATTGCTCAAGATACTTGTCATGCGGGGAGCAGGGTAAAAAGTGGGTCAAGGAAACTGCAGCAAAAGCAGACAGCTACCTCTGACTCCCCCTGCACAGACAGGGTTGCTTTCCTTTTACCTGAACTGATACGTATTTTTTTCTCAGAATTCACAGGAATTAGGGAACAGGGCTACATGCGAGGACCTCCTTTTGCTCTCAAGTTGTTCCCAAGTAATTAATGTCTTTCTGTTACCCCTGTGAAGATTGTTTTAGTAAGGCAGAGATCCTAGTCATTGCTAGGGAACTTTGCAGAGGCAGTTGGAATGGAATACATGAAGTTTGTGGAGGACAGGTAGGATTTAATCTCTTTTTTTCACTTGCAGGTTGGGATCAGTCAGATAAGTTTATTAAGATTTACATCTCTTTAAATGGAGTCCAGAAGCTTCCAGCTGAGAATGTGCAGGTGAATTTTACAGAGAGGTGAGTTCATCTTGTGGCACCATGCCACAGGGGAGAGCATGGATCAAGAACAGTATTTGAAATGCAGGAATGTGTGGTGTTGAGGATCAGCCTGTACACCCCCCCCCTTTTTTCTTTTTTTAAACTTGAGCGATATTAGCTTTTAGTAGCACTTAGCACATACCCTTAAAGATAGCTCTCCTTAGAGAATATCAGGGTATTTTCATTTTACAAAAGCTTGTTGCCCCTCATCATGATTGACAGGATATGTAGTGTTAGCCCTCTTTTTTGGTGGTGATAGAACTGAAGTGTACATTAAGTCTGCTTTTCCAAGGTCGTAGGAGATCGGTGAGGTAGAAAGAACCCTAAAGATCTTGATTCGTTGTGAAATCTGGACAGGTCCTTTAAAGTCCTCAGTATTAAATCCAACTGAAGATTTGAGACCCCTGAGAAGAAAGTAATTCAGGCCTGTTAGCTTGCTTTCCAAAAAAATACTCCCACTAAAGGGCTTTCGGACATTGTTTTTGGTGGCAAGGCACAATGGTCTTACAATGATTGGAATATTTGTGCCCTTCTTCCCCCACTTTCTGGTTCCAGGTCGTTCGATCTGCTAGTGAAGAATTTGAATGGGAGGAACTACACCATGACCTTCAACAATCTCTTGAAACCCATCTCTGTGGAAGGCAGCTCTAGAAAGGTCAGTACACCTCAGCTGTTGGAGGTATTTAGGTCCCTCGCAAAGTACCGTGTTCATTGCCTGATTCTAGTTCAAGAGACTTGGTGCTAACCTTCAGTCCCTCCCTTCTGTCTGTAAAATCTCTTCACTGTGAACATGATTCTTACTAATCTGTAATTGTCATAACCGTGGAATTATTTTCTGGGATCCATGGGCTCCTATTTCAAAAGATCATGCCTGGATATTGTATGCTTTTTTTTAATAGCTCTCGAACAGGATTTCAGAAATAATTAAGCAGAAAATTCCACTAAGCATCTTGTGCTTTTAAATACCTCTGAGAAATTCTTTGTGATTTTAAGGTCTAAGAGACTTGTCAGCAGACCGAAATCTTGGGAAGCTTAAATAGGCTTAATACCCAAAGCAAAGTCTGAAACCTGCTCTGCCTTCCTAAGGGTGTGTTGCTACAGAATTGAACACTAGTAACAGTTTACTGGTGATGACTGCAACTGGTGATAGTGTCCTTACTGCGCTACTTGTAGCACCTTTCTGGGTTCAGGGATGTGTCACATACCCTGTGTGCATTCTGTGCAGTTGTGCACTACATACTGACATCAGATGTGAAGAAACGATGGTTCAATTTGAAACTGCCCTAAAACTACGACAGTGTAAAATTAAAACAGCTGAAATAAATGAGGGTGATGCTTTGGTGATTTTTAACGCAGCATAAAAGCAAGCAGTGGTCATGTACTTGCTAAGCTAAGCTAAAGCTCCAGCAGACTCTTGTCTGCCATGGCACACAGGAGTTCTTTGTGAAATTCAGGTCAGGGTTGCAATTAAACAGGCTTTGCTTGTAACTTGCAAACGTATTGCAAGATTAAGCAATGCCCTAAAACTGGTTTCTTATCCTTGAAGAAATAAATTGGGAGAGCCTCTGCCTGAACTTGGTATCCTTGGAGAAGTCTAGTAAATATAGCCACCCTTTACCAGACAGTTCTGGGTACTTCTAGCATCCTGATAATCATCAAACGGTGTTTCTGCAGCACTGTATGTTCTGTACTTCTTAGTAGTGTACTAGTATCATAGTAATCACGCCATTTAAATCATCCACAATGAGGTTAATACTTTGTACCCTGAAGCTGAGTACATACTATAATTTCTATATGCTACATAATAATCAATAGCCAAGATAAATGTTTCAGGTTTTTGTGAGCATAGAAAGAGGTTTATGTTACAGCTAACCTTATTCACCGTGGTTGTGACTAGCATCCCTTTACAAAGCATTCTAAATTCATGCCTTGCTGTTCACCATACAGATAAAGACGGACATGGTCCTTGTGATGTGTAGGAAGAAGCGTGAGGAAAAGTGGGAATGTCTCACTCAAGTGGAAAAAGAAAGCAAAGAGAAAGAGTAAGTGTCTCTTCAACCCTCCATTTCGTTTTCCATTTCTTGTTCTCCAAATTGCTTTAGGACTGCCAGGAGAGCAGATCTGTACTGTACTAACTGTGCAGTCAGACTGTGAGCATCGCAGTAGGGGACAAGCTCCTAAGATGTTTGAGAATCATTATTCTGGGATTTTTTTGGTACTAGTAGGACTGGCAGTGGAGGAGATACACTTTGAGTAGCTGTTTGCCACTCTTCTACTGTTTTATTGCTAATGATGAAGGCTGCATCGTAGGAAATCGGATAGATAAGACCTGCAGTGAGAGTAAAGGTAATTAACCATTTAAAGATTCATTTATATTTTGATGGCTGCATTCATTGCAAAGATGGCTCTAGTGAGGTTGACTTTATTTTAGGTTAAGTGTATATTACACTCTGCAGAATGGGTCTTCGCTTACCTAGATCATCATGCAAAAAGTCTCAAGCTAATTTGTATCACTTCAAGTGCTTGGGAGCAATCCTACAAGCATCTTAGCATCTTAGGCACTGGATATATAAGGGTGCTAAATTACAGCAGGAAACACCTGGGGACAAAAGAATATATATATATATAAACAAACCATAGTATATAATAATTTTATTTTACAACACACACGTGTTCTTATCCAGAAAAGAATGTGTATACCCACCTTGAAGCATGGAAACACTCACTTTTGAGAAAGTTATGCCTGCCAACAACTATTCATTTTGTGTGTGTTTGTAGGATGATTTGCTAAAACTGATTAGTCCTAACTAACCATACCTGAGTTTAGAGCAAAAGTACCTTCCCCTCTCAAATGACATCACTGGAAATTAAGAGGTGACTTGACTACTAAAACACGTTGCTGGTGGGACAGGGTCATTTTTTAAACCTGTATCTTGTGCAGAGAAGCCCTGCACACTGCCCAGCCTGTCACGATTAGTATTGCTGCCTTATTCCAAGAGTTGAGGATTTACAGTATGGCAAATGAGTCACTTCAGAAATACACCTCATGCTTGGGTGTGTGAGACTGGTGGTTAGCCCCGTGCCTGGGGAACTTGCTCCCTCTGCTGATCTGTTTTGATCTGCATGTTTTTCAGATAGCCTGCAGTTGCACTAGTAACTACTGAGAGGATTTTAGAAAACAGGATAGAGAGAGGCAATTTTGCCAGAGGGGTTATTATGTATAGTCTGGTAACGTGGGTTGTCACACCCGGATGCTTCCCACGCGGGTGGCACTGTTTGTCAGTGTCCTGGTTTCAGCTGGGGTAGTTAACTGTCTTCCTAGTAGCTGGTACAGTGCTGTGTTTTTGAGTTAGGTGTGAGAAGAATGTTAACACTGATGTTTTCAGTTGTTGCTAAGTAATGTTTAGTCTGAAGTCAAGGATTTTTCAGCTTCTCAAGCCCAGCCAGCGAGAAAGCTGGAGGGGCACAAGAATTTGGGAGGGGACACAGCCAGGACAGCTGACCCAAAGTGGCCAACAGGGTATTCCATACCATGGGACGTCACATCTAGTATATAAACTGGGGGGTTGGGGCGGGGGGATCACCACTTGGGGACTGATTGGGTGTCGGCCAGTGGATGATGAGGAATTGCATTGTGCATCACTTGCATATTCCAATCCTTTTACTATCACTATTGTCATTTTATTAGTGTTACTACTATCATTATTAGTTTCTTCTTTTCTGTTCTATTAAATTGTTTCCTGACTCCCTCCCCCATCTCACTGGGTGGGGGGAAGTGAGTGAGTGGCTGCATGGTGCTTAGTTGCTGGCTGGGGTTAAACCACAACAGTCAGTTAACTTAAATTGAGAAAATTGCTTTGAAACGCAAGGTGTTAAAAATGAGTCAGTTAACCTCTGGAAATAATCTGAAAAATGAGAAGCAGAAAATGCTGTTTGGGTTGTGAATGTGGCCACTTCCAAGAGCTCAGTGTAGTTGTTTTTCTATTTTTATTCACTTTTCATGTAACAGCACAGATATTAGCACTTCCTGTGTGTGTTATATTCCATTCCTGCTTCCTAAAATTAATTTTGGGTGGTGCTTCAAAGGTCATGTTTACTGCAGAATGCTTCCCATCATCCTCAGTGGGACAGCTCTAGGTATACTACTCAACTTGCACTTAGTTTAAGGGTACTCTTTAGGATTCTCCCTACTTGGAAGCTGACAGAGGTGTGACTGAAGACTATCAGGGTCTGAAGACTTTGCCAAAGCAAAATCCTCACTGTTACCAGGATGTTCAAACAAATACTAGCATGTAATTTTTTGGAAAGAATTGTTGGATATAGCTGATCTTCTCATCTGTATCTGTCTTGCAGGAAGGCTGCCTACGACACCTCAGATCCTAGTGAAGGGCTTATGAACCTTTTAAAAAAGATGTATGCAGAAGGGGATGATGAAATGAAGCGCACCATCAACAAGGCCTGGGTTGAAAGCAGAGAAAAGCAATCCAAAGGGGACATACCAATGGATATTTGAAAGTACTCTAAGGGCCGCCTTAATACTGATCTTCCATGTGAGACACGCTGTGCTGCAAAGATCATTGTTTACACAATCTTCTTCCAAGCAAAGACAGTCATTTTCCATTTCAGGTTGGAGAAAATATTTAAATAAAATAGCTTATAAAGCATTTCCTTCAGTCAAGTGGTTCACCATTTCCTGAAGAGTGGAGCATAGATATATCCTTATCCGTCCTTGAAAAAGCATCTCAGATGAGTGGAGAGTGTTGTGAAACTGAGAACAGGATGTAAAAGAAAAGGAATCCTAAACTAGGATGGGTCAAGGCCTATCCATTGCAAGTGACAGTTGTACCCATCTGGTTGCTAGGGCTAATGTCATGCTCAGTGCATGGAGTATGGTTTTTTGATTAATGTGGGAAAGTATTTTGAACTGTAAAGCACGTCACAAAGGGAGAAATGCTGAAGAAAGTAGAACCACTGTCTCGAGCACTTGGTAGCTAAGCAGAAACAATATGGTGTTAATCCTGGTGTATTAAAATTTAGTGATTACTCTCAGAAATTAATTACTGGGTGTTTAACCTTTTATGAATTTTGAAAATGAAAACAGCTCTTTAGTGGTATTTGTGACCTCCTTGGGGCATCCTTGAGGTGGCATCAGTTGCAGGAGGGCAGTGAGGTACTGATGCTGGACAGTGAGTTTGCCCTGGCTCTAGCAGTGTATGAGGAAAAGAAAGACAAGCTCCACTTTCTCCTATCAACTTTAAAGGGTTTTAAGGTAACAGAGTAAGAAGTATATTGAGAGAGCTTACACTCCAAAATTTGACTCAACTGGGGGTGATGGGTTGCTGTCAATTTGCTGCCTGTGTGGCTTCCATCTGGTGGTAGCACAGTTTTACTTGGCCTGTTCACTGCAGCCTCTCAGCCCCTACGGAAGGGGACGGAGGAGCCGTTTCCCCTTTACTGCCGGGCTTTGAAGAAGAGCACAGGGCAAACATGAGCTTAGCAGCAGGCTTCCTGTCATTGTTTCCCTCCTGTTTCCTTCTGTATCTATCTCCCAAGGACAGATTTGTTTGATGTTACCTTATGAATTAAGGAAGCCATTACTCTCCTGTTATGGTCTCAACTAGGACTTACTTGATACCTTGTTCTTAAAGCATTGGACCAAGTGCTGCACTACAAGCAGGAGATAAATATTAGCATGTTGTAGTTTCTAATAGGTCCTTTATCCACTTTGTCTGCTTGTTAATATACATATTAAGTCTGCATAGCAAGAGTATCTAAACTTGAGGCCATGTTTTATTTTCAGTTTGTGCTCACCCTTGTTCATGGCAGAATACCACTTTGCCCTGTTGTGCAATTTCATTTATGCTTTTTACCCCATTATCATGGTGAACTTACCATACAGTGGCAAAAAAACTGCTTAAACGAGCCTTGTGCTGTATGTCTTTATTTCTGATGTTACCCATACCACAAACCTCATCTTAGTTCTCCAAGCATCAGGTAGTGAACATTTTTCCCTCAGAATAAAACCACCTCACATACAGACCAGTTTAGTGCACTTATGCTGCTTCTTGTCAGCTGATACCAATCACAATCCAGTAAGTGAGTTTAATGAATTAGCATGGCTTCTCATCCTTCCCTTAATAGTTTGATAGTGATGCTGGACTTCTAGACAGGACAGTCTTGCTTTAATTACTCGAACACACAAACTGAGCCTGTTTTGTGTTTTCTGCCTGAGTGTATATCCATGTGGTGATCTACCACATAGCCCTTTGTATCCCAGACATCTGAGCATGGTCAGCAAAATGTCGGAAAACAATTCTGCTGAGCCTCCAACGCCGCTTCACCCCCCGAGGGCGGGATGTCAGAACACACCTATTTCGGATCCTCACAGGGCAGCTGTCCCGGGGCAGGTCAGCGATCTCTTTATCAGCCACTTCCTAAAACAGAAGACCACAGCATCGAGTTTATCTGTGTTCCCCAGGAATTTGAGGAAGCTTATTGCCAGACCTCAAAATCTAGCTGTAGAGTAGAAACTACCACAAGCTTCTCTACCACCTCACGAGTATGCTTTGCTATTTGATAGGGAACATGCGCCTGTCTTCCTCATTTGACCCTTTTTTTCTAGGCATCCTAACAGTGAATGTGAAACAATCCCCATGAGACCCAAAGTTAACCTTATTACAGATTAACAACCTCAAGCCAGTAATTATAGTTAGTCAAAATCCACTTGGCTTTGTCCTTGTTGCAGGGTGGGCTAGTCCTTTAAGATGAGCTGAACTTAAATCTATGTTCCTTATTAACTGCCTTCCCAGGTAATATGCTTTGATGTCAGTAAAAGGAATCTCATATAGTACATTTTGGAAGGAGCTACAGGCAGAGGAGGACAAGTCAAAGTGTCTCTGTTCTAATCAGAAGGCTTAATAAAGGTCTTTTCTAGTACAAGAGAGCTCAACAGTTTTCAGGAAGCACCAGGTAGCAGCAAATGGAATTTCAGAAGAACAAGTAAGCTCAGCAGGGAAAGGCAGCCTAAAGGAAGTTGCTTGAGGCTAGGTAAGCATCCCTAACTGCAGCATTCTTAATATATTATTTTCTAAAGGACAGAAGGGCTGAAAAGAATCCTGTGTTCAGTCATGGTAGGAAGTCGCAATTGGAGGTAAAAGGAAGGTCTAAGGCTGGACTACAAAACCTCCCATTATGCTGCAGGAGTGCTGAAAAGCAATAGTGTAAGGCTATCTTCTAAAGGGATGTTCGCCTTCAAAGGAAGACAGCATCAAGACAGCGGCAATGTGACTTTCAACTTCAGCAACAGCAAGGTCAGTAGGACTTATCTTCAGAACATATTTCAGTTACCTGTTTTGTCCAGTCACACATCTTATCTGTGTATATAGCTCTGCCTATACACTCTACCTAATACAGCCAAACGCTTACAGCATTTTTTTTAGCTGTTTTATTCAGAAAGTAGCCTATGCTTTCAGAGAAAACTCATAACCTACTTTTTAAGTCTTAAATTTGGAGCCCAAGTAAGATTTTTGTAGGGGAGGAAAAAGTTACTTTCCTGGAGTCTTTCTTCATTCTAACTGCTGCTATAATTTAGTGACTTCAAAAGGTGACAAAAGCAGCCGAGGAATACCAAAAGCAAAGTGAGTTGCAATCTTCTTGTTTGTTTTGTTTTGTAAGGACATCCAGCACAATCTAGACTTGCCAAGAGAATGGTAAAGTTAATATATAAAAGCAGATTCATACACTTTCTCTCACAGGATGTGTAAGTGTGAAAGGATCTTGCCACAACTAGCCATGGCCAGATCAAATACGTACAGGAGTATTTGCAAATGTTTTTAATGCTTAGTAAGGAAGGCTGAGAGCAGGGCAGTGAATATGTGCATTTTTAAGAACAGATCTAACACCCAGATCCGATGCAGCTTTTACATGCTTGTAGCTCAGGCAAGGAGTAAAATTAAGTATTTCAAATTGAACAAACCGGTGGTTTTGGTTGGATCAGGCTTGCAGGTTTTTAAATAAGCAAAAAAATCTAAAGTTTATTTAGGAAACCATAAAACTAACCATTATCAGAAATAAGGAAAATAGCTTTGTAAATGTATGTTAGTGACAGCTGTGAGGGGAAAAAAAATGAGACTTCATCACATGTAGTGTTACATATAGTGCTTACATGAAAAGCACTATTTAAAAAAAAAAAACAAACCACAACCCAACCCACACAACCCCTAGTCAGGCAAATACACTGTTGTTGTGAACACCCCCAAAGGGCAGAGGCTCTGAAGACGCCTGGGCGCCAGCGGTAACCATGCGACAGGATGTGATTCTGTGCTCCTGAGTTTGGAAAACACAAGCATTTGTGACCTGATACGGCTGCTCGGATCTGTCAAGTGGCTGCTGTGGCCCAGCAGTAGGAGCCACACATGGACTCATGCCCTGCCCAGGCCGGCCGGTACCTGCAGCTCCTTGGGAAGGATGGTGTTCTTCCGGATGGCGTTGATCCGCAGCCTCTCATCTGCGTACTCGTACGCCAGCTTCCTTCTCTTGACGTCCCGCAGCATTCTCCAGTCCACATAGTAGCTCCGCACTTGCCTTGTGCAGGGTGAGGGGAGAACCTAATTTAAAAAAATTAGGTTTATAATACCCACCTGTTGCACATACAGTCTGCCCAGCTCAAGTATGACTTATTCCCATAAAGGTCTCTTCTGTCAGACTTTTTCAAATTACTTCCTCGCAGTGCAGCTCCTGCCCAAGAGATGTACTGTGTGATCCAGCTTAGCTCACGGAAGCCAGCAAGGAATGTGCGACACGGGAGGCACCAAGAACCCGAAGTTACACCCGCACCCGCGTTGCTCCCGCCGCCGGCGAACCCCGAGGCTCAAGCCAGGTTTGGGCTGACGCGGGGCCGAGCCCGCCACCGCCGCCCCCAGCGGCCTGACAAGCCCCGCAGCCCCCCTCGCCGGTCCCTGCCCGCTCCCCGGCGCCTCGGCCGGGCGGGACAGGGCCCCGAAAGGGAAGCAGGGAGGGAGGGAGCCGCGCTGACCTGCCGAGCGGCCCGCAGCGCCCAGGCTAACGCGGAGGCCGCCATCTTCTCGGTGCGGCGCGACCGCGCATGCGCCTAGGCCCGGGGCGGGGCTGCCGCCGGGGAGGGGTCCCGGGCTCTCGGAGCGTCCCCCTGCGTGGGGCCCCCGGTTCGCGTCCCGGTGCCGGTCCCCGCCGCGCCGGGCAGGTCTTCGCTCTCCCCATCCGTCCTTTTGCAGTGAAACTGTACTTCAGTGCCTTGGAGCGGGCGGAGAGCCCAAACCGGTTTAGAGGGCTGTGCTGTATATCCCGGTGCCGACGTCAGCCTCGGTGGCACCATCCGCCATTGGAGGGAGCTGGCAGCTTCCACAGAAACCCCAGGATCCGACTTTGGGTGGACCAGAAGGATCCTAGTTGGGGAGGAAAGTCTGTAAAAATGACAAGGAAAAGAGTCCCACCAGGAAAATGTGATGCAGAGACATCATCGCACCGCGTTGTGGGGGCCCTGTCCAGAAAAGCACATTTGTCCTGTACGCATGTCGTTGCTCTGTACTAGATTACATGCCAGCTGCTTTCCTAAATGTGGTTTTAGTTTCGTTTCTTAAGAGTTTCTTGGTCGGCTGGCTCATCACCTAGGTCTACTCCTAAATTTATATCAGCGTTTTGCATATTTTTCAACTCATGAATTTTGGATAAGTTACAGCATTTTACAGACAAAATTGAATAATCATAAACCTGAACACTGAAAGATATATGGGAAATTCTGTTTCTGTTGCTCTTGGCTGCCCTGTTGTTTGGTGAGAGAAACTGTCCTGTTCTACTGACTGGGACTTTGCTTATGCAATGTTTACAGTAAGTCTATGTCCTGATTTCAGGGAGAACATCTATTAAGTTTTTGATGTTGAATTAACCATTTTGATTGAATTTTCCATTCATATCAGCTTGTTAGCTACATCCAAAAAGTCATGCAAGGAGCCGGATTCTCTCTCAGTTTGTCATGCTGCTTGTTGTCTGTTTGCCAGGGGTTTTGCTTAGGCGCCTAGTATATTATACTAGTCCTTGAAGTATGTGGGTGTAATCTGGAAGAAGTGGCCGGATTGGCAGGCTAACGCAGTCAAGGTTTACTATCCATGGTGCAGTCAGCAGCAACAGCTTCCACAGCAACTTGCCCATCTAGGCTGATTGTGCAGGTGATGGCAATCAGTGGAAAGAGGCCATTTTTAGTGCTGATGACGTGGTTAATTCTCCCCAGCCTGTTCAGTTTCTGGTTGCCTTGCCAACCCAGGTGTTAACTACCCTGAAGGTTTTTGTCCTGTGGATGTGCCAAGCTGAAACCACTAATACCTGTTACACAGAGCATTAAACTGGCATAGAGGGATAGCTATTTTGACTCCTCCGTGTTTTAGATGGGTCTCATGAGTGACAGAGAGGCGAGATGCTTGTCAGTGGCCTCGTTTCCCATCTCTGTGCTCCCTTCACACCTGGAGAAGCTGAAAGGCTGCTCTTAAACTCGTGTGAGGGTCTGTCTGTGGAGGGAGACTGCAGCAGCAGAAAGGGCTCAGCCTGCACAGCCTATGGGCTGCAACCCTTCTGTGAGCATCCAGTTCCAAACTCAGGCTCTTTGTGACCATGCTTCCTGGTGATGTGGTGTATTGATGGATAACTGGCTTGGAAGTAGGCTTCTGGTGTTTGCAGGGAAACAGAATTTCAAGCTTTGTTCCCTGATGTTGTTGTCTATAACTTGCTATTTTTTCAGCTTGCCAGCTGGTAAAAGCAATCTGTAGAATATCAGCAGAGCAAATAGAGTAGGGAGCTGGATGTGATCAAAGGGGATTTGGATGTTAGAGCATGCATTTGTTTCTACAGTATTTTGTTCCACTTCCCTTTGGTCTCTCTGTGTTTGTTAGATGGTCCAGATGGGCGAGGAACCAGGGAGTGTTGGAAGGGGAACTTTTTCTCCAGCCAGGGCTGAATCCCTCCCTTGCTCAATAGCATCACCTGTGTAATCAGCGCTCTTCCAGCTGTGGAGGTGGGACAGTGTGTGTTGCCTTGCAGCACTATCTTTCCCTTTCTGTAACAGGGCGGAGTGTTTGGTGCTTACAGCTTTAAAAAATACACACTAAGCGAGAAAGTGTGGACCCCCAGTGCAAGTTAGTGGTATTTGTAGTGTTCAGTGTGGTAAGCACGCTATATTTGACTTCACCCCCCAGTTGCAGCGACTGAGATTGGTAAGGGCTAATGATGCATGTTGATAGCCCTTAGGCTGCTGCTGACTTCAGCTCCCTTGGCACAGCTTCTGGTTGCAGTAAAGCAAAGCAACTGGTCAGAATCTGAGACAGTTTCTTATCTAGAAATGGTTCAATAATGCACATGGTTAAAATAATCATGTGGGTACCTTAACAATGCCTACAACATGTAATTTGCTTTAAGTTCTCAAAGTGGTGGGGGTTTTTTTGGTGGTTTTTTTTTTTTTTAGTATTGTGCTGGATAAGGGCAGCGTTGTGTTTAACTACTGCTGTTTTAAAATAGTGTTTTATTTTTACTTTCTGCGTTACTCCACCTGAATTTCACATTATTAATATTACAAATGTGCTTGTCAATACATGGGTCTCAGTGATAATTTTGGGATGTTTGCTGCCAGATTTACAGCGTTGGAAAGACTTTCTGGCTTTTGGCTAGAAGCAGAGTATAAAATGAATAGGAAGATCATTCTTTCTGCTGGTGTGCAAGGCTTATGCTAAGTAAGGGAATTGCTCCCAAACCAAGTGTGCTCCTTAGGTGGTTTGAGGGAGGGAAACACCCTGAGGCCTCTATTGGTTCCTTTCATCTGGTCCATGGGGACTTAAATTCACCATAGGGACTGCTGCTGTCTTGCAGCCAGAGTGGGAAAAAGAGAGGATTTGGTGACCTTTCAGCTTGCTCAAATTACCTTTGCAAGTGGTGGCTGCATCAGAAGGGCTCTGAACCAGACAGCTGAAAGTACTTGAAAGGTAAGAGAAAAGTATTTTTATTTCCTTTGAGATTCCTGTTGTTCTGAATGAAAAACCCAGCCAATTTTTCTCTGACTTCCTATAGCAGATACCCTCTAAGGCTTTAAAAGCCTTACACAAACATCAATAATCCTGTATTATGGGCATGCATTGTTATTGCAAAGTGTACAGTAGTATTCAATGTCACTCTGTTTTGAAGGGCTTAAGCTTTCCCAGGTTGTCTCTTCCAACCATATGAAACCATATGCCTACCAAAGTTAATGGGAGT
The DNA here is from genome assembly GCA_035590195.1 of Aviceda cuculoides. Classification (NCBI taxonomy): domain Eukaryota; kingdom Metazoa; phylum Chordata; class Aves; order Accipitriformes; family Accipitridae; genus Aviceda; species Aviceda cuculoides. Next base: position 31,962,451 of record JAVJGG010000090.1, read on the forward strand.
TTTGCCTTTGGCTTTAATGGAGCTAGGGTTTAACCTAGAAGGTAATTATTTTAGAATGCTTGTTCCTAAAAATTTCCATTTTAGGCTCTGATTTCTGTGTGACAATAGTTGTTTTAAAAGCCCTTCCTTTTGTCATGAGATCATACTGGAATTCGATCACACATCTTATAATTGCAACAAGCACTCTCAGTAATTGTTCAGTATTTTCTCATCCAAAAACTCTTCCTATGCCTTCTAGTGCACCTTTTCACAGACTCAGTGGTAGAAGACACTAGAAGTTCTTTACCATATAAAATGAAATATATCACTATTTCCACAGTAAAAGTACTTTATTGATTATACTGTTTATAATAAAAATGTCATCCATTGGATAAGTAAAATTGATCAAATACAGGAAGTACAAAATTTTTGAGCTGTGCAGGCAACAGAGCACAGATTTGCTTCTGGAAAGACTGACTGACTTAAAATGGAAGTTAATGATTTAACAGAAGGGAGCTAGGTCATTTGTTACAAAATGCATATTTATACTAACTAGCAAAAGTGCAAATACTATTGACCCTGTCTGCACTTTCTAATGAGTGTGTAGGATTTCAGAAGCAATCTTTCATTCACATATGAATAGTTAATATACCTTGCTTACCAGACATTGCAGAAGAATTAGCATGAAAGAAAAGGTAAATACAAGGATGGATCTCAAAGCACTGTATCTACCTGGCTGATTATAATTCTGTTTTTCTATTTGTTATTTCAAGCCATCCCAAACTTCTGTAGTGTTAGGTAAATTTCATTCAGTCTGGAAGTAAAAAAAAAAGTAGATGCTTGCAAAAGAAACAACCTTGCTAAATTAATAGTTGCATTTTTTGTTGGCAGTCATTGGTTGTATTAATTGCAACCATTAATTGCATGAAGACTGCATAATACTGAAAATAGAATGCTGACTAGCTTATTATAGCAGTTGCATCAAATTACTTCTGTGACCAATACCAGAGAAAAGAAAGTCTGATGCAGAGCTTTCTAAAGCAGTTGAGGTTTGGAACAGTAGAATAGTTTCACCACAAAAATTAAAGACAAATAATCCAGCTGGTTAAACTAAATCATACTTATGGAAAGTCTGTAAAATTAGTAGCTTGTCTCAGCTGAATGTTTCACTGAGAAAAATACGTAAAGCAGAAGGAAAATGGGCTAGACTTCTTAGCATCTGAGTAGTGTCATCATTTGTGTGTGTTTTGACGCTCCCTTCATTTTTTTCAGACTGCCAGCAAATAGTAGCCCTCGATGACCGAGTTCTGCTTTTTGGTGTTGCTGACTTGTGGTGTTCTTTATTGCTAAAATTGTTGCAAGATGTAAGGAGCGTGACTGTACTCCAACTTACTTGCAGATGAGCTGGTTTATCAACTTCTGTGCTGCTACATCTGCTTCTGTACCTGAGAACGCAGCTTTTCCATGTGCCTCTGCAGGTGTGTTTGCTTCTCTCCACAGGCTGCTGCTACGCACTCCCCTGCTCCCATATTGTCATCGCCATGCTTTAAGCAGTATAGCATTCTACAGTCAACATCTATTTGCGGGCAGAGTGCATGATGAATATCGATCACTGATAATGCTTGTGTCTCCTGAGCCTAAATGCTACCTTCCTAGTATTGGTCAGACAAGTCTGTTGCTGCTCTTCTTGGGAGTTATTGAAGTAAGTGATGGCTGTTTGGATATCAGCAGAGCCCTTCTGTGAACTTCCTAAGGATTTTCTGACATGTCTTCTAATATTTGTTATTCCTCTTATGTTCTTCAGGAAACCTCCCCTGGCTTTAGGATGGCTAAACGTGCCGATTTTCCAACTTGGCAGTTAGGAAACTGCCAGCTCTCATGTCTCTAGTACTGTGGTACAACTTGGCAGCTTCTGTTCTAGCCCTAGCAAAATGCTGTGCTCAAAAAATCGCACAATCTACTCTCCCTTGGTAATTAGAAAGCTCAGGTTTCAGCCCATGGCTCCTTTCACTCTGTGTCCTTTTCTTCTGGCTATTTTTCTTCAACTTTAATGTGTGTTGCTTCTACTGTTGTGTTGTATAACTCTTGCTGCTTGTATATGTACATACTCTGCCCCATTTCTCAATCTTTGATCTTATGATTCTTCCTTCCTCTTCTGCAACCTGTCTGGAGCTGTCCTAGACCTGCTTTTCCTTTTTCCTGTGACTACAAGTCCCCCTTTCTCTCCTCAATCCCATCTCCATGTTGCCTGGGTGGCACCCTGCTAAGTATCTACATCCATATCTTTATCAGCTCTTGCCTTGACAGAAGCAGCTTTGAGTCATGCATCTCCTATGGCTGCTGGGGTGCTAGCAGAAGATAATACTGTGAAGGCCTATACCCCAAATCTTCAAGCACTGAGCTGTAGGATGGAGAAAGACTTACAGAGTTAGATCATTGGAGTCTTTCATGTAAATACTGTAGGTTATCTCCAGCTTTGATCATCCCATGCTTTCCTCTGCAAAGGTTGGAAAGATGTGAGCAGGGCTTCTTCCATCCCTTTCCTTAGGAGAATATTCTGTTCTAGTAGATCTAACTGTTAGGCATTCTTTCCTAAAATAGTCCTTGCTCTAATCTGCTATTATTGCCAGTTATATGTATGATATGATATTCTCCATGAAGAATCAGTTAAACCCACTCTTTTTAACAGCAGGGGAAAATCTCTTTATTACATGACGAGGAAGCCAAAAAAGCTGTCCTCTTTCATTATGCTTGACAGAAATGCTTACCTTCAGGAGTTTTTCCTCCTGAATGATCTCTAAGACCAGGAAAATCTGAGATCAATTTGTGGTTCCCGTGAAGCCCTAATTAGTAATGACATCATGTTACAACCCAGAATGCTACTCAGCACTTGGTGCTGAGTGAAGAGATTTTGTGCATGTGTCTGTTTGGGATGGTGGGGTGGTTTGGGGGACTCATCTCCAGGGGTTTGGAAATAAACCCCATGAAACAAAGCTTTTGGGGTTTCCTGCAATGGACTATGATGAGAATCCATAGAATTTTGCCATTAAATTTGTTCAGAGCTTTGAAGCAATCTCTTATGACTTGATTTGTTTCAGAAGTTTGCGCAGCAGCAGAAGAAACGTATAGTTAGTTTCTGTGGCCCTTTGAGAGAGAAGAGTCTTGGGAAACAGAATAGTGGATGGGTCAGGGTGAGAAAGCTGCATCTTTGGTCACAAATGTGTATCTGCAAAACCTCAGGAGATGGAAATAGGGAAGAAGCCCTGCCTCTGCAGAGCCACATACTTCCCCCCCCCCCCCGCCCCCCCATTTCTCTTACTATAAGTTAAATGTAGGTAAGTGCTGAACGGAGGGGAAAAAAAAACCCAACAATGAAACAAATTGCTACTTGGGAATAAGCAGCAGAGATAATTCCCTTGTTTTATTTTATTCATATAAGATAAAGAATTGTAGACTGAATCTTGAAATCCATACCCTATTTTGGTCGATGTCAGTGATGATTTTGCTTGAAGAGAGATGCATTAGTGGCCTGCAATATAGGTATAAGCAGGTATAATATGTATTTCCAGTGGTGGTGGCTTTTTGTTTGGTTTTTAGCAACTAAAGCCTCGTGTTTCTGAGCACGAAGGACACTTTCCTGTAGCTGTGCAGCCAATGGCAGGGCATGAATCTAATGGTAGGGATATTTCCAAAGTTTTGGCAGACGTTTAGGAGATATAAGGATGCTTCACAGAAACAGTTAATTTTCATCATAACTCAGGATTGTATGACTTTCAGAAATGTGATTATAAGGGACATAGCTGAGGAGCTGAAAACTTAGTGTGATTCTTTAGGAGTGGAGTCCTCTGTTACTTCAGAGAGTGTTACCTGGGCCAGCACTGAGTTCAGATGTGCTGTCACTATGGATACATATTGGCCAAATGCTTTCTAGTTATCGTGTTACCTAATTTAGCACTTAAATAATGTTTTTTCTTCTGCTTGTGCAATGAATAACACAACTGCTTAGTAAGTCACATATGGTGGCATTTTGTATCTGCATCCTGTGATATGAAATTCTAAGTATTTAACCAAGGATGTATCACCTCCTGTACAGATTGACACCTACCATTAATGCCAAAATTTAGTTTGTAACATTGAATAAGTCAACTGATAAATTTAGGTTTCTAACTTTACATTTTATCCTTCCACCCATGTTTACTCTGTTCCTTCCTGTTATCCTTGTCTTGTAAGGTGTTCATTTCTTCAGTCCAAAATTCTTGCTTTGTTGGCAGCACAAAATTTTTACAGTGAACAGTTTTGTTTCTGTTGAAAACTTTACCTGAAGAGTTTAAACTAAATGGTTGGACTTCAGTTTTGACCTCTAAATGTCAATGCAGCTAAACAGTAATATTTTATTTGTTTATTTTTAAGTCTTCATTTTGAGACTTAATCACCCTGAAAACAAGCTCTTCCTATTTATTTATGCAGGGTAGGAAAGAAGGAATGTTTTTGAAAGAAAAGTACAGGAAAACAAATGGGTTTACAACACATCCTCTCACTCCATGTGTTAACAGATTTGCTTTAGTAGCTTCTAAATGAACCTTGCCAATGCTGAGATAACAAATCAGATAACTGAGTCAAAGCAAAATAAACTTTAAATCCCTCAAGTGAATCCAGTGTTCAGGCACACAAAATGCCAATGTATTGGTTTCAAATGGAGGAAATATTTTAATTCTCCCCAATTCAGATAACAGTGTAGGCTATGTGCTACATCAGAAGAAGAGGATGGGTTTAATTTTATGGATCATTTGAGTCCAGTGGCAAAAACCTGGTAATTTAAATATGAAGGGCCCTCTTGAAGTGGCGGACTAAATCAGAAATCATCAACATGAGACCTTGAAGGCAGCTGGTTCAGCTCTGTCGGGACAGTTGTACCCAAAGTGAGGGTTCTGTGAGATGTAAGCAACAGCCCGTGTGAAGCCAGGTGAGGATCTCAGTCCTGCCTCTACAGAGCAGATGTCCTCAGCTCTGCAGAAACTCAGCTCCCCTCCTCTATCTCCAGCAGGCAGAGATGGGGACTCTAAGGCTGGGGCTGACATTTGGTCAGGTCAGCACACGGGGTGCATTTACAGAACCGTGGGCTGTGAGAGATGGGAGAAGGAAAGGGATGTTTAACAGTGTGCTGCAGAAGGGTGTGAGTTGTTTTCCAGTTGTATGCAGACATGTCTATTCCATCCCAGTGACACCTGTTCTGTGGTCCAGCTGATCTCCCTCCTTGAGAAAGTGTTCTATGCTTATAGTCCCTGAACAAACTGACTTTTGGCACCCCCTTCAACACCTTCCTGAAAACATTTCTACCCATGCCTGAAATGCAGCTGTCCTGGGAAAGATATCTCATGGCATGATACATGTAAAGTGAGCAAAACTATCTCCCAAACATCTCGTACCAAAAGATCAATGTCAGGTCTCTGAATTTTTCATGCACACAGCATCAGCACAGTTACCAAGCTTGTAGTTGAAAACCATGCAAGCTGCTGGAGATTACTGTAGCCAAAAAGATGATCAATAATCCAGATCACACTGGGAGACTGATACAATGTCTACTGTAACTGCAGGGGAATGAGGATTGCTATGGCATAATTAATAATTGCAATAGACCATGATACTAAATCCTGCTTGAAAGATGCAAATTTTAAATTCCTAGCCTGGCAGTCGAGAAACTCTTTTGTATCCAACTCATCCAGTGTGACTCTTCCAGGTACTGACCAACCCAGTACTGAATCAAGGCAAAACAGAATTTGTCTTTTAGAAAAATCATGTAAACCAGCTTTATGATCGCACTTCTTGTATTTTGCCTTTTCTTGAAAGCAGCTGTGCTGTTTGAGGGGTCAGTGCTACCTGTGAAAGCCTACCAGATGGATTTCTGGAGCTGGCTTGCTTTCCCAGTGGGAGTATTGCTGTGCTGTGCTCTTCAGACATCTGCTGTTCAACAACCTGCATCTCACAGCTGCACCAACGATGGTCAAAGAATATCCTTCAGCCACTCCTACAAGATTGACCTGCCCACGTCCTCTGAGATTAAGGTGGAAGCAGATCCATTACAGCATGAAGACAACAGTGGGGTGCAGCTAGATCCTGGCAAGGCTGTGGAAAACGAAGAGCAGAATATAATCTTTAGGCACAACATCCATGTGCATGCACCCAAAGGGGACTGTGAAACTTTGACCCATGTTAAGGGTCTGTTTGAAAGGATAGAGAAGCTTGAGAAAGAAGTGGCAGAGCTGAGAGAAGTTTGCAGCCCTCAGAAATGTTGTGGGGGAAGCCAAGGTAGGTAACAGTTGTTCTTACATCCCAGGCACAGCCTATTTACTGCACAGATCTGGGGACTGGAATCCACTTGTCAAGGTTGTGGGGGCTCTCCACAAGCGAAATGCTTGAGTCCTATGGATGGGATGGTGCTCTGGTTTCTGTGATGTGAAAGGAAATCTGAAGATCCCAGAATGCGGTAGTACATACCTTTTCTGGTACCATCACAGAGGAAATCTCCCCAGGCATCTCCCGGAAGTGGAAGGGAACAGTTCCCGAGTTTAACAGAGGTGGAAGGATTCAGTGGAGGAATTTCTGGGGGAGGGTGGGAGATGGGGGAGGCAGTTCTTGGTCCTGTCTTTTCCTTTCTCATTTTTGCCTCCAGAATTTTGCAGTTGTTGAGAATTCGTCTTTTTATTTCCTCCTTGATAACTGACTAAAGAGCAGAGTTTATGATGATGATGTTTTGTGGTGGCCACTGGCCTTGCCCGTGATGAAAGTTTTACACTGCATGGCCTCTAAGAAAAGATTTAACAAACTCATGTTTGGGGAGTGGAGACAGGAAGAAGTGCTGTCTTTGCTTACATGAAAAATACAGGTGTATAGCAGATGAGAATAACATGCTCTCCATCTTTATAACACCTGTGGTGAGAAATGGTGAGCTTAAATTACAGGCAGGAAGATTCAGGTTAGAGGCTGTGAAAAGTTTTCTAATTGACTCTTTGGGGTGGTCATGGAATCTGCATTCCTGCTGACTACAGGCAAATGTGTTGCAAAAGCCAAGGGTAGAGCTGGTCCTTCCTTGGACCTGGGGCAGATGGACAAGATGATGTCCTCTGGTCTTTTTCAGCCCATATTTTCCAGTGATATTTATGCTTTCCCTTTAATGACCTTGAACACACCTTTGCACTATCTGTCCGTTGCTATGTTCCTAATTTTTTCTTTCTTTTTTTTATTTTCTCTCATCTGTGTGTCATACTTGCTGCTGTGTATCCTGGTGCTGCTCTGGCCAGGTATCCCGTGTTGCAGCGGCCATGGGACTTTCCTCTATGAGACTTGCAGCTGTAAGTGTGCCGAGGGCTGGGAGGGCAGTGACTGCTCCCACCCCACCTGCCCCAGCCACTGCAGTGGCCATGGGCGCTGTGACAGCGGGAATTGTATCTGTGATGAGCCTTACTTTGGTGAGGACTGCAGCCACCAGCTCTGTCCTGAGAACTGCAGCGGCAATGGGATCTGTGACACAGCCAAAGGGGTCTGCCAGTGCTACGAGGAGTTCATTGGAGAGGACTGCAGTGAGAAACGGTGTCCCGGGGACTGCAGTGGCAATGGGTTCTGTGACACAGGAGAGTGCTACTGCCATGACGGCTTCTTTGGCCTTGAGTGTTCCCAAGGTAAGACATGCCTGTGAGTTATTTCTCCCTTCTTTCTTTCAATCTGAGTTTCCCTCTCTGCCTCCCATAAACATTTGGTTAATCCTGTAGGTAAGCCAAGCCTGGGGTCACCATGTTCCTCTCGGAATTCCTGCTGGGCTAGGAGTTGCTGACTGGTCCTTGTCTTCAAGATTTTCCTGGAAACCATTTCTGAGTTGGGGAAAGGTAGAAGTGCAGTTAAAGGTAGCGCTAGTACAAGCCTGTGTGTAGCAGCTGAAGGAGAGAGCAAAACGGGGTATGGAGCCTTAGGGAGCCAGAGTCTGTTTCTTGATGTACAAATGAGACAATAGAAGGTAAAATCATGTTTGCTGCAGTGCACACTGCTTCCTGATAAGGTAGTTGATTTGATAAAAGCTGTGAGACAAAGGATGCATAAATCCTTTCAATAACCTCCCTTTGAAGTGAGGTCTTTGGGAAATTCTCCCTTATTCTGCTTTGTTACAAGGCAGTAGGATTTGCCTGAAGACCTGACTGAGCTGACCTTGAGGTGTGTGACCAGCAGTTTCTGCTTAATTCTGAGAAACCTATAACCTCCCTATAACCACACATTGATACTCCAGGCTTTAGCACTCAGCCTTTTGCCCTGGAAGCCACCTTTCCTTCTCAGTAAATCACTCTTGGTCTAATCTTTCACAGCTCCTCATGAAGGAGAACTAGGTAACAGTCACGCACCAAGCACCAGGTATTGCTCAGTAAGGGTTTGCAGTGACCTTACTCACAGGTCTTTTCTGCTCTGGATCATCCCTCACATCTCAGGCTTGATCTATCTGCTTAGAGGCTCACCTTTTATTTAGAAGATTATTTGCTCAAATTCTTCATCGAAACAAGAGCTCTGTGTCAAAACTTCACTTTTCCTACCCCTTCCACACTGTCCAGAGATGTTTCTCTGTGGCTCCAGCACTCTTCTCTCCTGTCAGTAGACTGGGATTTGCTGCTCAGGAGGCAGCACCTTTACAGAGGCGGCAAGCAGAAGAGTTGCTCCCAGAGCAGAAACAATTCTCCCAGAGAACTGTTGCCCAGCCAGCCTCTCCCAAAGGGCTGGCTGGGTCCAGCCTTGTATCCTCTTCCTTTACACAACACCCGCAGCTCTTACGGGCTGTGAAAGTGGTCTCTCTTCTCTGAGTGAGCAAGCACGGCAGAGTTAATGCATATAGCACAATCCATTTTACTACTGTTTGAGCACTACACCTCCACGCCTGCTTAAAAACTTTAAGTCCAAAGGCAAATGGTTCCCATCTCAGCATCTGTAGCCAAGTGCTCCTCTCCCATAGATGTCAAATTGCCTTTTCTGTTCCAATTTGGGTTAGATTTCTGCATCCTAGGAGATTTACACTGAGCACTGTTTTTATTTATTTATCATTATTCTTATGGTTTTTTTAATGTATCTCAGATCATGAAATGACATCTTTTGTTGTGTATTGCCATAGTAACTGGAATGTCTGAATATCTAGAAGTTACTATCGGGCACGCAACAGTATAATTAATGTCTTGTAATTCCTTCTGAAGGAGAAATAGAGGACAAAGACACACCGAACAGCAGATATTGCCCTGTGCTCTTTCTGGACTTTGTTTACTGGCACTTCAAAATAGCACTGTGGGGTATCTGAAGATTAATAAACCAGCAGTTTAAAACAAAGTTATCCACAAAACCAGTTTTTTTGGTATCTCAGCACGATATTTATTTAACTAGGAAGTCTTGGTGTTGATGCTGTACTCAGGAAATTGGAACAGAAAATAAAGAGGGACTCTTTGCTGTTCCCGGGGGAGCCAGGGCTCCCAACAAGCCCTGGTGTGAGCTCTCGGCCCAGCGCTGGATCTATACGTGTGCTGCTCGTTTCCTGCTTCCTGAGGAGAAGCTGCCTGATGCAGAGAGATTGATGAGAGCAAGCGGAACACAAGATGGACTCTGGCTCGGCCCACAACCACCTGTCCCCCTAATTCACCTCGGCAGTTAGTGCTGTGCCTGTCATGAACCCTTTTGCTTCAGGCTAGGAGTCCTCTGCTGTCGGAGCACAAGAGGAGGAGGTTTCCAAGGGTTACCAAGTCCAGGCGGTGCCTCCTTCCCCTTCACACCCCCGGCTCTGACCAGGAGCATTTTTGTCAAGTCCTGAAGTGCTTGGATTTGTCATGTTGGCAGGAGAAGGTGGCTCTGGTGCATCTCAGGGCAGAGCGAAAAAACATGTTGCAAAAATAGATTGCCCTGGGCTAGAGAGTCACTGCCTTGGCAAGAACCCCTCATCAAAACATCCTGGCTGGAAACACAAACTGTCCCAAGCAAAATGCTGCTTTCTTACCGCATGTCATTCCTCCTCAGAAAGGAACACACCCTGCTTCATGTTGTGCTTAGAAAAGGAAAAAACAAATTAAGTACTCTTGGGGGAAGTTCATTACAACACAAACCTAAATTTCACTTTGCGTTACAAGAGAAACAAGGGCCAAATTTGCCTCTGAGCTTTCTGCTGCTATTGAAAGCAACGGGATTTGTGTCTACACAGGCCTATGTGAGTATGATGGTCTGGACAAGCTGCTATAATGAAGAAAACTGTATGTTGTGATCTAGATTCTGCAGGCACCAAATCACAGCTCCTTTCAGCACAAGAGCCCCCTTTCATTTCTATCTCACGAAGAAAGAAATCGTATGTACTGTTTTCAGGACTATTTAATATTTAAAAGTAATTCAGCAGTGACAAGGTGATGAAATTTTTTTTTCCTGTTTCTAACAGGTCAGGTAGATTGCAAAGTCATCAAAACTAAAACAATAAATTTTTTTGTGTGTCATTGATTGTGGGAAAAGTAAAGAGCCCAAAGCGGGGAAAATAGTTTATCAGAAAGCACAAGCATTATTGAACACAGCAGCTTGCAGTAGGCTACCTTCAGGAGAACAGCAGTGCGTGAGCAAGCAGAACAAAGCATTCTCGTTAGGCAGTTAGGAATCAATGTTCTGATCCATTTCCAATTTCTTCCACTGCTCTTGACTAGCTGAAGTGTAATCAATATTCCCTACTGTGTAAAGATGGAGCATCCCAGGTGGCACAATCAGGTGGCTTACTAAGACTGCCATGAAATTGTTCCTCAGGAGGATGTACGATAAGGTCATTATCTTGTGCTCTAAGCTACGGGTTAACAAAAGGATTTCTGAGATTAAAAAAGAGCTGTTCAGACAATCACTTGACTCTGCTAAGAAGTTTAGCTATAGTTTAATTTTTCTCAGAGGTCAGAGCCTTAACCTCTGAGCCTCTCCAAGCTATGTCAGCCACAGCATATTTACGTTAGTGAAAGCACACCTGTATTTCCCATTTGGGAAAGGAGCGATGAGGAACCCCTCCAGGCTGGTGCAATGTGCAGATGCAGCTGGGCTGGAGGTCTGCTGAAGCTGAAGATTTTGCAGCTCCGTTGTCACAGTAACTGGGTGACTCAACCTGACATGTCGTCTTAGGGCCTGAGCTGTGCATGCACACTGGATTTGTGCCTGTACTGCCAGATTTAAGAGATTATTTATTATGCTGATGAATTACTCAGAGATGAGATTTTCTGTTTTTTCATGGCTTTTTACTAACTTCACTTGTAGAATCAAATTTTGGTTAAGAACTCTTGCCAAGGAAATTGCATTAATTAAGCAAAGGAAGTTGAAAGACTAATAAACAGATACGGTAACATAATGAGGACTTGGTCTTCATCTGCTGCTTGAACAATTGAATAGAAAAATGAGATACATGGTCAAGGCTTCTGAGCGAACAGCCCCACAATAGTGCTTTTTAACTTTTTCCTATCCCTTCAAATTTTTGTTGCAGAGAGAAGGAATGTGGGGGAAGTGAGAGCAAAGAGGAGAAGGAACCTGTCATCTCCTCCCTACCCCGGCTTCCACAGCTCATCAGTACACCTGTAGGGCTGTGGGTGCACATCTGGAACAGCAACAAGTGCAACAGCAATGAACTTCTGCAGACAGAGGCTGGCTGATGTGGCAATGGGTTGACACCTCTCTGCCCAGGTGTTCACAGTATTGCATGGAAAATAATCATTTACGGAGGAATTATTTTAGATTTAAGCAATATGAAACAGCAAAACACCACAACACTATTTAAAAATCTGTGAAAGAGTAAACTGGCACATTGCCATTCTTAAATAAAATGAAACACCTCTAGAAATGGAGATAAATATACTAGGACATTTTTATATAGCACTTTAACTCAATCCTCCAAAGCCTCTGGCATACAGCTCTTCACCTCTGTTTACCAGCCTGATGTAATTTATTTATGCCCAAATACAAACAAATTACACTGCCGTTTAACCCTATGTTTACTACACTACTTACTCTCCACAAGAGAAGCAAGGCTATAATATGGTAAAAATAAAAGCAATTAACTGCAGGAAACCAGAGAATCCTGAAGCAAAGCAATAAGGAGATCCTAAAAATGTGAATATTGTCCTTATGAAGCACCCAGCTAAACTTCCACTCCAGTACCTACATATTGCTTAGATAATAGTCAAGTAACCACTCACTGAATTTAACTTCGAACAGTATCAATAATGGCAAAAATAATGCCTGGGGTTTGTAATGGAAAGTTATTAATAGGGACTTCAGTCCTAAAAGCTACTGTCACTGTAAAGCTCTGCATTTACGAAATGCATACGGCCATCTTTCTATACTTAGTTTTGTTTGTTTGCTTATTTTCTAAGCAGAGAAGTTCAACTACAGGTGCCTGAGATATCAAACACCAGCAAAAATGCATAAAGACACTGTCCCCAATGTGTTTTCTTTGTTTATTTGCAAAAGCTCGGGGAAACATTGTTAGCCTTTGCCTAACCTCCCTTCTCGCCATTGTTTTTAAAAGTTTAGCTTTAGGTCTCAGTATAGCACGGTGCTTCAGAATTTGTCACCTCATTGCATCTGTCAAGAAACAAATGAAATGAAACAAATGTCAGGTCCCAACTGTTCTCTGCACTATGTTGAGAATGAATCACTTTTTTTTTTTTCCCCAAGCCATTGCATGCAGTAGCCATTTGCTCTGGATTACCTGAGCTTTCTGTAACATAGTCATGACTTGTTTCCAATAACTTAACCTTTAAATTCTGTAACATCTGTAGAAATAAAATAACCACAGCATTTCTGAGAAAGACATGTATCAGAAAGGCTGATCGAATATGACACAAGGCAGCTTGAATTTTTTTGCCCAAATGCAATCTCTTCCAAACACATGTGTTCTAAGATTTCTAGGCACAGAAATAAAAGATAATTCTCCTTGTGGGCAGTGAACTCCCAGTAGACAACAGAGCTTCTTCTCCCACTGTTCCAAGGGGAGAAAATACAGAGTTTCTTTGGTCACAGAAATGGACTTTAAAAAAAAAAAAAAAAGACACAATAGTCTTCAGGGACATGCAATTTAAAAAAAAAGAGTTCTCACAGACAACACAAAGACTTAGGCTAGCAATGGTTGCAGCATCTTGGTCCCATCGTCTTTTGTATGTGAAGAAATAGATTTCCTCTGAATTACCCCTATGCTATGTACTACTGAGATGATACCTGTTTCCTCAGACCTGAATGCTTGAAAGATGTCCAAGAGAAGCATAGATTAATTTTCACCTCCAGGGAGATTTCTCCATCTTAAGCCTGAACAGTTTTGGTGATGCTGAAAACAGTATCAAGGAACACTTCTTGGCCAACATTAATATGGGGTGCAGAGCTCGTTTCTAGGCATTTCTGCATCTATAATTTTACATACATGTCTTTCTTCACAAAATGTGAAAGCCTGTGGTTTTGTTCCTTTTAATTATGGTTGTAAGTGCTGATCTTGGGATACATTTATTCTTCCTCTATGGCTTCTTTTGCATCACAGAAGTGTCTTAAAAATGGATATTCTCTTACTGTGAGAACAAGAGGTACTGCAAACCTGCCAGGCACCACCGTCGCAGTCTTCCTCCATATTCAAACTCAAGGCATCCCTCAGAAAAATCAGTTACAATTTACTGGGTTTGTTTCCTTCAAAGGAAGAGAGAGTTTAGACTTTCTCTTCTAAAGAACAATGAAGATAACTACTATGCTGACAATAGAAACTCTAGACACTCTGCTACTGTGTGATATACAGACCACTGGAGGTAGAAAACTTATTAAAGAACATTTTAACATGTCACCTTATAGGAGGTTAGTCAACCCTCCAGCCAGCCTGCATCTGGGATTCAAATGTGTCCAGTTCAGCTTGGGAAAAATTCTCACTTCCTCTTAGAGAGCTGAGTTATTTTAGACAAATCGTGACAAAGATGGCAGAAGACAGCACTGTCAAACAGTGTGACTCCCTGCCACCTTCATCTACTGCTCTCTGTACTATTTTCAGAATCAAGGATAGAAAGGAGCTGTTATTCATCCAGGAGGCAAGAGCCAGATTCAAGAAGCTTAAGCCAAAAGACCTTCCAAGTATGCTTTCCTTCTTCCGTTCTGAACGGCAAAACATCTGTCACCCTGGAAAGCCATGACTCCTGATGGCACAAAAGTGAACAAAACAAATTTAGGTGACCTGCTGGACGATGGAACGGTTTTCAGATGTCCCCCTCACCTTACTGAATTAAACTGCTAATACTTTGGGCAAATCTCTTCATGATACATGCTGTGATACAACTGCTGGGGATACAGACAATGAATACTTCTATCCACTTTTCCACCTCACACTTTTATAGTTCTTTAAAGATCCTTACCTTCAACACTATTCTCTTCAATGCCCGTACTCACAGAAGCACAAGTACATATGCCAACAAATGACTACTACAAGGACACCAAAATATTTGTTGTCAGTCAGGTTGCAAAGCTACTTTAGGTGGTTAAAATGTGATTATATTTAACTATTAATAATAAATTCCTGTTCTTTCCCTGTTGATAAAAATTAACAATATACCTGATTTCATTTACAATTCCAACTCAGCACAAACAAAAAACGAACAACCCCCCCCAGTTTTACTAAAAAAACCCCCAGTTTTACTGATGCTTAAACGCCATGAAAATATAACCTCACTACCGGGCAACACATCTGTTCACTGGAAAGCCAGATACACAGAGTTCAAATAAATATTTCACAGCCAAAACTGTTTTTTTAAATGCACGACACTTTTTCTGTTGTTAACACTTGTTACCAAGACTACAATAATATTTAATGCCCAATTCCTCTGTAGGCACTTTCATCTGATTTTCAGGTGCCAGTTCATTGCGCTGCACTATACCACAAAAGCAAGCAGAAAGAAGGAAGCTGAAGCTGAAAACAGGACAGGCATTAAAAAACATGACCCTCCTTACAAGGACAATTGGATCCTGCACTTTGGAGATAACTGCACAGACATAATAAGTGGAATTGATCATTGACTTTTAATAAAAAATTGCATACAGGCATGGCAGGGTTTTCTATAAATCTAAACACAATTCTTTTCAATTTGGTTTGGCCTTTTCTTGAGAAGTTGATAAATGAGCAATTTTTTTTCCTGTTCTTTATATTGGAAGATTAATTAGATACACCGCTGGTAGAACCAAAGGACTAGAAGGCTTGTGCAGTTTCAGGCCCTTTCTGCAGTTATCTCCTTCGCTTTTCTGTTGCATTTGCGTTGTCTTATCACCTCTCACAATAGCAAAAAAAACCCCAAGTATCTAGATAAATATACATATATACATATAAACACAAAGAAAGAGAATGCACTAGAGAGAAGAGAGAGAGCAAGTGAGCTATTTTTACTTCTTTCCATTGAAACTCACATAAATCAATATGTAATTCCCTGTTAAATCATGCCTGCAAGAAACTACTTCCAGATAAAACAGCAACAGAGGTGTGAATAAAGTAATTTGCCCACATCAGTAATGTGTGAGCTTCAAAATAGCACTTTGAATTAAAAACATTTAAATAGCAACATTATTAAAGTAAATCTGTTTTAAAACTACACAAAGAACAATTCTGAAATGAGAAAAAGCTTAGCACAGCTCCTGCTACCTTAGCCTTTTCTTTTTGACTCTGCTAGCAGATCTATTCTCTATGAGCCATACCAGGGTCCTGGTGCAAGCTGCAACTGTGGGTGCACCCAGTCGGGATGAATAATCTTGTCAGTACAGTGACAGGTGACAAAAATGTATGTTTGCTTCGCATTGAAAAAGGCCCAATTTTTTCTCAAGGCCATTTGTTCCTCTCACCTAAGGTGCTGAGAGCAGCAACCCTGTAAAAACTGCTGGGGAGCCTTTTTTCCTCCAAGGAGGGGAGAGATTTATATGGTTAGGAAGAAGCTACTCTTAGAACTTCAATATACCAGATCTTTCCTGCCACTGCTGCTGCTGAAAGATGAGACGAGGAGTCACTGTAATCCCTGAGCCATGTAAAAGAAGGTATTGTTACAGGTATACACTGCCCCGTAAACAGAAAAATCTTCCCTGTGGGTTCTTTGCTCAGTTCCTGTATAGCCCCTCACCTTCACTGGGCACGAGGGGTGCAAACCCACAGTTAACTGCCCAGTATCTCTCCACCTACCTGTCTGCTATGCTCAACTTCATGGCATTTCCACATCTGCTATGTAACATATTTTGAATGTTAGCTCTGCTCTGTTTCCAAATATCACAGGAAGGTCCTGGAGAAACGGGCACAACTCCCTGAGTTCACTTGAAAACTGTCAAACCAGGACATTTTCATATGGAGAAAATCTCTCAGTGAGATTTACTTTCTCCCATTCTACATTCAACTGACTGAAGCTGAGTGTAAGAATAGAGGTGATAGGCTTCCTATATTAAAATCAAAGGACATTACAATTTCTTTAGGACCTACACAGATCTCCATGAGAGAAACTGCATTACAAGATGCAAAAGGCAACGGAGGCAGATTTAGCGAGTACGCAGAATGTATTAGCTGTTTGAATAAAACAGCACCATTAAGTTTAACTTTCATTAATCTAGAATATGCTCTTTCTTCATTCATTCATTTATCAAATTGGGCTTCCAGAGACATAGAAAAGCCTCTGAAATCCCTTGTAAAGAGAGAAAAATTTAAAAAAAAAAAAAAAAAAAAAAAAGCCCCCCTCCCCAACCATGAGTACAAAAAACACTGGTAATCATTTTATGAAGTAGGAAATTAGGGTAATTCCTTACTCTACAGACATAATATGCAGCTTGCTCTGGTCAGGTAGAAAATTATCATACCCAAAATCCATTTTTACAACCATAATTATTACTGACTACTCTAGGACAAACATGCCCTTCCCTCTGTAAAGGCCATTGCAAAATGAAAGTTATGGTCACTATTAGAAATGGTCACAGATTAGAAAACTAACAGGAAACAAAGGAGGACAAGCCCCCATTCATTATCGCTAGATTTTCATCTTTTCTTAAATTTCATTAACCCTTAAATTAGCATCTGACACCTTACTCGGAGAATTTATGTCTTTCTCCTCTGTTTGACTGTTCCTGAGCTGGGAAACGTGTGCAATATTGGGCTCTAACTTCCCTAAGAGTCTCAGCAGACACCTTCATAGATTCAGCCTCTTCCACTTGAATGTATCTTGAACTCTGCAAATGTTGGCTATAATCCATCATCTAGGTATTAGTGGGACCCTAATTTTGCATATATGCATGTAACATGCATATGCCAAAACCAAAGGGAAGTTTATTAGGCCATATTATTTCATAGTATGAATTAGTTCAACACATTCCTAAACCATGGAATATGACCCAACAATTAACTCTGGAAAATACTACTATTATTTTTAATTCCACTGACCTTGTGCACAGTGATTTCCTCATTGGTGAAAGATCAAAATTCAGACCTGATGAGTAATCACCATGGATAGTCCTGAATTAAACGAGACATTCTCTACCACATTTTACATACAATTTTCAATTAATAGGAGCTTTTGTCTTTGTATTTGCAGAACTGTTCTCAAGGGATAGACTGATGCCAATTACTTTCAGTTTAAAAATAGGATAATAAAACTACTGCTACAAAATTAAAGGGTTAAGTCCAGAAATCACCAAGTATTTTTTTCCAAATCCAAAAACACCAAGTATTTTTTCACTTGCCTTCTCTAAGACCATGTCAGCTAGAGCTCAAGGAAAAAAAAAAAAAAAAAAAAAGGGAACCAAGTAGAGGTGGATCATCACATGTTAAAACTCCCATTTTATTTTGGGGGGGGGAGAGAAACACTGGAAAAGACCTAGCAAGAGTATGAAACCTGGCTGCATCATGATTCTGTTTTCACATTTTTATGCCCCCGTAATTAGCTCAGAAACGTAAAGAAAATACTCCCTGGCACTTACTGTGTGATACTTACACTAAAAACATCTGGTGTTTAGTCTACAAATACTAATACAGACGTGAGAAGCAGCTGAAGGACACACAGTGCCTCAGTCATACAGCAGAAAAAAACATGTTTAAGGGTCTTGTTTGTTGGTGTGGTTTTTATAACAGAACAAGTTTTGCTGCATTCAACAAGACAGACAACTACTCTTCATACAACCTCTGCATTCCCTGGGACCTCTTCGAGTGATGATTATCAAGACTATAATTTCCTATTTGAGCATTTCCTGCAATTATTAGCTCCTGTTTGTAAATAAATAACATGATTATAATCATCTAATTATAGAATCATGGAATAATTGAGGTTGGAAGGGACCTCTGGTGAACATCTTGTCTAAATCACCCCCTCAAAGCAGGGTTACCTATAACAGGTTGGTTCAGGGCCAGTTGCATTTTGAGTATCTCCACAGACGGAGAAGCCACGGTGTCCCTGGGCAACTGTTCCTGTGTCTGATCACCCCTGAAGTTAATAAATCAATAAATAGCTTAAAAATATAATTATTTAATTTTGTGCTCACTGCTTCTTGTCTGTCCACTGGACAGCACTGAGAAAAGCCTGGCTCCCTATTTTTCAGTCCGTCCCACCAGGTATTTATCTATATTGATAACATCCCCCGAGCCTTCTCTGCTCCAGACTGAACATCCCCAGCTCTCTCAGCCTTTCCTCATAGGAGAGATGCTCCAGTCCCTTCAGTATCTTTACGGCCCTTCATTGGGCTCTCACCATTGTAGCTAAGTCTCTCTCCTCCTGGGGAGACCAGGCCCGGACACAGTCCCCTGGATGTGTCTCACCACTGCTGAGCAGAGGAGAAGGATCCCTTCCTTGACCTGCTGGCAACACTCCTCCCAGTGCAGTCCAGGATACCACCGGCCTCCTTTGCAGCAAGAGCTCACTGCTGGCTCATGGTCAACCTGGTGCCTACCAGGACCCCCAGGTCCTTTTCTGTCAAGCTATTTTCCAGCCGGCTGGCCCCCAGCAGGTACTGGTGTATGCAGTTCTTCCTCGCAGGTGCAGGACCTCGCACTTCCCTTTGTTGAACTTAATGAGATTCCTGCTGGCTCGTTACTCCAGCCTTGTCAAGGTCCCTCTGGATGGTAGCAAACCCATCCGGTCCCTCAGCCACTCCTCCCAGCTTCGTGTCATCTGCACACTTGCTGAGGCTGAGGGTGCTCTCTGCCCTGTCACTCAGGTCATGAAGAGGCTAAGTAGTACTGGTCACAGTATCAACCTCTGAGGTACAACACTAATGACTGGCCTCCGGCTGGACATCCTGCTGCTGATCACAACCATTTGAACCAAGCAATTCAGCCAGATTCCCATCCACCTCACTGTCCACTTATTTAGTCCATATTCATCAGTTTGTCCATAGATGATGTTATGGGAGAGTTTCTACACTTGCTATACTTGAGATAAACAACATTCTCAGCTCTCCCCTCATCCACCAAGACAGTCATCTCATCATAGCAGGCTATTAGGTCAGTTAAGCATGATTCACCCTTCATAAAACCATGTTGATGATTCCCGATCACCTTCTTCATTATGATGGGATTTTCTCTTCAGCCTATCAAATATTTCATGTGCCATCTCCAGTCAGAGGTTACATTCCTGTGATTCAGATTTGGCTCTCTAAGGACATTCTAGCTGGCAAAAGTGAGAAAAGTTGATCCAAATAAATAAAAACTGTGAGTGTGAAGTCAGTTCAACCCTTGTATGTTTTAATTTAAAGTGGGACATCGAGTTAACACAGTCAAGGCATCGCATAATCACTCAGTAGGGATGCATAACAGAAACACTAAGATCAGTCTGAAAGAAGGATGAATGGAAGCTTCTGCATGCACAAGCACCAGAAGAAACGATACAGAGAATGGGTTATGAGAATGGCATGTATTGATAAGCAAGGACACGAATGACAGCAGTCAAACTGGCAAACGATGAGAAATGTCTTGCTACATCTAGACCAGAAGGCTGGCACTCTGGTGAGGCCATACTA
Source organism: Aviceda cuculoides (assembly GCA_035590195.1). Taxonomy (NCBI): domain Eukaryota; kingdom Metazoa; phylum Chordata; class Aves; order Accipitriformes; family Accipitridae; genus Aviceda; species Aviceda cuculoides. The sequence continues at coordinate 31,982,440 of JAVJGG010000090.1, forward strand.
GAGATGACGAGCCAGTCAGAGACCCACAGCAGAGCTACAGTACATCACCTCTGCCAAGAGGAAACAAGGCTGGAAGCCACAAACCCACTCGCAATGAGGAAAGAGCAACAAAGGACAGCAATGGCAGGCTGAGGCCAGCAAGCTTCTGAGGGAAAAGACCACAGCATGAGAACTGTTTGATTCCTAAAGAGTACACAAACATTTGTCTAAAAGTCAGTTTATTGTCATCAGTTAAGAGGAACCCAAGTGACATAGTGAGGACTTTATAGCCACTGTCCCTCACCCTCGTCACACACAAGTGACCCTGGCCAGACAGAAGTCTTGGTGTTGGTGAGCACGTGGCTATCAGTATGAGTGGCATCTATGACAGAAGGAGTGCAAGTGAGTGAAAAAGATATTCATTTAAAGTAAATATCATCCTCCCCGCCAATAAGGTCTTACACTGAGTTTCCTCACATTAAGTTCCTGAAGTCTTTCACATTTTCACTGTTTTAAATACATCACCTATGTTGAAAGTCATCCCTATTTAGATTAATTTTCCTGACTATGCCATTAATCCTGACAACAACCTTAACTAAAAGCCTCTGAGTTTCAGAACACTCCTTTCCACGAGCTTAGTTGTTCCTAGCTTAACTATCAAAAGACTGTTCAAGGGACAGTTTAGAACCCCTCCTATGTCTTCTATCTGAACAAGGAATGAGTTGCATGCCCAGTGAGGAAGCAGAACCCAACTCCCAACTATACTCCTTACAAGGGTGGGGTGTTACTGACACAGCAGAAGGTAACCGGAATCTTCTACTTCTTCCCATTCCTGATAAGCCCCGGTCTCTGTCCTGAACTCTCCCTCCATTCCAGTAACTCTTGCTAGCCCTCTTGTACTCCTGTCATGCAGGAGAGCACCTTGACTCCGTGTCTTATGCACCGGAATCCAGAATGTGTGAAATCCTGCGTATGCAGTGGATTCACTGTCAAATCCTTCAGCTGCCTTCCCATTCACATCAATGAACAGTTCAGAATTTTATTCTCTCTTTTTAAAAGGCCCCATGTGCTGAACCCATATGAGGCACTATGCACTGAACATCTGCCTCAAATGCATTTCAAAATACTTTCCCAACAAAACACACCATATACATATGTACCCAATAAAATTTGAAAAATTAATGAAAAATAACATCATGTGGCACACAATATATTGCACAAGAAAATGAGAAAGGTAGGCCCAAGAAAATTGACAAATATCTCTTCCAAAAAGTACCATGAGGATTTCTATGTTAACCACCCATCAGAAAAATACACAGTGAGTAAACAACATAAAGATGATCTTCCTGTACTTGATGAGTCCTTAAATTACTCATTTTCAAGAACTGAGCAAAGGACTAAATACTAAACATCAAACTGTAGTCTTTTACTCCCAAATACTCTCTTTCAGCAGCAGAGTTGAAATCCAAGTCCAATTTTAATAAAACGTCTGCACAGATTTTCTTTTTTCTGGCTGGAATAAACATTAGTATGGCAAGCCCCACTCTTTCACCAGATCACTTTCACTATTTTAACTAGTATGGAAAAAGCCCTTGCTTAATAAACTACGAAATTAAGCACCACAAAAGGAAATGAATAAATATATTGAAAGAGATAAAAAAAGGCAGGGTATTAGAGGAGCATTCTTTCTGATGGGATGTTCTCAGCCCATTATCAGGCCACACGAAACACACGTTTCCCATCAGTGTTCACGTTCCAAGAAATAACAAAAGCACTTTTTTCCAAGATCAAATGTTAAGCCCACCTATAGCTATACATATTCCAACAAAAAATCCCAGAAAAAATGCAGACCTTTCAAATGACAGCTTTATGAACCTCTGTGGCCATTTTTAACAGACGATTTCCACCCTCAAAAATTTAGTCAGGCGCCTCTAATTTGCCATCATTCATTACAAGCCCAATACTTGTGCTCCAGACATTCAAGAAGCCTGCCTTTTGACAGCATGGTCTTGGTTAGTAGAATATAAAAAGATATTCTGTCTTGGTAAGCTTGATATACAAACAAAACTAAGTTTCTACCCCAATGCAATTGTATTATACAGCAGTACTCAGCAAATAAATATCTTCTGGTCAAAACAAATAATATCTGACCTTTGGTTGCACGATTATCATACAGTCGATTAATTGGTTTAGCGTAATCATTGTTTATAAATCAATTAACGAATTAGCGAGTTGTGGTAATTCAGTTTGTTTGATGATTCATCAGTTTTCTATTTTAAATATTAGCTTGTACTGAAGAAAAGAGGGAAAAGCTCAGAGCTTTACTTTCTTTAAATATAAAAAGTGTGGGTGCATGTGTGTGTATAAATACACAAACATATATAAAAAGTAATAAACTAATGATTTCATTCCTTTACTTTCCACACACTACTGCCATTCTTAACATTGTACCTGACTGTACAAACCCTAGGTGAATGAGAAGAAAAGAAGACCATTCTCACCTTAATGTTGCAAGCTTGTTCCATCAGTCTTCTGGCGTTCTCTTCGGCTCTGTACCTCTTGGGCAACTGAACCCTGAAGAATTTTAAAGCTCCTTCAAAATCAGCTTGTAGAAGGTCCTCTTTTGAGGTCTGCAATTAAACATAGGGAACTACTGTAAACACTGAGAACATGCAGTCAAGCTCTTTTACTGGATTTGTCATTTACTGATTGTATTCCAAACCACCAATATTCACATTAGCTCAAATACATCCTCCTTGAAATCAGCTCTCTAACTCATCTCATAAAACAAAACAGAAGCTACAGCATATCCAAGGAATCCCAGGCAGAGCAGCACGATCAGAGGACTGTAACACATTAATGTATTTTATCCTTCTATACCTGCAGGGTAAGAAAAGGATTCCGGCTCAGCCCGTCAAGATGTCACTCAGCAAGAAGAAAAACAAAACCCAAGCAAACAACAAAAACCTAGGAGAATTTATAACATTTCCTAGACGGCTTGTGCATTAGACCATTGGTGATTCTCATAATGCTGCCCTAAAAAGACAATGTATATATAGATATATATGGTTGCAGACATGAATAGCAGAAGCAGAAGTGCATATGACTCATAAGAGGCATCAGCAAGTCAATGTGCAGAAGTCTGTGACACAATTTTTCAAGGAACTCTGTGCCAGAAAACATTTTACGTGCTTATTTCTCCATCTCTCATAATACTGTACCTCTCAGTGTGGTATCAAGCCTAACAGGTCAGAAAATGTTAAACATTCAACATTAATCCAGTTCTGCTACTGGTGGAGTAATATGATTCAGAGGGACAAATGTATTCATCTTCAGATTTACCAAGAACTACACCAAGAGATTTAGCAGATATGAAACACCAAGCCTTGGGATAGCTCCTTTAAAAAGTTCACAGGAACCATGTGTCCAGACAAGAGATTAGGACATCATCTCAAAAATATGAATTTCAAGATCTTTAACCCAGAAAGAATGAGCGAAAATGCATCAACATACAGATGCATACAGACCAGCGCTGTGTATCGTGGTATTACTACAAATACCTCAGGGGCAGCACAGGTACCTTTGGTTAGGGTTAATTGCTGATTTAATTGCTCAAGTATCACCACCAATATTTTCATGTGTGCATCCTCCACCTTCTCATGAGTAACGTCCTTTGTCATTTTTTGCCTTGTTATACACAGTAGGTATATTACATACATGTAGTTTCAAAGTTTGATTCTTAACTATATCCTCATCCACTCAAAATTCTTTGCTGTCTCCAACTTCAGACAACGTCTTTCCAGAAAACACACTTCAGCCAAACACAAGAGATTTAGCTCTGCGCAGGTAGAATGGGGAGAAACTGTGCAGCCTTGGACATGCAAGAGGTGAGGCTCGATGATACTATTATTTCTCTTGGGTGTTAAATTTGTTTTAAATAAATAAAAATAAATATCACTACAATGCAGAGAAAATTTTAAATCTTATTTATGAATCCTCCCTATGCACCCTACAAACTAGCATTGCCTAGTTCATTTACAGGAAAATAATTATATCTACTATGTAATAGCCCTTCTTAAAAGCAAACTGAACTTCAATATGGTGCTGCAGATATGTAACAGTAATACTCAAACCTAGATCGACATATTCCACATTTCTGCTGAAAATGCTAGAGCTGACTACCCAGAGGGTCTATCAAAAATAGCAATTCACCCAAACTTTATTTGGTGGGGGGAAGGGAGAAGGGTTTTTGAAGGGATTTGAAATTAGGTAGCAAACTTGGAACAGCAACAGAAATTAAGGGGGTATTTTCATGGTTATCCAGTATCTCTGATAGTGGAGAGCATGAGCGGACATCAGAGGTGTGCCACCCCAACACTGATAATCATCGCTGCTCTGTGCCCAATCCTTCACTTTGGGAACAGGCATAGCACTATCTCCTTTGATATCCTCAATCAAGAGCCTACAAGGACAAAATCTATGCTGTACATGTTTACCTATCACCCTATGTATTTTGGGAGATTATTATACTGTATACCCTAATGGGCACTCCGTAGTAGTTTTTGCTACATTAATTGCAAGGAAAGAGCAAGAAAACTCCAAATGCAAGTGGAGTAGCTTCAGCAGATCTGTTTCCCCAGGACTGCAGCATTTTTAAAGCAGACAACTTTCTGTCATCAAAATCTTCAGAGTTCTCCCAAGATCTATTTGATCCTCCCTTCATTTGCAGCCAAGGAAGCTGCTGGGTCATCACTGCAGTGACACAAGAAAAGCTGCCTTCAGGATGCCGATGAGAAATGTTCAGCTTCACAAACTATCACATCTGATTCTGTCCACAAAAATTTGGCAGAAGGACTATTTGGCTGAGACTCAATCAGATAAGACTGATGTAGTGTTGACAGAAAGCTGGTGCAAGTTGGGTATCTGATGAATCAGACCCACTCATTAATGCGGCTATGGCCAACTCATCCGTTGCCTCTTCCTAATGTCATATTTCTCCTGGACAAGTTTTACTGTGGTTAGATATGCTTTTGCCCCACTTGAGACTAGATCACCATTTCATATCCATGATGGGCTACATTTAAGATGATCTGCAAGTTGTAGGGTGTGGTGGGAGCAGCCTGTCACGCAGGCAGCACACAGCATCACTGCCAAAACCTGTGCTGGCAACCAAGCTGCTTCTGGGCAAAGTTCAGCTGGGTAATGTTGATCGAAAAGCAGTAAATGGTTTGCTAACCAGCTTACTTGAAAGTGATTTCTCTCCTTCCCTCTCAGTGATGTTGACAGCTGTGATCACTACACAATTCAAATAGACTTCCCTACTACATTGCAAGCGTGCCTTCTTGGGAGACGAGCTCTCCTGCATTTCCCGTCCCCTCCTCTTCGTCACGCCGTGGCAGCCTCTCCCATCCTCCTCCGAAACCTGGCCCCAAACACAACTCTGACCCCAGGTGTAAAGGGACACCAGCCAACCTGTAAAACCGACTTTGCTGCTGTTGGTGGTTTTACACAGAAGGTGCTCAGATACTGCAATGCTGAACGACGGGTAATCTCCAAGACAGCCTGGCTGGTACGTGCTTCCAACAGAGTGGGAGGGTGTTTTCAATTAAGACTTCTGGACAGTTGCTCCCAGCACAAAACAAACACCAAACACACTTTTTGCCAAAGTTTTAGCATTCATTAGGAGCTGAGCTATCCTAATTTTAAGCAGGTATTCTTCCTAGAGGTCCTGACTAGACATTTTTATTTTCATTTTGTATTTAATTTCTTTCTCTTAAATTATCATAATACATTGAGAGTTTTGAATTTACTTTTTTTTTAGAAATCAGAGGAGGAAAAAATCTTAAAAAAAAAAATAAAAATCAACAATTAAATTACCCTGCCAAACTTTAGAAAAGTACATGCACCTACCCGTTACGTCCATAGCACTTCATTTAAAAATAAATACCAAAAAAGCCAGAGGCAAATACATCAAAAAAACAGCAATTACATGTAAACCATTTAAAGTCAGATTTAATTCTCCTAGGCTTCTGCTTGAATCACTATTATAATAGTATTTTAACAGCCTGAAAACAAATTACTCATGTAAAATTGTAACTATTGAGAATTTTGAGTTCTCAACCCTGAAAAACCTTTAGTCAATGAAAATCCTACGAGAATAATAGTGAATCATGGAAATAAGAACTTCTGTGACAGAGTTCACTGAACTAAGATTATAGTTATGAAAAATTATAGACCATCACATTGTACAGTTTGATATGAGTGGTAAAGCCTATACTGTTCAGCTCTTTCTACTTTGCTGAATATTTTAATTTCATTAATCTGTTGATCAAAAAGTTACATTTCACTATTAAAATCACAAGAAACCAAAGTAACATTTTGAGAGCAACATTAATTGGGTTGTGTACTTTGCATATTTTCTGCAAACTAACCTCTTCAGGTACTGTCTAAAACCAGGAAGCAACATAAAACCAGTGTGTGTGCGTGTGTGTGCGCGCGTATATGCAGTACAAAAAAAAATTAAAAAACAGAAATGGTGGCATCCTAAGATTCACATCTCTTGACATTTTCTGATTTTAATCAATAAATCATAAAGACATTTCAGGAACCTTTTGGCAGCTGTTTGACAGGCAGAGATTTGTAAATTTGTTGGTTTGCATCACTCAGCTTGTGGAACTCATCAACAACTTATTTCACTAAACCATCTGTAAGTTTAATGAACCAATAATTAAAAGTTTGGCAGGTGCACTGCATTTTTGTGCACTCAGGGACTTCAGGGCATTTTTTATTATTTTAGATGCGATTTTCAAATAATCATATTTTTAGTTAAAACATATTTTTAAAACCAGGCAAAAAAGGAAACTCACTGAGAACTATGACCAAAAATCTCAGCTTGCCTTTTAGTGTTTGACTAAATACACCCTTGAATGTCCTTCCCACATTGCTTAAGTATTTCAATATATTCATAAAATTATCTTACATGTATTAGTTGAAACTAAGGGAAAGCCCCTTCCCAGAAGTACTAGCAACACTTTCAACTGTAAAGGTAAAGTTCTGGAAAACCACAAATGTTCAAAAAACACGAACGGAATTTGAGAGACTTAAATGATGTTAATTTTGATTGTTTCTTTTAAAGTAAATAATATTACTATTACCTTCCCCCCAAATATTCATGAAAATGTTATTAAGACAAAGGACAAAGCCTTGGCTTTTTTCTTTAATTTAATTTCGCTGTCTTCAGTTATTAATTCTGCAGTCTCATTTATTCCTGACTACATCAACTACAACTCCTATTCCCACCTGGGAACTAATACTGCAGAAGAAATTTTAGATCAACCACACCACACTTCCTTAATTTAATTCGTCCTCCTTCATACAAACAGAAAAAAATTACTAATTTCCACAGAATTCTATGTATACAGTATGTATATTTTGAATTTCTACAGAATGCCAGTGAGCACAAACGGCCTTTTTTACATTTAACAAACATGCATCAAGGAACAAGACAAAGTTAAAGGCTGAAAAGAATCTGGCCACAGTCTACTCCACTCCACTATTTAATTTGCTAATGGTAAATTCAAACTGCTTACATATATCCTTACACTGATTTTTCAGAACATAGTATTTAATCCATAACACACACAGATGTGGTCTTAAGTTCTTTTTAAGAAGATATGCAGTGCAAAATCAATGTATGCGAACTGTTTTTTCTAACCTGATAGTTCCTCTTCCACTGGTAGCAACAAGACTGCAATGCTGTATGGTGCACAACAGTGCACTGTGCTGCCCTTAAACACGAGCCACAGACCTGACCTGAGCAGTTCAACAACTCCAAGAGGATGAAGTTGACCTTCTGTGCTGCCATGGAGTGCGAGGGTGGATAAACTTGGGATCCAGGCCTGGGAAAGTTCGATGGGTAAAGCTACGCTGCTACAGTTATACTGGCACACACTTCTAGCACAATATACCAAAAGACTCCTTTTACTGGCACCACTTATGTCCATTTCTTTACTGTGAAAGCTATACTGTCAAAACCATTTTTTGCTAAATAAAATCTGTGCTCTCTGTAAAACACGGTTTGGTACAAAAGCGTTATGGAAAAAAAATAGCTTCGGTTTTGTGCGCAGTGAGTTGGCATCCACAAATATTGCAATAATCTTGTGTACACCCAGTAGCATCCCTCTGCTGAAAATTTCACCACTGCATTTATATGTAGCTTCGGATTTACAAAGGTACATCCTGCCACATAAAATACTGATGAAGATGGATAATTTCAAACACAAAATCTACTAGCTTCATCCACCCAGAGCCATCCCAAAGGGGATAAACCCACGCAGAATTAGTGCTGTTTCACTTGCCCATCATCGCAGTTAGCTATTGCAGTGAGTAGGTGATCCGAATTCTTCTAAGGCTGGCATAAATGTTACAGATTATATTTCTCACATAACACTACAATGGCACATACTCTGCCCGTCCTAGGGATTTATTCCCAAAACCACACCAGGAGAAGCTTATGCACATAAAAAAGAATCTAGTTCTTGGTTTTACTAAACACTGAGGTTTTGAAGTATCTTCAGTTCCGATTAAAGTACAAATTCTTGGTCCTCAGAGATTTCTCGTTTTTAAAAAATTATCAGAAACATAGTCTCTCCTCCTCTATGGAAGGGGTATATGTCAAAAGGGATAGATGTCAGAGGAGGCTTATTTAGCTAATAAAACCTGACAGGAAAATCACATTGACTCCACAAGTCAAGACTCTCTAATAACACAAGCATTATTTGTATTGTTTTGCCTTCCCCCCCCCCCGGGGGGGG
>JAVJGG010000090.1:31999688-32020648 GCA_035590195.1 Aviceda cuculoides
AGGAATATTTTTGAAATATCTGCACAAAAAACCCCCACATACTTGTGTGTGTGTGTGTGTGTGTGTGTGTTACATTTCCAAAAGTAATGACACTTCTGATAAAATAATACATCTTCCGAGAGGGGGGAAACAACCAAAAAAAACCCCCAACCCCCCAAACATTTTCTTACTCAAGGTGATGGCTGATTATTCCTTAGCATTAAACCCGGCTGTGGTAGGGAGCTGTTCTGCGGTGGTCCGCTGCACCCGTGGAAACTGATGACTGGCCTTTGAAGAGCAGTGCTGTGAAAATGTAGACTCTAAGGCTGCCCTTCCCATCCCTTACTTCTTGTGATGGATTTGGTACCTTTTAGCTCCCTCTTCTGTCCAGCGGGAGGTATACATGTAGTAAGCTACTCTGAGAAGTCTTCTGGGTCGTTTTACTTAAAATAAATTGTTTAGCGGTCTCGCAAATGAAGCATGAATTCATTAGATAATGAACTAATGCTTCACTCACAAGCCTACCGAAAGGTGGTCTTCAGTTATAGTGAATAGCCAGTGTTTTAAACAACATGCTGCGTGAATTTTGGTGTTACTGTCCCTGTTATTCTCCTTGTATTTGGTGTTTTGATTTCTTCTTCTTTGCCTTTGTATCTGTTTTAAGTGGTAACCCTATGCACGAGGAGTGCAGCGTTTCCTGGGAGAAGCTACACTGCTCCACTCTTCTCATTTATCTAAGATACAGCTTAGCCTTGTCTTTCTCTGTGCCCTTTTCGCAACTGTAATATTTCACTGATGCATTATAACTGTTGTTATGCTTATCCTCATGGTGCTCTTCAAGGTCTGGGAAGTGTTGTTGCCTGGTTTACGGACAATGACATGCCCATAGTCCCCCAGGGAGTTTTGTGGAAGAGCAGGGAATTGAGATGAATTATTCAGTTACAGCTTGCTTTAAGCTCAGATGTACTTCAGGGTTGGAGCACTCTTCCCCAAAGGCCAACTCTGTCCACCAAGAACCTTCTCTCTAAAACTTGGAAAGCCAGACAAAACTTACTCCTTAAATTGTTTTCCTTGAGATGGTCCCAAAATATGTAGAATATAGGAAGCACAGGATGAAAATTAGGGAGAGGCTACTTCCATTGTTGTTACTTCCAACTGAGCTTCAGAAATTGCTTTTATCCTGAGGGAAGCACTGCAGCCATGTTGTGGGTATCTCATAAGATGCTTCTTTACAACTGCTGTGAACTGGCATTGCTTAAAAATAATTCTGTTCTCCTCATGCTGAACTTGGGTAGTCTGACTGCACAGGAAAAGTCTGGCTAAGCCTTTGGTGTCAGTGAAGGAGCTGGTGTCCCTACAGCACAGACTAAACTATAAAGCTGTGTGTTTCTTTGTATTCCTGCATTTACTAAAGAAGGCTGAAGCATGACAACAATAAAGCTTGTGAAGTCATTCTTCATCTGCAGTAGGGAAACAAGGCATAGGGGCTCTCAGCAGCCCATGCTAGGGCCATGCTTCAGGACTGAGGCATAGAGCCCAAACCTCACCTATCTGTGAATGCTCCTCAGAGACGAGCCTGATGCAGACTTCTCAGGCAGATGTGTCAGCAGCTCCTCGGCCCTATACAGTTGAGCCAATTGCAGGGCTTCACAAAACATCCCAAACCAGATCTGTAGCAGACCTTGCCATGTTTGGTCTAGGCTTCTGCTGCTTGCTGGCTGTGAAGGTCACTGGGTGACTTCTGTACTTCCCATTTAGCAGGATCAAGCATTGAAAGCTCAGCCCAAGCCCTGCACTGTAGTTGCATTTCATTTATGCAATGGGACTTGAATTTTCTTTTCCAATAGAGATTGATCCTCCCAAGAACCTCCGTGTATCAGATGTGACTCATTCTACTGGTGTGGTTACCTGGACTCCTCCTGCAGCACAGATTGATGGCTACGCTCTGACCTACCAGGGTCAAGATGGCACAAGCAAGGTACAGTGAATTCCTTCGTCCTGCAGACCTCACGGAAATCACCCCTATGATTATGGGCTCTGCCAGTTGGGTCTTGTGGGTATATGGACCACAGAAAAACAGTTGTGAGAGGGAATCTATAGTATCCACAGCCCAGGGAGGGAGAGCTTAAGGAAGGAGATGTGCTACTGTCATGAGTGGAAGCTGTGGAGGGACTTTGCGACAGTGGAATGCCTCTTCCCAACAGATCTCCAGGTGCAAGAACATGTTTGCTTCTTCACTTCACTTTTCTAACTTGTTATTACCTGTAAGGGGAGCACTCACCAGGGATAGGGTGTCCTTGGTATCCTAACAGTGTTTCTTGAGACCTTGCCCCAAATATTCCTTCTGAGGAGATGGACTCCGTGTTTCAAGGATATACAGTGAATGTGCCTGTCTAAACTACACAAGAAAAGCCCATAAATGCATATTGAGTATGTGGCACTGTGGTACAGAAAAGCTAAATGCTGTTCAGTCGTGTGGACCTTTGATCTGTTTTATTTGGCAGGAAGTACAGCTTGGTCCTAGTGAACAACGGTTTGTGCTGGAAGGACTGGAACAAGGAGTGAGGTATACCATCTTTGTGATGGCCTATAAGGGAGAACGCCAGAGCAGAAAGACAGACAGTAGCTTCTCAACAGGTAGGAATTGGCCTTAGGTGTTCCACTTTTACCTGTGCTCTGCAGCTGTTGTGCTTTATGGTAGAGGTCAGAGATGGAGTTCGTGTTCTACAGATGCACTGGGAAACTATGTGATCATAAGCAAACCATCTAGCAAATCAATGATATGTCTCCTGGCTGGGTGTCCATGCTAAGACACACCATCTGGAGGCTTGGAAACACAGTGGGATAGTGTGAGTGGAGATTGCCCATGCTGGTCAGTGCTGCTGGCAAACTTTGCTAGCCAAGTGCAGGACAAAGCCTGCTGGTGAGCTGCCAGTGGACAGGAGAGATGATGATACACTAGAGATCTTTCTGCACCATCCTAGTAATGGTAGGGCACAGCTGTTTAAGTACTCTTGTGGCATTGGGTAGCTGCCCAGGTTGTTTTCAGAGGTCAGGAAATGCACACCAGAATAGCAGCAAATCAAACAAAATCTCACGCCAGCTTGCTGTGGAAGCCTCTCGTATTGTGCCAGTGCCCACAGGGGTTGCCAGTTGTGGACAAATTGTGAACTGCAGAGAAATTGAAGTCCCTGTTTGCTGTCACTCCCACCTTCACAAACAAGGGCTCCTTTTCCTGCTCTCACTGTGATGCAAAACTACAACTGTTCCGGCCTCTGGGGACCCACCCCATCCATATGCCAGCAGCAACCTGCTGATGCAACTGAGCACTGTGTGAATGCACAGTGGGGGCTGCTGCTTTCTTTACTTCTCTTCCAGTACCATTGTCCTTAGGAGATTCTTAAGGGTGTGAAATGACTCCTCCAGCTCTATGGCCTGCTTTGCTGATGTGAAGTTTTGCTGCCTCTTTTCTCACAGTTGGCTTCCTCTACCTGTATCCTGTGGACTGCAGCCAGACACAGCAGAATGGAAATGCCTCCAGTGGCATGTACACCATTTACCTGAATGGGGATGGCAGCGGGCCAATGCAGGTGTACTGTGACATGACCACTGATGGAGGCGGGTGGATAGTGAGTGATTCTCTGCTGCTTTTTGGTTTTTTGTTTTTTTGTTTTTTTTTTTTAATGAATGTAATCAAATGGACCTGGTACTGGTTTTAGCTGAGGCTCCTTTTGCTCTACTGCACTACTGTGTTTCAGCTCCTGCCTTGATGGAGTTGCACGTTTTAGGAAGGGTAGTGGATGCTGATGTACCTCCAGACTGTCGGTAAGGATGCTGTGGGAGGCTGAATGGCTCAAAGGCTTTTTCATTGTTCAGCTGTGAATGCCACACAGGCTTATATTATTGCTGATTGAGGGCAGTGACTGAGTTATGACAGCTTCATGTGTTACCTCTTGCTAGTTGGGACATGGGAGTTGTCTATGAGGGTGGATTCAGCTGTGTCATAAGATGAGGTAGTACAGCTTAGTTTAACTGCCTTTCATAATGAGTTACCTAAGTTATATTATCTTGACCACAGTATAAGGTTATATGTATAGATAGTTAATGCAGTTCAGCTGATACCTGTTAGTCTTTTAAATGCTAGTGCTGTAAGCATGCACCTGGATCCTGACCACATGGTAGTTGTTGAGTGGCTCAAAGGAAACTGGAGGCAGAAGCACAGATGCTTTGAGGTAGGGGATGTGCATGAATACGAAGGAGCAAATCTGAGGTTCTCTGATAGCTATCTCCCTAAACAACTGAATAAAAATATGTTTATTCCCTTTTTTGCCTTTCATTTTCAGTGATAAGTAATTTTTCTCCACCAAAATAAATAGTCGTGTGTTATTGCCCAAGTCCCTCTGTTTTTGGTGAAGTCTAGAAACACGAATGTCTTGTGGATCTTGTCTCTAAGCCTGTTTTGTCCAAGTGTTTAGATCACACTCAGATTTGTGCTGTCCATCGGCATCTGTGGAAAGTAAACTGTAAAATTTGCACAACTAAGCATTCACCCCAGTGCTTATGTGCAGTCAGAAAATGGAAATGGATTCCTGTGTGTACCCCGCTCAGGTACAGCGTACCATCAGCTAGAGTTGTCTGTTCCTGAATGCTTCACCTTTTTGTCTGTGTTTGAATCGGGATGAACATTTCTCATCCTCATCCTCCTTGTCTCTCCTCAACCTGTCACAAACTCTTATTCAGCAATCCTTGCTTTGCAGGTGTTTCAAAGACGGAGCACTGGCAAGGTGGATTTCTACAAACGCTGGAAAAATTATGTGGAAGGCTTTGGAGATCCCACTGGGGAATTTTGGCTTGGTACAGTACATGGGTGTGACCAGTGAAGAGCTGTAGATTAGCTTTGTAGAAGCACATAAATGCTGAAATATCCTGTGCCTGCGTGTGTCCCCCCTGCCCTGAGCCTGCAGTCTTGAACTGTCAGCTTTTGTGTCTTTCCTAGAAATGCCAGTGAAGCACTGAGGGATTTCTAGAGGCCCACTAAGTATTTCCACTGACATCTTTGGGCTTTGGAGCAGTCCAAGAGCAAGCAAAACTCTGGAAAGGTTTATTTCAGGCTTGTGTGTTCCTATGAGAGGGGAAATAAGGAAGATGCATTTGTGAAATGCAAAGACCAGAATACTACACAAAACTTGGTGTACTTGGTCATTTTTTGTCTGTCTTGTTCTGTTGGTGAACTCTGTGTGGATCAGAGAATCCAGCACTGAATAGGTCAAGGCCTTTGGGGCAAGAGTCTTTAAATGTTCCAGGAAAAATAATGTTGCACTACAGCCAGTCTTGTGCAGGTTTAGCCTGTTTGTTTTTTCTGATACTGCTGTCTCGTTCCAGAAAATGAGATAAGACAGCATAAACTTGGCAAAATGTCACGACAGCATCAAGCAGGGAGGGAGGCAGGAAGTAGCTGATTTAACCAAAATGGCCACAGGGTGAGAGTCTAGGACTGCAAAGGTGAACAGGCTTTTCCTTTTTAAGAGTAATTCTTTTTTTCTTCTAGGTCTTGACAAGCTGCACAATCTCACAAGCAGCAGCCCCGTCCGCTATGAGCTCCGGGTGGATTTGCGAACAGCCAGTGAATCTGTCTATGCTGTCTATGACTTCTTCCAGGTTGCCTCAAGCAGGGACAGATACAGGCTGTCGGTGGGGAATTACAGAGGCAATGCTGGTGAGGAGTGCCTTGTACTTGTGCTGTCTCTGCTTAGCACAGGGAAGCAAATGCTGGGACCTGGGTATTTGTTTTGCCAGTAGTGTGGGAGGGAGATCATTGGTTCAGGTTAGATCAGCTGTGGGTCTCTTTGAGGACAGAAGACTGTACTTCCTAGGAAGACTGAGGAGAGTGTGTCCACAGGCCTGTCTCCTGCTGAAGAGAGGAGAAATAGTTGCTTTTTCATGGGGAAGAGAGGGCTCTCTAACCCAGTGAGACACCAGCCGAAAAGGCAGACTGGGAAGCATTTCCATGAGGTAACCTGGGGGAGCAACTTCTGGGGCTTCCCAGCTGAGAAGTGCAAAAATGTGGCTTTTGTTCAGGATGGGACTTTGCTCAACAGCAGTAGCTATCCTGGTGCTGGTTTCTGCCACTGGTAAATCCTTACCATTGCCATTGTATCCGTAGTCTTCAATTTATCCTTTAATATCCTCTTGCCATAAGGTTTAGATCTTCCGCTGGGAGAATCCCGCCCTTGGGCATGCCCTCTAATAGCAGCCCTTTAGAAATTATTGTCCAGACCTATCCGGTGCTGTTGTTTTTCCCCTGACAGGCCTGCTGTGTTCTGCCTGAAGGGTGTATAAGCCCTCAGGCTGAACAACTGTAGTATCTTACTCCTATTCCTGTCTTTCATCCCTTCCCTTAGGGGATGCAATGACTTACCACAATGGCTGGAAGTTCACAACGTGGGACAGAGACAATGATGTGGCTCTCAGCAACTGTGCTCTGACACACCATGGTGCATGGTGGTACAAGAACTGCCACTTGGCCAACCTCAATGGGAAATATGGGGAGAGCAAACACAGCGAGGTGAGTGTCAGAGCTCTGTGGTGGTTCGCTCTTCTCCCTAGCCTTGAGAAAACGCATGGGAGGATGTCTTTCCTTGAAGCAGGAGAGATTGCCCAAGCTATCCTAATTCATTTTATTTGAAAGGAAAATGATCCATAAGGAAATTTATAGCTCTTGCTCTGTACTCCCTGGATCCAGAGGACTTCAGCTCATAGCCCCCTGATTCCTGTGGGCAGAGATACTTGAGGTGGAGCTGTCTTGATTTCTGAGGGGAACACATAAAAGAACACTCACTAGGAGCCACACTAGGGTGCTGGCTCACTGTCTCATGTAGTCTATACTTTGGCTTTCAGTGCATGCCTTGGCATGCATCTCATCATACAGGCTTATTTTGGGCTTGAAGACGGCTCTGTCCTGTTGTGTTCCAAACTGGATAGAGATTTGATTTATATTAGGAGTGTCTAGAAGACTGATTATAATTACAGTCAAAATCTGGTGAATAATAGCATCTCTGTTTATTGGAGGGTTAAATGGTATTAGAGGGGGCAGTGGTAGAATTTTAACACCTGGTCTGGTTGCTTTAGTAAAAGAAATTCTTTGGTCTCTTCCCAGGGTGTGAACTGGAAGCCATGGAAAGGCCATGAATTCTCCATCCCTTTTACTGAGATGAAGATCCGTCCTCAGTCTCCCAGTAATGAGCCAATCCTGGGAAGAAAGAAGAGGTCTCTACCAGGGAAGAGGAAGAAGATCAGGGTTTAAATCGAATGCTGTGCAGTACCCAAAGATAATGGTTCAGTATTTCTTAACAAAGTTAGATTCAGACAGCTTTCTCCAATGCATTGGAGACAAACGCTGACCAACGTGCACCCAGGGACGTCTGCATCTGCAGCCCAGCCTGCTTCCAGCCTTTCGAGCTCCTGATGGGTGATCTGTCAGAGTCTGGGAGGGGTCTTGTGAGGAGCATCCCATTTGTAACTCCCCTGGTTGGCTAAGCATGACAAGGACCTGCTCGATCCAATATGTCCAACTTCTATGAATTTTACATAAAACAAGCTTTAACACAAGCCGTTCTTTCTGAAAACCCAGGCTGCTGACTCCTCTTGATTCTGTCCTCTGGTGCCATACACTTCAGATTTCAAAAAATTAAATTTGAACCCATTAAAATATAATAGTCTAATTTACATGAGAGAGAGTTTTACTGAGATGATCCCCTCTCCATGTCCTGGTCTGTGGTCTTCTTTTCCTTTCCCCTCATCATTTGGGGCACATTCCCTATGCTTCATGCAGTCAAAGAGCTGGGCTTTGGGAAATGTCAGGCTGCTGGCAAGGCTCGTTAATCCAGATGAGGTCTGTAGTCTGGGTTCCTCAACCTCCAGTATTGCATCTCTCCAGGTTAAAATCCTGTTCTCTATTTTGCTTGTCTCTTCTTGTCTCCCAGCATGAAGAAAAACCTGAGGAGACATGTAATAAATTAATGTTCACACTCCTGAGGCCCAGAACAGGGTGAGTGTAAAGGGCTATACTCCTCCAAGCTCTGCCCCCCATCCCAAAGCTGCCTCTTGCATACTGCTTGCCTAAGAGGCTGCTTACAGACCATAAAAATAATTCTCTATGTGACTGTCCCATCTGATGCCTTCTGCTTTTTCATTAGCAGTGTGGAAGCTAGTGATGCTGAAATGATAATGCTTATCATCTGCCTCTAAAACGAGCATCTCAGAGTTAAACTGATCCTGCATGCCTTCCCGCAGGCCCCAGTGCATGGTTTCACATTTGGCTGCTTGTTTTCCTCACAGCCATAAAGGTGAGTTTTATTTTCTTTCCCTGAGCAGATATTAAAATTCTGGACTACCAGCTACAGCCGGGGAAGAAGTATGATCTCACCAAATGATGCTTGCTCAAAGGCTTCCTTGTCTGAGCAGATTGGAACGTGATTGTCCTATGTCTTAATGGCCTTTCCTATCCTAGTGCTAAGCTGAGTAATACATTTTAAAGAATCCTTCCCAGGCTTTGGGGGAAGTAATAAAATTGCAAATAAAGGAGCTCTTAAAATATTTCTGTCTTCTTTGCTTTGGGTGGCAGAATTACTTTTCTTCCTATTTAAACTAAGCCTTCTTTACGGAGATGGAGCAATACCCAGGCCCAGACCAGGGCTGTGAAAATTGAGTCTTTGGAGTCTGCTCCAAAACAGGGATGGGGACTATATGATCTCTCTGTGACTTGATACTGCAAAGCAATTAATTGATCTATAATTGCTAGGACCTGGCTGAGGAGCGCTAACTAGAGAGTCATCCTGAAGGCAAGTACTAAATTCTTCATAGTACTTTCAGGGCCGTGCCTCTTGCATGGGTGGGCAAGCAAAGACTCATCTGAGCTGCATTAAGATATCCAAGCCCTGGTTTGGGAGAAGGAGGAGATTAATGGAGGGAGGAGAGGAAAGGAAAATTGCACTTGAAGTGTTTTGCAGGCTCTGTGCTAAGAGTGTGAAAGACACAGGAAAACTATGTGGGTGATGAAGTGATTTCTCCCTGTTGCCCACTTGTCTGTAAGTAAGGACAGGTTTCACTATGTTGTTCAATTAAAGGGCACGGCGTAGACATGAGGAAGGTGACTGAGAGGGACCAGAGGACTAGCCTCACACACGACCCCTCTAAAAGTAAACGTATGCTCTAAAAAGCAGCAGGCATGATTGTTGTCAGCAGCTCTTTCCTGTGCAGAGGCAAAACACGGTTCTCTTCTACAGCTGAACCTTACTCGAGAGTTGAGAATATTCTCTTGAGCGGTATGAGCTTTGTATTTCAGAGATAAAGGCAAATGAGACACCTTATTTGCAGTTTCTGAGGAGGGTTTACTTGTCCCTCCTAATGACATGCCCCTCTTTCACCATGAAGGGCAAAGTGGTGGCTGCTGGAAAACTGCTGTGGGAAGTCAGTATTTCCGAACAGCCACAGGATGGCATCATCTCTTCATGCTACTAGTGCAGACGAAACTTCCCTGTATCCAGCTGGCCTCTGTGGAAAGACTTTCTGGGGGTTTAGAGTCTGTGCTACAGCTTCAGAAGTTGGGACTGCTCAGATGATGCAGTTTGTTTGCCTTAAGGAAATGCCTGTTCTGTTTTCAAGGCTCAGGCTGCTTGGGGTAGTCCCATAAAAATTTCACATCCTCTTACTACCCGTGTTTTGCTGCAATACCCAGCTCTGTAACGGTGATACCATAGGGCCAAAACAGATTCTTGAAACCTCTGCCTTGCCCTGAGATCACTTAAATTTTACAGCCAGTGAGGTTTGCAACATGCCCAGGAGCAGAATTTGAATCCCAGAAATCCTTTCTGCCTTGGCATTATTATGTTGATGGGACTGTCCTGTGGCTGGGCCCCAGGAGCCAGGACCTATCTGTCGCGATACATCTAGGGTGCGGCATGGCCAGTGTTGCTGTGGTGGACCCCAGCGAAATGCCGCTGCAGGGAGAGAGGTGGTGGATTCTTCAGCCACCTCCCCACTGTCCAGCACTGACCCAGGAGGAGGAGGGAGAAGGCACATCTCTTCCTAAAGATGCTGCTTTCTGGTGTAATTTGAAGAGAAGATGGAAGTGCCTTACTGCACTGGGCACTTGCTTGGAGAGCAGCAGTGTTACTTCTGGTTGCGGCTCTAGGCTTTGTTGGCTCAATAAATACAGGAACAGCCAGTGAAGGTCCCATTCTCCCCTCCTAGTGGGGTTTCATGGGCCTGTGGGGGCAATTTTTGCATCCCTCTCAATCCCTGGACTGCTTCAGGATGCTCAACTTGGCCTCAACCCCTGCCTGTTTCTAACCTGGGACCCAGCAACCTCCCCTTCCCTCCACAACCCATGCTACCGATGGGCACTTGGCCCTCAATATGGTGTGCAGGGCTGCCATGTAAAGAGAAGCAAGGTGCGCACTGCTCCTTCCTTCCCCCCAAAAGTCTGCCTCTGCCATTTCTAGCCACTCATTGCTGCCGTCCTGCACACCTCCTACCATCGGTCCGCTCCAGAACCGCAGCTTTGCGGGCAGGGTGCAGCTTGGTGCATCGTCCAGGTGAGAGGCAGATTTATTTTTGCCCTCTTGGAGGGAGAGCTCAGTGGTGCACTATTTGGAAAGGCTCTGCCCAACAGAGGTGCGTGCCTGGTCCTATGACCTGCCCAACACAGACAGCTATGAGAAGCTGCAGACACCGTGAAATACTTGTCTCATCAAAACCAACTGGGGTTAACTAGTTCATGCTGCTGACCCTCTGCAAGGATAAAAAAACCCCAAACCCCTCTGCAACCCACCTCCTGCAGTGTACAAACACTGTTTTTCTTCTTCCCACTACTTTTTGCCCTTGGGGAGAGGAGCTTGGTTGTGTTCGTTAACAAGGCAAGGCCATTAAACTTGATTAAGCTAAGCTGTTTCTTTAAGAAAATGTCTCAGCTGCACAGCTGGCTGCAGACAGAGACTGCACAGCCTCTGCCTGCTGAGCTCTCACCATGTCTTATCTAGGGCCAGGACACAGATACAAGAAAGATTACCCCAGGAAAACAAACACATGACTGAGATCTAGAGACACATTTGTTTGCAGTTTGAGAGTCATTTATTTTTGGTTTAAAAAAAAAAAGCAAAAAAATTGTTGGTTTTTTTGGTCCCCCTACCCCCCCCCAGCCTGGGTTGCAAGGACTGTTTAGGAAAATAAAAGGTTGATACTGAAATGCAGTTGTGGGGAGGCAGTGCAGAGGTGGCTGGAGAGCGGGGACCCACATAGCAGTGTTTCTCTACCGTGCATCTCCTGCCACCTTCTTAGTGCTGGTGCTGCAGGGTTGCTGCTGCCTGGCTGAGGGGTGACAGGTTCTGGTGTACCTCGGGTTGTCACTGCTCTTTTGCTTTGGTCTCAAGAAGCAGCTGATTCAGTGCATGGTTTGGCTAGAACAGCAGCCCTCGAGCAAAGTCAGCCATGGGGCTGACATGCCTTAAGGGGTGCAGAAACTTGGACCATCTGCTGGTGGGCTGGATCAGGGCAGGGCTGTATCCTGGTCCCTCCCTGCCCAGCCCAGGGGTGGTTTGAATGATGATTTTGGGGAGATTTTGAAATTCAGACCTGGCTCTGAACTCCCTAAAGCCTGGATCGGCGATGTTGCGTGTGACACAACACAGACATTTTCTTGACAGTTCTCTGGTTCTTGTAGGAATTGGCTGCCCTCATCTGAAACATTACTTGCTAACCCTTGCAGCGAAAGACCTTCTTGCAGGGAGCCCTGCAAAGCCCAGCAGCTCCACACCAGGTAGGCTGTACCCCGCCAGAGCTGGCTGCCTCTGTGCCCCTGCTTGTTCGGATAAGCCTCTGGCCTCCCACCTCGTTACCCTTTGCTCTGACTTTTTTCCATTCCTCCAGGCAGCACCACCCTCCCTCCGGGGCTGCTGGTGCCTCTGGATTGCAGCAGGAGCACCTGCATGGGCAGCTTTCCTGCCCCTGGGAGGAGGCTCCTTTGCCCACCTGGTGAGAGTGGAGGCAGGAGGGCTGGGAGAAGTACCTGCATGGGGGAAAGGAGGGAAGGAAGAAAGAATAATACAAGTGCAGTGCTGGTTCTCTAGGGTCCTGGACGGACTGAGGGTTTGGGACAGAGCCCAGAGCTATTCCTGCATGTTTCTCTTGAGGATTAGGTGTGTCAAATCCTTATTTTTTTATACCATTAGATGTTGCTTTCTGTTTTGGAGAAGGGAGTCACTTATTTCAATGCTAACAAAGCAAGCTGGAAAATAAGGTACATATGGAGTCAATTTAAAGGGCTGTGTGAGGAGGAGCCTGGGCTCCCCGCTGTTACCAGCACAGCTGACGCAGCCAAACCCCGTGAGGTGATGTTATAACATCACCGCCCCGTCCACGTCGGACAAAACAGGCTGTGCTGGTACCAGGTGGCACAAGTGGCCGCTTCTAACCAATGGCTTTGCCCCCCCCGGCAGTGTGTGCCCCGGGAGCCAGGGGAAGGCAGCACTGCCCTTGCCTGGGCTGGCAGTGGTCGTGTCCAGCAGCTCTGTCCAGCCTTGCCCACATGGGTTTGGCTGCTTGTCCGCCAGATGTCTGGCTCTGGCTGGCAGCTCCAGTCTGCTCCAGCAGCTTAAGAACTGGAAGAAAACAGGAGGAAAACTTGCAGTGTACAGACACAGGGCAAAAACCAGATGCGACAGGGCTTCTCATGGCATGCATGTGTATCCCTTGCTGGCAAAACAAGCTGGGGGAGACAGAGCCTTGTGGGGCGGGGGGCAGAGGAGACCCCCAGCTTCTCAGGAGGTAGGCTGGGCATGCAGGCCTAGGGAGAGCAGAGGGTCAAAACCAGAGTAGGGGTGAGAGCTGTGTGTGGTCTCATTAGCCGCTGTGCCTGGCCAAGCCGTCGTGTGGCCAAGGGAGATGAGGATGGAGAGGGGTGCAGGGTCCAGCTGTACGATGCATCGCTGGGTAAGGGGTGACTGTGGGCATGAACTTTACTCCCCTCTGCTCCTACAGCACATCCCAAATCCTAGAGCGGTCTGGTTCGACAGCCACACAGAAGCCCTCTGTGTGGCATATGGAGCTGCCCACATGGCATCAGCTGGCAGCGGCGGGTGATGGTGGGTCTGCGTATGCACAAGGGCTGCAGGGAGAGGGGACAGCCGAGTGTGCTGGGAAAGCGTGTCTGCTGCTTCAATACCGCTTCGGTGTGCCTAGCCCCGCAACAGAGGGGCCTTTGGTCCTGCTCTTCTTTAGTAGTCATTCAATAAATAACTCTAATGCCCATAGCTAAGCCTTTACACAGCCTCAGCTTGTGTTTCTGCTCTTGCAGTAGCATGGTGGGCTCTCCAAAGGCAAGTCTGTATAAAACAGTCTTTCAAGGAAGATTTTGTTTTTTCAAGTGCTGGTGCAAAAGGGCCGGTCTTGCAGCCTCCTCTCTCCTCCCTGCCTCTAACCTGGGTGGCAAAGCGTCCTTCTGCTTTGCTGCCTTAAGATGGTGTCTTGAGGTCTCTAAGGTTGCATCTGGCTTCAGATGCTCTCAGTTGCCTTTGGTTTGGCGGCCGGGGAGATGGCACATCTTTGAGCTGTGGGGTTACCCTGCTCTCGGCTTTTTTCGCATCTCCAATGTGAGCTGGGTTAGGATGGAGCCTAGACAGTCAAGCTGTGCCATCTCTGTAGCAGGGCAAGCAAATGAGGCATGCCTGCGCTTGCTTCACATGCAGACACCCGTGTTTGTGCAGGGGGAGCGTGCAGGCAGCTTGGCCTTTGAGTGCATGTGGTCCTGAGCACCCTTGTCTGTGCCACGGTGCATGTGCTGGCACACAAGTGCAGAGGGAGAGCCTTGCACCCAGTTCGCTGCGTGCCAGCCCGGTGCGTGTGCGTTGTGCTCGTGGCGGGAGGTATGTACAGCCTGGTGGCAGGTCACCCTTGCGTGCTCAGCAGGGCACGTGTCCGTGTGAACGCCTGTCCTTTGCAGGGGTTCCTGCCCTTGGGCATACCGTCATGGTGGGGGAGAAGGGGCTTGCATAAACCTGTGCCCGACTGCCTTGGTCTCTGCTGGCCCTTCAACATGCTGGTTAGCTGCTGGGATCAGCCTGTTTTGAAAGTCACTGTAAAGTGGCAGCAGATTTGGCATCTCCTCACCCCTCGTTGTGCAGAGCTGAAAAGACTGGCAGCATCTCAGAGGGGAGGGCCTGAACACCCTCCTGTCTGCTAGATGGGCAAGGAGGGTCTCTTGTCCAGCAAGAGCAGCTTAGGCTGAGCCGAAATCCACAGGTCCTCTTCATCCTTCTTCTTCTTCTTCTTTTTCTTCTTGTTCTTCTCAGCGTGCAGCTGCCCATTGCTGCTGGGGCCACCTTTCTTTCTGCTTTCTCCCCTCTGGCTGCAGAAGCAGCAGTGGCAGCAGATGAAAATGAATGCAATGAGGATGATGAAGGGCAGACCCATCAGCACAGCCAGGCAGACGGTGTTGAAGACACCTTCCTCATGCTTGGTACGGATGAGCTCCAAGATGGAATTAAAGAAAGAGCTGATCTTCTGCTCCATGTCAGCTCCGGGGCAGGTTGCCTGTGCTGCTCCCTTCTCTTGAAGGCCCTTTGGGATACGTTCAGCTCCTGCAAGCAGCTAGTGGGCCCCACAAACGTCCTTGGACGGTGCCTGCAGAGACAAAACCACACGGATCAGGTGCCTGCTCCCTCAGCAATTTCCTCCATGGAGCTGCCAGCACAGCCAAAGCCGCAGCAGGGTAAGAAGTCTGCTGCCACTGGGGGCCAGCCATGCTACTGGCCATGACCCGTTTGGCGTCCCCATCTGAGAAACGCAGCCTCCCAACCTCTCCTGGGATTCGTTCCTGGTGGTGGGAATGGGCAAGGGGGGGCTTTGGTTAGGCATCCCTACTTGCCTTGGCATCTGGGCGAGCACAAATCCTGTCCCCCTGGACATACATCTTAACCCTTGCTTGGCAACCAGACTGTGGAAACTTTACAGCCCTTTGTAGGGATTATTTCTTAGTGGAGGAGGAATCCTCTGCAGTAGGAGCTTTACTGTCTATGAAGGGACTTGCCTGGTGTGGGCAAGGGACCACCACAGAGAGTGGCAACGCTGCCATCAGAGCCAGGACTCAACATGTCATGGGTCTCTCCTTAGCCTCGATCCACCCTGGGACGGGGTGTCTGGTTTGGACAGACTGTTTCTCATGGTCTGTGGTCTGGGACGGACAGCCGAGCTGCTGTGGGCAGGGCACTGCCCGGTGTCCGGGAAGCACAGAGGGAAGGTGTGCCCGTCCCGGGCACCGCGCTGGGGTCTGGTCCTGCGGCTCTGGCACCCAGGGCACTGCCGGCAGGTTTAGGGTGGGGGCTGCGGTTAAACCACCTGGATGTTTTATGGGAGCTATGGTCAGTGGGGCTCGCAGGCGGTGGTGAGGTGGGTGGACCTTGGCGAGCAGCCTTGCACACACGGCTGTCTCTGTGCCCCCGGGGCTGGCGGCAAAGGCGGCGGTGGGGGAGGATGAGGCTTGGCTGGGGATGGAGGAGCCACCGCCGTGCCTCACCTGGGAATTGCTCCAAGGGTTTGGGTAGGGCTGAGGAGCATTTTTGCCATCTGACGTAAGGTTTTCCCCTCCCTCAGGGAGGGAGAGGTGCTGCTGAGAGGCAGGGCTCCCAGGGAAGCCCTCCTGCAGGGGAAGGGAGCTGCTGCCTCTGCCGGGGCCAGGCAATGCTCCCAGGGGTTTTGAGTAGGGCAGAGGGCTTCGTGTCACGAGTTTACAGTTCTGGTTCAACACGGGGGTCACTAAATTATGGGTTGTACAGATGAAGTGCTGGCAGGGGCAATATCAGGCTCTAATACCATGTTTCACCCTTGCTCAGCATTTCATATCAGTGTCTTCTCCAGCCTTTGGGATTCAAGCCCTGCAGCCTCTTGAGGGAATGCTGAAATCCCCATGTGCACAGGAGGGGAAACCGAAGCACGGTAAAAGGAAAGCCAACGCTTCCACCTAACAAAAACTTGAGAGGTACAGCCTGAACCCCAAAGGGGTCCCAGAGGGGTTGCTCCACTCATTCCCTGTGACCACTGACTTGTTGGCTCTCCCTCTGGTAGCCCTCGCAGAGCCCTTCCCACATCTAGAGAGGAATGGGAAGGGGACCCAGGCTGGGTTTGGATAAAGCCTCCTTGTCTACAGCGCTACCGTTCCTTGCTTTGAATCGCATTTATTGCTGTTGCAGCACCTGCTAAGGGACGGTCTCTTGTACTGAGCGTTTTTGGATGCTCCAGTTCACCCAGTTGGTACCACCGTGCATCCTCCCGCCTCGCTTTGCAATTACACCCTACCTCCTAACAAACAACAAAGCTACCAGCCTTGCACAAAAAAGAAACCATGAGTCCCACCTAACCACAGCCCTCATGCTGCTGCTGAGGCACAAGCTGGTAGGCAGCCCCCCAAAAGGTGGCTCCTAAGGGAAAATCCTGCCTTTGGGAACACAGTCCTGGGACCTACGAAGCTGTATGGGGTCTTGTTTCACCAGGCACCCCCAGCTGCTGGCTTTCAGACCCAACTGCCGCAACCCCAAGAGCCAAATCCTTCAATGTAGATGCTGAGCTCTCAATTTGGGACTTCACAAATGCTCAGACTCTATTAAAAAGAAGAGGTTTACCCTCCCTCCCCTCACAGAGATAGACTGACCACTGTGAATTTATTGTTTCGATCTGCACAAAAGCATAGCTGAGCTGGCCCCAATTAGCTGGTGGTTTCTTTTTTGGACACACACATGGGAAATGTGATGAAAATGGTTGTATGAATTTCTGTGGGTGACTTTCTGAAAAACTCTCATTTGAAATTTACCAAATGAAACACAGTGCTCTGGGAGATACTTTGGGCTTTGGCTAAACAAAGACATTTGTAGCTAATGTTTTATTGCTGGATTTTTGTCCAGTCTGCTGCATCTTCCCGTTTCTGCTTTGCTAGAAAGGGAATTTAAAAAAAAAAAAAAAATATATGGTGGGGTTTGGTTTTTTTTGGAGGTAGACAAGCAGGATGGTGGGGATGCCAGGCATGCACCCAGGAGGGAGGGATGGTGCCGCAAGAGGCAGAAGAGGCTTTTCCACCCCACTGCTGCTGCAGAGCAGCTTCTCAGCCTCTGAAAACCAGCTGCTCCCTGCATTGCCTCATTCCCCTACCCAGCAGAGGCTGGTGATACCACCACCGTCCCCACCTGAGAAATCACGGGCTACCACCAAGGGGTCACAGACTGAAATCCCTTCCACCCTCTTCCCCCCTCTTGCCTGGAGGCAGCGGTGAGTGTTACAGATCTGCTTTTGCTCACAGGGGAGATACGCAAGGGCTCTGGGTGCCGGGCTATCTGCTGCCCGCAGGCATTACAAGCAAAGGGCAAGGGGGGAAGTGGAGAGAGCTGCTGCTTAGAACTGCTCCCTGTCCCAACCTTCATCCTTGCTGAGGCCTTTTTTCGGGACAGCTGTAACAAAGGTTAAATTGCAACACAAATAAACAGAGCAGCTTTTCCTCGGCCTGAATCATCTGTGTGATGCAGGTTTGCCATTTATCCATAAATATCCCGACAGCTCATTATCCAGGCAGGAACACTGGACGCCTATGATACACTTCACTCCAAAAAAGAAGTAAAAAAACCAACCCCAAAACAACCACCGCCTTAATTTCAGACAAAACAGGATGTACAATTTTATTCCTGCGCTGAGCTGCTTTATATTTATTGCCTCTAAACTTCGGGGGAGGGGAGGAGGGCAGGAACTTCCTTTTAAACTTGTAATTAATTGTTTGCAGGGAAAAAAAAAAAAAAAGCAGCAAAGCCCTTTGAAATGTTTCCACTTTAAACCGAATGCGCTGCAGAGGCCCTCACTGCTTGTTCCCTGGAAGTGCCCAGCTAGGGATGTGCAGCCGCCTTGGGCAAGCCTGGAGCAGCAGGAATGCGGCTGAGCATCCCTTGCAAGGGGAAGGCAGAGGTACCTGCTACCACCCTCAGCAAGCAGCACCGAAATCCCGGGGCCACCTTTCAGCATGGCTATGCAACTGGTTTTCAAATGCCTTTTCTTTTTGGTGCATGTATTGCCTTTTGTTTTGTAGATGAACGGATGTCTGTGTGCTAAATGAAGGGGTTCTTCAGTTTACTATAAAAAAAAACCCCAAAACAAACCCAAAAACAAACAGGGAGGGGAAAGTAGAAAAACTGGTGCGTTTTGAGCTGGCAACTCCAAGGGCAGAGGGGTTACCCAAGGCCGCCCATTGCCAGCTGAAAGCCTGTGTGCGCAGTGAGGAGCTGCATTTAGGAAAAATTCATGCTGCTGCTCAATTTGGTGTGACAGCAACATCTCCCCTTAGTGAGGGGATGAAGGGGGAGAGCTGTGCCAGGATCCACCATGAGTGTGAACTGGGTGCCCAATGCACATGGGAGCTGCAGCTGGGAGGTCGGCTGATTTTTTGGGTCAAGGTATGGGGCCTAAAAATGGGGCCAGGGAGGCACTGGGAGACAGGGCAGCATCTCAGAGAGAGCTGCTAAATGCCCTGCTAAATGAGCTCTTTGTTTTTGGGTAGCCGGTGCTGGCAGCGAGTCAGGGGAAAGCTGACATGCTAACTTGCTCGGGAAATCCTACTGCCAGGGATGGACGGCAGCTCTGCACAGCTAGGGTTTGCGTGGCTTTCTAAGTTTTAATCGAAGTTGGGCATCCAACATGAGGTTCTTTAATCCACGCTGGCTCTGAAGGAGCCGGTTTTTTCAAGGGTGGGGAGCATCCACCACTCCTCTGGAGTTACGGGCGGCCGTGGGTGGAAAACAAGCTCCTTTTGAGGGCCGGCTTGGGATGGCACCGCAAGCCATCGGCGTGCACAGCTTGCCCGGCTGAGCTGGAGGGGTAAAGGCTGCCAGCATGAGCATGGGGAAATCAAAACAGAGGGGTTGCCTTGGCAATGCTGGCTTGCCCACATCCTGTGCACTGCAGAGCAACCACAGCGGCTGGGGAGGGACATAGAGTTTGCAGAAAAAGTTGCAGTTTGCTGGAAACAGGGGGCAAAGGGCTGGAAACTGCTACGCAGGGTCACCGTGGCAGAGGGGAGAGAGCTGAGCCTGTTTTAGGACCCGATTTTGCAAGTCCTTTAGGCTCAACCCTCAACAGGCTCTTACATCTGTGTGAAGTTCCCCCCAGCCTAACAAAGCTCAACCCACTCCTCTCGGCTGACACGGAGTCCAGCTCAGGCAGGAGCACGGCTGCTCTAAGGTGCTTCTCCCTGGATCCACACTGAGAGCAGCGGCAGCTTGGGAGGACAACCGACCTACAGCCCATGACCTGTGGGGTTTGGCCCTCAGTACTTCTAGGTTATTTGAACTCCCCCACACTCAGTGTCCGGCTGCAACTCAGGACTGGCTGAGGTGACACGAAAGGGTGTGACCCGCTGCCACCCTCATTTCCTTAACGTGGATGAGACCTCACTTCTGCTGAGACCTCACGTCATGCAGTTGATGCTAAGTGGTGCAAAGCAGGAATCACAATATTAAACTTGACCATTTCCTTCTGTTATTGGCTTTATAACAGCTTTATACCCACCCTCCCTGGCAGTGATAGCCATGGGTCAGGCTAGGAGAGGCTAACTTCTTTGACAGAGCCTGCAAGCTCTCTGATACAACTAGCAGAGCCACAACTACGCATGCACACACGAGTGACATCTATTTTCCCGTTTGCACCTGCAGACTTAAAAGAAAACTGGATGAAACCTGACACTGAGGCTGAGCAGCTTCCTTAGCTGGGATTGCACGTTACTGTTTTGGAAATGATGAATAATAAGAGTTTTGCCGCCGGCCTCCCAGAACTCAGAGCAGGCTCCAGAGACCTTCCTCAAACGTTAAAAAACAAACACCAAAAGCCACCACCTAGCAAACAAAACCAACTAAAGCTTCATCTTATTCCCACCGCCATCAAACCTTCAAGCCAGAAACCGCGTGTAGATGCTTTCATCCCTTAAAGGGAACAATTTGGAAAACTACTGATATGAACGTTGGATAGCAGGGTTAAAGTGAAACTATTTTGCAAGCTGCTGCTTGGAGCTCGCTCCACCATCGCCATCTGCACACGCGCAGCTGCCATCGGCCCTGGGATCCATGCAACTCCTGGCCAAAAGAACCAGTTTTGCTTTTAGAAAAGCACCACTGTTATCCCTGGCAGCACCAGGAGCTCCCTTGAGCCATCTTGATCTCATCTAAATGATGGAAGAGGCAGCGCTGCCTCCCCTGGGCTGGCAGACAGCCCCCCACCCAGCCCACCCATGGCCCTCCCTGGGGTTGGATCGCAGGGATTTCTGGTTGTGGGGGCTCAGGGGGCTGCGGATCCGCCTGGGCCAGCCCCGCAGCTCTCTAGGGGAAAAGGAACAGCAAAATTTGTTGGCTCAGCCTTACCTCTAGCTTTTGCGACCCGAAACCCCTGGTGCTGGGCGAGGCTTCTTCTGACGAATGTCCCGAGAGCTGGTTGCTCTTCATCGCCATTTCTCAAGTGCCACCGTCCCCAGCCGGCTCTGCCCGCACCTGCCCCGCAGGCTGTGCCACGGTCCCACCGCCCCTGCCCAAACCCCATCCATCCCCAGAGCCAACCCCGGCGCGGCAGGCAGCTGCCTGCACTGGGGGTACGGGCAACAGTTGATGTGCCCTTAAAAAAAAAAACCAACCAAAAAAGAGAAAAGCCCTGGGTTCGGATAATACAAAGCCAAAGGATAACGCCCAGTCCGGCTGGGCGATGCCCGGTGGCTGCGGGGAGCGGCTCCCCCCCGGGACCCCTCTCCCGGGACCACCCCCCCAACACCTACCTCGGCGGCCCCTCGGCTCGTCCTCCCGCCCGCCCCGGCAGAGGCTGCCGGAGGAAATGGGACGCCCGGTCCCGCCCGCCTCCGCCCCCGGCCCGGCCCCCCCCCCCTCCCTGACCCACCGGGGGTCCCCCCCGCCCCCCGG
>JAVJGG010000090.1:32020747-32067372 GCA_035590195.1 Aviceda cuculoides
GTGTAGTCTAGGAAAGAGGCGGGAGGGCGGGGGGAGGTGCAAAGCCGGGCCTGACGGACGGAGAAAGTTGCCGGGAAGAGGGGGAGAGCGAAGTGCTTTCTCTCGCCGGGAAGGAGGCCTGGGCTTTGGTGCAGCAGAGATTTCCCCAGAAGTTTGGGGGTTTTATTTGGTTTGGGTTTTGGTTTGTTTTTTTTTTTTTTGCGGGGGGGAGGGGGGCAGCGGTGGGAGTTTGCAGGGGCAGCGATGCCGCTTCTGGTGGTGGGAGGCTTTTAAGGGCAGCGCAGACCTCCCAGCTCCCGAAAAGCAGCACCCCGAGTGCCACCCTGCACCCTGTCACCACCGCGCCGTCCCGGTGGCCACGCTCTGTCCCTGGAAAGGGGACGCTGCGGCAGGGCGGGAGGGGACACCCCGGGCGGAGATAAATGATGTTTTGACCCGAGGAAGGCCCTCCAGGTCGTGCAGGGTTTTGATATTTTCAAAATTTGATTTCAGTTCAATTTGGATTGCCCCCCAATTTTCACTTGCTGCTTTCTCTCCATCTTATTTCTTTTTTATCTCCCTATGAGGGATATCCAGAAATCACTGGATCCCAATTGCTTTCCATTCCGGGGCTGAGCAGTCTCCGCGCAGTGTTGCAATGTTGACAGCCAGGGCAAGCCGCGACTAGAAAAAAGTTTTGCTGGAATTTTTCTGGCCAGCTTGAATCTTTACGGCTTGCAAAACCCTCGCACTTGCTCTCCTCATCCTCCTTCACGCTCCAGAGCCAGTAGCTTTGCTTTTTAACTTTGGCCTCAGTGCTAACTCATGGGGCTGGGGGAGCTGGGGCCTCAAGCCTTTGAGGCTGCTGGAAAACAGCCCCGTGCTGCGCGTGCCATGGCCTGGCAGCTCCAGGAGCAAAGCTGCGGTGGGACTATGAGGAAAGAGGGGCAGAGAGGAGGGGTGGAGGCAAGCTGCCTGCTGGCCCCGACTGCCTCCGCTGCCCTCCCTTCTGCTGCCTTCATCCTAGTGCCTTGCTCCTAGTAGCCTTTGGCAAGGTGTTTATGTGCTGTGGAAAGTACCAAAATTTTTTTTACCTAAAGATTTGCTGCTTGTTAATGCAGGAAATTTTTCCATGGTTTTATGCTACAGGGTGGAGATCCCTGGGTTTTGCACCATGTCCATGGCTCACCCTGTCCCAGCTTACACCGTCCCATCTCACCCCATCCTGGCTTTCCCCTCATTTGTGGGTACCAAATCCTCCTCGTCACCCTACGAAAACATCCTTCCCAGAGCACGCAGAAGAAGCCACCTGGGTGCTGGCAGTCACCCAGGAGACACCCGGCCACTCTACAGCACCAGACAGCGCAACATCACCTTTGAAACCACCCTTAACAGGATTGCCTGGAAATATTTATTATTAGAGGTCCCTAAGGGCGAGCGTGGCTGGAAGCATCAGGCTCAGGGGCGCCTGTCCCCAGGGTCCCCCTGCTGGTTTGGGCACCTTCCCTGGCTTTTCAGGGACCCCTCCGAGCACAATGCTTTGGCACCCGCTTGGCTTCAGGCAGGAGCATTGTGATGAAGCGGCAGAGCCGGTGGGCACTGATAACGCTGACCTCAGCATTTAAACCTCTTGTGATACTGCTACCCGTAAAGGAGAGTCTTGATGCCATCGAGTGTAGCTATACCATTAAACCGAGTTGGGAAGCATCAGATAGATGTAAAGAAACTTAGAATTAATGCAAGAATATACAAATAAAATCAGTCAGACCATGGCTCTGTCTAGCCCGGCATCCCCTTCCTCACAGTGGTCCATAGGAGATGCTTTGAAAGAATCTAAACACCGTTTGATGCTTGACCCTGTGGATGTCTCCTGCAGCAAGGAGTTCCACAGCTCCTTCACATGCTGCGTGGAAAAAACGTACGTTTTGAGGGGGGTTTGAACCTGCCACCTCCTAGTTTTGTTTGGCATCCAGTGTATCTGGGCTCCAAGGGATCGCATTTTGTTTTTCAGAAACTTTAATGGGCAAGAGGAAGCCGTGACTCAGCCGCTGATGAATCACTGCTGCTCCAGACTATGCATCTCCCTGGTTGCTGGTGCCCTTTGAGCACAGGAACCAAGTAAGTCCGTACCAGGCAAGCTCCTGTCACATCATGGGATGTCAGTCTGAGCCCAGGCCTGGGACCATCTGGAAATCAAATCCCACCTCCAGCCCCTGTTTTCCATCTGTCCTTCCCAAACTCCTTATTTCCATTGAGATCAAAGCCTTTTCCATGCTGAAAAGCCCCCCTGGTAGCTTCCATTTCCTCCAAGGTCCCCTCAACCCATAATTTTATTTGGAAAACACTACTAATTTTACACTGAAAATAGAAACACCCTCTTGTTTCCCACTTGTTTCATTGCATTCAGCTGATTTATTTACCAGTTTGCCCTATTACACAGCTGGGAGCTTCACTCCTGCCTTAATAACACCCAGCTGGTACCCAGGGCCTGTATATTTGGATTTTTCTCGGCATGGTGGGATAGGAGGAGATGTGAAGTGACTGCAGACATGATCACACCTTTCTCTCCAGCTGCTTGCTCTGCTCTCTGGTTGTCATTTCTGTTTGCAGACGCTAGTCCGGCTTAAAGTAAGCAATGGAAAACTCTGCTCCCGGAGAAACATTCCTCTCATTTTTTCCCCCATGTTTCTGCCTTTCCCCCTCCCTCCCCCCCCCCATAAAA
Source organism: Aviceda cuculoides (assembly GCA_035590195.1). NCBI lineage: Eukaryota > Metazoa > Chordata > Aves > Accipitriformes > Accipitridae > Aviceda > Aviceda cuculoides. The sequence goes on from JAVJGG010000090.1 coordinate 32,023,449, forward strand.
AAAGCCTGCAGTTTAAACACCAAAAATAAAGCATGTCTGGCCGTGGGCTGGATAAAAATAGCAGCCCTTGGTATTTACTTTAGCAGCAGCAATGGGTTTTCCGGCTTTGGAGGAGAACAGGGAGGCAGGAGTGGGATGGGATGGGATGGTGACCCTTGCGGGGGTGGAGAACAAACACTGAGCTGGTGTTTTTGGGGCTGGCAGGTTCCGTGACAGCTGTTTCATCCCCTTCTCTCCCTTGGTTGGTGCCTGCCAGGCTCTGTCCCCTCTGGAAAAGGTGGGCTGGGCTCAGATGTCCCAGTCCCACCTTGGTGCCCTTGTGCTGGTTTGGGGCTGCCCTTAAATGCCTGGGGCTCAGTCTTGTGTGGGCAGTGATGGGGGAAAAGGCTGCTCTTAGCTGAAATGCCCCCAAACGGGTGAGATTTTTGGTGGTGCCTCTTCATGACCCATCACCTGGGAGGCTTTGGGTGCAGCTGGGCTTGCTGAGGAGGGTCCGGGTCTGCTGGAGCATCCCTCCCTGGTGCTTAGAAAAGGGTGGGGAGTGAGGTGGGGTCCTCAGGTGCATCCTCAAGTTCCACTTGGTGCTTGTATTGAGCAAAGACAGGGTACAGGGACCTGAGTGTGTTCAGGGAGGAGGGAAGGTGCATGTGTCTGCCCGGGGTGTGTTTTGATATGTGCCGTGGGGTTTGGGAGGAAAGCAAACCTTGTAGGTAGGGCTTTTTTGTTATTTTAGAGCTGATGATTGTTTTGTGTGTGTGAGCCTTCAGGAACTCCTTCCTGAGGAAATCCTATGGGCAGTGCTGGCGGCAGGCGAGGGGGAGAGAAGACGTGCTGGGAAGTGGGGAAAGCGCCGGGGCCAAGCGAGTCCTGGCAGTGTGACGAGGTGCCTTCCCATTTAGGAACGGCTCAAGGATCAGTTACACGAAGTCCAGGGGATAAAAAAGCCATGGGTGAATGGGGAATGCTCCTTCCCTCAACATGGAAATGGGGTCACTGGCAGCATCTTGCTGTCACCTCCCAAGGGCTGGATCTGTGGGAGGTGTGAACCAAAGGCAGAGGAGCAAGTGATGCCCTTTGACCTCCATAAGCCACTTCCATGGGGGAAGCTGTTCCTGGAGATCTCGGGTGAGCTTGGGACCATGTGAGGATTTGGGCTGGTGCCACTGGAGCACTGGCCAAGGCGTGCCCTCGTACCAGGATATTTTGTGCTGCCCTTGGGTCTTAGCTCCTGCCTGGGGACTATTTGACCCTTGCTATTCACAGTTCAGAGTCTTCCTCCTCATCATCTCATTTGCTAACGGGGGCTCGGCAGGGAGGATGCAGCTGGGTTGGGGCTTGGGCAGAGCTGCTTGGCGGGGGCTCACCCACCCCCAGGGAGGGAACTGAGAGAGCAATGCAAATCGTGGTGCGTGAAAGAGGAAAAACACACCGAAGGCCTTTCTCCTGAGGGTGTTTTGTCTCTTTCTGCCCCCCATGAGGGAGAGCAGGTTCCTTTATTTGGAGAGCAAAGTGCCCCTGGGGCAGGGGAGGGTGGTGGCCTTGGGTCACAGGTGAGGAACTGATACGAGACGGCGAGCGGGCGGATGCCTGCTGCTTATGGCATGACTTGAGCGCAGCGGGGGACGTGGGACCGGGAGGAGGGCCAGAGCCTGCCTCAGGAGCAGCGGGGTGCTGCCTGCCAGTGATGTTCCTCCAGCCCTGTCCCCCCTGCTGCTCCTCTCCCGGCTGCCCGTTTCCAGTGTCTTCTCCTGAAATTCTTAGAGGGAGGTTTCTCAATTCATCCTCCCCTTCTCTCACTTTTGGGGAGGATTTTTCTCACAAACATTTGCAGAGTTACTTCCTTCAAACCCCTCTTTTGTTGCCACGTCACCAAATGCAGGGGACAGTGTGGGGACAAGGGGCTGTTGTGGCGAACAGAGGCGGCTTGTGTTGCCCCCGGCATCCCGATGTGCTCCGCTCTGCTGTCCAGCGACCGCACCAGGCCCTGATGCTTGCAGAGGAGTAACACCAGGGAGATAACTTGGGTGGGAGCAAGAGGATTAGCCACGCTGCTGGGAATAAGTGTGCTTATACATTACATGGTGGATGCTATAGGGGGGCTGCACACCTCCAACATCCCTACTGACAGCAGAAAGCAATCTAAAATACTGGGAGGGAGAGAAATGCCACTATAAGAAAGTCCCTAATCACAGCTAGGATCTTGCTTCAAATATGATGTATGTAATATGAATTATTTTTTTGGCGGGGAAAATTGTTGAAACAGGTTGGAAGAAGAAAAATCACTGCATGTTGAGGCTGTGGCTGTAGTGCAGGGAAGGGGGAGTAAGCCTGTGGGCTGCTATTCACAGCGCTCCTCATCCCAAGGAGAGGGGACAAATCCTTGAAATTTAAAAGCCCTGCATTTAGATTTGATTAAAAGAGATTTTTTTTTTTTAAACACTCTACACAATTAAGCTTTAGCACTTGTAGCCACAGGAGTTGAAAATATAAAAATGGGAATGAGGGTTTTAAAGGGATGATGTGCACATCCAGGCTTATGAGGGGGAATTAAAACCCAAGAATGTTAAAGATGGTGCTATAAAAATCACATCCCGCAAGGCATAAAGCAGCTGTGAATTCATGGGACAAGGATGCCCCTTCATCAACTTGCTCTAGCCTTGCTCCTGCAGGCATTGGATCTCCTCCTGCAGTACTGCTTGCTCCTGGATGAGTATTTCCCTTGGTTTTTTGGGCTGAGGTTGCAGGGTGTGTTGCTGGGAATGCATTACTTGAGCTCCAGGTTTGGGATGGATGCCCAGCGCCCTTGCTGAGGACCTTTGTACACCCTCCTGCTGTTTGCTGGTGGAACAAAGTTCCCAAGCATCACTCATGCAAGAAGGGGACTTTGGTAAGAGGGCTGTGTTGAAATATCTCTGTACAAAGTGCAGATGGAGAGGGGGGGTGGCAGTTGGACAGTTGGATGCTCTGTGGTGGCTGGAAGTGCCCGAAGAGGAGTGTGGCTGCCCACAGCGTGGCCGTGCTGTCTGTGGGTGCTGCCTGCGCAAAGCCTGGGCTGCCCGGGGACATGTGCTCCTTGGAACGGCTGGAAATGTAAGATCCCACCATGTGTGATACCGCAGGACTGTGTCTGGAGTATACGGATGGTTTTGAGCTGTGCAAGGGCAGAGGGAGCCAGAGGGATGATGGTGGTGGGCACCTGCGATGGGTGATGGGGCAGGAGCTCCCCAGGGGTCGGTTTGGTGGGGCAAAACACCTCCCTGGCTTAAGTTGCAACTTGGAGCGCTTAGGAAAGGATTTGTGCCAGCCCTCACCCCCTTCTCATCCCATCTGAAGCATGGAGCTGGGCCATGGCTCTGAATTTTGGGAGGTCCCAAAATGTTATGGCCCAGAGGGATGCTGTGGCTCCACATGCACCTGCCTTCTCTGGGTACCAGCTTCTGAGTGGTGTGTGCCCACCTCGTGCATCTGGTTATTGCAATGGGAAGTCTTTTTTTCCTTCAGGTGAGCTTTTTTGGGGTGCTCTGCAGGGATTGTGGGTCCTGGGAGCCCCACTTGGCCCCAGATGTGCTGAATGGAGGGTACAGTGGAGGGCACTGCCCTTCTCTGAGGAACTCGAAGTGACACCCACCTCATCGGGTCAACTGCTTGGGCAAGCAGGGCGAGACTGGGATGACAAGCATTAGCACAGGCCACCCTTCCTCTCCATCCCAAAGCCATCTCCATCCCTTGGCTCCTCCATGTGCAGGGGAGACCCCCAGGCTTGCCTGAAAGGTCTTCCATGGCATTTTCCCTGTTCAGACATGAAGAAGGTCATTTAATCCAAACAGTTGAGTCCATGGGGCTTCAGGCTTGGCTTTTTGCTGTGCCGGTGACCGTGGCTGAGGCAGGGGATCCCCACGCTCACAACTTCCTTTTTTTTTCCTCTCAAAGCAGAGCAAGAAAGAGAAGTAGAGAAGCTGCTGCAAAGCAAATTCCCCTGTTTTGTCTCTCTGAAATTAAATTTAGAAAATGTTCAAGCGGTCTGGCAGAAGCACTTCTTTTGGGCTTTCTCATCCGGCCTGACTACGTGTCAAATGTGAAAACTTAAGACAAGGAGGTCTAAATAAAGTCTGCAGGTGAAACAAGAGGGAACTTTCAAAATCCTCTGAAATTCATACTTGTCCCAGAGATTTTTGCTAAATTGGTGTTGGCTGGGTTTTTTTTTTTGTTGTTGTTGTTGTTGGTTTTTTTTTTTCCCACAGGGAGCATGTTCTGCTGGAAATAGCCTTGCAATTTGGTTTTCGGTGGTGTTTTCATCATGCTGGGAACAGATTGCTGTCTAAATTGGGAGAAGGGCTTTAACTGAAGACTTCAGGGTTGTTTTGCTCTGCTCCCGAGCATTTGCACCGTGGCTTTGCTTTCTCTGTCTGGAAACTGCAGAGCTGAGGGCCTCTCTAGCTCATGGGAGCAGCTAAATTTATTAACAAAACTTCTTGTGCTGGGCTGAGGCCAAAGTGCAGCTCCCTGCCTTACTGGGGTTAAAGGACCAGCCACACCGACCTGACTTTGTGGTCACTTTATTGTTATTTATTTTAACAGGATAACTCGGGCAGGGGAAACCTTGGGAGCCTCTGGTCCGACCTGCTGCCCAAGGCAGACCTGGAGTCGGACAAGGTTGCTCAGGGCTTTCTCCAGCCTGGTCTCGAGTACCTCCAAGGATGGAGATGGCACGACCAGTCAATGCTGGGCTACTCCAAAAATTTCCTCCCTCTGTTGTTGTTTTTTTTTTTAAATCCAATTGCATGTGCTTTGTCTCTCAGCTGCTCTGTTCCTCCTAGCTTGTGTTTCTTAGCATGCTTTGCAAACGAGGAGCATGCTTTCTTCCAGCTGCCACTGGGCCTACTGGGGTGGCTGTCTCAGCTGTGTGACACCTTGCAGCTCAGCTGCAAACCGCCGAGTGAAAAACCAAGCCTCTGTGGTCACCTGCTTCGGATGCAAAAGTATCTGAGCTCCACTGGGGCAGGGCATGCCCTTGCAGGAGGGTGAGAGCATGCAAATCTCTGCTAATGATCCCCCCCACCCCCAATGCTCCTTCTCCCGTGGGATAAATGAGGATTAGGGACAGGGCACACACCTCCCCGCTTGGCAAGAGGTTGGGGCTGTGATGCTGACGGGCTTGGATGTACCAGGACCCCACTCCCAGACAGGCACACAGCTCACTCCTTCAGTATCTTTTATTAATGTATAGAAAATGCATTAAAAAAAGGAACTATACATAGCCTAAGAGCGGTCAGGACTAAAAATACTAGTTAACAATGGTTAACAAGCGTCGATCCCATTCTCTGAGCTACGTTTTCATTACGGGGTGGGGAGGGTTGTTTAATATATTATTTATTTATATTATTTATTTTATTTATGCATTTATTTGCTTTTACCTTCCCGCTTGTTTGGTTGCATTGGTTTGTGTTTGAGTTCATCAGAACCTGTCCAAGGGATTCGTTGCCTCTGTTCTTCCTTCTTATTTATGGTTTTTATTTTTTTTTAAAGTAATAAACTTAATTCCAGGGTAACACCTGTACACAGGGGGCTGCTTGTTTATTTGTTAGGTCTTCGTGTCACCATCCTTCTGAGAAGCCACTGGCACCTGGAGAGCTGCAGGCTGGGTACCAAGGTGAGTCTGGGCATCAGCATCTCCCCAGGGAAAAGCCTTTCCCTCCCCCTTATCCCAAACCTCCCCCAGCAAGGAGGTGCCACCACCGTCTGGGCACCATCAGGTTTAAGGAAGGGGGAAGGTGACCCTGCAGGGTACCAGTGGTCCCCAAGGGGCTTGGTTGGGTTTGATGGCCATCCTGGGATGCTAGGTTGGCAGAAACAGGGATTGGCTTCTTGCTTGGCCCTGGGACAGAGAGCTTCATTAGTGGGTGTAAGCATGAATTAAAGGGTTTTTTGGGGTAAGAGCTCTTTGCTGGCAGTGTCTGGTAAGGTCAAAGCTTGTGGGCATTGCTGGGGAGGCACAGGGCAGAGGGTATGTGGTCAGCCCAGGGTGCGATGGTGGGGTTATACCAGGAGGGTGGCTCTGGCTCTGGATGAAGGGCACATGCTGGCACAGAGGCGATGCACCAGCTGGGTATTTTGGCTCCTGCTGTATTTTACCAGGTCACTCTAAGCCTGTCGCAGGCACAGGGCCACTCCAGCATGGGGACACCACTGCCTGAGCCCTCGCCTGCTGCACCACTGGGGACGAAGGTGGTGTGAGCGGTGCTTTCTGCACCCTGATGCTTCACCTGGGGTAAGCATCACTTTAGGAAGGAGGTAAGAGGTTGGGGCAAGAGTGTGTTTAGGCTGGTACTATGCTTTGAGATGCTCATGGTAAAGTAATGCAAAGATAAGGAGTAGAAACAAAAGCTTCTCCCCAGCCTTTGTTTGGATACTCTTCCAGCATCTGTCTCCCAAAACCCAGCTACCTTTGGGGAGGGCCTGGCCTCTCTCCTTCCCCAAATTATTCATTTATAAATGCTGTCTTAAGCATCACTTTACTAAAAGCAGCTTTTCCTTTTAGGGCTTTCTTTTTCTTTGGTTATGTTTTAGTGCAGTGTGTAGTGGGAAGGTGGGCTTGGAGGTCTGGCAGGAATGGAAACGGAGAGAAATTAAAATTGGGCAAGAGACGAGAAAGTCCCTTGGTGTTTTGTTCCAGGATTTGGGGATAGAAATAAGAGGCAGCTTTGAAAGGCTGAGAGGGTCCTGAGCACGTGTGGCGGTCTGCTGGGTGAAGGACTTAACGTGCTTCTTCCTGCTTGATGTTATGGGAGTTGGCATTTCGCAGTGGGTAGTGTGGTTTGGGTAACATATTCAGGTTCCTTTTTGGGCTCTGGGGCAAGCCTGGGTCATATGAGCTGGATGGCAGAGGACCCACCAGACCCCAGCGATGGTTCACGTGCTGGAGCCTAGGTCTCTTGAGATGAGCACTGCACAGGAACCAGGCTTGGTTTCTGGGAATTTCAGCCTTGTTGCCAAGACTTCATTCAGTCTTAATGCTGTGCTGATGGGAGACAGGGCCAAACATGGTCTGGTTGGAGAATGAATTCAGAAAAAGGGCTTGCCCAACCAGTGATGGAGAGTGAAGAGAGACTGTACTTAATCACCTGGCAATTCTGTAGCATCAACATTAAGCACAAATTTGCTTGAAACCACTAGCAGGAGCTTCATCCAAAAAAAATTCATCAGGCAATGATGAAAAATAAATTTCTGGAAGATTGTATCTTGTATGTGGACAATGTGAACAAGGGACAATGGCCCAAATGTTCGGGTTGTCATTACTGATTGTGTGCCTAGGCTTGGGTTAGGTTATCATCAGGAGAAAACCATGATGTGTAGCAGTCTTTCCTTTAAAAGATTTTAGCAACTGCATTTAACCATGGTAATGGAAAGGCAACACCCTGGTACCATGCATGAGATCAGGGACCAGCATTGGTATATAATGGCACTGGAAGGTCAGGTCTTATCTCCAAGGTGTCCTTCAGACTCGACGATGGAGTTGTGTCAGCTGGGCCCTCTCATCCCAGTTACAGGACTTGTAAAAGGGATGACAGACATGAGCAGGGAGGGAGAGATATACGTCAGTAAATCTGTTTAGAGAATAATCAGCCTTTTTGAGGATCTTCTGAACCTCGTGGAAAAGCTTGGCATGTTTTGATTTTCTGTTTGACTTGTACTTTTGAAAAAAGAGGTTTCTTGCCTTCCATTTGATTGTGAGTGATGAGCTCCCATGTTTCCACTGACATCTCTTCCTTTCACCTGGGTAGATAAGCAAACAGCACCATCCGAGGCAGGCAATGAATGCCATCCACTGCCATTCTCTGCTCCTAGTTATAACCACTGCACTATAGTGCTTTTGTGAGGACACTTCTTGCCTATAAACTCTTGGTGATGTTGGGAAAAATATTACTCTGCTGATCTACTAGGAGGCTTCTTAGGTTTTAATCAGTTCTATCTGCTGCTTCTTGTGGGCTTTTGGGGCCTAAAAAGGGTCAAGTTGCTCCGGAAGCATGACATGCTGCCACCTGTGACACTGGCCGCGTCCTGCAAGAGATCCCATCATCTGCAGCCTCTCTGACTGACCTGTTCCTCAACTGGTTGACTTGTTGCCTGATTTGATGCTGATGGGAAGTGAGAAAAGATGCCTCATTTACATACGAGATGTTGCTGAGCTAGCAGCTTGTAAGCTGACCACTTGAAGGAATGGATCCTGTATCTAATCCTGACCTTGGTGTTAGCTGTGATTTTGTGTGGCAGTACATGGCATGGACAAGGATGCTGCATTTCCCGCTCAATGCCCTTTTTCATCTCTGCAGCGGTGGTGAGTAACGTCAGAAAATCCAGGAGCATGACCATGAAAGAGACACTGGCCTGAATTATAAGCTACTGCAAAGATGCCTTTATATTGCCATCTGGAAGATGTTTCTTGAGACAAAGCAGCTTCAGTGTGATCAAATCAAAAAGCAGTGTTTAGCATTTATAATGCTCTCTTGGCTGTGAACCCAGTGATGAGCTGCATTGTCCTTGAGCACGGAGATGAGTCCCGTCTCTGGCACCAGGTCAGTGACAATGCCCAGCATTGATCAGAGCCCTCGGCAGAGGAATGACTCCAGCATGGTGGTTGTTTGGGCTATGTGGAGGTGTCAATGACAACAGAGCGCAGCCACAGTTATCTGAATGGTCCATATTTCTTAAGATAGGAGAAGTTAAGGATGGGAAGAGCAAGCTCCTCTATTCTTCCAAGGGTCTTGAAATGCTCCAAAATCTGAATGGACTAAGCCTCCCTTCCAGGATGGGAAACAGTTGTTTTCCCATTAGAGAGATGGTTATACCAAGGCACTGAGATTTGTGTCCCTCTTGCGATGGCAGTAAAGAGGGATGGTGTAGGAGAAGGAAGGGAATGGGCATTTCTCAGCTTGCACTTGTCTTCCCTTGGCTGTGTTATCATCCTTCCCTATGTGCAAGGAGGTCCCTGAACAAGAGCACCTGGGCTGTGCCAGCTGCTGGCTTCAGGCTGGGCTGTGGTTGTGTGATAGGTCTTTTGGTTGCTGCTCCTAGACTTCAAGACCACAAGTAGTGATTTTGCTCCCAAGTAATCTAATTTAACTCCTTTCTTCTCCATCAAGCTCAGCATAACTGAAGCAGATGTCATGCGCTTGGAGGGGGATGAGTTCAGCTTGGAGGAGTGGCTGATGCAGGTTGGGGCTGGTGGAGCAGCTCTTGTTCCCCTACACCCCATGGACATGAGGATGACTTTGGCTGTGCTGGGACCAACACGTGAGCTGTGGGCTCTCTAGGGTTTGCCTACATATGCAGATATTTGCCAAGCCCTCCTGGTGTGATCTGTGAAAACTGGGGATGGGGTGAGCCTGCACATAGGAGAGGGATGACCAGGCCAGAAGGAAAGACAGGCCTCTGTCTGCTGGAAGAGTTGATGTCTACAAGATGGCATGAAGCTTGGGACCTCCCTGCCAGGGAACAGGGAGACAGGGAGAGGACGTGTGTCCCTGGCCGTGACTGGGGTGCAAGTGGCCACACCAAGGTCCTTGTAGGGAAGGGTTCTGCCATGAGCCCCATGGCAAACATTTCTAACAGGGTTTGCTGGGGATTTCTACATCTTTTAAAAAAATATCAAAAAATCTGTCTCTCTCTCTCTCTTTCTTCTCATGTTAAGGGCCAGAGTATTGGGGTAGGGAGATTGGAAATTTGGTATTTCTCTGGGACAGATGCAAAGCAATGAGGTCTTTCCTTTCCCATGGCCTTTGCTTGTGGTTCCCTCTAGCACTTGTGAGGGGCGGGTTGCTATCTCAGACAAGTAGTAATTTTCCCTTTTCATATTATAAAATACAAACAAATGACAGAAAAGGTCAGGTGGTGGGAAGCAGGAGGGGGGTTCAGCTGTCTCAGAGCTGTAGGGACCGTCGCTTCCTCCCAGAGATGTTACGGTGGTTGTAAGGTCGCATCTTCATTTCCACAAAGGGGATGGAGAACTCGTGGCCTTTCCAATGGTACCAGTTAATCCCCTGGCAGGAGGGAGAGAAAGGCACAGGGTAAAGAAAGACCCTAACAAGAAACTAGAGTGGGAGAGAAAGGAAACAACATTGGTCACTGTAGAGAAGCCAGAAGGAAGAACTTACTACAGCAGGAGCAAGAAACTCTGCTATGGCTTGGTTGGTTTTTCCCACTACTCGAAGGCCCCTCATCAAATTTCATCTATGCTTAATTTTTTAATGTAACTTAACAAGGTGCTATGTTAAATGCCTGTGGCTGCCAGTGTCAGGCACGAAGCATCAGCCTAAATGGCTTGAAGGTGGTTCCCTTTGTTCCAGCTGGTGTGGGGTCACCCCACCAGTGCCCCTGACCCTGGTGCACTGATCACACAGCCCCAGCCATAGCCTAGGCTTGCTGTTGTCCTTGGTCACATCCCTAGAAGAAATGCTGAAGGCTTTCAGCCCAGCTCTACCCTTACCTGACTGTGCCGGGACTCTCCGTACTTGCCATTGAGGTTAGTGCGGTGGCAATTTTTATACCACCAGGCCCCTTTGTAGGACATGGCGCAATTGGTCACAGCAACATCGTTGTCCCTGTCCTTGGTGGAGAAGGGGCGGCCCTGGTGATAGGTGAGGGAGTCCCCTGTGAAAAGAGGTGCTGTTAGAGGTGGTGGAACCCAAGTCATCTGATCTTTTCACGAGGAAATTAGGATATTCTGGTATATGTGGTAGCCTGCCAATCAAAAGCTCAAGCAGCTGAAGGTCTGGGAATAATGTTAACTGGAATTGCTCACAATTGGTTCATCTCTGAGGTCCTCTGCTGTTGGTTTAGGATCAGTACAGACCATAGCAAATCTTAGAGGCTGCTTGGGTTTGGCAGATAAAATGCTATATGGGTTTGGATCTGAATGTCAGTGTTTCAGCAATTAATTAAATGCTGGATTTGGGCATCCCTGATTTCCTGAAGCCTGTCTGTGCTACATAACTTCAGGATGCTTTCAGCCTCTTTCCCTCCTGTTAGCCAAAGGGAACTTTTTCTCCAAAAGGAGACCAAGCATTCATCTCTTGAATCAAGATGCTTGGCCTTCTTTTCTCCCTTTGGATAAGGGGAAGAAGCTTTTGGAAGGTGTGTGATGTCTTATTCCACCAAAACCACCAACCTCATTTCCCCTCCTTACTAAGGAACACGGGAACTGCTTTTGGGTGAAAGAAGAGCCAAAGTGAAATATGGTCATTATTACAATTGAGTGATGTACTTACTGGAGACATTCATAATATGCTTCTTGGTGGTCCCTAAGAAAATACAAAGTGAACCCATGTGTCTGTGTGCAGTCCAGCCACAAAAAGGCTCACTAGGACACCTCTTGGCAATGAACCATTTGGTGAGTCTTGGCTTTCTTTGCTCAAGGTGGAGCAGAAGCTCCTTGGTTGGACAGCTAGAAGAAGAGCTTGTGTGAGGAACAGGAGAGAGTTGTGTCTACAGCATTGTTACCGGCATTTTTGGCAATAGGCTGTGTGCCTCGTGCCCTGGGACTTAAGGTCAGAACAAGTGCCGTTTGCACGCAACCAAGATCCCTGTCTCTTCTCTTCCAGTGGCAACTACAAAATACTGTGTAAGAAAATTCCTGCATATTAGATATGGTGGGGGGTTCCTCACTAAGTACATGGTGGTGAAGTTTTGTACAGATCACGGAGGCTTGCAGTCATTGGGCATGTCTATCTCAGCTAGAGGGGCTTCAGCTGTACCACTCTACCACTTCTCAGGGAAGAGACCCCCTCCCTCCATCACCCACTGTTTTCTGGTGGGCAAAGCCTAGCGCTGCTGCATCAACCAAGCAAGCAGGTGTGATAGTGTCCTTGCAAAACTGGACCATGTTTAGCCTCTGCATGAGAAAATGATGCAGAGGATTTCAGATTTTTCCATTGCTGTGGGAGGGCAATAAATACACCCTCCAGCATGGCATCAATAGTGAGCTGCGGTGATTGCCAAGTAGGATGACACCTCTGACAATTGACCTGGTTATTTGAACAGCAATGCCTCTGATATTTAATATCTAATCCCCAATGGAAAATTCCCTGTGTCCTTAGTGGGATTTGTCAGCCTGGTTTACATGATGGACTGCAGGAAGGCAGAAAGGACTATGGATTAGTGTCTTGCTGCTCCAGACAAGTAAGCTTTGATATTGGGATTTCCTTTACAGTTTCAGACCCACCAGTCCCAGCGTTTCCCTACTACTTGCTAGCAATGAGGTTGTACCTGAAGTGCCATTGTAGTCCCCAATTCGCAGCTTGTACAGGCTCCGGGAGTCGCCAATGGAGAACTTGTCATAGTAGGCATATGCCGCTTCCTGGCCATCCCTCATGTCTATTCGCAACTCGTAGCGCCCTTGGGATGTGATCTTGTGGATGTTGTCCAAGCCTGGTGAGACAAGCAGCGAGACACATGGTGAGACCTGGTGCCTGGATCCGCTCTGTGAGCAAACAAAAAAAGCTCTATGCAAATAAAACGGCTGTGGGAAATGAGAGCGAAGAGAGGAATCAAACAGCAACAGCACTTCTGGTTAAGTCTTTGTCTCTCCTGGCACTGGTGGGGTCTGAGCTCTCTGTTCCCACTCAAGCTTCACCTCCCCGTGGCTATGAGAGGTGGGCTCAAGGCCCAGGTTCAGCTTTCTTCATGCTGCTGAAGCTGGGGGCGTTCAGCTGTGGAGCCCTGGTGCTTCTCATGTTGCCGTTAAGCTCCCATACAAGCCAAAGTGTGTTTATGCTGCAGGGCTGGCCTTGGCTCACATTCAGGTTTTGGGGGAGCACTCTCCAGTTCAGAGCTGTGCTGGGTCTCCCATTCACCCCTTTCCTACTTTCTTTGGGCAACTGGCTTGCTGGCCAAGGCCAGGTGAGGTCCATGAGCCGTAGATGCCACCAATGCAACCTGTAGTCACCCAAAGGAGGATGATGGGTTTTGGTCCATCAAGACCCAGAGTACCCCTTCTCTCCTAGGAGGAGCAAATTAGGGAGCTGCTGGCCTTCACGATGTGGTTTTATGTGGTGTGCCCATGAGTGACTTTCTAACGTGCCAGACAGGGAACGAACAATGGAAGGAAAACTGTCCAAGGGAGAACGTAGAGGAGTGGGGTGAAAGGCGAGGAGCCAACAGCTGGCATGGGTGAGCAGCACAGTGTACGAGGAGCTTGGGTTTGACACATCAATGAAAGACAAGCGGTTAAGGTCTTACCCAGCCAAAACTCATCCTCCAAGTTTCCGAAGCCAACCCGGTAATCTGCCCATTTCCGGAAGAAATCAGTCAGCCCGTTCTGCCGCCTCTGGAAGACCTGTGGTGGGTGAAGGCCAGGGGAAAATCAGTGTGAAGGATAAGAGGGATGGCCTCACTGGGCTTTGGGGCACACAAAATAAAGACAATACTTTGTCTTTCCATTGTGCCTTTCAGGGGAGAAAATTGCAATGCTCATCCAGCTAGTGTTAATTGCAGCCATGCAATTAATTCCTGTGCAGATGGAGAAACTGAAGAGGTGTTAGATGATGTCCAAGGCAGATCAATGTTATAATAGGAAGGAATCAGCCTTCAACCTTTCTGCTCTACGTGATGCGTGGTGCCTCTGGTTTTCTAGCACGTGATTCTGCTTTTGGCTGGCTCTTTCTGTGATATCCAAGGGGATGATCTGAGGCAGAGTGAGATGGAGGGAAATTTCCTGGGTAAAATAACATCTGTGCTAGAAATCGGCATTTGAGGAAGCCCATTTTCTTTGTTTTGACTATACATCTGGCAGAGTTTTGTGTAATGCGTGTAAGTAAGCATTTGACATGAATAAAATCAAAGCACCAGAGCATTATTTACTTAAGCTGTCAGTCCATCTACGTCAAGACAAGCAGTGTTTGTGCAATTCAAAAGCCAAACAGGCATTTTCCTCTAAAATGCTCCTGTGTGGACTCAATCAGGGTGATGCCTGACACCCTCCTACTGCAGGCAGTGTGAATCATTCCCCATGAAAGCTATTGGCCATTAATTTCATTTCTAGAACAATAAATCAGCTTCACTCTCAGATTTTGCTCTCCAGAAGCGCAGCAAACGTCAGATAAATCAAAGGGCATTCCTCCAAGTGTAACTATTATTACTGGAGCATGGGCCATTCCCTATGGCGTGGGAAATGAAGCGTGCGATATTAAGCCTGCTGTTGTTCCCGCGCAGCATGGTCCTTGGCTTTGCTGGTAGGATGAGGCTGGGTTACTTTGCCATGGGGACAATGCATAGGACAACCACATGGCTACTCACAATCCAGCCACCTCCATCAGTGGTCATGTCGCAGTAGACCTGAACCCGCTGGCTGAGGTCTCCATTGATGGAGATGGTATAGACGCCGCTCAGCGTGTCTCCGTTCATCAGGTGCTGGGCACAGTCCTGAGGGTTAGCAAAGACACGTCCACCTGCAAAATTAAAAAAAAAAAAAATCAAAATTTAAGCAGAGTGACACGCTTTCCACATGCCTCAGGCCCCACTTGTTACGATCCAGGAAATGTTTAACTTGGCTTCTGCTTCCTGAGTTATTCTGCAAGGCATGGGACTTTACATCTGCCAACAACATCAGAGGATTTGATGGAAAAAAATGTGTGAGTATATTAATGAATGTCCTATACATCCTATATTGGAAAGGCGCATGGTAACATCACTATGAATGATGAGGGATGTCACTTCTTGGACCATCTTTCTGCACCATGTCTGAAACCCTGGGGTTTAAGCTGTCACTAGCATATTTAGACAGCTGTGAAAATACCAAAACCTGTTCTCCTCTCAGGATTGCCAGCTCCAGACAAGTTTTATGACTTTACTGATTCCAGGGGGATTCTCCTGATCCATACCCTTGGAAGTGATGGTGGACTGACACCAGGCTGATTGTCACTTGCAAACTGAGCAGGAATTAGGTTGTGCGAGATGCTAGAGATGGGCAGCATAGGCTGTGTGGCTGTGCTCCAGGTGTCCTCTAATGAAAAAAATCTCATTTTGGGGGCCAGAGTTTAAGAGAGTCTGAACTAAAAGGCCCCAGCAGTATAGGGATGTCAGCTCTGGGTTCAGTTTCTTCTCATTTAATGCAAAAAAGAGGAAATACATCTTTTTCTTTGATGTTGGTGCCTATGGATGATGGAGTAAATGAGCGCAGAGCTGGCAACGTGGATGTGGCTTTCGAGGGTGTCTCAGTTACGCATTGAGAAGATATGAAGGATGTACTGTGTGTGTCCATCACAACTGTGTGATACCCCATAGGACCAGGGTACAAACCCTTGTCTGTTATTTCCCACGTGGGTGTATTACCCCCACCCTTGCGACCTGAAGACTCAGAGGTTGTCACTTTGTCCAAACGTTGAAGATCCCCTATTTTTTCCTGTCTCTGTGGTCTGTAGCAGAAGGTCTGGTGAGACAGTGTTTGCATTTTATAGTATCCGACAATGAAAACTGCTTCAAAGACAAACACTTCAGGCTCCCCTGAGCTCTGCGGAGGTTACTTGTTTCTTAATTTATATTCGTATCTTTAAGAGCCAAGGAGACCTTGAAAGACATTTCAAACCACCATAAATTATAAATACTGTATCTGTTTCTTCCTTTTGTCCCATCTGTATACAATTCCCCAAGAACCTTATGCAAACATGAAACAAAGAGGCCGAGCTATTACTATGTCAGAGGGAATGGAAGAACCCCAGGATGTGTACTGTGAGCAGAAGAAAGCAAAACAATGTAAATTAAGTCTGGTTTTTTTTTCCTTTTCTTTTTTTTTGGTTTCCTTAAAGACAAGTCCTTGTTCTCTGCAAAGTGCCCTGATGCACTGCCAGAGTAAATTGAATCCCAGACCCTGATTCTTCACTGAGGGGTGCTGCCCATGGATTGCATTACCTCGGTGATTGTTCTTGGGTGCTTCTGTCTCATTGATATATGGGGTAAGTAGGGAGAAACTGGTGTCTTGCTGATGCCTATCTTCATCTTAAAAGCAAATTAAACCTGTGTTCGGATGTTGCATCAGATGGCAATGGTGTCTCTAATGCTGCCGAGGTCTGACATTTGAGTTTAATGGAAACGGTGCTCTCCTTGCCTGATGTGAGTGGGTTTCTGCTGCTTTATCCCAGCTGAGAAGCCAGCCCCATGCAGTTTCATCCCTGACTCCCTAAAACAGCCTCAAAGGTTACACACATTTTTCCATCACCTGCCTGAATTGCACTGGTTTTATGTGCCCGTGTAAGAGGCGAGAATAACAGGAAAGCCTGATCCATAGATGCATTAGAGAAGAGTATTTTCTTTTTTTTTGTTGATGTAAATAGTTTCTATTATCTCTAAAATTATCTCTAAAAGCAGGTGAAGGGGCCTTTGAATGTAACTGGGATGGGGAAATGTATCCACAGCAGATTCAAGGAAAACTCTCCTAATTGAACTGGCAGCGCAGATGGGAGGACTTTCAGTGGACATCATCTTCAGGCTTCTTAGTGCTTTTGAAACCCAGGAGAAATGTAATTAGATTCAGCCCTGAACAAAATGCACTCTGTCTGTTAAGTGCCCGTGCCTAGCAAGGCTTTTCAAAGAGGGTGAGAGACGATATGCTTTGCACAGTTTCTAATGTGAACGGTTGCAGAGTGGAGACAATGGTGACATTTTCATGCAAGCTTCATTCTTGTAGGCGTCATCGCTCTGTCTGTGAGGGTTGCAGTGGCTATGGATGCCCACCCTTTCATTTGGAAAGGAAACCATTCCCGTTGCCTTAGTGGATTGTGACTTCTTTAGATTTAGAGGGGGAAGGAATAATGCAATTAGATAAAATCAGTGGGACCACAGTTCTGGGGGCATGATGGCTTTGCTGTCTGACTCCACTGATGGTGATGGAGATGCACTTGCTTGATATTTCCAGGGATGCCCCATCCCTGGAAACATTCAAAGTCAGGTTGGATGGGGTTCTGAGCAACTTGATCTAGTTGAAGAAGTCCCTGCTCATTGCAGGGGTATTGGACTAGATGACCTTTAAAGGTCCTTTCCAACCCAAACTATTCTATGATGCTATGATATTTGTAAGAGATCAGACCATGTCTACACCATGGAGAAACCAGCTGGGTTTGGTTTTTTTTTTTTCTCCCCACTTGCTCCAAGAGCATACCTATTGATATGTGTTGTTGACTTTCATGGGTTTTTTCCTCTGTTTATGCATTTGAGGAGGGGCAAGGGCAAGGCAGTGGGCCTGGTAGATAGTTCCTGGCCTGAAGCTCAAATCCCTTTGCCCTGGGCTGGGTCTTGTGTTTGTATTATAGATGCTTCAGCCATTAACTCTTTGTAGCAAAGCAGCACTGTAGGTCATGGCAATGAATGTACCTCTCTGTGGATCATGGTGAAATGCTGCCTGAGGAGGGAAAGCCCATAGAAGCAGTCCATGTCTACCAGATGTGGTACAAGTCCTCACCTGTAGTGAAGGTAGTGGAGATGAAGCCGCTCCGCATGGCGTTTTGGGCAGCCTGTAGGTGCACAGTGTACTCTGTGGTCTCAGAAAGTCCCTCCAGGCGGATCCATGTGTCATCAGCATCCACAATCAGCTCCTGTACATGGGTCCCAGAAGGAGGTAGACACCAAGAGCAACAGATGAGAAAAGCGATGGGGAGCCTAAAGAGCAAGCGAGGAGGGAAGGGAAGCGACAAACTACCGCAGCCCTTGGTGCCTGGCCGAGGAGTGTTGGATGGCCACTTACACCCCTGGACTAAGTCAGTGTGAGATCAATTAATATATTCAACCTTTTGGGATGGTTTGGGTGGGAGAAAGCTAGCTAGATTGGACACAGGAGATTTAAATGTTTGCAGTCTGTGTGCTCAGTTTACCTACTCTGTTGGGATCTGTGTGTCCTCAATACGGGGCATGACTGATTGCCCAAGCACCGCAAGGAGTAGAGCTGGCCAAACCTTGTTATCAGCCAGTTTTGACTCCATCAATTCCTGTCATGTTAATTTTTCTGGTCATCAGCCAATGCCATATAGCATTATATCGAACCCCTTCTGCAAAGCTTTTATCCTCTGGCTGCTGTGAGCCAGTCACACTGGCAAAGGAAAGGAGACTATTCGCAGTGACGTATTTCTGATAGCTCTTCCAGACAGGGAGATATGGACACACTCATTAAATAATCAAATATATTGTATTGTGGGATTAATTAGCTGTCTCTACCTATCTTGCTTTTTGCAAGAAGGGCAAATGGCATTTTTAGCATCTCTGTTTGCAGGAAAACTTTCTCCTGCCTCAGCTTGCTTGTGTTTCACAAGTTGTGAATTTCCCCTGTTCCTCCAAACTTTCCAGGTACGTCCTCTTTGCCCAGACCTGCAGGTGTGCATAAAGATTTTGCCCTAGGCAATCTTTTCCTGCTTTTCCCAATTGTTTATCTAAAGTATTGCTTATGCAGAAAGTAGTGACTGCCCTTCTGGTCTCTTCCTGACCTAGTGAGCATCATTCTTTTGCTTTGTTGGGTTTCTCTTGCTCATTTGTCCACGGTCCTGTTATCCCTGCCTTAATGAGCCTCTTTCTTTGTGAGGACTCACTCACCTTCCGGCTGCCATCAGTGGATCTGTAGGTCATGATGTAGTTCTCGATCACTCCCACAGGAGGCACCCAGGAAAGCAGGGCGCTCCGTCGGGTGACTTCACTGGCAGTCAGATTTGTTGGAGGATCCAAAACTGCAAGGGTGGATAGAGACCCAGGGAAGCGCAAGTTCTCAGGCGCAACCGTCCCAGCCATGCTTCCCAAGTCAGCGCACTAGGATTCAACCTTGCAACCCTGAGCTACAGTCCAAAGTCCATCCTCACCCTCAGTTTCCGGACCTCATCAACTTTCCCCAGCCTTGAACAGAGCTCTGCAAACCCTCTAAAAATTCTCCTCTACCTGCATGGTCTCTGAAGGGTAATGGCCCTGAAATTCATGTGCTATGGGGCCTGTCAAGCTTCTTGTAAGCAAAATGGGTTGTAGTGCTCTTCTGGACTATGGCCTTGGGCAAGAAGAAGACCTGGTCAAGGGTCTTCTCAGGAAACCACATCCAGGGGAAATCAAAGAAAGGGGTAGATGGTTGTTGAAAGAGTGAAAATGGTGGTTGATGCTTGTTGTGATTGAAATTCTGTTCTTGTGTTGTGCCCGACACTGGTATTTGGGTGTCATTTTGGCACATGGCTACTTCTACACCCACATGTAGCCAGCCTTGCTGGCTGCTTTTCCTGGGGTGGATGTATGGCTAAGGATGCATTACAGGCAGTGGGGGAAGTGATTGTACATACAAGTTGTGAAGTTGGTGCTGATGGTCTGGCTGGTGAGAGGCCCATTGGTGGCATACATAGAGACTATGTAGGTGGTACTGGGCAGGAGGTTGGTCAGCTGGTACTCCTGGTTGACTCCATCCACGAGAATTGTTTCTCCTGCAACTGTAAGCCAAAAGAGATGAATTAGGGTAGATGTTCAAGGCGATTCTCCAAAATCTGTCTACTGGTATGACCTCATGAACAAAAGCACTTACATTGCTGAAACACCATGAGCTACTGCGCAGCAGCTGAGCTATAGTGGTGGTGTTCAGTCTGAAGGATGGTCTTATTTTTTCCCACAGTCCCTATATTTGCCTGATACTTTCTTTCCTTTCAGTAGTGGGTTTCACTGAGTTTGCCACACACCAAGTTTCTGTGGGATGGGTGCTTGATTGCCTGTGGGCTGCTGCTGGTGGGCCAGTTAGCAAAGTGGGAGGATCCCAGTCCCCTCTAGGGGACAGCCATGCTCTGAAGCTTGGTGAGGGGCAGTGGAAAGCACGTGCCATAGGACCCGCATGGGAGTATCTGGCATCTGGGGACGGGGTACAGCCCTGCCATGTGCCAGCTGCTGCCCTCCCGAAGCAAGGGCTTCTTCCCTACTCCCTCTGTGGTGGGCA
The DNA here is from genome assembly GCA_035590195.1 of Aviceda cuculoides. NCBI lineage: Eukaryota > Metazoa > Chordata > Aves > Accipitriformes > Accipitridae > Aviceda > Aviceda cuculoides. Next base: position 32,043,376 of record JAVJGG010000090.1, read on the forward strand.
CCCGCCGAGCCCTGGGCTTTGGGACAGGGGAGAAGTGGATGTGAGCTGAAATGGAGCCCCAGCGTACCTGCGTGGCGGGTGAGGATGAGGACGTAGCTCTCCACCTCTGACAGTGGTGGGTTCCATTGCAGCAGTGCCTCGGTGGGGGTGATATTGGTGGCCGTGACCCCCAAGGGGGCATCCATGGCTGCATGGGGGACAGATTCAGAGTCAGAGGCATTAAGAGACTGGGCTATGAACTTGAAGGGCTTCTTGTGGTCTTGCCTTGCTGCCCAGGTATGTGTGCCTGCAGAAATGTAATTGCTGCCCTAGCTGGAGAGCAGAGGTGTCATAGATTGTGCTACTCTGCTACCTGGGCTGCTCTTCCACTGTTTTCCTGAGGCACAGCCTGGGATATTAGGGGGTTTTTTAGGTTTTGAGGAGTCTGGGGATAGCAGAGGGTTTTATTCTTGCAGCAGATGCTGTTTGTGTCAGGGCTTCCCCAGGAATTATTTCTGGAAGTCTTCACTCCCTTTAGGAAAGGTTGTCATGGTTGCCCAACATTGTATCTCTGGCTTCCCCATGCCTGGTACACAGATTTATCACTCCCCCCCCATGCCTACCCATGCATATTTGGGAAAAGCTTTGCTTAGACATACTTAAAAAATCTACATTGGGCCCTTGTGAGCCTCGCTTATCATCTTGAGCTTGCATCAGGCTGGTGTGAGGTCCAGCTTGCTGCCAGCTGCCTGATTGCTAGTGGAAGCAGGGGCTGCCAGCCCTGCCCGGGGCTGGACCTGGCACTGTTTGATTGCTACCTGCCCACCAGGAGCTCCTTCCCACCTGTGTGCACGGTGATGGAGGCCACCTCGCTCTCCTCCCGGCCCCGCACGCTCTTCACCCCGATCTCGTACTTGGTGGCAGGCTGCAGGTGGCGGAGGGCGTACTCAGTGGCATCGCTGGTGATGGCGGTGCTGTCTGTCCTTCCTGCAGGGATGGAGCCAAGAGCTTTGGCATCATGGTTGGCCACATCCATGAGGTACAGGAGGTGCTTGGGAGGGGAGGGCAATGCCACAAGCCCTCTCCAGGGCTGATGCTGGGGTTAACTGGATTTTGTGCCTGCAGGTGCACACCTGCGTGCCCATCACTCTGCTGGCTTGACATTTTTTGCATCATAGGCAAAACTGGGGCCAAGGGAGATGAGCGAGGGGAAGCAGGATTGGGCCCTGAATTAGCCATCCCTGGGGAGGGCACACTGCAGGGGTCACTCTCTGTGCCAAGCTGGCCCTTGACTGCAGTTGTCCCTTCCCATCCTCGTCCCAGACACCCCATTCTCTGTCCCCACAGCCTCTTGGTCCATCCCAGCTATAGGTGGCTTTGTCCAGGGCACTGGCATGCAGCCTGGGGCGAGGATGACCTGGTGGCTTGCTCATGCCAGTGGAGGGAGGGAGGGTTGGCAGCTGTGAGCTCATGGCATGAGCAAGAGTGGTCTGACTGGTTACCTTCTGCAGCACGATAGGACATTCTATAATGGTCGAAGGCAGCAATGGGAGGGCTCCAGTAGATCATCATGGACTCCTGGGTGATGTTGCCCACCCTGAGGTCCTTCGGCGCATCAATCCCTGGTGAGATGGAGCAGAAAGCACAAAGCTTTGGGAGGCGGGTCTACTCCCCATCCCCCTGCCTGCCCTCCCGGAGGGGTCCCATGCCTGGTGGGTGGGTGGGTCCCGTGGTACCTGTTGTGATGGAGCCCACGACAGGCTCGGAGCTGATGGCACCGTGCATGGCCACCAGTGACACCAGGTACTCAGTGGATGGCTGCAAGCCCGTCAGGCTGGCATGCCTGCGGGTGCCATCGAGTGTGACCTGCTGTTCCTCCTCCTCGTCCCGGGGACTGTAGGTGAGGATGAGGCGGTCTGCTGGTGGGGATGGGTCACTCCATGTGACATTCACACTGGAGGACGTCAGCTGGGAGAAGTGGAGCTGTGTGATGGGCCGGACCCCTGAAAGATGGAGTGGGGAGATGCAACCCCAACTGTCTGCAGACCCCAGCCTCTACATTGTTCCCAGTGCTTGTACGGGAAATACCCAAGAGAGGTGGCAAACCTGGACCTCTGGGCTCTCCATTGATCTGAAACTGTGCTGGGATCAAGAGGCAGAAGCAGGAGGTGAAAAACGGTCTGCCTGCAAACACTCTCCATCCCAGACCCATATGGTGAGTGGTGGAACTGTCCCGCTACAGATGGTATGTGTTGTGTGGGCTTCTTGACTGCTGGCTTTTCATCCAGAGGTCCTTGTGAGGTCCCTCAAGGTTTCATTTCTCCTTCTTATGGACACACAGGCCACCCTGACCACAGAGAACAGCATGAGCTGTCCGTTCTCCCAACCCTGCCTTGTCCTTATGGGAGCCTCCAGCCAAGCAAGTGTGCTCAGTGCTGCTGGTGAAGGGGACAGTGCCCCCACACTGGTAGGGCCATCCTCCTTCTGAGGTCAATGGACCTGCTCCCACGTGGCTGCATTGCCCCCAGCTTTCATCCCCATCACCACCTCAAGAGTTTCGGCGCTGGGGATGCAGTGGGCTGGCAGAGGTGACAACATTGGGTGGTAGTCTGTGCCCTTGGCCCCATCCAAACTTGTCTTTCTCTACCTGTGAAGGCATCCACGGTGGCCTCCAGGCTCTGCTGGCGTCCTCTCTCAGCAATGATGGAGATGGTGTACTCTGTCCCGGGCTGCAGCTCCGAGAGGGTGAGCTGTGACTTGTCCCAGGGCACTGTCACTTCAGAGGCCATCCCAGAGGCAGGAGTGAAGGTGACACGGTAGTGGTCGATGGGACCCATGGCTTTGGTCCAGGCCAGCGAGATAGATGTCTCCGTGGAGGCTGTCACCAGGAGGTCCCGGGGGCTGTCGAGCTCTGTGGGAGAGGGTTGGTGAAAACCTTTGTCCCCATCCATGCACTTTCTCATGGAGACATCTGAGCAGTAGGAGCCAGCTGTGCTTGGAGCACGCAATGGGGCCAAACTTACCAGTTCTGGCATTCATGGTTGCTGGCACACTCTGCTGGCTGTCCATCACGGCTGAAATCCCGATGCCGTACTCTGTTCCCGGCACCAGATCTGCCACGGTGTGCAAAAGACACAAACGGGTGTGAAAGCCTGGCTGGGTGGCCTCAGGGTGCGATCCCCCCACCTCCCATGGCTGGAGACAGGGGGGACCCTCCTGAGCATCCCTGGGGTAAGCAGCCCTCCCACAGGTCAGCAGTTCCTCCGTGCACTGCAGAAGAGCTGAGCCTTTTTAAAAAGCCCTGTGGATGCCTTTGGACAGGGAATTTTGATTTTTCTAGCTCAGAAATAGGCAATTTTTTAAAGTTGTTGCTGAGGTCTGCTGTAATTGGTGGCATCAAGATAGAAATTGTGTGTTTGTGAGCTGAGATGGGAACGATAAAGTAGCTATATTTGTTTCCAAAGTGATTCAAATTCAAATATTGTCACAGGGCTGCTGTCTCAAAGAGAAATAAATTATGCAGAGTAAATGAAATGCACATTAATTAGGAAAGGTGCCGTCTTTCTGTCTGGGAGCCAAATCAAGCTCTGCTCCTTGGGGTGGACCTCTCAAGGGACATAGGAATCGAGCTCATCCAGCTCCTTTCACATGCACCTCTTGCTGATCGCTGTTTTATCTCCATGAGACATCTCCTGCCTCTGCCTGTCACTTCTGCTTGGCTGCTGTTGGCTTTATTCCCCTCATCCCTGCACTTCATGATCTTTCCCATGGGATTAGAGAAAGCCATAAGCCTTCCAGCCTGGCCTAACCCTGCCTTGCCCAGGGACAGCATCCCCTGAAGCCACCAAAACCTTCCCTGAGAGGCCAGGAGGGAGGGAAGCCCCCATCCCCTGCTCCTCTCCTCTTGCTATGGCACAGTCTCAGTGCTGGGGGGGAGATGGATCCCCTTCACCCTTGCCCAATAAGTGTCAGAAGTATCCTGGAAAGGAGGAGAAGAGCATGGGAGAAAGGTGGAGGAGAAGGAAGAAATGAGCAGGAGCATATAAAACGATGCCTTTTCTGTTCCGGTAGAGCAAAATTATGGATATTTCTGTGCAAATCCTGATTTTGAAGAGACTTATACTGGGCATGGCAAGGCTTGCTGTATTTTTAAGCTTAAATCTTTGATAAGCTCTGCTCAGTGTCGTTCCTCACTGCTTTTCCTACAGGCAAATAAAGGCGTTTGAAGGAATCACTGGTTGCTTTCACACCATGGATTCCACCACATCCCAGGTGGCTGGAAACCCCCCCAAATGGGCTTTGTACCACATGCAACAAAACTTTGGAGGACAGGACTACTCCGTGTGTAACGGAGATGGGAGAGGCTCATGTGCCATTCATACTATGGCTATCCTGGCTTTTTTTTGCCAGCAGAATGTTTTTGGGGGTTATTTTCTGCTATGATTAGATCTTTTTTAAAAAATTGTTTTTTTATTACATAGTACCCTGGGAACTAGAGGCAATGTGCTTAGGTGATGATGGAGGCACTATATAAAAATAGCTCACCACTGTTGACTTAAGCCTCTGCATCTCTGGAGCTTGCTCTGGCAGGGTTTCTTGTAACCCCGCCTGAGTCTGGCAGAGATTTGGCAGCTTTTTTAAATTTTTATTAAGAAAAACAAGAGCTTTCAGGCTGCCATGTCCTCCAAGGCAAGCTCAGGCTCTGCCATGGGTGTCATCACAGTTTGGGTCACTGGGGTAGTACTATGCCTTTGCCCCAAGGAGGGAGATTTGGCCCATTTTTAATGCTCCTTCTCACCTTGAAAGGCAGTAAATGTCCTAGAGGAAAGCTACCAGGTGACCAGCACTGGGTCCCCGATCTCATCCAGCTTCTCCATGCATGTCCTCATAACAAACGCAGCACAAACTATCCCTAACATTTTTCTTTCTTTCTGTGTACCACATTTTTCAAGCTAACTGCTCTAATTGCTTTCCTGCCCTCCAGCGTTTCTCGTGACTCGGTGCCGCTGTGCCTGTAACTTCGCATTCGACTTTCCCACTGAACTTACTCCTATAGTTCCATATGGCAGAGGTGCCTGAGCCCTCTTTGGGCTGGGGAGGTCTCAGGTGGGCAAAGAGAGTCAATGTGGAACAACCCGGTGTCCTGCCATACTGAAGAGCTTCAAGCTGAGTGAGTGATCTTTTTTGTGTGTAAGTAAGTCTTTTCTTTGCTCAAAAAATGCCACTGGAGCTGCAAATCTGGCAGGCAAGGAGCTGTAGCTGAAAAAAAGGAAACCGGAGCTCACATGGTGCTTTGCTGTGTTGCTGCAAAAGGTGGTTGGGAATTTCCTGGCAGTGGGAGGTGGGTGGTGTTTCCAGCCCCCGGTGTCACCCCCCTGTGCTGGCCTGAATAATGTACCACTTTAAGGACTTGCTCAAAAATAGCATCCTTGGATTTGTGTCTGCTTTGTGCCTGATTTGGAAAAAGGCAACGAACTCGGGCAGCCTGGCTCCCCATCACTGCCTACGGGGCATCGGTGCCTGCGGCTCTTTCCCAGCAAGGAAAAGAAAGAAGGGTGAAATAGTATTTTCCTCTAGATCAGCCTAAAAAGGCTTCCTCTCCCCATTTCTTACTTTGCTCCTTGTTAGCTCTATTTGGCACCTGGACAGACCCTTGCTGGAAGTGCATCGCTTGGAGGTACATCGCTTGGAGGTACATTGCTTGGAGGTACGTTGCTTGGAGGTACGTTGCTTGGAGGTGCATTGCTCAGCTTGTGGATAAGCAGCACCCAAATCCAGACCCACAGAGGGGAAAATGAGCTTCATTCCAAGGAAAACCTTCTCTCTGGTAACTAGTAAACTCCAAAACAGCCTTAAATATGTGACAGCATAAGGGCAACTGAGCACTGGTGCTGATTCGGGATCTTCATTGCCCTACCTGCTTGAGAGGAGGAGGAGGGGGAGGAAGGGTGTGTGGCTGCATGCATACCTGCAAGGGTGGCCCGGGTGGTGGGACCGGTGTCGCGTGGCACCAGGACTTCGTGGTAGTGTTCCCCAGCCAGGGTGCTGTAGACCACCCTGTAGCTCTGCGCCTCGGCCTCGCTGTTGTCCCAGGCGAGCTCGAGGCTGGCGGGCGTCCGTGAGCCCACCCGCAGGTTCTTGGGGGCATCGATCTCTGTGCAACACAAGGGAGAGAGGCACCGTCTCACCGCCTGGCACCAGGAGCGCACCCTGTAGCCTTGGCATGGCTAAATGGCAGCGGAGGCGTAGCCCGGTGTGATGTCCATGGAGTCCCATGTGCCTTCCCTCCTCCCCAGGGCACGTCCCCACAGAAAGGGCTGGGGCATCAGCTCTCACCTCCTGCTCAGCACAGACTGGGAGATGCCACCCACGAGACTGACACAAGTGCTGGGGCATTCACAGCATCCCACAGTAAGTTGCTTCGGGAGCTGATTGCATGTTATTTAAAAAGAAAAGCATTTTCCCCTTGTATTAGAGTAAGGAAAACTAAGGCAGCGCGCATAAGAGAAAAAGGGTGCTGTAGCAGTCACGCGTTGGCCTGAACTGCTCTTAGAAGAACCTTGAGCATCTTTACAGGCTCGTTCACGCTCAGACGTTGCCCAAAGGGTTTGTTTAGTAGTGCTGCTGAGGCTGTGCACTGAATCTGCTCTGGTTTGCACAATAAACCTCTCCGGTGAGTGATGGGCTGGTGCTGGGCAGGGGCTGGGCACCAGCAGACAGGGGGTAATTACTGCTCCTTGATGGATCTGAGTTTAGGGGGGGATTTTTTACGTTGCCTTTTATAAATAAAGCAAGGAAGGCCAACGCAGCAAATCAGTTGGGGTGAACATCTCGTCCAAAATATTTATCTGTAGAGATATATACACACACAATTCACACACCGCAGTTATTATAGTAGGAGCCTAGTATCCACCAATAATGTACATGACAAGTAATTTATATACCATAAACCAGCACTGAAATATGAGCTCTACCTCCTCATTTATGGCACGGTAAATTAAACCTGTTAGCTATCTGCAGGCTTAACATTAATTAAAGTTTTACCAACCAGTTAGGGTATTCAGAGAAGATATAAAATAAGATAACCACATTTCTGACTGGGCTGCTTTCAGCCACTTGGCTGCTGATTCCTCAGGAAAGGCATCTGCCTTGGGTCTTGATGCTGAATGGGAGTGAGCACTGCCTTGAATTCAGACCTGTGCTTGCCGTTTTGATGCTTTTGAGAATTGCACATTGATCTATGGGTGCTATTAAGGGCGTAAACTGCTGGGTTTTAAAGTTTTAGCCATGGGTTCAAGCTAAGCTGTGGGTCTGAATGGACACTGAAGCTGGTGGGGACATGTGTCCCAGGCAGCAGCAGGTTCAGCCTTGATGCTGCAGCAGGATGTGGCCAAGCTGGGGTTTGCTCAGGGGTTGTCATCTAAATGTGGGGGTTTGAGTCTTCTGCCTGGTCACTGGCATCTGGGATCACCTGGGCTGCCCTGGGGACCATGCGAGCATCTCTGTGGGTCACAAGGCGTGAAGAAGACATGTTATACTGGAGGTTTAGGGACTAAACAGAAACATAGGCACTAGTGGAGGGCGGGTCAGAGGGTGGTTTTAAGGTGTGTGTATTAGGGTGAGCTGAATCATTTGCTCTGCCTTGCTCTGCACCGGGACTGTGACGGGATGCAAGGCACCTGCATTCAGGTGTCTCCATTCAGACCTGCATCTTAACCATCATGTTTTTGTTGCACTGCTTCCTCCCAGTACAAGCCCAGCTCACTTGTGCCAGGGAGAAACCAGGTACCACTAAATTCCAGATGCAAACCCCCCTCAATTTGGCTCTGGATATGCAAAACCCCATGCTCGCTGCAGGACAGCCCTTCTGCAGATTGCAGCAAGCCATCTGCCCATGCTTGCTGGAGGCTTAAAGATTTCATGCCAGTTCTCCCAGCAAAGCCAGCTAGCTACCTGTGGTGAACTGAGCGAGGGCTGGCCGGCTCTCGTTGGCACCCCGGAGGGCACTGACGGCGAGGTGGTAGTGGGCGCCGGGGCGCAGGGCCTGCAGGGAGTACTGGCTGAGGGGGGGCTGCAGGCGGAAGGTGGTCCTCCCGCCCTCCCCGTCCGCCAGCCCGTACTTCAGCAGGATGGCATCCACCTTGGCGCGCGGCGGTGTCCACTCCACGAAGGCTACTGTGTCGGAGACGTCCCGCACCAGGATCTGCGTTGGGCCATCGATGACTGTGGAGGAGGGGGGGAAACAGGCACCTGTTATTTTGGGAGAGTTGGATGGGGAAAGGTGGCAGCTTTGGGGACACCAAGCTTCAGGGATGCTTCAACCTGACCTTCGGAGTGGCCTGATTTAGCAGTTGGGGACAAGGCAGAGAGGTGGCATGGGCAAGAGATGTGACCCCCCAGCCCAAGGTACTTAGGGCATTTGGTCCTGATGGGTTCCCAGTCCCTTGTCCCAATCTCCTGGCTCTTTTCTGAACCCTGTCCACTTCACCAATGTCTCTCCTGAGCTGTGGACACCAGAGCAGGACCCAGCAGCTCTCCCATCGATGCCCATTATAATGCATCTCATGCCCTTCTCTGGAGCTGGTTATCGGCAACAATTCCTCCCCAGCTTTTTCAGGTGGCATCTCCAGGATAAAACCTCCTATGTCTAACTGCAGTCCACTATCTTTGCTCCTAGATAACTGCTTGTACTTCACGATGCATTGAAAAACATATAGTATTCCTTTGTGCCCAGCTCTTTGAGCCATTCAAACTGCTTTTATTGATGATTTCCTTCCACTCAATTTACTCTTTTCTAAGCCTTCCCATCACTGGCAAAATTTATCAGCAACAATATTATGTCTTTTGAAAGGCGTTGACAATGTGTTAAATAACGTGGGGCCAAGGACTGATCCAAGCATTGAGAACTGAGGAATGTCTCTAAAAATGTTCCTGCTTCAGTGCCAGCTCCTGTTTTGTCATTAAGCTGAGGGATCAACTCATAAAGCTGTTGATGTCTTATCAGTGGGGAGAGAGGAGAAAATGCAACTGCTCTGGCAAGTCTTCGTAACTAGCTGGGTGTGGGGCTATGATGGGTGTCCATCAAACCCTCTCAGAGAAAGGGGTTTTAACTAAATTCATACTGGGGATCTACTGGGAGACCATTTTGGACATTTCTGCTTTCTTTTGCAGAGAATCAGGCCCTTTCCTCCTCCACATCCCCCAACACTCAGCCTCTGGAAATCATGGGCTCGAGTCCAAGTGATGGATGCTTTGAATCCAGTAGGACCTAACTGCTGCATGGATGGATGGAATGGCCATCGCTCCTGTGCCATGGCAGCGCTGATGCACAGAGCCTGCTCAGCAGTCTGTTTTATCACTTACATGATCACAAGGTGGGTGAAAAAAACCACGCTGGTTCTGTAATTCAGGCTATACTGCATGCAAATACATCTAATATACAGTATATATTTAAAAATGCCACTATACAATAAAGATATGCTAAATGCTGCACCCCAGGGTGGGAAGTTCTGGGGGACACATGTGTGGGCAGGGGTAGAAAGGACCAGGAAGGGTTAGAAAAAGACATGAGGAATTGGGAGCAGTAGGGTGAGGTCTGGGGGCAAAACAGCAACGGAGAAGGGAGGACGGCTGGGAGGCATGGTGTTTAGGTAGGAGCTGGGTGTCCAGCTTGGCCAGGACCAGGTCATGCTTATCCAGACCCTGAATCTCCAACTGCCTCATGTTGTCCTGTCATCCAAGTGATGCTGGGGAGCATGAAGTTTTACTTAGCTGTGCAGCATGAAACCATGTCTTTGCTCCTCGATCCCAGCACAAGGTGTTGAGGCAGAATGAGGATGATGGGGGCAGAGCTACGGGGGTGCTGCAGAGGAAGGCAGACACACCAACATGGGGACGACTTTGTGGAGCTGAGAGCTGGAAGCCCACCCCTCCATCTGCACTCCCCTGCAAAGGTTAACCACCGAGTTTGAAGTACCAGCCTCTCTTTTTATTTTTTGCTGACTTCCTAGGGAAAATAAGATTTGGGCTTGACCAGGAGATGTCTCTGTTAAGCTACATCGAGCTGAGCATGGAGGCAGAGTGGGAGGAGAGGACTGTGCCAAGGAAGCTCAGACCTGCAGCAAACTGCTGCTGGTGGAGGGACTCTCCCTTCGCTTTCACTGTTGCCTCGAATTCGCAGCCTGGAGAGAGCATCACCTCGATATAACCCTCCGGCAGCTATTTAAATGCTGTTTCCGTTTGCAACAGCTTGGATGGAGGTAGATGTCTGCCTGGCTGCCAAGGCAGACTGCAGCAGATCTGGTGTGGAGAGCCTCTTCTCCCCTGTGAGCTCTGCCCATTGCCACATCTCCTTCAGCAAGGAGAAGACCCAGTTGAATTTCCTCTAGCCTATGGGATGGACCAGTGACCAGCCAAATAAATTGGTTAGGAAGGGGTGTGCTGTTGCTCCTGGCTCCCTGCCCTGCTGCCTGATTTGCCTGAATTGGTGGGAGTAGAGGGCATTTAGTGGCACAAAAGCAGGTGGGAGTTTTAATCTGTTATATATGAGTAGGCAATACATTTATAGAGATATTTCTTGGGGGCATCCAGCCTCCAAAATGTGAGATTAGTGGAGAAGAGGAATTTATTGAGCTATATAAGAAAAGTGGCCCTGAGCCTTCACTCCTAACCCCATTAACCTCACCACGGTTTCTGTGCTCACAGCAATTCAGGAGGGAGAGGGACAAAATACCTCGTGAAGAAGCTGTTGCTGCGATGCACCTGTAGCTTGAGCAGTTGGCTAGTGCTAGTTTTATCCCTGCCCATGCAGTACCAGGCTGCTTTCACTGATGGGACCTTATTTTGGGGACCAAGCCCTGGGCACTGCCATGCTGCCCAGGGTCAGGCTCACTCACGGGTTGAGATGCTGTCGGAGGTGGGAGGGCTCCTGGCTTGTTCCTTCAGGGCCACCACAGTGACGGTGTACTCTTCACCTGGCTTCAGCCCCGTCTGGTTGAAGGTGGTGACGGTGCTGGGGAGCTGGGCGATCACACCGCCCTCATTATTCTGCCAGGGAGCAGAAATAAGCATTAAAAAAATGAATAAAAAAGGTGTTTTGGTGGGACTGATGCATGGGGAGGAGGTGCTTCCCACATTGCATCCTTCCACACTCAGCCCTGCATCCCCAAATTGCAACCTTACCCTGGCATATTCCACCATGGAGGTGCAGAAACCCAGGGTGAAGTCACCCACCAAGCGTGGAGCACCCCTATTGCTGGGCTGAGAAATCCTCCCCCATCCCTTCTCCCCCCCTCCCCAACTTCTGTATTTTGCCATCTGTGTGTCTGCTGTTCTTTAGAAGAGAAAAGATAATAAAACCAAAGCCTGGGCTGGACTCCTTTTCCCTGCTATTCAGGTGCCAGGAGCCTTCTGTTGTTCATATGTAAGTATGAAACTGTAAGGTCTTTATTTTGCCATCCCCTGCTTTTTAAGTATCTTTATTAAACTCATTATACTTTGCGGTTTTGCTCTGAAAAACTGTAAGGCTTTCAGCAACTGCAAATGTCACCTTTCCTGCCAGTGTTTGGACAAAGGATCTTTTCTTGCCGCTGTCTTCACTAATAACACGCTAAACAAATCTTTGCACATAGCTCTCAATTCATATTCATCTCTTTTCTCATTAAACAGGAAATCTTCCATTTTAGCCATAAATTGCCATCTTACCTTTCCTAATTTTCTTCTAAATCTGTCTGCTCTTCATCTTTCCCCTGCCCCCATCCCCTGTGCACGCAGCAGATGGGCAATCCCTGCCCGACCTGACTTTCAGGGGGCAAGAGCATCGCAGGGACCGCAGAAAGAGGATTGCTCTGCGGGAGGGTGCGAGCATCCTCACGGGGATGCTGAGGACCAAATTAGCATCCTTTCACCCAGTTTTTGGGAAGACGGAGCTCGTAGAGGTTATTTGTGATGCTGCTGTTCTAACTCTGTTGTTTTTAGCCTCTGGGACTAGGGTTTGGTTTTATTTGGGGTGTGGCAATGGTTTAGCATTTGCCCAAGCCAGTGTTGCTTCCAGGCAGTGGAGACAGCACCCTCTGCCTTATTTTAGGAGAAAAGCTGGTGATGGAGACTTGAGAGAGTCCAATTTCAGCAGCTGACAGGCAGGAGCATGACTGTGCCTTTACGATGCAGGACCACAAGCTTGACTGATGGGTGCAAGAACTTCAAACCCTGCGAGCTACATCCTTTCCCCGCCCCCAAAACATGCATCCAGGAACAGCCATCCTTTTGCACCTTATCTCTTCCTTTAAATTCTGAAATATTTCCACGTGGTTTTAAGTTTTAAGCTTAAAAAATGGAAAGGCAGACCAACGGTTTGTATTTTTGGGCTGGCTTGAGAAAAAACTATCGTTGGTGACCCTCCAGGGAGAATTTTGTTTCTATCCCATCAATTCCTCTCCCTAAAATGGATATATCTGCATTTATCTGCTTCAGGGGGATGCTGTTAAGCTTAATTCCAGAGTATCAGTGAAATGTTTGAAAGATAGCTATTTTTTGCTACCAAAAGCTCTTCCCTGACATAGCCTTATTTTTTTGGCTTTTAGCCCAACAGTGAATGAAAATTATCCCTGTGTTTATACCTGCAGTACCTGAACTTTGACTTCCGACACAATTTGCATGTGGATGTACCCAAAATTGCACCCAGATCCTTGTAGCCTTTTTGGAAATAAGGGAATGCATTATTTAAAGCAATCGGGCCCTTTCTTCATGCTGTATAATGATACATTACAGCTAAGAGCATTTAAAACTTTGGGGCCAAGTTCTGCATTTCTCTGCTGCCCAGAGCTGCCTTTGACTCCAGCGAGGGTTTTATGCAAGTGAAAACATCATAATTGAGCCCTTAATCAGCATTTCTTTTACTGCTGGGGCTTGAATGCTCTTGTAAAGAGGCTCCATATACAATTGAAGCTATACTTATGGCTAAATAGTGTAGAAATTATGAATATAGATGAAATACTCGATGTACAATTTTTGTTGCTGTCCATAGAAATTATGAGATATTTAGGGCAACATTTTCATCCTTTCATCTTTTCTGGCACCATTTCTACCTGTTCATCACTATGATTAAAATTCTGTGGCAGGATTAGCTGTGCGTGTGACTCAGGGATGCTGAAGGTTGTTGTCTGAGACCTAGTGGCTGCTCGGTTCAATCCAGGCTGCTTTGGGTAGCTTAGTGTGCAGAGAGCAGGGGCGAGGAAGAGGAGGAAGGGTCATGGCAAAGGAGATGGAAGGGAAAAATAGGTGGTGACAGCAAGAGGCAGCAAGGCTGGAAGGTTTATTTATTTCTATGCTTGTGTCTTGATTTTATTGGGGAATTTCTTTGAGGACATATATGTCTTGACAGCAAAGACTACTGGGGAAATGCAAGCTGGCAATCGGAGGTTGAGGTGTTTGGGGTTGTCTGATGTGAAGCACACAAATTGCAAACAGAGGTTGGGTTTTTTTGGAGAGGGGTAATTGGAAGCTAATTTAGGATCCGCTCACTCAGTGTTTTTAGGGTGACTGGGTGTACCCTGCAATGCCATGCGTGTGGCAGCGGTACCTTGGGGATGAAGCTGATCTCCCAGCCATCGAAGGGGAAGGAGAAGGGCTCCCACTGCACCTCCACCGTTGTCTCTGTGATGGTCTTGAACTTCAGCCCTTGCGGTGTGGCGAGGTCTGGAAGGGAGCAGGGGGTGATGAGCAGAGTGGGACGGGTTTGCGGGTGCTGCCGGTCCCCACTCTGCTCCCTGTGGCTGTTTTGTTATCTGGGCAATGAAAATGGGGAACCTTGTGGTAGCTGTTAGCAGAGTCCCTTTGTCCCCCCTCTGGGTTGGAGGGAGAAGAGGAAAGTGCCTGGGCTGCTGCCCTCTGTATCTTTAGTTTCTGAGGATACTTTCTGGAGGTTGCCATTACAGCTTGATGCTCCCATTTTCCTCTGTGCATAACAGTACTGGTCAGGACTACATATCTCCTGATGCACAGCAGCATTCCCTCTTGCTGCACTATCACCCATGTCATGGGGATTCATTACGGGGAATCCGTCCAGGAATGGGAGGAGAACCTGTGACTTCTGTGATATATCACAATATTTTCTGTGAGGAAAAAGGTGTAATATTTTGGCCCATATTCTGGGGGCTTCAATCAAACACTGAAAGTTTATTCAATTTTTAGTCATTCGAGTTTTCATCCAGACTGAGTCTTTCTGCAAAGGGCAGACACATTTCCCCCTTTACTATATCCCCGTACAGATATAAATGGGGATAAAAATATGCCCAATATTTGTTTTGAAGGCTCAGTTTTCTGCTGCTAGAAGATTTTTATGGAAAATATGAGCCAGCTTGAGCATCACCTCTGGTTTTCTGGGTACCAAGCAACAAATGCGGTAGGATACTTACTGGTCATCACCTTGGAGGTAACAGGGATGCTCAAGACATCGCTGATGACTGCGTAGACGCTGACATTGTAGGCAATGCCGGGCTCCAGCTCTGTGATGGTGATGCTGGTCCAGTCCCCGGGCACCCGCTGCTGGAGCTGGGTGCCCCCCGGCCCCACTGGCTGGTATGAGACGACGTACTCGGTGGCTGCCCCGGGGCTGTCCCACGTCAGCTCGATGGAGCTGTCGCTGATCCCTGTCACTCGCAGGTTTTCAGGAGGAGCCACTGATGAGAAAGGCAGAGGTAAGGAGAGTGTCAGGGTATGTGTGGCTTATCCTTCCACCCTTCTGTGGGGAAGGGTGCGTGGGTCTGCTGGTGGGGTTTGGGTATGGGCTTTGGGCTGGGGGTTACGTGTTATCTGTGGTTGTATTAACTGCTATAGCGAGGCAAAAGCTCAGGAGAACCTGACTTCAGCTGCTGTTGCACCAAGGGTTTATCACCAATGTTGGGATGAACCTTGCTGGCATTTTGCTCGCCTTCCAAACTTTTGCCCGTGGTGTCTTTGGGGACAGGGACAACAGGGAGGCAGTCAAACTGCAAGGCCTGAGAAGGTCCTATGTGACATGCTCTGCCATGTACGAGTTTCTCTCAGGCTTCTTGGTGCTCCTATGGGGCTCTGGGTTCCCTTGCTCATACATTAGGATCTGGCTCTCCCCATGCATGCCCCTACTACCTGCCGAGCAGTCCTGCCCTTCGTAGCCTTCCTCGCAGATGCAGAGACCGTCCCGGCAGACCCCACGGCCGCTGCAGGCGTTGGGGCAGTGCAGCCACCCGCAGTCCTCCCCGGCGTAGCCCTCCCGGCAGATGCACGTGCCGTTAGCGCAGTGGCCCTTCCCCGAGCAGTCGCGGGGGCACCGCAGCTGGGAGCAATCCTCCCCGGTGAAACCCTCCTCACAGACGCACTCGCCATCCACGCAGAGCCCGCGGGAGCCACAGCCGGCGGGGCAGCGGAGCTGGGAGCAGTCCTCGCCCCCGTAGTCGTTGTCGCAGATGCACTGGCCCTCCAGGCAGACGCCACGGCTGGAGCAGCCCCGAGGGCAGCGGGGCTCGGAGCAGTTGCTGCCCGCCCAGCCCTCCATGCACACGCAGCTGCACGACTCCAGGCTGAAGTTCCCATGGCCGCTGCACTGCGGGGTGTAGTCCAGCTGCCCTGCAAGGATGCAGGACCGAGGGTCAGAGCCCACTGGGTGGGAGGTGGAAAAAGGTCAGCGTTGGTCCCAGGTCAGCCCATTGATGGGCTGTGGGGAAGGGGAGCAAGATGTGGGGAAAGCAGGGGATGGTCCTCCCTGTGGTTGAGCACACCCAGCTCTGGGGAGCCTGTGGCTTTAGGGCTGGCAGGGGCAGAATTGGTGATATGGACTCGTGGCGGGGTTTGGGTGGAACTCCAGGAGTTTGTCTGTCTCCTTGGGAGTGCTGGCCTCCATAGCTATGGGTGCCATCAGCCTTGTTGGGTTATAAGTGCTCCGTTTGGTTTCCCTGCAGCTTAGCACTCAGTCGATGGGAACCTCCCTAGACCTCTTGCTGGGAAAAAGCCTTCTCTGGCCAAGCCCACTGCACCAGCCATGACTCCTGTTGTTTCCTTTCCACCCACTGTGAGGGATCCCAGTCTGTTCACTCTCTCTCCTACAAGAAGCAGGTATGTACCCAAAGACATCATCTTCATCCTTATACTAGTGAATCTGATTAAGATGGAGCTGTTGGCTTTGCACAAAGTATCAGGGGTTTGGGTGTGCTGGGATTGTGAGAAAGAGGGGAAAGCACATGGTCACCACCTCTAATGTCCCCCTTTTACCTGGCAGCCTTGCACAGGATGCTCTGGGGCAAGGAAGGATGCACGGGGACAAAGGCACCGGTCACTCTGACATTGCTGATGCTCCCCTGTTTTGCCCCTTAACATGGACCCATTGCTACAGCTCGGGGTTTAGCCCAGACAGGCTAATTTTTCCTTGCTAATTTTTACTGCTTTCCTTCTTCTTGTGAACCAGGGAAGAACAGAAACCCTTTGTGTGCTTCCTCCAACCCTTGGGAAACCTCTGCACCATGAAGACCCGAAGCTGCAGGACTTTGTGTCCCCCAACTAAGTTTTCCATCCTAACTGAGATATCTGAGCAGCTCTTCTTATGGGAGGTGCAGCAGATGCTCATGTAAAAGGGGTTCAGTTACATGCTGTGCCAGACAGACCTCTTTGGGTTACTCTGCAGAATGCTTCCCATCTAAACTGCGAATACTGGGAATGATGATCAGGATCTCTTCAGATCTCAGCCTCTAGTTAAGTTATCAAAAGATGAGAGAAGCTGCTTGTAAGTGTGCTGGAGGAGAGCAGCTTTCCTTGGGGAAATGCCTCGGGCGGTGGGGTAGGGATCCTGATCTCCTTTGTGGTGCAGTGAGTTGAAAGCAACTCTGGTAAAAATAAATGAAACTACTCCAGTTTTAGCTCAGCACATCTGCAATCGGAGTGGAGACTCCACCAAGTGATGAATGTTTAATGGGACTGTCTGCGTATGTTGCAAGTAACCCAAATAGGCCCATCAGAGTTTCGAATTAATCCCTTTAAAACAGTTTTTTTTTCCCCATTGCATTTTCTACGTGATTTTAACCCTTGCTTTGCACACAGTGGTGGCACGTATGTGTGTTTTCCATTTTGTCTTAATTATTAACGCACTGCGGGGGGATATGGACTGAGCCTGCAGCTGGAAATGCACTAACTACCACCAGTGGCACTGGAGCTATCAGCCCAAGCCACCCCACTGCATGTACTGTCCTGGTTTCTCCCTCCCTGACCCACACACCTTTGGTCCAACTCTGTTGACCTGAGTGTGGGTTGCACCCATTTGATTTTAATGTGTCCTACACATAGAGGAGGTGGGGGTACCGCCGGAAAAATCACACTAATACCTGCAAAACTTAAAAACAGGCAGTGGGCACTGGGGGGAAAAGGGTTACTTTTAACTTTTCTTCCTCCCTGTTGTTGTTCTTGGCCTGAAAAGCAGTTTTCCCCTAGAAAAATGCCCTGTGTGGCTCTCCTTTCTTGGTGGCTTTTTTCCACAAGGAGCCCCTGTGCGTCAGCATCCCGAGCAGGGCTAGGCTGCGCAAAGGATGGATGTCCTTCGGGACAGCCCCTCCTACCGACCTCCCTGAGACGTCAAGAAAACCAGCACTATGCTGGGTCCTGTGCTATCGAAATGCAGCCTCTAGCCCAAACCTCTCCTAACCCATCTCATTTCAACTGCATGCTGCTTCCCTAGCTCTGAGGAACAGCCGCGGTGAAATGAGGGGCTGTCTTTGATGGCATAAGCCTAATATGGGCTCTCGGAGAGCTTCACAAATCACACATATTTTTATTCAGATAAAGTATCCTGTTGATGGTTTTGTGCCTTTGCACAAAGGCAAAACCATCTTTGTTGATGGTTTTGTTTGCATCTTTCATGGCAACAGAAGTTATTCCCTGTATTTTTTATTCTTTTTTTAAACTCAGCTTTTCATACACATTCACTCCTCCTACAGAGAAGATGAAGGGGTTTATTGCTAGCTCCCACAGTGCTGCCTTCAGCCCAGGGACAACTTAGGAGAGCAGCAGCTATGCCTCTCCTCCCTGTCCCACGAGCAGTGGCAGATCTCTAACAGAGTTGGAAGGACTGCAGGGTTGGGAGATCACCCTGCTCACCCCTTACCAGTGGTAATTTTATCTGTAGTGGGGCTTTAGCTCTGGCCATTACAGGGTTTCTGCAGCGAGTGGGGTGTGGGGACTCAAGTGAACAAATCCCTCCTGGGGGTTTTCCTGCCTTGGAAGACCTAAGCCGAGATTTTCCCCTAAAGCCACAGCCACATCACGGGTGACTATAGGTTTTCCTCTGTTGCCACTCTGAGTGGTATCACCAGTTTTGTATTTATTTCTCCTGCCTTTCGCTCAAGCCCTCAGCCCCCAGCAAGAGCTAACAGGATGGCATTACTACCTGTGGCTGCATTTTCTTGGCAGCAATTGGAGTTGCATTGGTCCCGGAGCATGGAGACCTCCCTCTCCAGCATCTCAATCCTGCTCAGCAGCTCCTGCAGGGACGGGAGGGAGGTGGAGCACTTGCAGGCCTGCTTGGGCAAGTTTATCCTGTGGGTGAAGGTGACCTGGCTCTCGCTGTCGGAGGTCTGCTCCGCGTACTCTGCCAGCCGGTCGTCTTCTGAACTCACCTCCTCAGCTGAAGACTTGAACATGGATGAGCAGCAGCTGTCCACAGGGATGTTGATGTTGTAGATGTGGTGAAAGACCATGGGTTGCTCTTTGATGGATGGGCTGCAGTTGGCAAGGCCACCCTCCTCATCCACTGCTGGCCTCTCGGCCGGCTCTGTTGTCACCTCCAGCCGGCACTCAAAAGGCTTGAGGACAGCTCCCAGCAGAAGCAAGTTGAAGCTGATGAGTACGTTCCTCAGGACTGGGTTTTCACTGTCAGTCCCCATTTTCTTGGAAGAGGAAAGAGCCTTCTAAGCCAGCCTTGGTCAGCCAAGCGTGCGGAGGACCTGGGGACACAGAAGAAAAAAGCATGGTTGGTGTTAGCCCTGAAACTGTGCTCAACATAGAGAGGTAGGTCCTTCTGGGCAAAGTCATCCAGGGAGATGTGGGGCCAACTCGACGCACACACAGTCCTGCTGGCTTTGGTGGAGCCTCAATCAACACTGAGTGGAGGCCATGGCTGGTGGGGAGACCCTGCCATAGCCCTTTAACAGTGACAGAGGCAGATTCTTGTTGCCATTTTTCTTTTTTTTTTAAGGAAACAGTTAATCTGGTACTAACAAAGCACTGAATACCCATGTTTTCAGCAGAAACACTGGCTTTCAGTGCCGCATCAGTACAACATGTAGGGTCCAAAGGGTTAACGCATGGGTGACGGTGATGGTTGTCTCCCGTGCCCCAGGAGCTGCACCTGGGGTTGCTAAGCTTCCTCCAGTAGCTATAGGAACAGCAGCCTTGATGCTAAACATCGTTAAATTACACCATGCAGGCTCCAGCTTGTTCAGGTCAATGCTCCGAGCAGACAAATCCCTCCCATTAAAGTGACTTCAGCACCTGCCCATGCTCTGGATTACAGGTAAACCTTGCCTTGATTTGGAACAACACAGCTTCTCATTCCGGTATCGATTGCAAGCCCCTGGGTGGTAATCCAACCTCCGAGGATCACATTTATCTCCAGCCTAAAATCACCAATGCCAGCCCAGTTGTGCTGGAGATGGATTCACTCCCATTACTCTTGTCGGGGCTGTTGTCTGCTGAACAATACTTAACTCCAACTGGTTTGCCATGAGGAATCGCCACCTGGTCCTTTAGAGGATAGCACTAATGGGCAGGTGAGGCTGTGTCTACAGTGTCATTGCACCCAAAGATACTGTTTGCCTTGTGTTTTCTTTGCAGGAGGTAGTTTACGTGCAGGCCAAGTGGGATTGCTAAAGTGTGGCTGCTCAGAGTGCATGTTGTGCGGTGGTTAGAGGCTCTCAGCTGAGCCCTAGCACTGCTTTGGTGTCAGTACAGCTAATTAAAGATTTCCAGCTAATAGCTACAAATGCTTGATTGGATTTCTTGCAGCATTGTAGGCGGGAATGTAAATCACCGTGTTTGCGGCTCCCTACCTGTGTTGGGTTTGTAGGACCTGGAATGACGAACACTGGAGATGTGCTTTGTGGTTCTTTCTACACCAGGAGTGCAAAAGATGCAGCAGGCATATTAAATCTGCTCAACAGGCTCTTTACAGTGCTGATAAAAAGATGCAAACAGCTGAGGACCTTCTCACTGTATCACTAGAAACTTTACCAAAGCTCCAAGAAGTTGTGGGGTTTAGGTATTATTTAAAGCCAACACATGGCTCTTGCAGTGTCCAGCCTTAATTCATAATTAACTTTAATAAATCTGTATTTAGTAATATTAATAACTCTGTATTTGTACTCTAAGAGGGCTTAGCCATTCATACAGATTCGAAGACTATGAATAAGCATGTGGGACTATGCGGGTTAAGAAGGACTTAAAACCTCAAGGACTTACAACACCTAAGCACTGGGGTGACCTGTTTGGACGGGATCTGCCTTGAAGGGCCACTATGTGGAGAGGCACAAATTACCACATCTGCCAGCTACAACATGGTCCTTCTTCTGGGACATTTGGTGGCAAAAGGAGATGTTACATCAACCTGGTCTGACTCAGCTGCCTATTGCAGTAGCTCTTATACCAGTTCCTATAACTGGAAAACAGAGGTGCAAAGGAGAGGCAGGTTGAGTGTTTCCAACAAGCCGCTTAAAGCCAAATCTCCCAAGCTGCATTTAGTGCAGACCCCGGAGGGTCTGGACTTGGGGTTTCACAGCTGGGCCATACTAGGTCTTGCTGGCCATGGTGAGCATGAGGTGCAGGGTGGTGAGGATGATACCCTGATGGCTTTTACTGGATGCTTCCAACCTGCTCATGTGGTGTCTTCTCCAAGCCATGGGAGCTGGCCTGGCAGGGTGGGTGTGATGCTCCAGTTGTTTCATTTTGGTTTTTTTCAAGGGGGCGGGGGGGTAGAAGGTGGTGGCACAATGCTCAGCTGTCATCCACAGCTGAGCCGTGCTTGGGGGCCACTGACTTTGCCGGTATCTGCCAGTGCCATAATCTTGAGCAGATTACTTCCCTTCCTTACTTCTAATGACTCTCCTGCTCTGGAACTCCTCTCCAGTTCCCTGGGGAATGTCTGTGCCTCCCCCGTCCCCTGCTGCTGAATGAAAATATTTGTTTACTGGTTTCTCTCCTACAATACCTCGCTACCTCAGAAAATACCACTATTGAGCCACCCCACAGCATTTGCAGGGTTATTATCCCATATTACTGAAATGTTTCTGCTGCACTTTTCTTCTCAGCTCCTTGCTTAATGCCTGCTTCTCATGAGCAGGCACCTGGGACTCCTTTAGTAGGCTCTCTTTTTTTTCCTGGCTTTAGAAAAAGCAAGAAAGATGGAAATAACTCCGTAGTGGGGTGGTCTCCTCCTCCCCCTTAGCTTCCGTGGTGGCTCTGGCCATGGTTGCAGAAGACAGAAAGGAGGGCACTGGAGATGACAACAGGAAGGAGTGAAAGGGGTGGGATTGATGCTTCTTAAGTGGCAATTTTGGGCTGCACTCTCAGCTCCTGCCCCCGCCAAATTCTCCTCTGCCTTCTGGGCTCTCCAGCAGCTCCTGGGTGGTCCTGGCTGACCCACAGAGAGACTTCTTGTCCCTGTATAATGGGGCAGCCGTGACAGTGGAAGGCACAGGGACTAATTAGCGCTGGCTGCCTTTGATTGACCCGTCAGCGTTTGAGGCTAACTATCCGCTCCTTGGCCTCTCGCTCGGCTTTTTTTGGTGTGTGCTTGGAGTGGAAGTAATTGTGGCTATGAGCCAGCTGCTCCGAGCCGGTCCAGATCTTCAAAGCAAGCCTCCTTGCAGGATTACAGGAGCAGCTTAGACATGGGGAAATGAAATCCTCCCCCTTCCCGTTTGTCAGATCCAGCCTGGCTCAACAGAGACACCAGAGCCTGGTTATGAGCAAAAGTGGAGCTGAGGGATGGGGGGAGAAGGGCTCCAGGTGGATGCAGGGATGAGGGAGTGGGAGATGGGCCGGTGGATAAAGCGGGGCAAACAGATGCATGGTGGAGATTGCTCACTAATGACAGCGAGCAGGTTGTGTAGTTAACGACCCTCTAACCCATAGACCAAAAGCCATTCATTTGCTGCTAGAAACTGCCAGGCTCATTGATCTGAATCTCTTTATTGGTATATTCATCACAGCAGACACCGGTGGGATGCTGCCCAGCTCTCATTTCTGAGCGGCAAGTCACGGCATCCCCCTCCAGCCCTGCTCAGCGCGGTAGCCTTGGGCAGGGAGCGATGCTGTAGGGGCGGTGGTGTCCTGTGGCATGATGCTAAGGGAGCCTTCTCTTCTTATTATTAGAAACAGGATCATGGAATGAAAAAAAAAGAAGGAAAAACTAACCCTGCATCGATTAGGTGCTGAGTCAGGCTTAATGCCACTGTTCAGGCTCTTTGCTGTGAAATGGTGAAAAGTCAGCCCAGTTTGGGCTGTCCATGGCTCAGACCAGGCTGAACCCATGGGGTCTTGCAGGGCAGGAGGATGCTCCTTGGTGTCCTCCAATGCACAGCAGACCATCTGAGCCATACAGCCCTATTAATCCTTGACTTCCTCCTGGAGGCTTGGGCTGACAGCTCTGAAGCCTTGCCAAATTTGTGGGTGCATTCCTGGGGTCTGTCATCTCCATTCCTTAGCTTTGTCTCCTGCTCCTCCTGTCAATGATTTGGTTTTCTCTAAAGGACCCCATCACCGTGAGCTCAGCTGGGGTGGGTTAGTGCAGGGATTTGGCTGGCAGAGCTCCAGGGCTGCGTGCACAGTCTGACAGCTCAAGGCTTGTCTACCAGGGAAGAGAAGTTGCATTAACTGCTTTGGGTTCCTCATCCTCCCATCCTCCCAGCACTTCCCAGCCTAGATAAAGCTGCCCATGGGCAGCGATAGAACCATTAGAAACCATTGACTGAGTGAACAGATCCAGGACTATATATTTTTTCTTTCTCCCTGTACGAGCAAAAAGAAGCAAATTTCTGTGGTTGTTTCATGCATAGAATTAGTTGCATTAGGGCAAATTTATCTGGGGTGCTTTTTAGTCTTTTTTTAAATTTTGCCTTCATTGTCATCAAGTTCAAATAAAACTCCAAGCTGGTGACTTCAGTCCCTCCATCCCCAGCGGTGGCTTTGGAAAACCTCCCGGCTGGGGCAGTGAAGGCAGCTTTGAGCCCAGCACTTTCCCAGCATCTGACAGCAATGTCTTCTCCTTTGCTTTCCACTGGGCTGGGGCAATGTCTCTCCATCCACTTGCACCCAGGACAGGACAGTTTATCTCCAGTTGCCTCTGGCACAGCACAAGCTTGGGGCTGCTGTTTTATTTTACCAGAGCTGGTTTCCCTTAGTTTACTTTGATTTATTTTTTTTTCCCTACAGTCCCCCAGAAACATGGGTGTTTGAATTAAAGTTCAAATTAAAGAGTTATTAAAGTTAATTATGAAGTTTGGCAGGCACTGAGCTCTCAGCTCCAAAGCATTTCAACTTTGGGGAGCTGTGAAAGAATCAATCTGCTGCAATTTCTGTGTGGTGCTCAATAAAAAATACACACAATATAAAACTGAGAAAAATATTTGAGGGCTTTTGCCAAACATATACCACAGCAGAGCTCTCTCTTTCCCTCCTGACCGGCCTCTCTCCATCCAGGATTTGTGTCTTATGGGCCAGGGAAGGAAGAAATAGAAAAACCCAATTAAATCCACAGTGCATCCACCCTAATTATATATTTTCAGCTATTTTTACATTTTGCTGATGGGCTGTATCTGTGTGAGCAGCTTGGTGCTGGGAATGCAAAAGGGAACCTGCGTGTGGTGATGCTTGGAACAGCTGCACTGAGAAAGTCATTAATGGTGTGGCAGTGGTTTTTTGGGGGGGCAGCATCACCCAGAAATGCGGCGTCATGTACCCCAGCAGCATCTGCAGCCCCTTTTTTATTGCTTAGCAATAGGAACA
>JAVJGG010000090.1:32067619-32109190 GCA_035590195.1 Aviceda cuculoides
TTGTGTATTAAAATGTTTTTGAAGTCACTAAAGATGTGAAAAGGAAGTGAATGTTTTGTTTTGGGCAAAAAACATTTTACTCTACCCAGAGCACATAGAGATATATGTGTATATATACATATTTATATGCATTTATTGCATGCTCTTTTCCTGAACGTTGGTTAAACCACAAACCCTGCTTTTAGGGGCGGATGGCAAACTGGAATATCAGATCTATCTGGAGTTCAGACTGGCACTCATACTTAAAGCTGACCAACAAACCATCAAGAAACGGAGTTTGCTGCCTGCTTCCTCGGCACGGCAGGAGCAGGCAGATATTAGCTAACACCCAGCAGTCCCTGAGCCGTGTCAGGGCTGGCTGATTGGAGCTGTGATGTATTCCCTGCCGGAGCTCAGCTGGCAGGAGCCAGACTGCCGCGACGGATTTACTCCTGGCTGCTGCTAATAGTGGGAGCGAGCCTGGGGCATGGCGGTGTGCGAAGCAGGCGGGAAGCCTCCAAGTGTATTATTTGGGCTTTTGTGTGGAGAAGTGTGTTGGAGGTTTCCCATAAGCCAAAACCCACCCTGCTGGATGGTTTTCAAGTCTCCAAAACCTCCCTGGGGACACCCAAGCACTCAGTGCAGATGGTGCCTGCTCCGTGCTATGGTGAGATGCCGCCTGTGCAGCTTTCCTCCCGCTTGCTGGCCTCGTAGGGAGGGAAAGTTGGCTACGTGGTGTCCCTGATCAGCTTCCCAGCCAGGCACTTTCCATTCCAAGGTGACCGCACAGCTGGGAAACCGAGGTGGATAGAAAGCTCTGAAGCCCAATGTGGTTTTTCTTAGACCTCCCAAAAGAGGCAGCAGTACTCGCTGGTTTAGAGCAACCCGTTGCTCCCGTGCATCAGCGTTGTTATTTGCTGTATGCTTAAATCGCTCCTGGGTGCCACGGTCCTCCAGCCATGGCAGATGAGGATGCATGCACGGGAAGGCACAGAACTTGCTTTTGCTTTGCTTTGTGATCTGGTGAGAAACTCTTGTGATTTGCTGGAAAGCACTTGCTTTGCATCCAGCGCTAACCAAGAAATAGTGGAAGTAATTGGGTCAGCTCCTCAGCAGCTTGAAAAGGCTGCAAATTTGGTGTTGCAAGGCTGATTTGCACCAGTAGGACCCTCTTGAGCAGATATAGAGATGCAGCATGTCCCGCAGGCCTGATTCCCTCCTGCGGCTTTCTCGGGGGGAAGAACACTGGCTGCCAGTTATTCCTAACCTACTGATGTATAATTTGTCTGTTTAGAAAGATTTTCATTGCATTAGTTCCCTGGGCTTTGTGGCAGAGTGAAGGTCCTTGCTACGTGCAAGCAAAGTCCTCTCCCTGATCAACTCTTTCTGCACTCTCTGCCTAATTGCAATCCTTTTCTCCCCTCTAAACACAGCCTGTTGCAGGCTTTTGGGGGAATTAAAGGAGCTGGAAAGCTTAAGGGAGCCAAGCATCACATCCCCCTGTAACGCTGGTTAGTTGAAGGCCAGACCCTGCGGACTCAAGGGGCCGGAGCTGAGGACCAACACCAATACCTGCACCACACCAGAGAAACCTGACCAAGTCATTTCACACCACCACCATGCAGTGCTCAGAGAGGGAACAATCTTTGCCCTGCTGACTAATTACATATTTAAGGATGAAATACTTTGATGCTTTTACCAGTGTTCCCTAACTATACGTGAAAGAAGAAATCTATAGTTCCCCCAACTGACTGAAAATGCTGCTAACTTAATAATTCATGCACGCCTCTGTGATTGCAGCCTACGTTGTATCTTGCTTTCATTACACATTCTTTCATTGAATTGCCACAGCATATATCAATAGCCTCTATAAGCTCCCACAGGAAAGCAGGCAGTGGCTTAGTGCAAAGTTTCAGGGGGAATCTCCTTTCATTTTCCCATTAACAGGTAAAGCCTGGATCTGGTGTGTCTGACTTCACGTCGTCTTGTTCAACTGGTGCCTCCTGCCCGCTCTCCTGCGAAGCCTGGGGAGTCACCGGGGCAAGTCTCATTTTTGCAAGGGTGCTAGTTCTAATCTGAGCCCACTCCAGCATTCTACTGAGCAAACTGTGGTGTCTGCTTTCTTAATTTATATGTATTTACAGGCAGCAGCAGGTACGTTATCATCTCCCCCTTCAATGTGACTGTGCTCAGCCATGTGCCATGTAAAATGCTTGCTCTGTGCAAAATTCACTTGTGTGACCGGTTTGCAAAGGTGGGCACCTAATTTTGCAATGAAAGCCAAGGTGAATGCCTAATTTTGTAATGAAAGCTGTTAGCAGTGGGCTTGGGCAGTGGCCTGACTGCTGCCCGTACCTCTTCACTGCGACCAGCCCCAGTACTCTGTGGGCAATGCTGAGATGCAGGTGCAGGCTGCAAGCCCATGGTGCAGCACATCACGGCTCATGGTTAGACGCTTTACTCCATCCTCTAATGCCAATAAAAAGACCCATGGTGTCCAGTGTCCTGCAGGAGGGTGACCAGCTCCCTTCTGGGTCCATATGTGACACCCTGGTCCGGAGGTGCCTGAACTTCCAGCTCATAATGGGAGTTGCTGGCTGCTGAAGCTGAGCTCTTCCTTACCTACTTACAAGGCTGGATATGTGATTTGAGTTGTGGCAGGTGAGTATTTGGTAACCTGGCCCTTTGACTACTAAGATTTGATGTCTGTTGGGGTTGGCCTTGGCTGCCTCGCTGCTGGGACAGCCCCATCCCTCGGGACTCCCTGCCCACGAAGGGTCATCACGTCCTGCACTTCACACCATATCTTTATTCACACTCAGTTATGAAATAAATCCTCCCTCAGTGGGCCTGTATGTTGCAGAAGGGTTTGTTTTGTCCTTATGCAGTATCTCCTGGAGTTAAAGCAGTTTTATCGGGGAGAGCCTGGGGGCAGAGGCTGGGATGTCTCCCCCTACTCTCCCCCCCCATTACCATTTGCCCATAACGATGCTCCTGGGGGCATCGCTCCTGCCCCATGCCTGGGGAGAGATTAAATTTCTAAAGAAAGATCTTGGGACTGGGCCAGGTCTTTCCAAGACGCTACCCTTCAGTGCTAAACCTGTGCACCATGTTTCTGAGCCCAATGATGGCCACTCTGCCTGCCCCAGTGGCTCCCAGAGCTCTGCCGAAGATGCTCGGAAGCCATAAAGGAGGAATTAACCGTAATTGTGGAGCATCGCAGGGCACAAACACCCTCTAAATCCTCTTTAATTATGTGGTAGCACTTAATTACATGCAACTGGAATGTAAGCGCAAAAATAAATATGATTTCAGTTTTATCTTCAGCAGGGGCACCGGTAATTAATTTTGGAGGGTAACGTAGGACCCAGCTGAATGTGGGCATGGCGTGGACTCTGCATGTACAGTACTGCAGAGGTGCTGCCACCCAGGACGCTCAAACCTCTCTTCTTCTTCCTCTCCAACAGCCACGGCTTTGCCACCCCTTCCTACTCCCGCCTCAGTGGCATCCCTCTTTCTGTCCGTCCAGGCATAGGCAGAGACTTGCAGATGTCAGGGTAACGCAGAACTGGGTGGTGGGTGTGCTCATCCTCCAGCATGAAGAAAACCAGGCATGAGAGCCTCCATGCTTAATTCATCCCACCTCAATTATACTGTGAACCCACAGCCTGTAACCAGCTGCCAGGATTCAGATCACTCTCAGCCATGGGCACAAGGGTTTTTTTTTCCCCGTTTGCTCCCAGCACTCAGCTTGGGTGCTGGCAGCAAGTCCTCATGCATGCGTAGCTGATGCTTGGCTGTCACGTTGCATTAGAGTCTACCCGGACCTCCTCAGGGCTTAGCTGAAGTGGATGCAAACGACCCAGGTTGGGATGTTCCATTGCCAAAATGCTGCCACCCATAACCCCTGGCACAGATCGAGCATACAGCTTGATGAAGATGAAGGAGATTGTGACAAAGTGCAAAGTCATGTTGAAGAACTTGCATGTGCTGCAACCTCCATCACCCCATATAATCACCATGTGCCTCCAGCGCGACCATGATTAAATGGGTAACAGCACTGTGGACCAGGAGAGGAAAATCCCTGCTATTATCACGGCTTTCCCCCCATAATTAGGGGATTGTGGCATATTTCCCCAGGAATCGTGAGCAGGAGCACCTAGGAATTTGGTTTGCTTTAAGTAAAATCAAAACCACCTGCTGGAGTCAAATGAGCACAGTTTTTTTAACTTGCTTTTTGGTTTGCCTAGTCATTTATACCCTGACCCAAAGTTGGGGGAATGGAAAAGAAACATTCATCTTGTACATTTTTGCATTTATTTTCCCCCTGCACATGTATTTTTACACTGTAGAGGTGAAGCAGAGCTGGTGCGACCAGGGTCGTGCATCCTGTGGCTTTCACCCACCTGCTTTATAACCCCCATACCGGAAAAAATTCAGATTTTCCTTCCTTTTTAATATATTGCTCAAACTAACCTGCGTGTTACGGCTGATTTACACGCATATGCAACCTGGCAGGTAGCAGCAGGGATCACGCTGTTTGAACCCTCCAATAATTGATATTTTCTACTCGCCTTCCCATTGTAATTTCCCCCTGAATATTCAGAGCAGCAGCAGATACTTGTGCTATAGATTTGGGGCTGGATCAAAGCTGCTGCAGTGGAGCTGGCTGTTGCTAGAGGGTGTTTTTGCTTGGGCAAAGCTTGTCCCAGGTCCCTTTTGGGGACCTGCAGGGTCTCCTCAGGAGGGGAACAACCTTGCTGCAGAGACCACAAGAAGCCTGCAAATGTTTTCTATCATCTCCCATCAAAAAGACAGCTGAAGAGAGCACGAGCAAGCTGGAGCAGAGAAATGAATTGTAGTCCTGCTGCAGAGACTTCATTTGATAAATAATGTATATAGAGTTTGCAGTAATAACTGCTTTTTTCCGACCCAGGCAGCTGGGCTGGGTTTGACACATCCTGGATGTATTCCTCCTTCCAGGCGGTGAACGGGATGACAGGCACTTGCTCCTGTGGTGGGGAAGGCAGGGCAGGCAGTGACAGGCTCTGTTGTGTCAGATATGTTAATCTGGGGCTTTTCTTACTTCTGACGAGCCACGCGTGTGTGTGTATGCAGAGGAGTCGGCGTTTCCAGGCACTGCAGGAGGAAGGAGATGCGCTGGGGGCACGGTGTTTAGGAAACCTCCAGAGGTTAGTGCGTGCCAGGAATATATGGCCAAGAAGAGACGTATAGCCCTGAGTCTGCACGTGGGTACCAGCTACCCCAACACCAGGATGCTGCACCCTGACCTGCCTGCTAGCCCCGGTCCAGCCCGATGATGGAGATGTGGCTTCCCCATCCCAGGACCATGTCCCTCATCCCTCCCCTGAAAAAGTGTGTGTGTGCGGGTCATCCTCTGAAATATCTTTTTTGGCTTCAAGCATGCTTCCCAAAGAGCACGTGGCATTGCCCACAGGCGTGGCCCCCCAGGAAAGATGGGATGTTGGAGGTGACCAGCTAAATCACCCCTGCTTGTCTCTGCACAGTGCTGGGAGCAAGAATTTCCCTCTGCGATCCCATGCTGCTGTTACTACAGTGTGAAGCAAGGTGGCCGCATCACCTCCCCTCCCCAGTTTGCTGTCTCTTTGACCCTAAAAGCCATCAGAGTGGGGCAACCCAGCTGGTGGGTTTGGCCCTCGTCCTCCCTCTTCTGACATCTTAAGATATGGAGGTGGGAAAACAGGGGATGAAAGTGGGTCTGTTTAGGAAGCCAAAAAATAAGGGGAGAAATTCCCCCCTCTGCCTCTCTGCCCTGATGCTCCTAAAAACTGCTTTCACAACAAATAACAAAAGCTGTGCACCATCTCGAAGAACAAGCTGAGATTCCAGATCTCTTAATGTTTCAGGGGCTCATTTTTGGACTCCTGAAGAAGGGCAAGGGGGGATAGGGAAGGAGAGAGGAAGACCATGGCCACTCACTGAGCCTTAGAGGCCATGGTGGCTTGGGGCTCTCCGAACCTGCAAGACCCTGTCCAGCCCCAGGTAGCGAGAGGGGCTTGCAGGCGTAGGACAGAGATGGTCCGGGCTTTTAGGATGGGGGTCCTCTACAAGAAGTCATGCTGGGGTGTGCAGTCAAAATCCCAGATTTCCTTAGGTTATACCTTCCTGCCAGCTGGGACAGCTGTCACGGACATGTCTGGGTCTGAGGAGCTGACTGGGTGCCTGCACAGACCCCCCAGTGTTGCTGGAGGTATATACAATAGCTTTAATCAAGGCACGCCAGAGATAATACTCTTTAATCATTTTTATAGCAGGCTTTGAAGGTTTCTACTGGAGCTATTTGGTTAAAAATAGATTTGCTTCTGTTGGACTTTGGCAGAAGACCTGTGCTACCATATTAATGAAGGTGAGTGGGAAAACCCATATCTCTCCCCATTTTACATCTCTGCAGAAGAACTGGAAATAGCCTCAGTGCTTTTATTGCAGGGAAAACCAAGATCCTTGGGAAGGAAAAATAGCTGTGGTGAATGTGGGCTTGCACCAGCTGAAGATCTGAGTCAGGTTGGGTTTTTATTGCCCTATAATAGGTAAGTACCTCATTAAGGAGTGGATATAAACGCATAACATAATTTCATTGAGCCTGCAGCTGGTGCAGGGCATGGGAGCTTGGAAGCAAGCCCACTGCTTTGTGATGTTTTTTAAGCTAGAGCTTGGTTTTGCTCACTTTAGTTGTCCCACTAGTATTGTAAGTGTTGGGGTTAGACAGATCACAAGCAAGCACTTAAAATCAATTTTAAGGCTGTTTTTATGCTGATAAACTGTGTGTAGATGTACGACTCGGGATGAAGGAGACCCCTTCAGTCCTGCGACAGGTAGTGATGTGATATAACCACTTTCACAAACAGGTCAAAATTCATCTCTGTGTTGACTCTTGTGGTCCCCAGTGTCCTGGAAGGTTAGCTAAGCACCTCATATTTCCGAGACTTTTATAATTTCTAAGCCAAAATTAACCACAGTCAGTTGAAACACACTTTCTAGCCTGCCTTTGCTGCTCTCCTTCACTTCTGATCGAACAGATAGATAAATAATGGTAAATAACACACTGCAGCCATCCAAGTAGGGCTTGATGAACTGAGAAATGACATCATTTGGACAGCAATTGCAGCACTGTGAGAAGACAAGAAACAGCCAAAAATATTTGTGGAGTCAGAGCGCAGGAATTTGAAAGCAGGGAATTATTGGCTGCATCCTATTACTGCAGAAAGTGAGGAGCAAATGCCCCTTGATGCCTGCTGGGAGCAGGACAGCCCTGTCAAATTAGGCAAACTCAATCTGCTAATTGAGGTGGACATGGACTGCTTCTCCCACACCTTAAACAGAACAAATAGGACAGTGTTCAGAGAGATGGCTTGGTACGTGACCGCACCTGGTCACTCCCTGGCTTCTCCCACCCACCACCAGCCTGTAATGGGCCATGCAATGAGGGCTAAACGATTGCAGTTTTCTCTTCAAAATCAGAAGCATGAGGTACTGTGGTGCCTCTGCTACCTGTAATGCCAAGCTGTGACTGCTGAGCAGGGCAGGGAGGATGGCGCTGCAGAGGATGGGGCTGTTTTGCCACCTTTGGAAGCTGGGCATCCCTGGAAAACTGCTGATGAGGCCACCAGCTGGGAAGGCTTGGGATGCATCATGGCAGGACATCATGGTTGGACTTCCGTGATTCTGCTGAAGTTCAAAGTGTTGCAGCAGGAGAAAGACTCTGGGGCTGAAGCCTCCAGGAGATTTGTGCAAGAAGCTCTGCATGGGTAAATGCACGGGAAATGGCAGAAGAAACTCTGTTCACCTTAACTGGCAAAGCAGGATCCCACCTGGGAAGACCCTTGGGTGGTTCCTTGCCGCAAGGTACAGATCCACTGACATTTCAGAGTGGTCCTCCTTGAGAGGGGGACAATGACAAGGTAACATCCCAACACTTGAACGTGAGTACTATGTCTCCAGTTGGGTTTTGCAGTGGGTTAGGGCACCCTTCTGGAGGAGGTCACCATGAGGCTTTCAAGCAGGCTTATATTCTAGCACAGCTATTTCCATTTTGGAATGATTGTTTTACCTTTTGGGATATAATTCATTCATTTGGTGTGGCTGAGTGGGTAGGATGGGCAGCAGCAGTCGGGCATTTAACCCCCACCCTGACCATGCTGTTTCACTGTGGATACCTCTTGCTGCTGCCACTGCTGCTTATCCCCTTTGAAAAATGGGGATAATATAGGGCTAGCTCCCTATGAAATGCTGAAATGACAGCTTAATGAACAGTACCACAAACTGGTGGTAATTCACTTCTGTGGAGAGGTGCCAGTCTCATTTTCCACTCTAGATAGATATTTAATAACCCAAAGTCCTCTTACTCTGGTGGGATTATCTATGGAGCACTTTTCTTCCACAAAGTTCAAAATACTCTACTAAAGTGCATGTGAGAAAGGAAAACAGAAAGCCTTGTAACAGACCCCTCAGACACGTGCTTAGCTGGGCAGGTGACAGGGACAACTCCACTGCTGAAACTATGGAAAAAGATTAATTTTACAATCTGGTCTGAAATTTGGGTGGGTTTTTCTCCTATCTCAGCTGGCCTTGCCCACCTCTAACGTGGTGTTTGGCTGGTCTCTAGGAGATAAAACTGAGCTGTGATGTCTCTGATACCTCGTCTTCTTTTATAAGTGAGGTAAGCGGAAAAGAATGTTCTTTTAACGCAAAGCTTGGCTGGAAGATCAATAGCAGCTTCACATGTATTTTTGTCTAATATTTGGTTTTGTAGGGCTTTGGGGAAAAAAAAAAAGTTGCTTTTCATGCAGCACATGGACGTGACAAGCTCTGCTGCCAGCTTCTGGGCTTTTATCACAAATTGCCTCCCCGGCCTGAGCTGTTGGGGCCAAAACCACGTGGCCAGGGGCAGGCAGTGAGCCAGGACTGTCTGTACTCATCTCAAACCTTCTCCTTCCCAAAGAGATGGACACCAACGGTTGGTGTTCAGCCTATGGTGTCCTGGTGCGCCTTGTAGAGGGGCTTTCACTTATTACTGCTTGTACAGTGCCACAAGATGCTCTGATGGAAGGTTTTCTGATTACAAGTCATTATAACCATTCTCATATATGATTACATTTCCTGGCAGGGGATCTAGTGTGCTTGATACATGCCTGCCCTGGCTGGTCTGGAGAAACCAAAGAAATACCAAATGTTGCTAACAGTTATTTTGAAATTCCATCTTCTTCACACTGTGCTTCTCCTTTCTAAAGCTGCTGCAGCTCTCACAGGTGAGATGGCTAATTACAGGGGGTGGTACCAGCCATAAGTAAGTAGGTTGAATGGTCAACTCCTTTAAGTCCATGGGGTTCTACTGATTTTTGTGCTCATTTATGTCAGCTGAGATCAGGTTGGGAGCAGAGCAGGTAAAAGCAGGGGCTGGGGGGTTTGGTGGTGTTTGGAGGTTAATGAGTGTTTGTCATTGGTGATGCTCTAGACAGATAGGAGATGTAGGTAAGAGGGAGAAGAAATGGTGCTGACTTTTTTTGTAAGGACTGTGCTTCTGAGAGGAACCTCCCAACTTTGGGGACGTGCCCATGGGAGCATTGCCTTTTGATACTGGGTAGAAGAAATGCCAGAGGACTCTGGAGTGCTGCTTCTGTCTTGTTCCAGTATGTGCATTAGCATGCTGCTGGTCTGCCATCTGATGGCCTCTGAGAAGTGTGAACGTTGCCTTGCTGGGAGTCTTGGAAGAGGAAATGCATTGATCTTCTGTGACCTGGGTCCTGTGCTCTGGAGTTGAAGTGTGCTGCTTCTGTTGATTTTTCTACTGTGCCTCCTTCTCTACAGTGCTGTGCCCTGTGTGGTCTTCTGTATCTCATATTTATATATATTTATATAAAGATATAAACATATATATATGTGCTCCATTTTTTGGATGTGTGGTGGACCCCTGTTCTATGCAAAGTTGGGATGCTAAAAGGGCATAGCAGTTAATTGTAAGGAATGCCAGATGTCTGGAGGGCATTCAAGTATTGTCTTGAAATCTTCACACCCTGAAAAGAATGATATTTAAAAACAAATATCCAGTCTTATGCTCCTCAGATCTGGCTGTCAAGCATGGGATTGGGAGAATACAGGGTGTGAAGGTCTCATCACTTCACCTATCTCCTCACCCCATGTTTCCCATCAGTGGTTTCGAGGGGGGCTTGGTTAATGCCAGGACTTCATTGTGTGCCCAGCTGATGCTCTGTGTCTGAGCTGCATTTATATCTCCTCTGTGCTGCTCATGCAGCAATGAGCGTGCTGGTGCCTATCGCAGGCTTTTCTGCCCTTCTTGCATGATCTGAGAGTCTCCCTGTCCCCCTAAACATGGGTGCTTTGGAGCATACAGACTTTGGCATGATGTAAACAAAACTTAGAGGAACAGTTGAATGCAGTAAGATGCTCTTTGCCAAAACCAGGAGGTACAACTGTTTTTTTTTTTTCTTTTTTTTTAAAAGAAAAATCAAAGATTTTTTCTGGTTTTGAGAATTTGCAGGTAAATTGGTGACTTCCAAAGTCGCTACTGTGCACAGTCCTGAGCTGGCACAACTGCAGCCAGGGTTGTCTATCAGGTGTAATGTTTTTTATAATGGCCTTCTGAGTTTGTTTTTTTTTAAATTTATTTTTAGACAAAGCTGCTCAGTTATGTGTTTGCTGGGTTTGAGTGAAAACTCCTTCCTATAAGTGAAGGTGGAATTGCTCTTAAAAGCACCTTGGGATGCAGTGCAACAATGGGGACAGGGACATTGGGTGTCCTACAGGCAGTGGGGAGTCAGTTGGTGCTCTGCGCCTGGTGCTGCCCTGCTTCCAGTGCAACAGGGCTGTCTCCATCTGGGGTTACTGGAGACACTGGAAATCTCTGCCCTGAGCAAATTAGGCAAACGTAATCCATATGCCTTCCTCTGGGTGCTTTGCCTGGATAATTGCCCCGGGGAAATGGTGAGTGTGGCATTAAAGCTGGAAGAGGGGTCTCGTTCTAGCTGGATGCAGTGCATCTGGATGGGGAGAATTTGCTGGACACTCAGACAGGGAACTGCTTCCCCTGAGCCGCCATGCTCCCTCTTGCTGAACTGACTTAAAATGCCACCAGCAACTCAACAAACTGTTTTTCCTTGCTGAATATCGTATTTTGCATTTTTGCTACACTTAAACTATGGGATAATGCTTCTGAATGTGATTATAAACCTGATAGAGCCCCCAGTGAAGTGCCTGCCTTTCCGAGGAGCTTAAGTAATATTTTTAAAAAAGCACTCCAGCAACCTTTGAATTCCCATGGAGCACTTGAGTACATGTGACCTGAGACTTTGGTGTTATGAATCCAATTCTGCAACAGCCTGGAAATTGATTTATGGCTGTGTGAGATGCACACAGGTTTTGGAGACATGGGAGAGATGATGACTTGTTACCTGACTCTGGAAATGCTTCAACGTTGGACCACGGCCATGGGCGCACACATGGTGGGTCGATCCATCCTGCAGCAGACCCACTTGTGGTCTCACTGGGCACTTTGCACCATAAGAAAATGCAAGTTCATGTTGAGCTGAGTTTAAAAAGAAGGGGTCTTGCTAGTTTGGGGAGCCCAAAATACTCAAGAAAAAAGTGCTGATGCCAACAGGATTCGTTTATCTGACATTTGACTGGTGGCTCTGCCATGCTCACACACCTCCGGCTGTCTGCCTCAGGTCTTTAGTTATGTTCTTGTTAGCATGAGGTTTTCATAGAATCATAGAATAGTTTGGGTTGGAAGTGACCTTTGAAGGTCACCTAGTCCAACCCCAGTGCAATGAGCAGGGACATCTTCAACTAGATCAGGTTGCTCAGAGCCTTGTCCAAAGTGACCTTGAATGTTTTCAGGGATGGGGCATCTACCACCTCTCTGGGAAACCTGTGCCAGTGTTTCACCACCCTCATTGTAAAAAATTTCTTCCTTACATCTAATCTAAGTTTTTTTTGGGATAGGTGATGGAAACTCACTTGCATTTCATGTCAGCCTTCCTTGGAACACTAATCTTTTTTTTTTTTCTATTTGCTATGACAGCAGGAGCTTAAATCAACTCTTAAATAGCTATAAAAGTGTACTGGTTGTGGAAGTCCCTGCTTCTGGGGGCTGGGAGACAGTACCATAGCTGCTGGAAGGGACCATCTCGTATTGCAAAATGCACAGAAATATGGGACCTGGGAAAAGGTAAGACATGGAGGGAGCAAATCTGCTCATGAAGAGCAGGTCTGTGGGCCCTGCTGAGCGCCATCAAAGGCAGTGGACCATTGCGCGGGTGCTGCACCAGCTCCTGGCTTTGGTCTGGGTCCGGCTGCTGGAGAAATGCGTTGGTTGGCAAAGGCAAATTGAGGCATATCAAAGTAGCTTAAAAACCTGTGTGAAGTTAAACTTTGTATAGTTTTAACTGGAAAATGCCCCGAAGCCTCAATATTTATTTTAAAGGAAATCTCTCAGGCCATGTTTCAGGATAACTTGTTTCTCAAGTAACCTTACGCTGTCGAAGGGGAGAGAGGAGAAACTACTGCAAAGACAGGTTTTTGGTGGGTCTCGGCATCCTGCTGCCAAACTGGCTGGAGGGCTGGTGCTAAGAAAGCAGAGAGCCAGATGCTGCCCATGAGCTGAGCTTGCCAGGGGAGACTAAGTTACCCAAATATACTGCTCCAGAGAGTGCAGCCAAGCCTGCAAGGAAGGCAGCAACAACACAAAAGCTGAGGGATGCTCGTGAGGACGTACAGCGTGGTGGTCACAGCCTTATGCACCAGCTACCTGGGACTTGGCACAGCCTTTCAGATGCTTCCTTTGCTTAATTTTTCTTTCCTCCATAAAAATGAGGAAGGGACATGGCATTATGGGGAGCTCCCTCTCTGCTGCACAAAGCAGCTGATGTTGCTGTACACCCAGCATGTTCAATCCAGAGCTGTGCTGCCAACCTCCCGGACTTTGCCATCTCCTCTCCACTCAATCCCAGTGTCCCCTGGGGCTAAGAATATTTTATTGTTTTCCTTTCTAATTTTATTTTTAGACCCAACCATTATGGTGCAATGTCAGAGCTGCTGCTGCTTGCCCAAAGACTGACTCAGACTGGGCTGACACCCAGGTGAAACAGCTCATGAGTCCAATCCTGGTGTTTGTCTGCCATGGGAGATGATGTTGTGGTCCTGGGCTCATCAGCAGTGTTTGGAGAAGACAACCTCTTCCCCCAGCTGTGCATAGGGCACATCCTGGCAGCTATAGGCACCGTCTCACTGGTGCTTTGCCTCATTCAGGTGGGGAAAATCATGTTCCCTGAAGGCAGGGTGGCCAAAGGCAGCAAGGATGCCTTGACTGCACCAAAACCAGCTTCTGTGGTGTCTCCACCCTGCTCATGCTGGCTGCAGGCAGGGTGCTGGCACAGCAGCCTG
The DNA here is from genome assembly GCA_035590195.1 of Aviceda cuculoides. Taxonomy (NCBI): domain Eukaryota; kingdom Metazoa; phylum Chordata; class Aves; order Accipitriformes; family Accipitridae; genus Aviceda; species Aviceda cuculoides. Next base: position 32,081,039 of record JAVJGG010000090.1, read on the forward strand.
CACACCTGGCAGCACTGCTTGGTGCTGCAGACTGGTCATGGTACTGGTGGGAGGGTGTCAGGTCCCCAGGGCCTTGCTGTGACATCTATTTTGTGTTCCTAAGTGAGGAGGCTGCAAAGGAGTATCCCTTTTGGGGGCGGGGGGTGAGCAACTGGGGTGGCTGCTTAGCTTTAATCCCACTGAGCAGCTCCAAGCAAGAGATGTCAAACCCAACAGCCAAGTGTCTCTCACCATGTCTGCCACCATGCCAGCCCCCATGAGGGGACCTGTGATGCTGCAGGACTGGGACAAGGCAGCCCTATCTCTGCAGGACTCCTCCTTCGGATCAGAGGACTCCCTTTCTCCTCCTCCAAGCCCTTCACCCCAGCTGTCTATAGCAGATCCCATGCCTCTGAGTAGCCCAAGAGTTTGAAAGAAATCAAACTTCAACATTTTGGACACGTAGATGAAGTGAAAGCTTATGCCCTGCGGGAGGAATGAATGCACATGGATCCCTGCAGACACAGACTGAGCAATGCCTGTCATGGAAATTCTACAGTGGTTGAGTATACCTCCTCTGGGTCGAAAAGAGCAAATCTTTAATTTCTACGACACCGGCAACAAATCAGCATGGAGGCAACATCATCGCCAATGGCTTTGGCATAGTCATCCCCGAAGATGAGGGGAAAGGAGCACCAGGGCTTGCTGGTCCCACAGGGGCTGGTTTGACTCCCAATTTTTACATGGATGCCAATAGATTTTTGCCCACTGCTTACTACTTGCTTTATAAAACACCCAGTCAGGATCTCTCAGTACTTGAACACCACAGCAATGGCCATGAAAACCCCCTCTGTTAGTTTGCCTGGCAAACCCTTGACTGGAAACCGTACATTTGGGTTCAGCTGGGTCCTAGAGAGACCCACAAGCTCTCACTCCTTGGCTGTGACATACCAGAATTTTATTCCAAACTAAATGACCATGGACACCAAGAGTGGAAAGTCCAACTCTCAAATGTTTGCAAGACTTAAACTAGGATTTAAGAAACTATAACTCTGGGGAAATGTAACTTGAGTTACATTTCCTGGCTTTTTTACCCCCTTGAAAGCAATATAGAGCTTACTAGAAAATGGCTTGCTTACAAGTTTTTGTGGATCATGCTCTATGAAAGGGCAAGAATAATTCTCCCTGCCATAAACCACCCCCCACATTGGATGGTTAAAACCACTATTAGAAAGAGCATCCTGAGCTGTTAAATCCTTCAGGTTTCAGGGTAACTCCATTAACTGCATTGCTATTGCATCCTGTAGGATTTTCCCACAGGGTACAGTTTCTCAGGGAGCTTGAACCATGTACACCAACACTCAGGCACCTACAAAAGCCAAAATAATACCATTTCTTCTCTTGCATAACGTGGACTTTAGCTCCCTTTTTATTTTCTCCTCTCTCTGGCTATTTCAGAAACATCCTGATGTTATGCCCAGATGCTGATACCCTCACAAGCTTGGGCAGAGGGAAAATGTCAGAGAGATGCAACAGGGCATATGGTGGGTGTGTGGGCTTTGCCCTTTGGCAATGGGGCTGCTTGCCTGGGTGGCTAGGCTTACGTGGGGGAAGGCTACTGAACGCAGGGCATGATGAAAGTGAGTGTACAATGCCTGAAAAGGTTGATTTTTTAAAAATTATTATTATTTTTGCAGTGTCTTTCCATGCTAACATGATCTGTACAAGCTTGGGACAGCCAGTTGTTGCTGGAGCCAGCTCCTTGGGGGATCACCATATGCTTATTGCTGGTTTTCTCCCCTCCTGCCGCATTTCAAGGCTGACTAATCTCTCAGCGGTGGCAGGATGTGTCCCTGTGATGAGGTGTGAGGATGCAGGTGATGCCATCAGCAACAGCAGCTGGTCCCATTGTGCCAGTGCCTCTGGGTCCCAGTACAGCACCTTGCCTTATAGCACCAAGACTTGCTGCAGCGCTCACCCCAGCAGCTAGATTTGTCCCCCTGGCCAAAATCACCTGGGTTACCATGGAGCCTGGAGGGGCTTTGGCTGCTGCCCAGAGGCTCTGAAGACACCAGACTGGGGACTTAGTGAAAAGCAGGTGTCAGAGAGCAAAAGGAGAGTTCAGCCCTTGCTCTGATGGATTTCCCTTAACTCAGAAGGGAAGTCCTTCTTCGAGTCCCCCTCTGGCAGGCAGCATCAGGTCAGCCTCATTTTTTTTCCCCAGCCTTTACTTTTGTTCTTTGCCTCTATCTTGCAATCCCCAAAGGGAAATCACAGCTACTCATCCACAAATACAGGGGCCTGGACTTGGTGGAGACCTCAACCCTGGGCATTTCTCAGTGTGGATAATACTGTCGCAGCACTTAAAGACTGGCTGAGCAGAGAGCTCTGCGGGAAAGCAGGCTCCAAATGGCTTAAATGCTTTATGTTAAGGCTGGTGGACAAGGCATTGATTCTTTCCAGCTCTGTGTCGCTGGTGCCTTCCTATGCACTACCATGGGGTTTGCTTTTTTTTTTTTTCCCCTCTGCTCTTGCTTTTTTCAGGTTTTCCTCCTGCAGCAGGCAGCTGTAAGCAGCTCTGTTTCAAAATGACCAGTAAATATCCTGATCCTGTGAAATCCTTGGGCAAACTCCTCCTGAGCTTCCTGGCCAGCCCTATATTGGTGATGAGGGACATCTTCCCAGCACAAACCTCCCAAGCAACAGCATGTGAAAGCCGACTATTACAGTTTCTCTTCAAGGCTCCATTGCCTTCCTTGATTTCTATTACATGACAGCACTCACAAATTTTCCAACCTGTTATTTATCAGGGCTGGAGCCTCTGGTGATGATAAAAATGGGAGATTTTTCTCCCAACTTCCCCAGGCAGCCACGGCTGGTTAGTCATTAAGGGCTCTGTGCATGAGTTCATCCTGAAGTTGGGCAGAGTTTCTTTTCCAATTTCCCCTCCTATCCTTCACCCTCATTCCTTGTTTTCCCTTTGGGAGACCTGTTGTAGCACTTTTTTTTTTTTTCTCTCCTGTATCTAGCAGAGTTTGATTTGGCAACTGGCCAGGAGAGAAAGGACTTGCAATTGCTTTGTCCTTTGGTGGGTTAGGTTATTGTGACTTCGTGGTTTTCTGTTGGGAAAAGTGATTAAGAAGAAAAAGTCCCATCTGTGACTGAAAATGGACTTCTGGTGATAAAAAATGTCCCTAGGTTATCTCTGAGGCTGGTGCAATCTCCTGTGTTCTTCTTTTTTCCAGTTTTTTTCACCCTTAATATTTTTTTTTCTGTTAGCTCTTCTATTTATTTCACATGTGCTTGAGCATTTGAAGGACGCTTCTCTTCTTCTTGGACATGTGCAGATGGTACTTTAAACCCATTGAACCCTGTCTCCTGGAAGCAGGGGCAGAATCGCAAAGGTTTTGGGGAGCTCTGGGTGAAACAAACTGAGAGGTGGCTGGCAGAGATAGGCTCACCATCTTGTTGGTTTATGGAAGAGGAGCAGAGAAATGCTCTCAGCTGCCGTTGAGTTGAGGATTGGCAGAACTAGAGGCACTTGACATGTATGGGGGGAGGTTGGGATTCCCTTAATAAGGAAAGGCACCTGGTTCATGGTGGCTTGCTGTCAAAGCAAGGAGGTGCCACATATCCACAGGTGAACAGAAGAAATGCCAACAAATGGCAGGAAAAAAATAGGTGGTGAGATCAGAAAAGAGGTGAGAAAGCAAGTAACAGGGCAAATGTGTCTGTACATATGTGACCTAGCATGGCAAATAAAAAGGCTGATGTAGACTTCTTAGTACCTTGCTCAGACTAGGGCTTAAATAGCATTGCAGAGACTTGGTGGGATACACAGGACCCAGTGTGACTTGCTGGGGAACAGCAAGAGAGGAATGAAGGAAAGGAGTGCACCAAGAATGAGGCATGCTTGTCCTGAAGGTTAGCAAGGGGCTGGGAAGAGGCTACTTCAATGTGGGTAACTTCAAAGGGGTAAAACTGGTGGGACAGACCCCATGTGAGTTAGAAGAAGGAGGTGGGTCAATATGAGGGACTCTTCAAACCCAGGATACCTCTGCACAATAGAGCCTGGTGGTAGTGGCATCTTAAACTCCACTGACATCTCTTGGGTGAGTGATACAGCAGGACAGAGCTGTTCAGTTCCCTGGGTGTGTTAGCACAACATCTCATTTCCAATGATGGTGAAAGCTACTGGAAAGGCTGCTATTTTGGACTTGATTTGGGCTAATTGAGCAGAACTGGTTGAAAAAAGTGGAAGGTAATTTCAGGAAGTAAGTCACAAAATAGTGGAACCCACAATGCTAAAAGAAAGTAAGGGAGAACAGCAGAGTGAGGATAACGGGCTGCACAAATCTCAGGGAACCAGCAGGTAGCATCTCTGCATCTCCAGGGAAGATATTCCAAGGGCTAAAGAGTGCAGGGAAGCTGGCAATTACCTAAAGCGACTGCATTAGGGGCACCACAACAACCCGTCCCAACACAGAGGAACAAGAGGAAGCTGGTGCAGAGACCTGATGGACCTCACACCCAAAGAAGAGTTGCAGAAAAGGGTAATGGAGGCCAGAGACCTGATGATGGGGACAACGGAGTAGCGGCCACACAGCTATGAGTTGGAGATGTGAAGATGTAGAACAAGCTCCAGCTGGCTGTCCATTATAAGGCTGGGCAAAAACCTTTTGTAAATGCACAGGAAAGAGAAGGAGAGATGAGGAAAGCCCAAGCACGTTGCTTAAAATGGAGGAGGAAAACTAAGGGATTCAGTGTGGGCTTTGCTTCAGGCCTCCCTTGCACCCAGCTAATTAGGACAGGATGATTATACCAGGCAGGAGCCCAACTCAGACAGGGGAGAGAAGACCTCCCAGTCAGGTGTGCTTGTGTTGGCAGGGCCTGCCGAAATCCCCCCTGGGCATGCTTCCAGATCTAACCCAACCTTGGAAGTGTTCAGGGTTTCTCCAGTGGTGCAGGCTGGGAGCTGCAGCAGAGCAACCCCAGAAGTTAGAGGCTTAAAAACAGGGAGCAATGCAAGAAGAAGTTATTAAGCAATCAATTTGTAAGAACCTGGAGGATAATGAGCTTAGAAAGTAACAACTGACATGGATTTGTCAAGAACAAGTCAAGTGAAACCAACCCAATTTTCTCCTCTGACAGGATAACTAGGCTTGTGGATAGGGGAGCAGTGGCAGCCGGGCTAGGGCTTGGCTGGTGTTGTGTGGCAAGCAGCCATGGGAGGGTGACCTGCTCCGCAGGAAGGGTTGGGGACCTTGGGCTGAGCTTCAGAGGGAGGTGGAACGAAAACCACAATGCCTGATGCCATCAACTACTTTCTGAATTGTCCCCCTACGGTAGTGCTTATGTCACTGCGAGTTGATGTGCTCACTTGCGTGCCTGTCCTGCTGCTGGAAGGACCAGCCCTGCCCTTGCTAATTACCCTCAGTCATCAGCTGGTCCCCATCACCATCATCTCTGCTGCAGTGGCTCCTCATCCTCATCCTTGCTGTGGACTGCCCTCGCTGGGGGCATGTGACCACCAATAGCTGCTTTCCCCCACCCCATCTCTGTCTCCTAGGTTCAAGACTCTGAAGGGCAGCCCTGCCTTAAAGCAAACCTTGCAGGACTTGCCCAGACCATTTGTCGTGGTACGTTTTATTGTCTCCTCTGCCTTGTACCTCATGCTGCAGCATGGCATCCCCTCTCCCCAGGATCTGCACCTCCACCTTGCATCTCCAGGGACTGTGGTCCTGCTGTGCTCATTGCGTGGCTGCATTTGTCTTAACGATTGACCCCTTCAGTTATTATTAGCCTCATGGTCACCTCCAGCACTGCCTGTCATGACGAATTAGAAATAGAGTCTTCGCTGCATCATAGTCCTCATTAAACCAACCATCCCTTCTACCTGCCGTAGTCGTCACCTCATTATAACTCCATTACCTTTAACAACAACTCCATTACTATCCATTATCTTTCTTATCATCTCCTTTACAAGGCTGTTATCTGCACCTCCTCCTTTACAGCCATCCCCTCCTCAATTACGATTCCATTAGCTTTATTACCACCCCATTACAGTCATAATTATTCCCATTACAGTTTTGAGATCTGTGTCTCCATTCAGACAAGTCGGTGTCTCCATCAGCCCCATCACCACCAGCATGCCTTTCTTGCTCAGTGCTCCTCATTGCCTTCATCGCCCAGCGCGGGTACTGCCACGTTCCGTGCATTCGTAATTATGCCCATACCAATGGTCGTATTATTTTTCATTATGGTTTTATAGTATTTTGCTGTTATTGCTTCCTTTATTGGCTATTCTCCTCTCCTGAAGTATCATAGTTGGGGAGGGTACCGGGGTGTGAACTGAAACTCAGGTCTGTGATATTATACTGATTTGCACCAGCCTAAGCAAGTACCTTCACCTCATCACTGTCCTCCATTGCAATTCCAGCATTTAATCTCCGTTTCAGCCCTAATGACTGACGTTATCTTTCTGTTATCCTTCAGCTCATCTCCGTTGCAGCTTTCCTGCCAGGCATGACCATTTCCTCCAGCCAGTGGTATCTCCCTTCTCCTCCTGCCTGGGTGGAGGAGCATCCCTGACCCTCCCCTATTTTCCATACCTAGAGCTGGACAGTGGCTCTAGGGACCGTTTATTCTTTTAAATGAAAAGAATATCTGCGTGATATTAGTAGAAGTGTTTTTCTTGCAAAGGTACCAACTTTCATAAATTCTCATGGTACAGCCTGAGCTCCGTGCCCAGTTGGCATCGCTCTCCCCACAGTTTCAGCTGCATGCCCATCCCAGGCACTACCCAACCTGCCTGCACCCCCCCCACCCCCCTTCATTTTCCAGAAACCACCCCGGTGACTCAGGAGCAGTGTTTGGTAGCTCTTTCATCAGCACTAAGAGGAGGGAAAAAGATTCTTGGCCAGCATAGGGTGGGTTGCATCACTTAGGGTGCCATGGAGGAGTAGGCTATCATTTTATCCCCTATACAGCACTGATGCAGCCAAGGACAAGTGCTCTGCCAGCAGGTCCAGTGCCCGTGCTCCTCGAGGGGACATTGAGAGATTGGAGTGGTTACAGAGAGCGCCGCAAAACTCCCCGAGGATGGGGAAACTGCCAGCTTGAGAGAGCTCGGTCTGCTTAGTTTATCATGAAGATTGAGAGGTGACTTCATGACTTCCTATAAGAACTGTCAAGACAGGGAAATACTAAAGAAGGTACTAAAGAGCTCTTTATGGTGGTGGGGAAAGGCAGAGTGAGAGAGATGGCTGGGAGTTAAGGCAGGCAAATTTGGACGACTGATGCAGCACATGGGATTTAAAGTGAGAGTGATGCCTGTTCCCAGCAGCTCCAGGAGGTTGCTGGAAAGGGTGTGCTCCAACAGCTCGTGAGCAATACTTCCTCGCATCCCTAAACCTGATCGGTGTGCGGGTGATGCTCAGTGGTAGAGACGCTGGTAACAGCTTGCAGGTAATTAACATCTCTGGTGTAAGAGGGGATCTAGCTCATGTTTGAATGCCCCTGGGTTATTTCCCACAATCGATAAGCTTTGTAAATAATGTATCCTGCTGTGGGGAAAAAATGCTACCTTGCGCTTATCAGATTTTGTGCTCTGTTTGGTTTAGCAACGCTAAGAGGGAATACAGCTCAGAGGGAAAAAAAAAGTTATAAATAAGTGAGGGGGAGAGGGGGGTGGCCCTGGCAGAGCCAGGGAGCTCAGGCTGGGTGACCCTGTGCTGCCGCACCCCCCCACCCCCCGAGATGCCGCTGGGAAGCATCGGGAGGGGAAAGCTGACTAAGAGCTAACAAAGTGGGGGGGGTGAGCTGCCATGCAGCCACGCCATGGACAGGGCAGGTTGGTCCCAGCACCACACTGCGACCCCGCTGCAGATTTTTGGGGAGTTTTTCCTAATTCTGGCTTGGTTAAAGGAGACCAAGGAAAGAGAGATGAAGCAGTTAGCGTCTCCCTCCTATTATTTCTTTGTTTCGCTGCTTCTAAAGGCACCTGATGGAGCTGAGCTCGGTGCAACCTACAGGGCAGTGCCCTCCCCGAGGGACATGGGGACAGCCGGCACTCCTGCTCAGCCATGCCATTCCCGCGGGGATTTTGGGACAGCACTTAAGCACCCAGCGGTGCCCTGTCCACACCTCAGCGACTGCGTGGGAAAGGTTGACTATAACACAGGGTGGTAGGACATTTAAGCTCTTTTGGGGTCAAGGAGATGGATTTGACTGAAGAGTTGGGATGGTACAGCCAGGTGTCTTTAAAGCAGCACCAGGATGGAGACTGGCTCTCCTGGCTTCTGGTTTTAATCTGTAGTTACAGGTTGCTTCTTAAAAAGCATAAACTGGGATTGCCCAAGTGAGCAGGTGGAGAGCTGCCTCGCTGCCGTGACCTGCTGCTGGCTTCAACCTATACCTTGGGGTTTTTTACTAAATCAAAGCAAGGAGCTGGCAGAAAGCAGGCAGTGTGTTGGCAAACACCTTCAAGATTAAAATAATACTCCCAGTAAGCCCTCGCTAGCAGTTTTGTGCTGCCCAGGCTGCTCACTGCACAGCTGGAGCCAGAACATCTGGGAGTTTTTATAAATTAAAAGGAAACACAGGTTTCCCTGCTGTAAAAAGCAGAATTACCACAGGCAGTAGAGCATGGAGGTTTTTACAAGCTTTGAGGCACTGGAAATTTTTGGCAAGGTCACTAAATAATTCTGGGGTTGAACTGGGGTGGCCCCGTTATCCACAGAGCCCATTGTGAGAGTCTGATCCCGCTGCTTGGCAGCCCACATCCCCTAACAGCGGATGATTTCCACTCCGCACGGGCAACTGCTGGCTGCAAATAATCCATCACCTCCTAGCCAGGACCTGGACTGGGAAGAACACCTTTTACCACCCCCTCCACCACCCCCCAAGTTGTAAAATGACAGCTGGGGATGTCGGTCCCCCAAAAGCGATGTGCTGGGCTGGGCGAGCTGTGGTTAGGAGCAAGCACGCTGCAAACCACCGGGCTGAGAAGGGAGCACCTTGGGGAGTCTTTAAATGCAGCTTAATTACATTAGCTATACACCAGCCGAGGGGATAATTTACTGTCTCCAGGCAGATACTTTACTCCTTGCAACAAGATAAAAACAAAAGTGAGCGCAGCCCCGTGCAGGCACTGCCCGTGCCAGGGGACTCTCTGATCCCTGAGCATCTCTGATGGATGAAGAACCACTGCCGATAGTGCTGGCATTTTCTCACATAGCATCAGCCTTGGGGGCTTTGCTGGCAAGCGTGTTTCTACATATGCCTGGCCTAGGAATACCCATGTATGGCTCTACCTGTAGGAGTAAATGAATATTTGCTCAATTGCTATCTAGGGGTTAGGTTTGCTCCCTGCTGCCCTGGGGAGGGTGTTTTTTGAGGCAGCATGGATACTCTTTGCTCCCTGCCGGCTGGAAAGCTTTGCTCTGGAGCTTAGCTGCTGGACCATTCAGTTGTTTCATTGTTTAGATTTTAAGCTTCATGGGGCTAGCACCATCCCCCAGTCTAATTTGACCCCCAACCCATTACTAACCCACCAGAGCAAAACTCAGCCCCTCCCCAGGGACTAAACCTTGCTCGCCCCGGGCAGATGCTGCACTGGGAACAGCATTGCATCGCAGGGACCAACGGGAGCCAGCACATCCCCATCGGGGTACCTCTCCATCACTCTATCTCCAAAAAAATCCCAGTTTTCCAGGCTAGATGGGGCTGGGGCCTGTTAAAGCTTTCCAGCCCCCACCCCCAGGGCTGCTCCAGGAGCTGGAGCCCAGATGGTCTGAACAGATTACTGCAGCCTCTGGGGCTATCCATCCCAGGGACTTTGGCAGGCCTGAATTCCCTCCAAATGACAAAAATAAACAAAAACTCTCAGCATTAAATGCTGGGAAGCCCATGAAAAAGCTGGGTACACAATGAAAACAAATATATGGTTAAATAACCTCTCTGACAGTATTTCTATAAAATGTCTCTAAATAACGCCAAGTGAAAGGCTTTCTCCGTCCTGATTAACCTCAGTTGGGGAAGATTGTCTGTATCAAATCATTACCATCAGCTGATTAAAAATGAATTAAACCAAACGGAAAACAATTCCCAAAACATCCTCTCTCCTTTCCAATTCAGGGCCAAAATACAAATAACAATAAACCCTATAATACCCAAGAGCAAATGCACCCCTAAGTCACCACAGCCTGGCGATGAAGCGGGTGATGGGAACCTGGGGTGGGATGGGATGGGGGGGGCTTGGCCACAGTCACCCCATGGAGAGGTGGCAGGATCAGGTGTAAGGGTCATAAGGGATAAAAGGGATGCCAATACATATTAATTAAAATAGCCCAAATGAGCTACCCAGTCCTTCATCTCTTGAACAGACCTGTTTTCTGAAGGGCTGAAGTCAGCTAAAGTGACTTTTTAACATCTCTCTCTTATTTTTGTTTTATTTTTAGGAGGCCCAGAAGACCCTTGTGGTCAATATATCCAAATGAAAGTGCAATGTCACAAGTCTTAAGTGTTGGTCAGATAAATCCATCCCAATGGGAGTGTGCTCCAGCACTGAAAGCTGGTGGGAGATGCTCTCTTTCACGCAGAAAAACCCCATCCCAACATGTTTCCAGAGAAAACATCCCCAGCAGCATCACTGGAGAGGGAAACAGTGGGCAAACCCTGCGTTTGGTACCCTGCACAGGCACCTTCCTTCCCTATCCAAGCAAGCTGCTGGGAGAAGCCTCCGAGTAATGGAAAGGCTTCAAATATTCCTTCTCCTGTGACTTATTTTTCAGACCTTTCCATTTTCTCAATTATTTTCTCAATAACTGCATAGCAATTGTTGGCTCCCATCAGGACCCATCAGCCAGGCTGCTCCAAGATTCTCCCAACCTTGGGGTTGAACAAGAAGCATCCTAAGACGGAGCAATAAAGGAGAAAGGTCCCAAAATTTTGGGTGTTGGGGGTGCATCCTCCACTGAAGATGATCTGGTGACACTGCTGCGATGTCCCCATGGTCCCCCACATGAGCTGGCCAGAGAGTTTCAGGTCTTGGGGTAGGGCTGCTGGCAAAATCCACATCGCCAACGCTCCTTGGACACAAACCCACCGTGTTATGAGAGAGAGTCTAATTACTAGCTCTAATTACAAAGAGGAGTAAATCACCTAGATTATTTTATTTTTTGGCCTTTGCTGAGTGTCTTCAATATAATAAAGAAGAATAATTGACAACCAAAGGGACCTGCCATCCTGACACTTTAACGACAGCCTATTTTGAGACACTGGAACTGCAACTCAGCAGTTCTAGAAGTTGTAAAAACTGTTGTAAAAGTTAATCTTGGCCCGAGCAGTTGTAAAAATTTGTCTGCAATGATGAGGGGAGCACAACTGCTGGGGGTGCCCCAGGGTGCAAGCATCTCCGCTGCCGAGTCCCCGGGAAAAGATGACCATCCCCTATCCCCATCAGCATCCAACCCTGTGGGATGCGCAGGGACCCAATGGCTGCAGAGCATCACCAAGGTGGGCTTTTTCTCCACCCTAGTTCATTTTTAGAGCCATGCCATAAAAAAGAGCATTTAATCCTCTGAAGAGGAGGCTTGTTCCTCTGTGAGACGTATAGCTGTCAAAAATGCCTGCATGTATGGGCAAGATTTTCTGCTTTTTGCTCTATTTCTCTCCAGCTTTCCAACACCAGGACATCCCTGCATCTTCCCCGCAGAGCCAGTACCCTAAAACCAGCAGAAAACCCCACTATGAGTGTTAATAGGAGCATTGTGCCTGCTATGCATGTATGCATATATATTTTGGAGCATCCTTTTGGGGTGCAAGATGATGCAATTAATAGAGCGGCCCCGTCGGGGACTCATTAAGGGTCAAGGGAAGGCAGCACCATGTTGGGTTACAGTGCCTGGCTACTGCTGGGAATTGGCACCAAGGTGCCACTCACTTTGTTTTGAATAGCTCTTTTGACTCAGGTCGTAAAATTAATGTGTGAGCAGCTAGCTGGGAAAATAGGAAGCCGTATAAAGTAACTCGGTGTTTGGCAGGGGAATTGAGATGAGCTGCATCTCAATTTGGGAGATGCTGGGTTTTGATTGTATGTCTTTCCCCTCTGGAGATGCCAAGTGCCCTGGCATGGTGGGTACCACATCCTCATCCTTCTGCCCTGCACCCCCAGCTCTCCCTAACCCCCAGCTCTCCAGTATTGATCTCATCTCACTGCGTATTTATTCACCTTGCTTTTCTATCAATTTCCCCAACCCATAGATAAACATATCTAGCCCTCCAGCAACTCAGTCCCTGCTTTATTCACTGTCTCTTCTTCCCAGCCTCTGCTTTGAGCTCCTGGTTAGAGCTTCACCTATTTATATTCTTAACCTTTGCCTCTCTTTCCCCTGTCTCTTTAATCTGTGCATCAATCTTGTTTATGACCCCCATCGCACTGTTCATCTCAGATGCATTACTGGCATATTAGATGGCCCCATCTCTGTGCCCTCTCTCCTAAGCCATCCTCAGCTCTAGCTCCTCCACACAGCAAAGCGTGGTGGAAGAAGACCCTTTGGTGCAGGAGCATGAGGTGCAGGAGCTCAGCATCCCACCCTGGGGATGCTTCCCCTCTCCGACACACTTTTTTGCCCCATTTTTAGGTTAGTCTTTGCCCTGCACATGGGCATCAAGAAACCTGCAGCTGGCAAACACATGCAGGGGTATCCAACCTCCTGCATCCCTTCACCCTGGGATGCTTGATACCCGGCCACTCCACAGAGAGGACAGCAGGTCTGAGGAGAAAGCTCACATTTCAGTGACACTGTGAGATTGGTACCTGAGACAGCTTTCCCAAGCTTCCCAGCAGCCAAAATTCAAGCCCAGAGGATCATCAGCTGTACATCCTCAACACATCACCCTGTTGCTACACCTCGCTGACTTCTCCAGCACCATAGCTCCATGCCTTTACCCGACCTCCCTATTCTCACCCCATCACTGCATCCCATAAAGTTGCCTCACAGAGTCCAGCATGGCTCTGCCTGTAAATTTTCTGTCTCCTCTCCCTCCTTGGATGGTGGGAATTTTCCTCTTGCTGATTCACACCTCGGTTGCGTCATTTTTATTTTAGTGCTGACGCTGGCCACGCTCACCCCAGGGAAAGGCTAAAACCCCAAGCTGCTGCTTTGGAGACTGGCCCTCTGCCAGCCATGTGCTGCCAACTCAGCCAAAAACCTGCACCTGTGCTGAGCAAACCCAAACCTCTCCCACCACTGGAGTCAAATAAGGGAAATTTTGGGTGTTTGTTTTCTCCCTGCTGTCCTATGCCCAACACTGCGCTCCCAACTGAGTCCCCATGCTGGGAATAGCACACCTCGAACTTCGAAAAAAAGCCTTTTTTAGTATAAAAATCCCTTGGCTCTTCCCTCTGAGCCATTAAGGTGGCAATAAAATGGTCGAAGCCCTGCAGGCATCACCTGCAACCCTGGTGGGATGGAGCCATTTGTAGCCCTGGAAGGGTTTTGGGGAGGAGGACCATCCAGATCCCCCTGCAGGTGCCTTTTTGGGGGGGTTCAACAGATGGGTTAGTTGTTCACCTCTGCTAATTCCTCCTTGCACTAGTCATCTCTGGGGATTTCCCCCTCCTCTCTGTTTCCTCCCACCTCCCTCCACATCGTGCCCTGGATGGATCCATTCCCTGCGGAGGGGTCTCGCCCAGTGGGACCAGCAGTGACCCAAGGATGCTCAGCCGAATGGAGCATCTCATGCCACGACGGGCACTTTTGATGGGCTTTGCCATTTATTTTCTATGCTGGGAGGCTGTATTTTATTTTTTTGCTACTGAAAAGGCTCAAGAAGCATTCCACCCGAGCTACCTCCTTCCAAAACCCCATTAATTTCAGCATCCCTGCCACGCCCCCTTGCCTAGCAGTGATCTTGCCTCCTACCAGTGAAACATAGTGGCACTATGCAAGACCTCGCTGCCCAAGAAGCAATTCCAAGCAATTCCAAGTAATTCCTGCTTGGCAAAGGGATGCACTGACCCTTGCGACCAGCTCAGGAGTGCTGCTGCCCGCTCAGCTTGGGCAGGGTCCCTGCAGGCATCTGGGGGATGTCCCTCCGAATCCCGTATTGCTGAGGAATGACTGATGGGCATGTGGTTCCCCCCAGAATGGGGACGAGGGAGCAGTCCGTGGGCAGACTCCCACTCCTGGGTGGGGAGAGCAGGATGCGGCCCATCCCTGCCTTGCCCTGGGATGACAGCACAAAGCCAAAGCCCCTAGCTCAGTGTCCGTGCCTCAGTTTCCCTAAGCAGAGTGAGGAATAAACAGAATATGGAATTCCCTAAATAGACTGAAAAATTAAATTCTTCACTTTGGGACTTTGCCTTCTCATTTGCTAAAGCAACTGGAGAAACCCATGCAGCTGCCCTGGATAAACCCCCTCCTGGCTGGGGGATCCTTGTGCACCCCTACAAGTAGAGAGCCCTCATGGGGTGGAATGAGTTTGGAAGGTCTCAGCTACACAAATGTGCTCCCCTGCTGCTCTCCTGCCGGCAAAGTCTGCCTGTCCCCTGCCCGCACGCTCAGTCTGGGATGGGAAAACCCCACCGAGCTGCCTGGGGCCAGCACAGCTCTGTGTCCCCAGTGGTCCCCATGGCCATGCTGGGGGACATCTCCCCTTTCCCCCATCATCCCGGTGAGCCCAGAGGATAATTAGCGAGTAATGAGCCCCACAGTCACAAAGTCAGCGTGGCTTTAGCTCTGTCTGCTTTGCTGCTGTGCAAATTACAGGGAAATGGGAATTTTGGCATTCAGCGCGTCGCCATCATTAGAGATAATCAAGAGGCACCCTGACGAGGCTGCGGGGTGCACGGAGGCAGGCAGGGGAATGAGAATATAGTAATTACTGGGTAATTACAAAGCAACAAGGGGCGATTAGCGCTGCTGGCCTGTGATGTAGCAGGGTGGCACTTGCAGCCGTGGGCTTGGGATACCGCAGGGCGCCAGTGTGGCCACCCTGGGGACTGACTGCGGCACGGGGGGATGCAGGGAGCTGCCGGGCTGCCTCTACCCTGGCAAACAAGAAGTTAAAGCTTTTCCTGATATGAGCAGGAGCTATTTACTGGGACTAGCTTTCACTGGAGGCTGGGAGCTGGAGATCTGGCTCTGGACTTGTACCAAGTGCCATTTTCCTACCAGATACACCAGGGCATAAATGGAAGTTTGTTCCCACTCCTGGCTGCCCTCTTTGCATTAAAACATTTGTTTCCAAGTGACCACGAGGGAAAAGGGAAGGGATGAGAAGGGATGCAGCTCCCTGGAGATGATGGCCAGGGAAGGGCTGGTGGTACCCACAGGTGTCATGAGTTTGCAGTGCCTCTGCCAGGTTGAGCCAAGGGCTGGGGCAGCTGCAGCTCTGGGGGAGAGAAAATTGTCAAGGGCTTTGCCCTCTGTGAAGCCCTGGAGGTGATGCAGCAAGGCAAGAAGCTCCCTTCCTAGGAACAACCCAGCATTGGCCATGTAACTGAGGTGTCCCATGCACCATCACCCATTGAGCCCTAGGGCCCTAGGGATCCCCACAAATTGGGTGTGGAGCCCGAGCCAGCAATTAACTGCATTTGCACCTCCGAACTTGTTTGGAGCAAATACTTTTATCAAGGTCAAGCAGCAGGGAATGTATTTCTGTAGCTATCTGTAGGATTTGGGAGGAAATCCCCCTCAAGGAGCTGATTTTTTCACTCCAATTTAATTCTTAGCCTGTTGAGGATGGCTGGTGCTCCCTCCTGAGTCTGCTCTGGTTCTGGTCTGGCGCATCCCAAAGCATCCCACCTTCAGATGCAGGAATTATCCCTGGATGGCTGTCAGAGTCTGGGCACAGCCACGTCAGTGGCTTAGTGGGACTCGAGGAGGATTAGACACCAAAGGGGATAACAAGAAAGGATAAAAGCTTAGAGGGGATAAAAGCCCCTGGCACATTGGGGCACAAGGCAAATACTAATTGCCTGGGGTCAGGGAGGCAGTTTCCCTCCAGGAGGGTGATTTATGGCCGTGGGTGGGATGCTGCCTCACTGGAGCTGGGCACACTGGCAAATTGGTGTGGCTGCAGCCAGCAGCCAGTGCTGTTCCCTAGAAGCAAAGCCAAGATTTTCCCCAATTTGGGTAGAGAGACGTGGAGGTTCATGTGCAAAAAGTACTCACAGGTGAAAATGAGTTTGAAGAAAGCATCCCCAGCTTGGCATCGATTAATGGTTCAATTTATACCCCAAAGAATTAGATCTCTTCTAATTCCCTTGGTGTCCTGTTTAATATGACCCTGAGTGTTGGCATTGACCAGGTAAATGACGAATCCTGCCGGCTTCTGTGGTAGGGCATTCCCCAAACACACTTATTTTTGGCGGAAGGAAGCCCACACTGGACTGGATCTCAGCAGCCTCCTCCATGCCCGCTCTGCAGGTCCCACGCACACATCCTCCCTGGCAGGAGCGGGCAGCAGGAGCGGGCAGCCCAGATAGAGGCGGAGGGATGTGCCGCCTGCCCCTGCTCCCTCTGCCTCCGGGAGCCGATTTGGGGTCCCTCCCGCCTGGTCACAGCTGCTGGAGGACAGTCCCACCGGGTAGGTGGGATGGACCATGCGCCCCGGCGCAACAAGAGGTCTGTCTGCACCAGGTACGGTGGAACCCAAATTCCTGGGGCAGGAGGAATAAATGTCACCAGTGCCAATCCGCTGTGCTCGGTGGCCTCATGTCATGCAGCAGCTTATTAAAAATCTATCAGAGGCCAGGCTGCCGCAGGCCGTATGCCAGGGCAGAGGCGAGATGTCCGTGCTGGAACCATTTGGACATGGTCGGGGGGGGGGTGTCCCTCTGCCTGTCCCACCAGTGGTGCGGGTTGGAGCCTTCTCTGGGGTGGTGGCACTTCGGGGTCCACATGGGGCTGTGGCATCACCACCCTGCCTCAAATCCCACTGAATTTGGGAGAAGAGCATTTCGCTGGTGCTGGGCCAGGGCTTGCACATGCAAGGCTCATCATCCACGGGCTGCTGAACAGCCTCCTAAATTCCCCCTCCCCGCACTCAGCCAGGCTGCACAGGACCTGGGTATGAGTGAGCCTGCCAGCAGCACGCATACGTGCGGGATGCAGCGATGGCGCACACGTCCCCTCCTCCAGCTGTATTTAAAATCAAGATAATGCCTTATTCTTCTC
The DNA here is from genome assembly GCA_035590195.1 of Aviceda cuculoides. Lineage (NCBI taxonomy): Eukaryota > Metazoa > Chordata > Aves > Accipitriformes > Accipitridae > Aviceda > Aviceda cuculoides. The sequence continues at coordinate 32,098,204 of JAVJGG010000090.1, forward strand.
TGTGGCGTGACTGGCTCCCTCTCTGCTCTGCTTTACCCTGCCTGGGGCAGAGGAGAAGAGGTTTGCTCCCAGCTGAAGGGAGGCAAACACCTTCCCTAGCTCCCAAGTGATGCTCATTGGGATGCTCATCCTACTGTTTGCACAGGACCCAGGTGCGCAATGCCCCGGTGACATTAGAAATCCCTTTTCCTTGTCTGGATCCTGCTCTGCCATCAGCTTCACAGGATCCCGTATGAAGATTTCCCCTCTGGTTACACTGGGACCTGAAGTGGATGTGCAAGGGCAGGACTAAAAGACAGTGCTACTCCTATCTGGGAGCCGAAATACAGACTGAGGCCAACATATGGATAAGTGGGATTTCACCTGGGATTTAACGGGTATTTTTAAGACCAGATGTAAAACCCAAGCCCTCGCTATTTACAGTCATTAAATGTCCCCCTGTTCATTCTGCAAAGGGTAGGAACATTAACCTGCTGGCCCAGCCGCCATCCACTAACTGCATCCTCATCACACAAATTCCCCTGACATTTTAAACTGCTCTTTTTTCCAAACCCTCTGCCTACTCTGGCTTCCCAACCCAACATTTCGAGGCTGGGCATTTGCTTCTTGTCTTTCCTGAGGATCTTATAGCATAAATGATGTTACGGAGGAAGAATAAAAGACCCGTTATCAAAGCATCAGGCATAAGCACGTCTCCATCACGAAGAGATTAATTTTTGCTCCGATTAATACCCTAAAACTGCAGGGAGAAGCCATCCATCAGGCAGCAAGAGGCAGGCGGGTAGAGCATCACCCTTGCCAGAGCTCACCGCTGCCTCTTCTGCCTTCACCACCTCTCCTGCCAGCTCCTATTTCCATGGAAACCTGCCCTCCTTGCTCCTTCCCCTGCCTGCATTCCCGCTAATTTAAGGAAACCAGTTGCTTTCTGTTCCTGCAGGAGTTGCCTGAACCAGCTGGAGACATCCCACTGGGGCAGGCAGCGATGCCCCCCTGCCCTCCGGTGCCTGGCAGCCCCTGCCCACTAACAAAGCTCGGGGAGGGGGGGCGCGTACCCCTATTTCTGCTCCATGGCAACTTGGGCAGGGAAAGGCAGGATCCCTCCTTATCTCTGTCCCTTTCATCTCTTCTCCCTCCCGGTCCTTCCCGTGGCTGCCTTCCTCCTCTCCCAGCCCGCCTTATCTGTCCTCCCCCTGTCCCTCTCACCAGCTTTGTTTACATCAGTAAAACACTTGTCCAGGTCAAACATGGTTTCCTGATAAACACATTTCCATTGATTGCTGGAAAGAAATATCCTCCAGAGCAGCAGATTCTTTGCTCTGGGGATCAATAACGCCTCAAGATCCATCCTGTATCTTGCCCCCAGCCCTCCAGCCTGGTGAGGAGGATGTGTTTTGGGGACCCCCACAGAGTGGAGGCAGGAGAGACCCCCTCCTGCAGGTGTGTGATCTAAGATAAGACATCCGAAGCAGATGATATATGATATACTGCACCTATAAATCCACCTGGGAGACTGAGAGCAGGGCCGCAAGGGCTGACTCCTTCTGTGCTGCACCCATGGGTGACAAACCAGCTCCAGCTGCTTCCCCAGGCAAGGGCCCCAATGCATCGGTACCTGCACCCATGTCCATGCACACAAGCCATCGCGTCCCGCTCCTCTTCCCCGGGCTTGCCCAAGCATTCCCATTTAATGTTGAAATCAGGGATGCTCAGGTGCTACCAGAGCTCCTCCGCTGAGCCCCGTGGATGGGGATGGCAGGTGAAGCACCACCATGCAGCACCATGCACCGGTTGGAGTCCCGCGGCCTGCTAATGCACTTGTGATGGGGAAGCTCATGCATTGCTACAGCAAGTGATTTAGCTGTAAAGCTGCAATCGATAAAGAGAAATTTAAAGAGATTAAGCTTTCTGCCTCTGCTGCCAACGAGATGCTCCCCATCGGGGTCTTGCCTCCCGGACAGCATCAGCTGCTGCAGGACCTCATGGGTGAGATGTGTGGCTGTGGGTACCCACCGAGACCCCCCAGGTACCAGCAGGGTTCACTCAAGAGGCTTTTTTTAGACTAAAACTGCTGAATGACACATAATCTACTGTGCCAAATGATGCTTCACCCACCCGTCCGGTCAGTGGTTTGTCTCCTCTACAGCACACACAGAGTGATGCTGGGAAGCATCACAGCCCACTAAGCCTCGCCATTTGGTGTGGGGAGAAAACAAATTAAATTATGATAATAAATACTTAATGATAAATAATTAATATATACATTAAAATTATAAATAATAATTTGGGCTAGGAAGAAACCAGCCCAAGTGCTTTGTATGGCCCTTATAAACCACCGGAGTCCTGACCCAAGGGAGCCAGCCAAGCGCTGTGTGGCAGAGCATAAGGAGCTGTAATGAATTCAGCGTTTCCACCACGCTTTAATAAAGTCCTTCTGCAGAGGCTATTAAGGGAACTAAGATGAGAGGTGAAAGTTTGTTATGGATCAGAAATAATCCAGAAGACTGAGAAAAAGATAAAAGAGCCGAGCAGTGATGAAGGGATCTGATGAGGTGGAAAGCCTGGACATCTCCTATGGGGCGTGTGCCCCACAGAGGAGGCTGGGCCGCAGCGGGGGCTGCAGGAGGATACGCTGTGCCCATCCTCAGGAGCTGGCTCGGTTTTAAAGCAGAAGCTAAACCTCATTCATCCCCAGTGTGGGCGTTCATTCAAAACGAAAGCTGCCTTCGATGCTGAAGATGCTGATGCCATCTCCCTCCTGACAGCATCTAGCCTGCGCACTAACAACACAGCCCTTAAACACCCTCCTCCTCTGCCAAAAAGGCTGGGTTTATCCCAGCTAAGCCTTACCGATGCTGCCAGGCACCCCGCTGGTCAGAGCCTGTGTACCACAGCTCCATCATGGATTTTCACCCAGCTCCATCCCACTTTTCAACCCGCATTGGCTCAGGAGGTGCTGTGGAGGTGCTGTGGGGACAGCCCTGCCTTTCCTTGGGGCGCCAGCTTTGGGTCTACCCCTTGCTGGGAGGGAGAGGATGACCTTTCCCAAAGACAAAACAAGCCCCTGGGGCATCCAGGAATTGAGGGGGGGAGGGTTACACACTACCTGGCCCCCCAATCGCACCCAGCTTCACACCTCTGAGCCCCCAGTGTGAGGGCTGCAAACCCCCAGTGCCTCTGAACCCCTGCCCTGCTGGCATGGATTTTTTTAATTGGATTGTGACAAACATTTAATACCTAATAGAGCTCACACCGGCACAGTTAATTAAGAAGGTGACTAATCCAATTCACTCGTGTGAGAGCAGGAAGAGAGGAGCAGGAGGGAGGGAGCTCGCGTGCGGGGGGTGGGGGGGCGGCAATGGTGGGGAGTGTGCAGGAGATGGGGAAAAATCAGCTCAGCTGCTATCACCCTTCATTTCATTTTGTGTGCATGCAATGAACGATGAAGAAGGACTTTTCTCCCCTGTTTTCTCTACCCCTTGCAAGTGCCAGAGCTGCTGGGTAAATGCTGAGCTGTCGCGGGCTCTGTGTGAGCATCACTGTGGTACCAGCCTGAGGAGGGTGGAAATTCATGGCAGGTCAGATGCTGGCACCTGAAGGCTGCTTGGGGCTTGGCTGTAGAGATGTCCATAGCCCAAATCTTGCTCTCTATTTTAAAACATCCCGCAGCTGGTTTATCAGCTCTGGATGGGATGCCGAGGCCCGGACACCCCAGAGCGTCACCCCTCCACGCAGGACCCCCCTGCAGGGCCGGTCCCAGGCACGTCGGGCTGGCAGAGCCAGCTGTGGCAACATCTGTATGCCACTCACTCCCTGTCCCCCTGGAGTTGATAAATAAAACAAGTGGAGTTATTTTGGCCCCGGGGACGGGGTTGTCTCCCAGAGCACAGAGCTGCTCTTTCTCCGTCTCTCCGTGGCGCTGGAGTTCATTGTTATTCCCCAGTGGAGAACAGGACGTGGATTGAGCCGAGGTCCCCATCTGCGTCGGAGAGCCGGAGAGAGACTCTCTTCATATTAGCGCCTAACGGCATCAATAGCGCTTTTAAATGAAGCCCCAGGGGGAAACAAAAGGCCGGAGCAGGGAAGAGCGTGCGGGTAAAGCCAGGGAGGGATGGGGGGGACAAGGACAGAGCCAGGGGAGGAGGCGGGGAGCAGGATGAGCCGGAGAGGAAGATGAGGGGGGAAAACAGAAATGAAGCAGCTCCCTATAAAGCATGTTTCCTACTCAAAACAGGGCAGCTGGAGGACCTCGGGATGCAGGCGGCAGTGCCACGAGGACTGGGTACCAGGGATGCTGGTAATGTCACCTGCCTCCAGCCCAGCCACTGCCCATTGCCACCTGCCCAGCAGGAAGCACCCTGCACGTTAATCACGTCCCACTGCAATTAGTCTTCCCCATGCAAGGCTAGCGAAAGGAGATGCCTCTTTAGCAAAATGACAAGCTGATGGGGAAAAATTGGGGAGGACAAAAAAACCCAAACAACCCAAAGGAAAACCAACCAACCTCTGCTGGGGTACGCTGCCAGCCTAGGGCCAGCAGCACCCACGGGCAGCACCAAAAGCACCTGCTGGGACCTCGTCAGTCATCCCGGGGTGCATGGGGCAATGGATGCACATCAGCCAGATGGGAGGAGACGATGACGGCACGGGGTAATTAATGAGGAATTACATGGAGGGTCATCCCTCCTGCGGCCAGGAGTGAAGAGTCCCCCGGGGCACTCCCGCATCGTCTCCCTTGCAGGAAATAATTACTTAAGTTAAAATTATTTACTAAATGAGGCGATTCTCAGCATGCTATCTCAGAGCTGTTTGCCCGGTTTACTTTGTTACTAGTGCTACATAATAAATTAACTGTGTAATTAAAGATAAGTTTAATGCTGATGCTTTGCAGAGGGATTTTCTTTTAAGTCTCCGTGCAAGTATAAGCATCCCTTCTAAAAACACACGCACGTGAGTGTCATGTGAGGAGGGGCCGAACCCTGCACCGTGGCCATGGGCAGAGACAGGCAGGGCCAGGCAGGGCACCAATCCCCCATGACAAACATCGGGTCCCTTTAACTCCAGCATGTCCCCTTGGGGAGGTCCCCCAAGGGACAATGACCAGATCGAACCAAATCAATCTGTGTTTTAATTACTGGCCGTGCTCTCGCTGCGGGGATGCTGAGCCGTCTGCAGTGTGAGCTCGGCCGCCAGCAGCCAAAATCGCCTCCGGTGGAGTTCCCTGATTGTCCCCCACGTTATTTAGCAGGGATGTGGATGGGGTCCATCAACAGGACCTATTCCCAGCCATGGTGCTTGGCAAAGCGAGGCTGCAAAACCCTGCAGGTATTAGAGGACTCATCCACCAAAAAAATAAGGAAAATTAAAAATGCACTTTAGGAATCCATGTTTTCAGCGATTTCTGCTGACTTAACGTGATTTCAGCCAAAACGAAGGAAGCCAGCAGGGAAACGGCTCGAGAGCTTCACCGGGAAAGATTTCTCTGTTGGAGATGATGCTCTAGGACCGCAATGGTGGGACTTGAGCCCCAAGTGTGGGGACCATGAGGGTCTGCGTGACCCAGGGCACACTCTGCTCCTCTTGCTTGCTCACCCATCCTGCACCCACCACAGCAGAGGCATTGCTCAGTGCAGGCAGGGCTCAGGGGTCACCTCCCCTGCTAGCGATGAGCGTGGAAAGCCAAAGCCCAGCCTTCCCTGATGCCGGCTGTTGGTGGGGGCAGCCATCGCCGAGCGCCTGCCTGCGCCCGCCGGCAGCCTGGCACGGTCCAAACGCATCGGTATCGATTCAGCAATCAATTTTCAAATCCCAGACAGCCAGGCCAAGGAAGAGTAATTACGCCAGCCAGCTGTGTGCTCCAGCTAATGCGAACAGAGCAGCTTTCCCTTGGGACATTGCCTTGCATCGCATGCTGAAGGGCTCTGAAACAGAAAACGGTTCTGGGTGGGCAGAGTTAAGGCTGTTTACCTTCCTCCGGCGAGGATATTTGTACTTTGGAGGGAGAACCAGCACCCACTGGAGCATCTCTGCTCCCCAGGCACCTCTCCAGCCCCATCCACCATGCCCAGCTCTGCAGGATCCCAAGCGGGATCTTCTCCCCAAGCAAGTGACAGGAAGAGGAGGAAGCGGCCCTGAGGATGAAGGACAGAAAGCTGAAATAACTTCTCCCTCCCATGGTGCCTCTTGTGAGCAGAGGAGAAGGAGAGAGAGAGAGAGACAACCCCTCACCTCCACCAGCCCCCTCTCCTGGAGGACAGCCATTACCAAAGGGCATTTCTACACTTGTAGTAGTTACATGCACTTCATTTCCCCAAAATGTGGGTGATTTCGAGATCTCCTTCAAACGAAGAAGGAGTTCCAGCTCGGCCAAGGGAAGCGAGGTGGGTTGGCAACATCCCACACCCACACAGATACCAATAAAACACCCCTGAATAATTCCTCTAATGATGACCCATACAATCGCACGCTAGCAGGAGGCTTCAAACCTTGTCCTCCTGTGGTGGCTTGCTGTGGAAGACAAGCGCTGGGGCTCTGCCTGTCCTGGGAAAAGAGATGGGGAGCAGAAATACCTGCCAAAAAGCCCTTATTTAGCAAAAAAGCCAAGAGAGGGGCAGGGAGAAGGCCCTAGGTGGTAGCTGGGATGGGTCCTAGCTTGTCCTGGGACACGCTGCCCCCAAACCCCAAGAGCTTTTAGAAGAAAAATGTTCAGGTGAAGATCTTGGCTTGCCAGATCTCCTAGAGACAAGGACCTCAGTGAGCCCATACCACCTCTGCTGTCCTTTTTACTGAGGGTTTGGGAGGGACCCGAACCCCTTCCTACCCCCAGCCACCCCAGGGAGCGTGGGGAGGAGAATTTAGCATCCTGGGATTTCCACTCCACTGGAAAATCTGGCAGCAACTGGCCATGGGGTATCAAACCCCATACCTGTGAGGGTCCCCAGCATGGGGAGGAGGAGAGGGCATTGTGTCATCCCACAGCTGTGACACCTCCACCTGCCCCGTGTTTTCCCAGCCTCCACCGACTGGGATGCTTATGTGCCGGCTTATTAAAAGCATGTTTTACTGAAGGTGGCTGGTTGAAGTCAGGAGACATCAGCAAGGCACCTGCCTGCATCTTGCCAGTGCTGCTGCCCCACGGATGCTTTACTGGGGAGAAACGTGCTGTCTTATGGAAATACAAGGCTTTGACATTGCAAAGCAGCAAGGAAAATAGAGCGGGGAAAAAAAAGAACCAAACAATTACCTGGGGCTCATCAAGGAGCTGCCAGGAGAGATTGTAACGGGTAATTATAAAGGGAAAATAAAATCAAGCTCCGAGATGAGGATGACAAGCTGGGGGGACTGGGAAGGCACAGGAGAAGAGGGGGTCCTGGCAGCCTGCGGGTGGGAAGTTGGCACTGAGATTTTGGCGAGCAAGGATGTTGCTTTGAACATTAATTCGGTCAGAAAACTCGCCAAGCAAGTCCCAAGGCCAAGAGGCGGGTGGGGACTTGATGTCTCAACAGGCAGCACTGAGCCAGCTGCCGGCTCCAGCTGCCTGTGCCTGGGCTGGATCAGTCCAACTACTCCAAACTTTGGGGCTATTTCAGGGAATACCATCACCAATTAATCAGTGCAGGGATGCTGCTGCCCCAGCGGGAAGTGGTTCATTTGCCCATGCACAGACCGCTTCCTTCTTCCAGGGAATAGTGGGGAGAGGCCCTTTCAATCCCCGTGAAACCCAGTTGAAGCAGCATCTCTCAAGGGCTGCGGGAGTGGAGGCAGCCCATGGGGACAATCTTTAATTAAAGGTCAGCTGAAATGGTGCTGGGCACCCCGGGATTCGTTTCAGACACATCAGTAAGGAAGGCTTGACCTGCCTTGCAAGACATGTGAGAGAGCGCTGGGGGGAAAAGATCCCTTCCAGAACAAAGGGACAGCCAAACGGCACCCACCGAACCTGCCCCATATTTTCTGTTTTATTTTTTTAATTCCCTATCCTTATCTTTTCTTATTTCCTTATTTTATTTCTTGCACAGCGAGGGCAACACTGGGCTGAGAGCAGTGATGTGGGTTAGGGGAGACCAGGAACTAATCACGCTGTCAAACAGGTCCCATAGACACCTTGTGCTTCAAGCACGTAATGCCATCAAATTTAGCAGCCACCTCCCAGTAACTCCAGCCAGCAAACTGGGCACGGGTTAGAGACCAGTTCCCAAGAGTTGGGAGGATCCAAGAGGTCCCAGGCTTTGCCCTCGCTGGGATTTTAACATGGGTCTGGCCGTAGGATGCTGCTCCCCTGGCTGGGACCACCCTATGGGGAGAAGCAGCATCCAACGACATTGACATTTTGTTTCCCATTACAAGCGCAATTAAAAGGAGAGAGGATTACAGGCGATGGCCGCATTGTGTCCCCGTCCCTTGGCCACCACATGCTGCCTTTCTCTCTTCTGCCTGGGCAGTTCCATCAATGGATCGACTTCTTCCCCCAACTAATTTATGGCTCCTTTATGTTTGTTTATATAATATGGTTAAACATCTACTTTACACCCTGCATGCTTGTACTTGCTAATTAGCATTTTTCTCGGCATTTATTGCATTTGCTATGCACTCTGGCAAGATGAACGGGAGCAGCGAGAGGGCTGGGAGCCCCACAGACACCCTGTGCCCAGGGCAGGAGTCGCAGCCCCCAGCCCGCCCCAGCCCAGCAGGTTTGGGTGCCCGTCCCCCCCCACCCCGAGCTGCAGATGAAGCTGTTGGCAGCCAGAGCTGTGGCTGTGTCGGGGAAGAGCTCCCGCAGGATTTATTTCTGCCTCCTAACATGGTCCCTGAGCTGCTTTAGGGGGGACTGGGGAACCTGGAGCATCACTATCAGGGGAACAGCAAGACATCTGTGGGTCCCCCCTCCATGGCTGCTGCCCTGCAGTGACAAATTATCCCCACAGCCTTCTGTCCTCATCTTGCTGATGCTCAAAGCCACCTGCTGAGTGCCTCTGAGTGGGTTTGGGGTGCAGGGCAGGGCAGGGAGTTCTCCAGGCGGGGGTGGCTTGAGCCCCCCTGTACCCCACAAGCAGCCCCGCAGACAACGGGGAGCCCAGCCTGTCCCTGCCCACAGAACCACCTCTGCTCACCAGGACCTGAGCCCAGAGGAAACCCCAACTTCAGCCCAAACCAGACCTTCTCCTCAGCCTTGGTTTGCCAGGATTTACAGTGAAATCCACCCACCCCCCCTCTGCCAGCACCAGCATGATGAGCCCTGGCAACCAGCACTGTATCTTCCAGTCCTGGCAGTATGGATCTACATACAGTTCCATACCACCCTGGGACCCAACTCTGCCCCGTGGCCCTAGTAAAAGCCCCAGCCCCCAAAGAGTCACAACCTCTTGCTGCCCAGGTACCCCGGGGGGGGACCTGTTCCTCCCAGCCCCTCTCTCCCACCAAACCAGCCTGCCCGGAATCCCGGCCCAGGGGTTCACACCCCATCGCTGTGAGCACAGACCTGAGAGTCAGATAAACAGTCAGGCTCATGCTCCACCAAAGGTGGAGGAAAACCTTCCTCTGACTCCTCTGCCTGCCTGCCCGGCCTCCTTCTCCTGCCCGTTCCCTGTGCTGCAGTTTCCCTGCCTGCAGACCCGTGTCCCATGGGGGTGTGATGGGGGAGGGGGGCAGCCACAGGGATGTGGCCAGCAGAAAGTAACAACACCCCCCACCCCAATTCTGGCCCTTCCTTGAGACCCCAATGCCACTGCAGGAAGGGATGTCTAGGCTCAGGTGACACTGGGAGAGGAGAGCTTACAGCAGCGAGGTGCTCCCCATTTCTTGCCAGGAGCGCAGGATACAGGGATGCTTCTTTCCCCCAGGGTCCGCAGTGCCTTGGCAAACCCCTTGCCTCTCCAGGATGCATCCCCCCCACCGGGCTCCTCCTCCTCCTCTCCAGGTGGATGGATTCTGCCAGAAGCTGTAACAGGTAACTGCTAACGAAGGGTGCCTCATTAACGTGTGCCTCAGAAACACCCTCATGTCCTTTCTTCCTCCAAATGCTGGGCCGCCCCTCCGCTCAGCGGTGACCTGGCCAAAAGAGTGCCCCGCACCCTGGCTTTACAAGTCGCAGCTCAGTGCAGGCTCAGGGAGCATCTTTCAGTCCAAAGCCCTCAAATGGCCCCCTCCAGGGGTCAGCTCTCCTAAAAAAAAGCCACCGTCGCTGCCCACAAGGTATTTTTGAGCAGGCAGGAAAGGAGGCAAAAATCACATTCAAACTTTGGTGAATGTAAGCAGAAAGCTGGGGTTAAGGCTCAGCAGAGAGCCTGAGTGGTTTTCGTGTCCACCGGCAGCATCTACGGGCAGACGGCCGCCGTGTGCGGGAGGGAAATGCTGCGCAGGGTTCTTTCCACCCCGCCTGGAGTTCGGGATGCTGCTTCCCCCGCGGCTGCCGGCACGGCCCTGCGGGGCTTCGGGCTGCGCTCAGCCCTTGCCAGGGGGGAGCCGCGGGCAGGAGGAGGGAGGGAGCGGGGTGAGAAGGAGAGATGAAGCATGGGCCTGATGGGGAGAGGGTGTGAATGAGCCCCCCCCCAGCACTGTCTGCGAGTATGCAGCAAGAAACCTCCTCCCCTTCCCGAACTGTCTCCTCTCTCCGTATGACGCAGGTGCCAAGAGCCAAATTTCTTTAACCTCATTCCAGCAACAAAAGGAACTTGCAGAAAGTGCAGGCAGTCTTTGCCCCCTTCTCCCCCCCCAGAAAACACCACCACCCCACCTTCCCGCGCACAACCCCCCGTGGCCGGGCCGGGGAGACGCCGTACCGCGGAGGGGGAACCGCGGGTCCCTTCCCACCGCCGCTTCCCTCCGCGCCCAACTCCGCGCCTCGTTGCCCGGCCGCGGGGGTGGAGGGGTGCGGGGGGACACACGGACACATACAGGAGCACAGACGGCCGGGGGCTGGGGCGCGGCCGCCCGCGGGGCCGGGATGCGCAGAGAAGCGGAGCGCGGAGCCCGGAGCGCGGCTGCCGGCGGA
>JAVJGG010000090.1:32110359-32160412 GCA_035590195.1 Aviceda cuculoides
CATTCAAGGTCAGGTTGGACGGGGCTCTGAGCAATCTGATGTAGTTGAAGATGTCCCTGCTCATGGTCAGGGGCTTGCACTAGATGACCTTCGTCCCCTTCAACCCAAACCATTCTGTGATTCTATAACCCCACACAACAAAGTTTGGGTCTTGCCCTTCCCTTCAAAGTTTAATTAAGTCACTCGTCTGGGGGGGGGGGATTTCCTACACAGCTGGGAGGTTGGGGTATGCAATCGCACATCACTGTCTGGACAAGGGAACAGCTGCCTGGGGAGGCGAGGGCAGCAGCCTCAGCCCCAACAGGGGGCTGAGGACCCTCCTCACTCTGGTCCCTCTTAGAGGGTCACACCCAGCTCTCTTTCCAAGCAAGATGGAGAAAGAGAGCCATGTCGGCATTATACGTTGCCTCCAACCAGCCATCAGACCGTGAGGAAGTGGAAGAATAAACGGTCAAGCCAGCAGTAGGTATTTTTACACCCATCCTTACTTAAGTTGGTTAAAAAGACCTGAGTTCAGCACTCCCCACTGTTTCTGTACAGCCAGAGACTGGCCTCACCAAGAACATGAAAAACAAGCCTCCATCCCCAGTGGTCGCTGCCTCAAATACAGCCAGGAGAAATTTTTAATCAGATTCTCTCCTTGCAGGTTGAAAGCCACTGAAGCCATTTGTGAATTCCTGACAAATTCACCCAATTACCATCCCTCAGCCAAAATAATGCAGAAAAGATGCCGGAGAGGCTGTAATGTTGTATTTTAACATCTTTGGAGTGCTCTAATTCCTTTCAATATCAGAACCTACCTGAATATTCAAAGTAATAAGCTTCCAAAAGCTTTTTTGCTCAACGATGAGTAGCATTGCTGATGGTAGAAGGTTTTTTTTTTTTTGCCAGTTGAGCTGGTGAACCAAGGTTGGAAAGAGCAATTCAGTCTAATTCTGCATACAACTTTAGACACAGATTCCACAGGTGGCTCAAACATTTCCCTGGCAAGCTGCTCAATCAGCTGAGAGACTCCCATCCTGATAAGTTAAACCAGACCTTCCTTAGTCACCGTAACAGGGTGGCCCTAAAAGTATCCATGACTCCAGAGATATGATTTCATTTTCCAATTTCCCCACATTGCTTTGGGTAAATTGTCTGAAGTACCTCCTACCTCCATAAAACGGAAGCTCACTGAGAGATGTAAAGCCCATTAATAACGGTGAGATGCTTCAGCTCTGTAGGTAAGTGCCCATTTAGATGTATAGGGGGTCATATACCTGCACCTACGCACACAGACATCCTACACGGGGTCAAACCCACAGCTCCAAGGGAGTAGGCAGTGTTTTTTGATGGCCTCAGACACCAGAGCTAACTGCACCTGGTTGACCTACACCCAATGGGTGCCACCAGTAAGGTGGCACGCAACTTTCCCAACTATAATGGAAAAGCCTGAGTTGGAAATGAGGTATCTCAGCTGCAAGAAAATTCCCTCTTTGGTTTTACAGATGTACCAGCAAGAAAAAAGCCATGTTCCTTGGACCACGCCAGTGGAAAAAAACCTGAGAAGCCATATGCAAGCAATACATTGAAATAGCTGCTCAGGCCCTTGTTGTGATGGGCAAAAGGACCTGGCTGGGTCCTGCCTCGTATGCTGAAATCACGGCAGCTGGAGAAGAGGAGGTCATTGCTCTCCTTCGCCTTCCTGCCACAGTGGCAAGCTTGCAAGTCAAAGTCAGGGGCAACATCCTCAAAAGTCATGGCATTTTGACCACGACCATGCATGAAGGAGAGGCTTCTTGCTGAAGTCCCTAGGGACAGGGTGGCTGGGCATAAAACCGGGGTGCTTTAATTCCCATGGTAGTGAAGGTGCAAGGAAAAAGCAGGGTTAAACAGGGCCCAAAGCTGTCACTGCCTGCCTAAGAGGATGCTTAATGAAACCTGTGGTGCAGCTGAGGAGCAACACACAAAATCCCTTGCTCTTAAACATACCTCAGAGCAAAATACACCCCCAAAATGGGAAACTTGCTTGTTCTGTAGCCAACACAAGAGGTTTTCCAAGGGACACCTCTGGAGGGGAAAGCATGTGGCTTGCATGAGGCATGGATGGTCTGAAGAGGTCCCTGGGGATGACTCTGGGGAAAACTAGAGATCCTCATTTAGAAAAAGTCTTTGGGGAGATAATTTCAAATTCTTCCCCCCCCCTCCATTTTGCTTGTGCTGTTTCCAGCTCTCTGGGACTCTGGGCCATAACCACCCATGTAGCCCAGGCACCCTCACGCTTCCTGAGACTGCCTTGCTGATGACAGTGGGAATCAAACCTCAACCAAACACCCCAGCACTTTCCATCCCTGCAATAACACGATGCATTAGGGAAAAGCACCCTCCAAGTGAACAAGACCTTCTGGACTGGCCTGAAAATCCCAGGATCCCTTCCCTGTGTGGTCTCATTTGGGGAGATGCTCAGCAGCAAGCTGCCGTTGTTTCCATCCCTCCCTTCCTGTCGCTCCTCTCCCAGCACAGTCCTCAAATCACCATCGCACACCCACATCCCTGGGCTTTGAACATCCCTGCTATTTCCCCTGGATGCATGGAGTGATGGTAACTCTGCCTTTGCAGAAGGAGTTTGGGAAATGGCTTTTATTTCTTCTCCCGTCACTGATGTTGGGGATGGCAGCCCTGGGGAGAAGCTCTTACGCAGAGCTACGTCTATGAAGCAAAACTGCCTCTTGGCAGTAGTGATCCTTATATGTGCTCAGAGGAACGAGCCGGGGCTCCCGGCCTGAATTACCAGAAAATTAAACATATGTCTCCATTCACCCAGGCAAGGAATTAGACGTTGATCCGTCCTGATTCCATCTATTTCAATTACAGCTGAGGGCAGGCGCTGCCTTCCCCGCACAGAGACCCTGGTAAGGCTGAATAGCCCTAGAGAGGTCTCCAGCCCACAGGGCTTTTCCTGGGCAGGGGACCACCCCAGGCACTACAGCCCCAGTGAGCCCCATGAGGGGGATGCTCAGGGCGCTGGGGGGATGCTCAGGGCTGTGGGGGGATGCTCGGGGCTGGAGTGGGGGGGATGCTTGGGGCCATGAGGCAGATTCTTGGGTCCCTGGGGGGATTCTTGGGGCCCTGCGGTGGGTGCTTGAGGGCCTGTGGTGGATGCGTGGGGCCCTGGGAGGATGCTCAGGGCCCTCGGATGGATGCTTAAGGCCATGGGTGAAAGCTCGGGACCTGAGGGGGGATGCTTGGGGCTCTCAGGGGATGCTCAGAGCCCTGGGGGGCTGACAGCACCCCAAGTCACTTCCCCAGGAACCTGCAGCACACACAGGGCTGCGGGTCCGGGAATAATGAGAGGGAGCATACTGTAAACCAGGAGCGACATTAAAAAGGTTTGACTGTAATCACGAAAGCAATAAACCCAAATCTTTAAATCCATCTATTATCCTACAAGCAAAGTCCCCAAATTATCTGCTACCATGCAATGGCTGAATGAAAGCAAGCACTGGCAGGGGTGCAGAGAACGGCGGCGGAGCCAGAAAACAGCCCTGCAAAATGGATGCAAGCTTTATGGCAAGGCAGCCCAGATGCTTTATCGGTCCATATCACCAAGACTTCAATCCTCCTGGTGATAGGCAGGGAAAGCCAGTCCCCAGTTCGCTGCAGAGAGCTCCCTTAGAGCAGGGTTTGTGTTTCTGAGGGAAAGGAGAAACACCTTGAAATGCTCCAGCAGTGGGAAATGCAGGCAAGCCCGAGTGGGAGATGTGCTGGCTGCTACAACCTGTGCTGCCCATGAGGGTGTCTCCATCTTTGACCTTGCTGGCGAGAAGCAAATGGCCTTGCTGTGAAGCCAGGGGAAGTTCATCTTTTTAATGACAAAACAGTTTGTCTAACGTTTCATATGAGAATAATAAATATTAATATTATAGTATGACATTGCTGTGGAGTCCAACTACTGCAGCAGGTGGGTTGAGCTGACATGGCTGTATGTACAACACTCATTAGGAGAGGAGACCTTTCCGAAACATCCAATAAACCCATGCTTAGGGATCACCGGGAGTACACGAGAAACCGAATGGATTTTTTCATTTCACATTTTAAGGAAGCACACAGCTTTGCTGCCTAGAGCACGGAGATGTGTCGCTCATTGTGAGAGGCGCTGAGGATGGGGCACCTCCTGGCTCTAAGTGTTGGTCATGTCCATCCTTCTCCATCCCAGCCCTCCAAGAGCCTCCCTGGGAGAGCCCCAGGAGAAGACTGTCACCCACTGGGCAGCGCTGAGGTTGGCTGCCACTGCTGGGGGGAAGTGGCTGTAAAGCCATGCTTCATCCTTGGGTTTCAGGGCACTGCTGTCAGCAATTTCCCTGCTCCTCCCCAGCATTGGCTACGTCTCAGTGCGTTCAACGGCCCCTAAAGGCAGTAAAGCACCTGGGATGGAGGTGTTGCCGTGACGGAAGAAGCCACGCTCTTTATTTCACCCTGATCTACAGTTGGATGAGTTGCTTTCCTGCTGACCTGTGCTCAGACCCATCCCCAAATACCTCTTCATCCCATTTGAGATGGCCCGTGCTTGGACCCATGGGCCATAGAGGGAGTGGGGGGAGAGGTGCCACCCTGCAAGGGCTTCTCCGAGGGTCCCTCTTGGAGCTCAGCCCCCAGCGAGGGGCTTTGCACCTGAGCCGGGCTGGCAGTGCTATGGGGCAGCACTATGGGGCAGTACGTTGCCCTGATGGCAGGGAGCTTTGCCATGGTGCTGTCACCCCGCAGCCTCAAAACACCTTGCAAACTTGGAAAGCAACTAGTGGCACCTGTGCTAACCAGGACAGGGACACCAGCCGGCCCGGCAGGCAGGTAGCGGGCAGCAGCAGGGCATTTGGGCAGGCAGGGTATGATGAGCAGGCAGGGACCGAGACCTGGCACTGGGTTGAGCATCTCCTCTGCTAGCCAGATGCAACCCAACCTCTTCAGTGCACTGAAGTTCTCGCCGGCAAAGCAAGCTGGAGATCTCCCCCAGCTCCCAGCTGCTCTCATCCTGGCAAAGCACGATGATTCCCAGCTTTGCAAATCACACTGGGTGCTTTGGGGCATTGCCTTCAATTTTTTCCTCCCCCTCCGTGCCCCTGCTCGCAGCAGAAGGTGCAGCAGTCAGGCCACCCTTAGCTGCTCAGAAATACCTGGAGCAGCCAGGTACCCTCCCCGGTTGGGTGGCACCAATTTGGTTTTTCTCCCTCTCTCCACCTGTCTGGGGTAAGCAATACCGATGCTAACAGTTCATCATCATTAAAGCACTTGCGCTGCAATGAGCCCTTGCTTTCTCATCTGTCAGTGGTGCTGGCCATGCAGAGAGCATCTCCATTGCCGGAATAAATAGCCCTTAAATGTGGAGGCAAGAGGGAAACAGCCTCTGGGGGCTCAGAGTGGTGAAGTGGTATGCAGTGGTGAAGCCCCCTGAAACCTCTTTTCCAAAAGCCTTCCCCCAAATCCCCCGCCTCCCCAGGCAGCAGCACTGACTTACCAGCCAGCACTGCTGAAACCAATGGCTTTGCACAACCGCAACAAGAGGCTTTGCCCGCTCGCAGACAGACAAATAGCTATGTACACAGCCATGGGGAAAACAGGTACCCAGAGGATGTTGGTCCAAGGACCGTGTTAAATGCAAGGGTTTAAACCCTGATTTTTATTGCAAACAAGTGTAATGTGCTCTTGGTGTGATCGCTCATGCAGTGCAGCCAAGTGGGAAGGGTCTCCTTCCCCCCATGCAGGGGGGGCCAACCCGCCCCCCCCAAATTGTCTCCTTACTCCCGCGTGATGCTGGCACCTCAAGGATGCCCCATACCAGGGTCACACGGTGCTGGGGACATCCCCTTGGTGTCTGCACGATGCTGGGCTCCCTCTCCTTCCTCCTCCTCCTCCACCCGGCCCTGTGGGGCAGAGGCAGCTTTCACAGCTCCAGTGGGAATTGCAGCATCCCCCAGTGATGTTGGGCTTTACATGTTCCTGTTTTTTTTTTAAATGCAAAATGCCCTTCAGTACCACTACTGCCACGCACAAGGCTTTTAGATGTCACAGTAGTGTGTTAAAGTAATTAAAACCCATGTTCAGACTTAAAACCTGGTATTAAAACGAAACTCTGGCAGATCCAGTGCTGTACAGCAGACCCACAGCTGCCCCACAGATGAGGCAAAGGAAGGATCTTTAACCCCACGTCTCTGCCTTGGGATAAGGCCGTACCATCCCACCTTTGCCAGAAGGTTGGGCACATCCCAGGTGCTTCCCGTGCCCTCCCAGCTTGCCTGTGCAGACTTGCTTTCCTGCAGAAACCACTACATACCTGGGATTTGCATGGCGGGCAAATTTGTGCCCATTTTACAGCGGGATAAAACTGAGCCCAGAGGTAGCAAGGACAAGGCAGGAATTACCAGGATGGCTCAGCCCTTTGGCCACCCTGAACATCACTTTTGCCAACAGATCCGGGTTGGGGGGGCGCAGCAAGGGCGGCTCACTGGGTCCTGGCAAGCTGGGAGTGGGGGGGGGTGGGGGGAAATTTTTCTGCAAGGAACCAGCACACAAGTAACAGCATTCTGTCACTTGGCTGTGCATAGGTTGTTAGGAAAAAAGGATGATAAAGATAAATGGAGGAGAGCAGAGCATGCCGGCAACCCTTCTCCATCATTCCTTTTCTTCCCTAAGCAGATCAAATTATGACTTGAAATCACTGAATACATATTTTATTATGTGGATAATTTAAAGGATGAGGGTGAGACAGAGAATTCATAAGGTACCGTCATGTTAGAAGACAAAGAGTTCCCATTAATCTCCTAAGGGAAAAAACTGAACAGGAGAAAAGGAGGGGGGGCACAGGTTGTAATCGATGCTGCCCTCTCCTCCTCCTCCTCCTTGTTTTGGGTGAGCTGGGACACACAGGGATGTCTTCTCCACTAACATCGACACATAAGCTGCTCCTTAACACCTCACAAAATAGATGCGGTACTCCCAGCTCTTCCCACTCCCGCCGCCCTTCGCCAGCAACGTAGACCCATCATATCGCATTTAAAGGGCTTGGAAATCAGCTCTCCTCCTCCGTGCAGAGCTTAGGAACAGGGGAGGGAGGTAGGATGCAGCCATACTTTCCCCCCCAGCCCCAGGCACGGCCGCCCCATTTTTCCCCCAGGACTCGCAGCTCCCAGCCCACTGCTCGCCCAGGTCGGGGCCAATGCTGGGGGCAGAGCCATTGCGGTCTGCTGGGCTTTGGCCCATTTCACCCCGGCTCAGGCGCCTGTCTGGCGCCAGCTCGAGCGTGATGCTCTTATGACTTTGAGGGGTCAGCCCTGCTTCGCTTCCCCTCAAACCTCCCTCCCAGCCCCATTAAGTCACGGGTCTCTCTGCACTCTGTAGATCAATGCCAGCTTCAGGATGTTTTTCGGTCACCACGGGACCGGGGAAGAGCTGCTGGGTCTTAATAATTGTTTTAATAATGATCAAGAAACCATATAAAATAAATAACTCTCTATAAAATAACTCCATATATTTTACGGGTAGCTGAGCTGGGGTGGTGAGGGCTTGTCGCTGGAGGCAGCACCCCCAGCATGTGCCTCTGACCTAGGACACTGGCGATGGGACAGGGGCAGCTGGGCTGGGCTGGTGGCTTCAGACCAGCTCCTGCTCAGGTCTAGGAGAATGAGAGGAGTGTGTTTTCCCTCTTAAACACCTAAATGGTTTTATGGGGATTTTGACAAGTCAGATTAAGCACCATAATCAAGACAAACTTGTTGTTTAAATAAGGCCCCTGAGGACAAATCAGAGCTGCTGCACGTTTTCTGTACCCAACCCCGCACATCTCACAAGTGGAGGGACAGGTGGTGGGATGGGGTCACACCTGCAGCATGAGTTGCTCATCCTCCAGCAGTCACTATCCTCACTGCAGGGCCCGGAGAAAGGGACACGTGGGATGGTCCAGCACCTTCACACCTCCATGGCTCAGTCCATCGGGGCTCACGGCTCCCCGCAGCCCCACAGTGTTGGCCAGTCCCCCCTGGGAGGCTCACGATGTCGAGGGGGTTACGACAAGGTAACCTTTAAACGAACGCATTTAATTTCTGAATTAAAAGCCCCTAGGGCTACTCTCCTTCCCAGCAAGTCTTCTGGCACAGAGAGAGAAGGCGGGGAGGGCTGGAAGGGCACATTGGCGCTCGCTGGTTTGGGATTCGCATTGAGTTTGTGCTGTTGGCTTGGTTTCAGCTGTCATATGCTATTACTCACGCCTGCTAAGGATTCACTTCTTTTTTTTTTTTTTTCCCTGAAAGTCTCCAAATTATTTTCCTTGGCTGCCTGAAAAGATTTTAAGAGACTAAGTGACACCATGCTCTGGAGCCCTCAGAAAACCAAAGGGATTTTGGGGAGGATGACGGCGTTAGAGATGCTCATGGAGCTCACACCTGTCTGCTACTAGTGCAATTCTCCAGGTGAAAGCCAGTCCCATTGCTCCCCAGCACCTCATTTGGGGAGTCAAACAACAGCATTGAGGTTAATCTCATCTCCCTGAACAGACCAAGGAGACAGCAATGCCTTTAAGAGAAGGCAAAACTGGGAGAAGAAAAAATCAACCTGCCTCTCTTTGCCTTTGCCGCTGCACAGATCAGAGGATTTGGGCAAGCAGCTATCACAGACAAGATTGTTCTTCCTCCCCACCCCCAGATGAACTGTTTTCCACCGCAGCCTGTAGCAGGCAGGGTGCACACACTCGCTATTCCAGGCAGATTAAAAGAGGCTACGATGGGTACGCGGAGACCTCCTTCACCTGTAAGGTTCTTGAAGCAGGGAGCCCTGTGAGATGTTGCGGTCCTGGAAGAGCTGGAACCACCTTCTCCTCTTGCACCACAGACCAGCCAAGGAAGGTCCATACTTAGTTTTCTTTCTCATCATTTATTTCTAAGAGATCTCAAAAAACTCACTTTTTTGCCTCCCAAGATTTTTTCCTGCTGCTTGATGTTACCGCACAAACTCTTGTCCTCCCTCTGCTGAGTAGCGATGGCCAACCATCAGCCAGAGACAGATTCAAGGTGTTAAGCTGGAAAAATTTGAAACAATTTTTTGGCAAGACCTACTCAACTCAAATGGCTGGTAACACATGGAGCAGAGGAAGAAGTCTTGTTTTAACCCAACCAACCATTTTAATTCATTTATGAAGATGTTAAAGCCCTAGAATGCCCAAATATTGGCTTGTAGTTGAACAGTGATATGGATGAGAAGACCCTCACTTCAAGAACCCATTTGCAGTTCACTCTGAAAGCAAAACTAAAGCAAACTATGTGGCGACTAGGGCTACAAGTACTTCTCTGAAAGGTAGATGCAGGCTCTGGTCCTTATCTGATGAATCCTGCTACAGTTCAATGCTTCGCATGGTCTTAAGCACACCTCCCTGCTAGCCAACCCCCTTGGGTCCTCAGCATTTAAAGCAGGTGACAGTCCTCGAGCTCCTACAGATGCTCCGTAATAACCCTACAGCCCTGACCAAACACAGCACATGGGCTCTGCACTGTGGAGAGGAATGCAAACCCCTTTTGGAGAGCGAGTGAAGAGAATCATAGGGAAGTCTGCTGCCTCCCTAGGGCCTGGGTTAAGGACATCACTAGGAAACTTCCTAGCCTGGTACGGCCCTCGAACTATTACCTAGTACTGCTCTTCCATGTGGGTGGCGATGAAGCCACAACGCATAGCCTTAGGGCACTCAAAAGAGACTTCAGGCCCTTGGGATGGTTGGTAAAGGAACTGGAACACAGGTTATTTTTTCCTTTCCCTCCAGTTGCAGGCAGCAACAGTGGAAGAAACAGTTTACTAAATACATGGCTCCGTGGCTGGTGTCACGGCCACAACTTTAAGTTTTTTGATCATGGGATGGCCTACACAGCACCAGGCTTGCTGGCATCAGATGGGATTTACCTTTCTCAAAGGGGGAAGAGGGTCTTTGCTCAGAAGCTGGCAGGGCTCATTGACAGAGCTTTAAACTAGACTTGAAGGGGGAGGGGGATAATATCAGGCTTGCCTGTGACAAGCTGTGGGATGACATGCCAAGGTTAGAGGGACAGAGTGCTAGCAAGGGCCCTCAGTCTGTTGCTCTGAGACATACCGCCTACACTGGAGCACACCTGAAGTCTTATGGAGATGAGCCAGGAGCTCCTGAGGTAAGAGGAGCCAACAGGGAAACACCAGGGAACCATCTCAAAGGAATTAAGGGGTGTTCCTCCAAGAAGGTGACAAGTCTGACAGCCCAGCTGAAGTGCCTCTACACCAATGCATGCAGCATGGGCAACAAACAGGAGTTGGATGCCACTGTGCTGCTAGAAAGCTACGACCTAGTTGTCATTACTGAAAATTGGTGGAACGAATCCCATGACTGGAGTGCGGCTGTCAACGGCTACAGGCTATTCGGAAGGGACAGATGAGAAAGGAAGGGTGGAGGGGTGGCCCCCTACGTCAAGAAATGGATAGATTGCAAAGAGCTGTCTCTGCAGAATAGCTTATGGGTAAGAATTGGAGACCAAGGCAACAAAGGGCACCTCGTGGTTGGTGTCTACTACACGCCGTCCAATCAAGGGGAGTGCACTGATGAAGCCTTCTTACTCCAGCTACAGGAGGCATTATGCTCACAGGCTCTTGTCCTGCTGGGGGACGTCAACCACTCCAAATCTGCTGGAAAAGTAGCACGGCGAGCTGTAGGTAATCCAGGAGACTCCTGGAATGCATTGAAGATAACTTCTTAAGCCAGGTAATGAACAGTCCTACCAGAGGGGATGGACCTAATGGTCACCAACTCAAGTGAGCTAATCGGTGACGTCAAGGCTGGAGGCAGCCTGGGCTGCAGTGATCACACACTGGTAGAGTTCACAGTCCTGACAGATATGGGACAGGTGAAGAGTAAAGTCAGGACCCTGAATTTTAGGAAAGCACAATTCCAGCTGTTCCAAGGAGTTAGTCAATAGGACCCCCAGGGAAACTGCCCTCGGGGACAAGGGAGCAGAACAGGGCTGGCAGATCTTTAAGGACACTTTCCATAGAGCACAACAGCTCTCGATCCCCAGGTCTAAGAAATCAGGAAAGGAAGGCAAGGGACCATCATGGCTGAGTTGAGACCTGCTGGTCAAACTAAAAGGCAAGAAGGAAATGCGCAGGCAGTGGAAGCAGGGACAGGTGACCTGGGAAGAGTATAGGGCCACTGCCCAGCTGTGTAGGGATGGGGTCAGGAAGGCCAAGGCATAGCTGGAGCTGAACTTGGCAAGGGATGCAGAGTAATATGGGCTTCTACAGGTATGTCAGCCAGAAAAGGAAAGTAAAAGAAAGCGTACCCCCCTTGATGAACAAGACTGGCAAACTGGTAACAACGGACGAGGAGAAGGCTGAGGTACCCAACAACTTTTTTGCCTCAGTCTTCACTGGCAACCTCTCTTCCCACACGTCTCACATGGATGGTCCACAAGGGAGGGACTGAGGGAGCAAAGTCCCTCCCATTGTAAGACAAGGTCAGGTTTGGGACCACCTGAGGAACTTGAACATACGTAAGTCTATGGGACCTGACGAGATGCATCCCAGAGTCCTGCGGGAATTGGCTGATGTAGTTGCCAAGCCACTCTCCATGGTATTTGAAAAGTCAAGGCAGTCAGGTGAAGTCCCTGGTGACTGGAAAAAGGGAAACATTGAACCCATTTTTAAAAAGGGTAGAAAGGAGGACCCTGGGAACTACCAACCTGTCAGCCTCACCTCTGCGCCTGGGATGCTCATGGAACAGATCCTCCTAGAAGCTATGCTAAGACACATGGAAGATGGGGAGGTGATTTGAGACAGCCAGCATGGCTTCACCAAGCGCAAGTATTGCCCCACCAACCTAGTGGCCTTCTATGATGGATTGACTACATCAGCAGATAAGGCAAAAGCTATGGATGTCACCTTTCTGGACTTCTGTAAGGCTTTTGATACGGACCCCCGCAACATCCTTCTCTCTAAACTGGAGAGATACGGATTTGATGGGTGGACTGTTTGGTGGATGAGGAATTGGTTAGACAGTTGCATGCAGAGGGCGGTGGTTAAGGCCTCAATGTCCAGATGGAGATCGGTGACAAGTGGTGTCCCTCAGGGCTCCATATTAGGACCAGTACTGTTCAGTATCTTCAACAATGACATAGGCAGTTGGGATCGAGTGCACCCTCAGCAGGTTTACAGACAACACCAAGCTGAGCAGTGCACTTGCCAGGCCTGAGGGACAGGATGCCATCCAGAGGAACCTGGACAAGCTCGAGAAGTGGGCCCATGTTTACCTCATGAGGTTCAAAAAGGCCAAGTGCAAGGTCCTGCACATGGGTCAGGGCAACCCCCAGTATCAATACAGGCTGGCGGATGAATGGAATGAGAGCAGCCCTCTGGAGAACTTGGGGGTGTTGGCTGACAAGAAGCTCAACATGAGCCAGCAATGTGTATTTGCAGCCCAGAAAGCCAACCATATCCTGGGCTGCATCAAAAGAAGCACTGCTATGATGTTGAGGGAGGTGACTCCGCCCCTCTACTCCGCTCTGGTGAGACCCCACCTGGAGTATTGTGTCCAGCTCTGGAGTCCTCAGCACAGAAGAGACATGGAGCTGTTGGAGCAGGTGCAGAGGGGGGCCACAAAGGTGATCAGGGGACAAGAGCACCTCTCCTATGAAGAAAGGCTGAGAGAGTTGGAGTCATTCAGCCTGGAGAAGAGAAGGCTCTGGGGAGCCCTTATAGCAGCCTTTCAGTACTTAAAGGGGGCCTACGAGAAAGATGGGGACAAACATTTTAGCAGGGCCTGTTGTGATAGGACAAGAGGTAATGGTTTTAAACTAAAGGAGGGTAGATTTAGATTAGATATAAGGAAGAAATTTTTTACGATGAGGGTGGCGAAACACTGGCACAGGTTGCCCAGAGAGGTGGTAGATGCCCCATCCCTGGCAACATTCAAGGTCAGGTTGGACGGGGCTCTGAGCAATCTGATGTAGTTGAAGATGTCCCTGCTCATGGTCAGGGGCTTGGCACTAGATGACCTTGGTCCCCTTCAACTCAAACCATTCTACCATCTTGTGAGGTTGGCCTCAAGAAAAAGAGTCTTTGCAGGCAGCGGCCATAATTTCCCCCATTACTTCTGCTGGACGCCGGGATTAGCACCGCTGCCTGCACACATGGAGCTGCCACACAAGATGATTTCTTCAAAGCAAACGCTGCAGTGAATGGGAACTACTTTGCCCCCGGACTGCTGCAGGTCCTTCCTGGGTGTTTCTGGCCTCCAAAAAGGAGTGAGAAAGGAAAGAGGACTTTTGAGCAAGAAAGGAGCCAGATTTGCCTTTCCAATTATCTGCTGCTGTCATTATGACCTTCCATAGTTAAACAAAATCACCCTAAACAAACAAGGTTCCAGCGCTTGCGTTGAATGCTGGCATTAGCAGTCAACCACACTCACTGCTGAAGAGCCCTGACATATTGATATTAATTTAAATTTCCCCTTGACTTCTTTTTAGCACTGAGGCATGTTCCTCCTACTCTTCTATTAAATGCTTTAAAATTAATTAAAGAGGGTGGCTGGCCAGGCAGCGTTTTAAATTCCCTTTCTCAAAGAAAAATCTGACTCACCCAACACCTCTTGCAGGGACACGAGCACTGGAGGCAAAACCCTTCTGGAGCAGCTTCCGGCCAAGGCCTTTGTAACCCTGTTCTTTCAAAATAAGAAAATGAGAATAAAGACTCTAAGTGCCCACCATCTGCAATTAATTTTTGCAAGGAGAGTGGTTAAGCGCTGGGACAGGTTTCCCAGAGGTACATCCTTGCTTGGTTGAGTTGTGAACATCTCCAAGCCCTAGAGCAACCTCATCCAACTTTAAGGCAAGTGCTGCTCTGGGCAGGGGTTTGGACCAGAGACCTCTGGAGGTCCCTCCCAAACTCAATCACTCCCTGACTCTAAAAAGGCTGAAAACCTCATAGGGACCATTTGTTGAGGAGGCAACCAATTAAAAAAAAATACTGACCAATTGCTGTTAAAAAAAAAGATTATGGTAAGTAATTATATGCAACTGAACATGTCAACTGCAGAGAGTTACCTGAAGGAAAGAAAATTAAGGGGATTAAAATCAGGAGTGTACCACTTGTGACAAAGAGACAAAGACAACTTGTGTTTATGAGCTGCTGTGTTTCTAATTAGGGCCAGGCACCAAATTTGCATTTTATCTTGATTGAAACAGAATGAAAACCAAAAAAACAAAGGCGGCTGATGTTAAACTGTTTTCCCTGTTTAATTCAAGGGGTAACCTTACAGCATTCAAAATAGCACTTTTTTTTCTAAGATCTCAGCTTTGTCAGAGTGATTTCAATTTAAAACACAGAGGACCTTCAAGTGGGGGGAGAGAGGGAATGAGGTCACCTGCCAAGCAGCGGCTGCGCAGCGCAGAGTGGGGGTACAACTGCAGTCACAGCAGCAGCGGCAGCTTGCAAAATTAATTAGTAGGCATCAATAAGCAAGCCAGAGGCTGAGGGAAACCCACACCTGAAGCCAGGGGAAGCAGCAAGAGCTACAGCCATTGCTCCTCACACAGGCCCTGCCTTCAGAGGTGGCTGGCTGGGAAGGATGCTCTGCACAGCCCAGCACAGTCGCCTAGCACAAAACTCTCCTTTTTAAAAATGGAGCAAAATGGAAATCAAGCTAGTGCTCTGTGGGATGTATCAGAGAGCTGCCATTAGGCAGAAGGAACCAATTTTGTTTCCTTCTGCCACAGTGACTCAGGTGACTCATATGACAGAGACCTGCAGGTAGCACCTTGGAGTAGGACACAAGCTAGCACCCCTCTTCTCTCTCCCTTCCTTCTCTCCTCACTCTCACCCCACTGGCATATCAGAAACCATGGAAGAAAAGCAGTATGCAGCATCTGAGGGCCATCCACACCTCTTTTGGAGCTGAGCATCACATTGCTCCCCACTGGACAAGACTCTCCAGAAGTCAACAGCAATTTTGGCATGTCCCACATCCTTCTAGCTTTGAAGGAGCATGTATGTTCCCTATGGCCCCTCTAGAAACGGGCACCAATACTGAATCAAGACAGGATCTGTCCCCAATTCTGTGGTAAGGCTTCATCCCTGCTTCTCTGTTCATATCCCCAAGAGCACCCTTGCTTTTCTTTTCTGCTCTGTGACCAAAGGATGCGAGAAGACCACACAATCCTCCTGGGAAGATCAGAATCAGGCTTTTAATATCTGGAGGACAGGAGACACCTTTCACCTGCCATCAGTTACGGCTCCCTGATGGGTGGCCCCAGACTGCAGCAGGGCCTTGCCTTGCTGACAAGGATAGTGAAGTCCCTGTGGCAATCCCAGCCTCAGAGGCGCAAGGGAGATGCGTACTGCAATGAATGAATGCAGAGATACTCTGTTTGCAAACCGAAACGCTTCCCACAGGTATCACTGTATACATTGCACCTTTGCCACCCACAGCTAGGAAAAGATGCTACGCCCACCAATTCCACTTTCAAGCTTAATGAGTTCTGGCAGCAATCCTGACAGCTCAGCGTGACTGCTACTCACAAAGACTGTCTGCACCTTCTTACCCTCCCCCCTATCCTGCCAACAAAGGAACAACAACTCTTAGCATCATGGTTTATTCCCCCTCCGTATGTACAATTAAGTGTATGCATGACCATTAAAAATAAGGCTACTTATATCATGGCTCTGAAACACATTACAAACCAACTCCATCCACTCTCTTATTACAACATTCAAAACGCTTGGCTTCCATGGTGTGCAGAGAGGGGCAAATGCAACCAGACCACACGGGCAATTAAGTGGTGCAGGGCTTTGGTAAGTGGATCTAAAAAGCTTCCTCCTCTAGCTGAGATAAACACAGCCAGGTCACTGAGAGGGAGATAGTTATCCCACAGTGTCTTGGTGAGGTCAGTCCAGGTCCCAGGCAACTGCAGGTCACCTCGTCTCAGC
Source organism: Aviceda cuculoides (assembly GCA_035590195.1). Classification (NCBI taxonomy): domain Eukaryota; kingdom Metazoa; phylum Chordata; class Aves; order Accipitriformes; family Accipitridae; genus Aviceda; species Aviceda cuculoides. The sequence goes on from JAVJGG010000090.1 coordinate 32,126,317, forward strand.
ACATTGCTGGTGGCAGGCAGCAAAGAGGCCCAGGCTCATGTTGACGAGAGGACAACTTAATCCTCTCCTTTGGAGCTACCCCTTTGGGTTGAGGCAGGGGCATAAGCAGAGGAGGAAGGGGAAGCTGTCATTCTCTTCTTGATGACCAGAGGACTTCAGTCTCCAGAGGTGTCAACCTGGGTAACATTTCTCAACATGTAATGCATCTAAAAAAAAATATTAATAAATGAAAGGAACAACCAAACCATACCATTATGGGATCTCAAAGTGAACTGCTTGCATGTCCAGGTAAGGCTTAGATACTTTCTTTTTCCAGTGGGGATGAAGAACAGTCCAGATGAAAGTAACTGGAAATGTGCAACAGAGGACAGCCCGGTGTGGTCCTGTAAGCTCCCTTCCCAAGTAAATCTGTTCCCGTATGCAACAAGAGAGAATCTTCCAGCTTCACCTTGTGGCTCAATAGATTTTATTATTCCTTTTTGTTTTTTATTTAAAAGAATTTGTTTTCCTATCATAAAAATTAGACAACCATACCACCACCACCAGCAGCAGCAAAGTCTGTGGAGTTAATGTTGATGGCAGACAGTTCACTGGTGTTTCCAGTGTCTCAAACTGTCCTAGAAAGTCCATAAATGGAAAAAACCCAAACATGATGGTTTTGGGGAGGAACAGCAAGGTGGTTTCGGTTTCTTGTCCTGCTGAAGATCCCAGACGAATACTGTAGCATACCAGCAGGGCCAAGTATCTCATGCCTTGAGAGGAAACCCTTCACACCAGCTCCAGTACCTGATTAGTAGGGAAGATGAGACATTTAGACTAGGAATTTATGACATTCATTATCTCCTACATCAGCATATAGGTCACTAGGACAGGACTGACCGTTCCGTCTCCACCCCTTACCCTTTATGCACCAGCATACAATAAATGGGATAAGATTTTGATGCCTGCTTGCACTAGAATAAATTATGGCACGAAGCAAACCCATCTACTGTTGCCTCATTTCCACTCATCCCGATCAACCAGCTCTTAGACATCTTGCAATGGAGATCAGAGATTTTGTCCTCTCAGCCCTCTGTACTCACATGTCCCTTGTCCACGCTAAGATGGTGCAGCAGCCTCTGAAGGCATGGTCTAGAGATGGCAGAAGAAAAGTGACTATGAGGGCTGTCACAGCCTGTATTAACCTGGTTTGGATTTACTAGGGAAAGCTCTAGAGCTTTAGCCCATGGGTACTGCCTGGCATGGCATCTGCCCTCAGATTGGAGTGGGTTTGTGCAAACACTTCCTGGACCATCCCACCTTCAGAGGTGCCAAAGGCAAATGAAAATACCAGACTTCTGACAGCCCTGGCTGTTTGCACATTTCTCTGTCTACCTTCTCATTAAAAAGCAAAGTGCATGAGCAAAACCTCTCTCTCTAATCACTCTCCCGTTGCTGCTGGATTCACTTCAAGGTATCAAAAGCATCTGTGCATTTTGTCCATTTTACTAAGAAGGAAGTGACTGAAGTAATGAGCAACCAATTCCAAAGCCTGCTAAATAAATCACCTACAAATGAGAGGCTACAGCATCACATGCTGCAGCAGCAGGAGTAACCAGGCCACTCATGGCCAAAAAGGAGAAAAAAAATTAAAATCTTGACATGCAGTCAAACACAGACCACTTGGGTCTCTCCTCATTTCTGCTTTTTTTGGTGATTTTTCAGGACCGTTCAGACCAGCAACTCTGGTCTGGCTGCAGAGAGTTGCTATTGTCACAGGGATGCAGGGGGAAATCAGGATGAGGACCTCAGCTTCATGAGAGTGACAATCCAGGGTGTAACTTTGTAAACAGCAAGTAAACCCCTTTATCAGCAGCTACAGAAAGCTGCCAGGGCTCTGGGCTACAAGCCTATGGCATTAACCACCAACCCTCAAAAGCATGGTGGTGGTCAATGCTGCTGTGTACAATTTGGGATGGCATCAGACCTGGGGTTCTCCAGAGGATCAGCACCAGCCTGTGTTTGGGTACTGGTTTTGCTTGGCTGTCTGATAGACACATAAAGAAGGACAAAGTCTTTTCCATATTGCTTGACATTTCATGGATAGAAATACATTGAACAGACACTCTGGAAGACTTTCAATTCAAGTGCTGAAAACCTGGCAAAATGCTGGTGTCTCAGTGCACGGGGAAGGCTGTTGCTTTCACAAAACCCTGCACTGGCAGCTGCTGTCTGTTACAGCCAGTCTGGGCACCTGGAGTAAGCAAAGCGAGGGAACATCCCTGCTCATTTCAAACATTGCTCCAGCCGGCTGCACATCAGGAGCTCCGTTTTCAGCTCTGCTGCACCTTGCATCGGTGGCAGCAGCCAGAGGATGGGCTCTGATTAACACCGGTGAGTTACTGCACAGCCTCCGCTGCCACAAGAACCAGCATGAGCCTGGGGAGATGCTTGTGCCAGACTCTCCATGCTACCAGGTCCCCAAGGAGCAGTGGAGGCACAGTGGGTGCTGGATGGCCACCAGCAGCTTTTCTACACCTTGCTTTAACTGGGTTTCATTGCTGGTATGCCGTCTGCTTGCTCCACCATGTGCCAGAGGCAAATATATCATTTAAATTACAAACTTCTACAGTTGGGATGACCTCCTCTAATGGTTTGTCCTGGCTGTATGGTTTCTCTGACCTTGCTTTTTACTAACCACAGATTCAAGCATTTAAAGAGGAGATGCATGAAATAACTTACCTTAATTGTACCCTGACTGTTAGCAGCAATCAGCACATTGGACTCCTGGAAAAAAAGAAGAGGCACTATCACAATCTGACATTGCTTTTTTTTTTTTTTTAATTTCTTTTTTGGAAGAAGCAGCAGAGAAGAAGCAGCTGTTTTTATCTTAAACATTAGAAGTATATCTAATTTCAAAGGGACTTAACTCTTCCCATTTCCAAGATGCTTCTGAGGCTAAAAGTCTTTTATAAAGTTATATTACCTTAAAGAATTAGAAAGCAATAATCTGTAGTGCTTGTACAGAGCTTTAAATCTCCAAAGCAATTTACAAACATGAATTAATCCTCACAGTCTCCCTGTGAAGTGGGCAAATAATAATAATCATTTTCATCTTTTGGCAGCGTATGGGCAAAGGTCTCCAGTGCCCTAACTAAAGCGACTAATCACCATGACAAAACCTCTCCGGTTCTGAGACCATGCAACCTCTCCCAGAGCCAAGAGGTTTCAGACAAGTAAAACAAAGAAGAGAAGAGATTAGAGAGCAATAGCAGTTTGGAAGGGAAGATAAACAGAGAGGGCTCCAGCCCTGCTTTATTCAGAAAGGCAGCATCTATTTACCTCCTGCTAGTTGATGGGAGTTGCCTTTGGAGATATCCTGGTTGTCTGCAAATTAATGGTCTGCTGCATCAGTCAGGCAACCCCCAGGCAAAAACCGGGGGAGACAGCCCCTGCTCTTGAGATCATGCTACTGATGCAACCAGCAAGTGCAGACACACGCTCCCAAACCAAAATTGTTCAAATGGGGAAATCCAAATAACCTAAAGCACGTAAGTGCTGGGGCACTGGCAACAGCCCTGGAGATGCCAAGGTCGAACCGCTGCTCCCAGACCAGTGTCCTCCATCCGTTTCTGCACCAGCAGTTGTAGTGTATAATGCCAAACCGTCCACCGTGAACCATTTTCTCTAAAAACGGCTGATATCTTCTCAGACACGTTTTTCAATTTCTCTCACTGCTGCTATCCATCCCCAAACTTCCTGTAATTATCCCATCGCTTAACACATGCATTTTTAATAAACTCAGTGACTAGAATACACCCTGCTCCAAAGGGAGCAGGAAGGCAGCTCGACTCAGCCCCAACAGCATTGCACCCTGCCTTGCCATGAGGTTCGGATTTTGCACAGTCACCAGCTCTGAAGCAAAGGGAAAAAAAAATCATTTTCAATGGAAAACCCCACTTATAAGGTAAGAGTAGCCTTGTGATGGACCACTGGGTTAATTGTTATAGATAGATTTGTTCACCCCTGGTACAATCATTAGGGGATTAGTTAAGACTCCTGATATTATCTCACCAATGATCCTCCACGTCAAAGCTCCTGAAAAGAAAGTATACCCTCAAAGGAAGCATATACTCCATTTTCCATTAATTTGGTGGCTGAAAGAGTCTAATCCTGTGAACTACCCAGCTTCTGGTTAACAGCATTAAAATCAAAACCCACCGGGGGAATGCAGATAAAAATGTGATCTGGGGACTAAAACAGGGACCAGGATGCCCAATAGGATTTTGAAGGCAAGGGAGAGGCATGGGCAGCTATCTAGTGTGCAGCACAAGAGACTTGAACTCCTGAGTACAGATGATCCAGGGTTTGAATGATTCCTGTTTGCTCTGTGAGTGATTGGTAATTCATCCTGCTGCTGCAGTCTGCTGGGGTACCACTGTAAATGAACTCTGGTTCAATGAACAGTTTTACCTGCTAAATAAAATAAAAACGCCAGAGGGTAATATACTCTCACTCCCTTGTTCTTCAGAAGCCACTGCTTTTTTTTTTTTCCAGCATGGTCTGGAGCTAATCACCGCTCTGCTGCTTTCAACCACAACCACGAGACACAAACGGGAGCAGACAGCAGCAAAATTAGCACCAAATCTGTCAGCGAACAAACAGTGACTTGCTTGTTAAGGCACTCTAGCACTGCTTCCCCAAGAACACAGCTAAATAACTTGGTTTTAATCCTCTAAAGAAACAATTCTCTTCCTTTCATGTTGCCTGTAAAACAGCTGATATATTCAACACGTTAAACACCTAAGCAAGTCGTGAACTTGCTTAGATCTGCAGGTTTGTAACTCACAACAGCCATGTACACGCTGAACTAATCCTTTTACCAGGACATGTATGAATGGAGTCACAACATCATCAAAAGATAACCACCATGACCACTTAACTGGCAGAATACCTATTTCCCCTACCGCACCACTACAAGTATCTATATATCTCAGGCATGCAAAAAAGGGTATCACCATCCATTGTGGTTGCATGTTCTACTTTACCATAATCACTTGGTGTTTCTATCCAGGCCAAGAAAGTTGAAAGGCTGGCCTTCCTCATCCCCCCCACATTTGTTGTCTGCAGGATCCAGAAACTCCCAAAGCAGAAGCAGGGGATGTGTTGGAGATCCACCCCAACTGAGTATCCTGCTCTGAAGAAATCGGTTATTAAAGTGACCCTTCTATGCATGCACCTCTTCCTATGGGTGGTTAGCCCCTGTAGCCTTTCTTAACAGGAGAGACAGAAGGTGCCACCTGCCTTTGCTAAAACAAGATTGAAGAAAAAAAAAGAACAAACAGAACAAAAATCAAGGGATGAGCATTTACTGCCTGGCAAGCAACAGTGTTTTGTTCCATGTGGCTGCTAATCTCAAGTATTACTGCACCCCAGTGGAAAGCCACCAACTGCGTAACCTGATGAAATGTGGCAACCTCTCCTCTGCACATTAAGGAAGATAAGGAGCAATTGGTAGGAGACATGGTGTGGTGCACTCGGGTCCCCTGCAATGACATAACGTGGCATCTCAACAAGCCAGGGACAGCCATAAAGTTGATGGGAGACAGCTTAAGAGTTTTGGTCCTGTTAAGTCAACAGAAAAGAGCAAGGCTCTGGGGATGTCAAAAGTATGCACCTTCTCATCTCTTGGCATTACATATGAATTTAGAAAGATTAATTGGCAAATTTAGGTGCTTCTCAGAACTCATGTTAAGATTAATATAGGGTGCAGGTCCAGTACTGCTCTAAGATGCTCCAGGGCTGAAGTCCTGTGCTAAGACTTATGAACAGCCTTCCACACATGCCAACTTTTTCCTCGACTGCAGAGATGGTATTATGGGAAGTCCGAAGGACAGTTCCTTGACATTGGGAAGGACTTGACTCCACCACAAATCTTTGTTATTGCCTACAGACTGGACACATATCCACACAAAGGTAGGCATTATGCCAAATTAAGTTGTAAATCAGACCTGAGTGCAAAGACAGACCAGACAGAAACACCTCTGTCCTGAACCTGACACATCCCAATTCTCCTGGATGTGGCACTGGATGAATGCAACTGGTCCACCCACAGGAACTGAGGAGCATTTGCCCTTGGGATTTCTAGGGACTTTCACCGATTGTGCCAAAAGAAGAAATTTCTGCAGCACATTCTTGATAGCAAAGAAAAACAAAATCAAATTTAGGACCTTCCTGAGTAGATGAGATACCTGCTACATTCATCATTCGAAGGAATTATTCACCCGGTGACAGCTGGGCTTTGAAGCACACTGATTTCCTTCCCTCCTAGATGAGCCCTGTATTTGGATGGCCCTGGGGAAGCAATTTGTACAGGGAAGGAAGGGAGAAGGAGGAGAGTCTGGCTGCCTGCTGGTATTCGTGCAAGAGCAATAGGCATTAAGAGAATCAGAAATGCTCTGGATGTTTTGTGAAGCTTGAGGAAACTCAGCTGAACAACTGAAAAGTTGTCAGAGCTGCTTCAGGGCGACAGGGCGTAAAGGACAGCTGAGATTGTAGCTCTTTACTCTTTCTTTACATCTTTGTGCAAGAAAACATTGGTGGAGGGGGGAGGTAGTGGCAGGGGAAACTAAATGAACATCACCCCAGATGGACAGCTGTTCCAACCACACACACATCTCCTTGGAGGGACACACTGATATCCAAGCAGACTCGACTCTACGTAGCAAGAGAAATCTCCAGACAGACCCTCTAGATAAGCTGTAAACCCATCTTCCCAGGAACTGCAAGGCTCATCTCTAGCCATCTCTCTTTACTAATAAAGAGCCACCATGGATGACCACTTGCAGCCGCAGTGCTTCAGGAGTTAAGCACCGCTCTCACCAGCAGGCTCATGCAAAATCACAGCTAAGTATTTTATTGTCTTCCTTTCCTGACACAAAATAGAGAACCTGTCCCAAAGGGGCTCAAAACAGGCATGATGAGCACAAATCACTTGCATGGTTTTTTTTTTCCTTTAATATAATCCTTTGTGAGACCATTCCTCCTCTGTTACCCCACATACATCAATCCTTAAAGTGAAATTCAGAAGCTCACACTGAAGGAAAAGCTGGAGCATGGTCTACACAAGAGGAGGAGCCTGGATGCTGACTTTGAAAGATCTTGGTTCCCCCCTGTTGGGAGTGAAACTGTGAGTCAGAACATTTATATGTGAACATAACCTACGCTTTTATAGTTTGTAAATGCAGTAGTTTTGCTAAAGCTAGTCTTACTAGGAACAGTCAGGTGCTTGAAGGTTGGGAACTGCAGTGGGTAGCTAACCACCACAGCTTTGACCACATAAGCCAACACATAAAAGATGCAGCAGCACTCCTCCGTGCCATTAGCCCAACAAAACTAACCTTTAAACAAACTTATCTGACTGTGTTTCCTGCAAGGCCCATGCTGAGGAAGGAAGAAAGTTTAGCTGAAGGAGAAATGATACAACACAGATTTATTCCAACTTTTGCACTCCTCGCTACCTTCTACAGATACCAGCAACAACACAACAAGCTTAAGAAATTGTTCTGTAGGATTATAAAGATGCCAATGGTGAAGCAAGATGTGTTTCCAAGTTATATGTGCACATGTTCACATGTTGGACTGGAAATCTTACTTGGGACTTTCACCCTATTATAAATAATTACAGGCCATGAAGTTTGTACCTCTCTGTTGTCCCCCCCTTTTCTGCACTAATAAAGCATATTCATGTCAAAACTTCCAGCGCAGTCATCACTGAGGTAAGTGTGAATTTTCTGGATTTTCAGCTAGGTTTGTTCTACGGATTCACAGTTAGGATTCTTAAAGATCTTATTTTAAATTAACAACTTCTCACCTTCCCACCCCAGCAGACGTTTTTGCTAACGAATGGCTGGTTCGTCAGCAATGCTCTTTCAAGCAGACGGACTTGCTGCCAGAGAACCCTGAGCACTTACTCAAAGGAACTGGAGCCTAATTAAGCAAAGTTGTTGATTCAATGGGAAAATATACCGGGTGAGAAAGCTTGCACTCAAGTAGCCATTGTCTTATGTTATTCATAGGCAGAATAAGAGTTTATAGTTGAACTAAATCTAGTGCTGTTTGTACATAAAGCCCTTTACGTAATGCTACTCAGTCCTTACTGAAGATGGCAACTATTACTCAGGTGCTGGCTTTTAGGGCTGAGCAGCAGACCATCCGCAAAACGTATTTCACAGAAATTTTTCCATTGATGTCATGCGCAAAGTCTTTTCATACATCGAAATATGTGAAAGTGGTTCCCCAATAGACCACCACTGCTCTTCATCTTGTAATTAGCAGATTCTAATGGCTTTTCACTTTAGTTCCCCTGAGACCTGGTTATTTTCTTGTTGTACAACTCAACTCAGCTTTTGTTTTTGAAAAAAAATTACAAAGTCTAACCTAGGAAACACAATGAACCTCCAATGTACAAAAATCAAAAGGTTTTTTAAAGCTAAACTGCTAGATTAGATCTCTTCCCAGCAGGACAATGTGCTGCACGCAGAATTTTATTTTCTTTTTTCCATTGTTGCGATACAATTGTTGCCGATGAAGGGGTGCATGGTGGGATGGTTAAAGTGGTGCACAATCCTCTATCTCCCTGTGTGCCAGAATTTACTTTATACGCCATCGCACTCACCTACCATTAATCCCTTCTGAACAATTTTAAGGGAATGTTTATTGTCTATACCATGAACATCAGGCCCAAGCAGAAATTAATTACTTCTTTAAACCAAGCTATTCTTTCAAGAACGAGGTCTAACATACATAAGATGTTGTACCAAGACATTTCAGAAGCAGCAACACCCATATCTTTAGGTTTTAAAACTGGAACAGAATACGCATGCCTACCTGTGTCTTTTAATCCTTAGAAACTGTATTTTTATCTCATTCTGAAGGTAATTCCTTTGTACACAGAGATAAAGCCTCCTTAGGCTTATCTGGTCCCCCCCCGCAAAAAGCAAAAACTCAAACATCTTTCTTGTCTGTGTTTCCTTCTAGATCCAGCTGCAAATACACAATCTTCTGTGTTTTTTAGTTTATAAATGCTATACAATTACACCCACACAGCATAATAAAGATATTTTCTTAACACATTAACCCACAGATCTGCAGATGACAGCACTCCTTTGGCTTGCTTTCTAGAGAAAGACTTGCCTACAATCATATGCACACATGTATAGTTTCTTCTCACGTAGGAATTCATGGACATACTATAAAGGCAAAAAAACCTTTCAAACAAATTAGGGTTTTCATCATCCTACATCATGCAGAGTTTGCAGCTTCTGCACGAGATGAAGCATGTCTCGCTAGGAAACATGCGCAGGTAGAAATTCAACATCTCCTTGAATCCCCCCCCTCATTTTTCTGCAATTCCAGACTTTAACCTCTGTACCAGGGATGCTTTTATCAAGTTTTCTGACACTTCCACATCTGGTATTTTCTAATCGCGACTCAGTACGTGAATAAATCCCTCTCTCCTGCTCCCTGAAGAAACAGTCTTCTCATTTTTGGATTTTACACTTAATGCATTTTTCTACTCCTATTCAGACCAAACTCAGCACAAGAAGATGCTGTATAACTGGCAGCTTATTTACTATCATCTATACCCAGGTCTCTGTATTCACAGTACATGGGTGCCCAGAGGAAAAGTCCAAGGCTTGCTCCAATGACACACTCAAGTAAGTAGTAAGCTATCTCTCAGCCAAGTGAGAAATCACTTTTTCTTAGCATGACCCTTCTTTTCAGCATGTAGCTCTCAAGAAAACAAGATCAGCAAGGCAACTGAAGACCAGGCTAGAAGAAAATAGAAGTATGCACGTGTATGGTGCTGCACACAGGCACCAATTTGCTCATTTCTACACTGTCTTCTGAATTCAGGATGGAAACGGAGGCCAATGACACTGAAGGAAAGAGGGCAAAGAAAGCTCTGCAAAGGCAGGAAAACCAGCCAGCAAAGCCCGCCCCAGGAACCACTGACGTATTACAGGCGACTGCCTCTGTAATTTAGTCATTCTGGAACAAAACTGGTTTTGATGAGCACCTAATTTATTTAGAATTCAAGATGAGAATAACTCATCAGACACTTATTATTCTGCATTTACTGCAAAGTGAAGTACACAGCTCTAACAGCTGTTGCGCACTCCTCATCAGGCAAGGTAGGGAGACCTATGTTAAAACCAAATTATGTTGTCATTAACCCCCTTTCCCCAAATGGCAAGTCATGTCCTCTGCATATGGGAAGATGAAGCTCCACTGCCCTGCACTCCCTCTGCCAATACATATTCCTCCTTCTACTGTTTGTTGCAGTCAGTCATTACATAATGCTGGAGATAATGCATTTAATCTCTCCCTAGCCAAAGGAGCATGCTGCCCTGCCCATCAGTGCTGTATGTGGCAAAACCAAGCCCCCAGGTGCTATCATTACTATTGCTATCAGTGGTGCTTATGCCTCCCTTCCAAACCCTCATCAGAAACAAAATGTGCGAGCTGAAGAAACAGCCACCAATCTGCATGAGATTATTCAGAAATGTGACCTAAATCTGGCAGTTTTAGATTTTGATTTTGCACAGACCATTGGCAAACCATCAGGGATCAGGAGCCATAAACAGAAATCAGTAGAATATGAAAAGCCTTTTCAGTCCAAGCTACCCCACATTAGACAGACAAGCAGTCCACCCTACAAGCACAGCCTACCATGAGTGCTACACAGCCCAGTCCTGAAGCACAGCAAGGACCACCACTCTCAGCTGCAACGGGAAGGAACAGATGCTGGTGGGAAACTCCTGAGAGATGGTAAAAGACATCCTTTCCCATGTGTCTCAGCTCCTCGGTCCTCTTTAATTTAAAACACACTCCTTGCCCTACTGTGAAGGGCAAACTCCATTTTGTTTAAGCCCTGCTTCATGTTTAGTTGGTTCTCTTAAGCCTCTTTCTTTCACACTCACGATGTGTTCCCCCATCTCTCTTATCTTCTCTGTTCTTCCTTCTCCTTTTTGCCAAGTCAGTGCTTTCTCTTCCAACTCAACTGTATCCAACACTCCTCAGTTGCTCAGTTTCCTCTTTCAAATATTCCTCTTCACACTTGAATCAGCAGTTCCCTAGTTTGTGCAAGAACGCTTTCATCTTTCCCAGACCATCTGTCCTATATCCTTTGGGCCTTTTGTATTTGTAAGATCATTGTCCCTTGTGTGGCATCTTTCATCAGAACCCTACTTTCAGCACTCTGCTCCTGAGTTTCAACTGCCTCTTCTACAGCACTGTGTACACTTTTCCATCTCTTTCTCCCTCTCCTTGTGAATCCACCTTTGAAAATACTGCTTACGGAACAGTTTCCTTTTCTTTCCAACCCTTTCACCTCCAACATGCTAGCATCAACACCAATGTGCACATCTTCCTTGGGTTCGGAAATGGAATAGATGGTTAACCTTCCTCCCTGTTCCCAGTATCCAATCAACCAACTACATCTGCTCCCACAGGCCTTCTCTTAGCTCTGTACTTCTAGGTCCCTGAACTCATTACTGCACTAGGATGACATAGCTGTTTCTCTGGTCCCTGCCTGGGCTGTCAACTGCAGCTCATTCCCACATCCACCTCAGAAACATCTGCAAAGATAAAAAAAAAACCAACAGAGGAGAGAGGAACACAAGGAGGCAGAAGCCTTATGGTTAGAGACTGAAACACCATGTTATTTTGTGGGAACAAACCGCTGCTGGGCCAGGTTTCAACAGGAGAAGGTGATCCACATGAGCAGCCTTGCAGATGCACACATGCCCCAGATATCCTTTCTGTCACGCTTTTTCCTGATACACAAGAGCTAATACTGCATATCAGCTGCCGTGCTCAGCTGGAGCACACTCCTCCACAGGCTGACAAATGGTTTCTAAGTTGGGCCAAGAGGCATCACTGCTAGGTGACAATCCTCCTGTGCTCTATGAAGCTCAGCACACCGTTGATGCTGCCAGTGGCTTCCCTGGGACAGGCACTGGAGTTTGGATGCTGTTATTAAATCAATCCCCACATAGAAATACCATGAAATAAGCCATTAGCTGGTCCAGCTCCTGCTTCCCTTCCTCTCCCAGTGCCATTAGTTTCAGTCTCTAAATAGCCAAATGATACAGGCTTAAAATTGACCCAACCACCTTGACATTAATATTTTAAATTATTAAGTCTTAGTTCTCTAATGCCAATAAATCATTTATATGTGCACATTTAATTAACAATCCAATCAGTAAAAACAACTTAGCATGCGCACAGCACATTTTATCAGAGGAACCAAAGATACATTACAACATTAATTAAGTGTAACAAATGCCCTGGTGAGGTAGCGAAGTATTATCCTACTTTGACATGTGGGGAAACCGAGGCAACACACTCAGTAGATCTGCCCAAGGTTAATCCAGATGTTCACAATGAGGCACTGAAGAGAAAAAGCAGGGAGAAATACCATTGAGATTTAACTCTCCTAATAAGCATTCCTTTTCTGAACTGCAGTTTTTACTTATTTGCTGATGAGAAATCGGCTCCAGCTGCATTCCTCTCCCAAACAGACGAGGGGCACAACCCACTGTATCAAGCATGCTAAAAATCAACCCTAAACTGCAACAGCCTAACAGGTGAGGCTGAACACACTGGTTCCAACATGATACCCAGACAAGGGTTTTAAAGAACACTTAATGACCCTTCCCACCCCACAGTTCACACCTATGCACACATCTAAGCCCATGGGATGCAGGACTCTTACCTAGCAGTTATAGGTCCTAGACCTACATCGGTGTCTGGCATCTCTCAAGCACTCCAACAACTCATCCAACCCTTGGGGAGTTTCACACCAGGCTCCCATGCCAGAAGTATGGGAGAAAAGCAAGAAATTCCTGAATGACACTGAGTGCTCACAACACACTGAACAGTTAGGAATCTTGGAAAACATCAGGTGTCTCAATATCCTCACTCTTCTACAAACCCATACTTAAACCAGTCTTTTAGGCCATGCAGAGCCCATCCTGCCATCTCCTCCTCCCTTCCCACACCCAGATGACCCTCACAGTGGTCCCAAACAATGGTGGCACCCACAGAACTGTGGCAGCTTTGAGGACATGCTCCTCTGTGCCCTCAACCTACAGTTCTAGATCCAGCAGCTTTGTTTGCTTCCCCCATTTGGTACAGGTACTGGTTCCTGGGGCTGAGGCTGTAGCTAACGGCCAAATTGATTTGTCCAAAGTATCAGCGATGAGGTTTTTTTTTTGGTAGTGCCTGGCAGACATCTAGAATTCAGTCCAAGAGCCCATACTGGGGCGAGTCCAGCCTTGTTTTCTCCAAAAATCATGAATTCTGCTCTGTATGCAAATTGCATGCTGTGGAAACACTTCAGGTTTCCCAATTATCATGTGATGAAATGTTTCAGACCCAGATGATGCCTACTGTCAGTCCCTTTAATCCAAGTGCCTGCCTCTCAGCAAAGCTGGATGGATTGTCCGAAGTTCTCACTGAAACCTAGAGGAGCCCATCTCCTCAACGTCTTTGGCAACTGGATCTCTATGACTAAGGGACCTGAGCATTGATATGAAGCCTGTCTCATGATGGTAGGATACAGAGCCTTCCTTTTCCAAGCAGAATGACATATAAAGTGTTGCTTACATGGGAATAATCACAAAGTTACCAGTTCCTGCATGGCTCCCAGTCTGAGACAGGTTGTGCAGAAGATTAAATAACACAGAATTCACTTAATTAAAGCAAGAGAGAAAGGCTTGACTAATATTGAGGTATTAAAGGTACCACAGGCTTAAGATAGGGTGGATAAGGCCCCGAACTAACTTCCAGAAAAAGAGGTCTTGCAGCTGTGCAATTGGTGGCAACATGTGCTGACCAGTGCTTAGTGGGACAGGCTAGGAAAAAAAACCTTATTAAACCCCTTACGTGACACTGTCCCCTCAAAGCAGAAGTGGAAGAGCAATTAATGCATTACATTACAACCACAGATGGTGGCAATCAATACAGGAGAATGGCTTAATCATAGGAGATGTCAGGAATGACGAAGGGAGCCAAGCCAAGTTGGGCTGGCTGGGTCAGCAAGAGGGGGATGCTTTGGCAGGGACTCCTGAAACGGTTGATGGACTCAGGAAATCAATTTATTTAAAACTGATAATGGATTCATACTCTGCTACTGTTCATTTTATACAGTTTGGTTGTCAGCTCTCTGGGGCCGGAAGCTGTCACTTGCTGTCTCTTTGGACAACACCTAGTAAATTGGATCTCCTGCCGACTGTAGCTTCTTTGCACCATCCTAATGAAAATCACCTCCACCTCTAAGACTGGCCTGACACACGAGATGCAAAAAAGGGTCACGTTAAAGCAACCTGAATTCTGACATTTAATTTGTATGCTTTAACTGTAATAACATCCCTTGAACATACCCATCCATTTTTAAGTGGGATCCCACCACCAAACCCAAACTCTGATACTACAGTATCCCAAACCAAACAACTTTGAAAGTTCTGGACATATGTTAAAATCCTGGCTGTTTCATTAATGAGTCTTGGAATAATATTGCAGTGGGACTCATGTGCTCAATATCTGCAAAACACATTAACTATTCTGAATGTTTTGCTCATGCCAGCTGGAAAAGAAGGATGAAGGTTTCATTGCATCTGCAAGCCTTCTAATTGTGTTACTGGATGGGCCAGAAGTCTGTCAGCCATGGAAATCAAAGCCTTCATTTCTCTTTAAGCCAGGAATAGTATATTTAATAGCAACAGGAACAGTCATGGGTCTAAGTGTCAGTGCTGAGAATGCTGTCTGGGGTGGGGGTGGTAGGAACAACAGTGTATGTAAGATGCTGCATCTCCAGCTGAGGCTGCAGACAGGGAGAGTAGGGGATTACACATCTGCATGGCGAGCAGAGCTACGGCAGGGGGAAGGGAAGTGAGGCACTGTGGGAGAGCAAAAGTATCTCATCCCTGGAGGTTGGTTCCACCCAAAGGGCTGCAAGCTGCTCGGTGGTTAAGAACAGGAGAGGGAAGGGTACCTGTCTGCAAGGTGTCCCAGCTTGTAGCTGCATAAGCCACTACAGGAAATATATATACACAGATATATATATATATTTATATATATATGTTTCTTGTATTTTCTATGCAACACATAGAAATGTGCCACAGAAGTGAAATCACCAGGACCTGGGGAGATAGAAGAAGGGACCAATTGTTTCTTGCAGAGAAAAATCAAGGCTCAAACGTTAACATTATCATGTGTATAAGCTTCCTGAAATTATACCTATACTAATGCTATTTATAACATATACTTATTTGGGATAGAGGACTTTAATTTAAGGAATGGAAGTTTAATTAAGGTAAAACAAAAGTTTCCATTAATCTTGAAAGAATTCACAACCTGCTGCTCTCCTTCAACATCCAACTCAGCTAATGTTATAATACGATCAAGCGCAACACTATGTACCTGAAACGTCCTGCAATGCGGACAAGGCCAGGCACGCTGTACCAAACCACGTGGCCTTCTCTAGTCTTCAGAAACAGCAAGCTTTCTCTCCTCAAAATAACTGTTTCTAAAATGCCCCGAGTGCAGTGGGCAAACATTTTCACTAGCCAGGGCATGCAGGAAAATTATGAAGTTGAAGTGATGTTGATAACTTGAGATTAGCAATGAAAAATGGCTAAAGCCTACACCTGCAGGCAGCAGGTCCTGATGACATCCAAAACTGCATTTAATGTCACAAGCACAAGTTTACTCTTGAGTAGTAACTAGGTAAAATTCCACTTACACTTAAATCTTCTCCCTGCACATATTCAAGTCCTAGGGTTGAGTTAAAAAAAAAAATTTACTGTCTTCTGTTCCTGTGGTACAGGGTAAACACAAGTAAGAATGGGGCAGCAGAGCTGAGCATCCTCCCCCAGCCAGCAGCACCATCTCCCCTTCACCTACAGCCAAGAAGGGGTTTAGAGCTGGCCTGGTTCATGGTCATCATAGTCTCTGTAAACCCAGTATGACCTTATGCAAAAGAGAGGTGAACTGGACTTTGAGCTGGGTCATGTCTGCAAGGCTGTTTGGAAGAGAGCGCTCTTTTGTTTGTAAACTGAAAGATGCTGAAATCTCTAAAAGAAGGCATGTTGAAGCCCACAAGCCATTTTTGCAAGTCAATTTTCAAAGTAAGGCCACACTGCAAAATATCAGCTTTGATTACCAAAATGTATGGCTGGTATGGAAAAAGACAGTACAGTAAATTGAATTTTAATAAGGTCTAACCGTATATAAAAGGTGACTAACTTCATTAAACAAAACCATACAGAGTACAGATGATACATATGAGGTTGCTTCTCTAATATCCTACTACTGATGCTTTCTCCATTGTATTTATCTGGGGGGGAGAAGGGAGTGGGAAGAGAAGACAGACATGCCTTAAGTATTAAGAATGATGAGAGTACAGCTTTATAGCTTTAGTACAATAAATGCAAAGCATGACATCTTCCCTACTTCGTTCTGCAGAATGAACTATTCAAAAGGTAATAATGAACTCTGCATCATCTAGAGGACTCAATTGCACTCTGCTGCCTGCTTCCCTAATCCCATCCATCTAAAACACTCCCAAATCCAGAAGGACGAGTGATACCAGCAACAAAAATGCACCTGAGAAATCAGAAATCACTGGGTCATTCAGCTGTTGAAAAGCATTTTAGATTTAAAAACAAAGGATGTAAAAAACCCCCAAACCCCCCAAAACCCCACCAAGGACTAAGATTAAAGTCAGAAGAAAAACACAAGATGTCTTTAGACAAGTTCACTGATTGCAAGAGGGGAAAAAAAGAAATCCAAACTTGACACACAGCTCTTACTAGAGAGAAATTCCCTATTCTTTCATTCACTTTACACTTTCCCCCTCCTCGACTTGCTCATTCACCTCCCTGCAACTAACCCTCCCCCCCTAAAGAATACCAGGAGGTAGCCCCTGAATTCTAATTGTGTTTGCTATTCTACTAAATTCCATAGATTTAAATGGGCAAAATTAGCAGGACTTGCCTAACAGGCATTCTCCACAATACAAAATGAAAAGTCACCTGAAGCTCTAGATGGGCTTTCTTTTGTTTATGGCCTTTAAATAATTCAGAGAGAGGAGTTGTCAAGCTGAATCTACAAAGCTCCCTTGACTTTGGACTTACACTATTAGACTGCCTGCCTATTGTTTATAAAGACAAAAAGGAAAACATTACAGGATCATATGTCTGCATGGGAGAGGAGTCAAGGACTAGAAGAACAAGGGCTGTCAGGACAGATGTCATAAAAAAAAAAAAACAGATGGGAAAGCAAAGGTAGGCAATAGGTAAAATACCTCTTGCAAAGCAGCAAGAGCAAGTTGCCAGTTTAGTTGTGCTGTAAATAAATAACACTAGCAGTTTCTCGTGTAATATGATGTCATTCTTTAAAAAGGAAAACCCCAAATGCAAATGGTAACTTTAATTAGCAATTAAAAGCACAACTTCCCAGCTATGCAGCTGTAGCCACCTGTCCCAGATCTGTCTCACTTCTGCAAACCAGTGACAGTCATCAGGCAGTAGGCCAGCACTTAATAATCACTCCAAACCTCAGAGAGCACAATTCATCCTTTCTCTCTTTCTTCCTTTTATTTTCTGGGCTCTTTGGGCAGGCAAAGATTTACTAGGTCCTGTCTGGGGAAACCAGCAAACTACAGGCGATGGCCCTTGGTATCTCATGGAGCTCACACACTCCAAGGTGCCTTTTAGATTTTTTTTTGTGTGTGTGTGTTTTTTGTTTGTTTGTTTGGTTTTTTTTGAAATTACTCTGGGGCATGCATGGCTTTGATGGGGTTTTGCACAGTCATTTTCAATCAAAGCTGCAAACCTGGCTTTACACAAATGACTTTCTTGAAGCAGCAAGAAGAATTGAGAGGGAAGGGGAACCTCAGGACGTGCAGCCCTGCTCCACCCATGCCTGTCTCTCCAGCCAGAACATAATCGCCTCTACAGCCAGTTTGCTAAACCTAATGAGGACTTAAAAAAAAAAAAAAAAAAAAAAAGGCATTTTAATACAGAACCTGATAACTATGACTATAGCCTTGCTTTAAACTACCAAGCTGAATTAACTCCCAGTAACTATACTTAGCTCTGGACGCTGCAGACAAAACCCTGCCCAAGGGCTGTCCCCGCCTGGTGGGACATCGCAGCTGGGCAGCTAAGTGGCTACCGAGGACGCTGCAGGAGCTGTCTTGGCATATTACGGGATAATACACATGTATGGAGAGGAACGATCTGCTTTAGTTGGCTCTCCTAAAGCAGACAGAGACCTCCACTTTGCTCTAGGAAGACTGCAACGGTGGACAAAACCTGTTTCTTTTGCCCACGACTGGTCCCAACTGGTCCCAGCAGCTTCCAGTCCTACAAAATTTCATGATTAAACCAGCCTTTTATTACACTGTCTTTTATCCCCAGCTTCTGACCGTATCAAATCCTAAATGAAACATGATGTAACGCATGCAAATAAGCTGAAGAAAAGAGGATTCAAATAATAGGAAAATATCATTAAGTGGGAAAGTTTAACTCAGAAGGTCAAAATCATTCTAGCCAGAAGAAAGAGATGCTGCATGGGGCATGCATGCACACCCAATGGCCTGAAATGCGGTACCCATGGCTCTTTTCTTACTTGCTCGGTGACTGCCAGCTAACAGCAGAGCCTGAAGCTGCAGTGCTGTTAATAAGTCCCTAAATCTCCTGGCCTTGAATACGCTCCTAAACTCCAGGGAACAGCTTGCCAACAGTGTGCTGCCTGCCAGCACCCCTACAGCAAGGCCATTAAACATCAAGCTGCTTTGCCCCCCCCCCTTTTTTTTTTTTAAAAATTGTAAACATGGTATGTGCATCCGAAATAAGTACTGCCAGCTCCTAAACATTACTGATCATAGCCCGCTCTCAGATAGGAGTCCTGAAATGAATTGAGGGGCTGTCAAGCTCACACATCACAGCCTGGAAATCCCTGAATTAGATGCTTCCCCTGGTGCTCTCTCCTTGGCCCTCTGAAAGGGTGAAAACCAGATGACACCCTTACTCCATTCTAGACTGTAACTGGAGATTTAGGACAACCTGACGGCTCTACACACTTCCCACTGGAAAACAGAAGATTAAAGAAAAAGACATTAATTTTTAAAAGCAGTTTTGTTGTTGGTATCACTGCATTGGCAGCGAGCACTAGGGGCTGACAGCAGCAAAGGGGAGCGAGGGATTGCGCTGTGGCTCTGCCAGACACACTGCCCAACGGGCTTGGGTAGCTGGAGCCTAAGCTTGTCCTTCTCTGGTTTCCCAAAGAGGAAACAAAGCTGCACTAAGGTACTTAATTTTCCATCCTGGCCACTCCACAAACCCAGCAGTGGCTCAGTTAATAGCAAACCTTTAAGCCATCAGAGGCTTTTTGCAGGTGGAGTGAGCCCTTCTTATTGCATACCAAAATAATTTCTAGCTAATATACTACACAGATTTAACCCATTCCATACAACACCTCTTAACTTTATTCCAAAAAATCAGAAAGCATTTTACTTTCTAATGAGCCAGCAAATGAGGAAAAAAGCATCCTTCTTCATATGATGTACTCGCAAGCAGCCCTCACACACTCGTGATTTCTCAGCACTGCGAGACCAAAAAAGGCTTTCAATAAAGTGAGATCTGGGTAATGTTCTACACATCACTGTTTAAGGACAATTCAATCATCTTTGTTCTGGATTAAGCCTTGCTCCCGATTAATCTTAACAGAGCAATGAATAGGAAATTCACGACTCGGAAAGTAGGCAGATTTTATCTTTAAACCCAATTCACAAGTAAAATCATCTCTCTTACAATGGATAATTCTGCTACTGTTCAAGTTATTTTCACACAGTGGGTATAAAAAAATTATCTCTAGATATCTCAAATTGAAATGACTGTTTTTAACACTCCTTGTCATTTTGAATGCATGCAAAGACTAACAATACTGTATCAAAAAGAAGAGCTCGACAATCAAGAAATCCATTAAGCCACCAACAACACTAATAGCAAAAAAGGAAGTTTAAAAAGACTCAACTATATAAAGAAAAAAAATCATGTCATTTTCCTACTGGGATTATAGGAGTGAACAAAACTCCTTGTGTTGTGACAGAGTACCTCTGATTTTATAATATCCTTCAGCTACATAAATATTAGAATACAAACCCAAGCTCTGCTGACAAAGGGTGAGGGAAGACAAACACACACTTCTGGCATTTGACTTTTTGTAGCTAATCTGCTTCACTCTCCCTCGATTTTAGATATTCTTTCTGAAGAGATACTGCTGTTGACTCACTCCTTAACAGACACCAGAGAGCCAAAGCTGGACTATGCAGCAGGTACCCCCTGCTTTCCTCTTGGCTTGACGAGGCCTCAAACGTTTCAGAGCAGAGATGGTGAGAAATACAGGACAAAATACAGTGGGTATAAGAGAATAAAAATAACTGTCCTCTGTCAGGACTACACACAACTTATTTCTTGTCACAGCAAACTCTTGTGTACTATTACAATCATCAGCAGAAAAGCTCCCGTGAAGAATCTCTGATCATCTACTGCCCTAGCTATTGCTTACAAGGAAGAAATAAGTGATAGTATAAAGAAATGCCCTCTAAAAAAAAAATAATAGCCACACACACAGCACATACACAGCATGCATTTGTCTGGATAAGGAGAGACAGAGACGATGGGGCTTGGCATGTATCACATTCATTACTTCATTAACTTTGATCTGTCGTGACCTGGGCTCAAATTCCACATTCATATGTTATCTGAAATTAATACAGAAGCCCCAGCCTGGCCGACAATGCACTTGTCTGCATCATAAACTCACCTCAAACCTGCTCACAAAGGAAAACAATGGGAACTTCAAAAATCTGTACAAAAATGAGTTCTCACAGCTCCCCTCCCCACTGCAGCATAGGCAATTCCCAGGTTCACAACGAATAGCAAAAGCCAAAGATTTAGTGTTTGTGGTGGGCTTACAAGGAGGAGACTGTCCTTGTCTCCACTTCCATGCTCAGACAGCTCTGCTCTCGGGGAAAAAGCAAGGAGCTTTATGATGGGAATAAGAGGTATGGCTGCAGAGGATGGCCAAGAAACACAGCGAGGGTCTAAGTTTGCATTCAAGGATACACTGGGAAAGCAGCAGAGGCCAAATTGCGTCCCTTCACCCTGCAACCACACATCTAGCCAAACATTTACCTAAAAGAAATCTCCAAAGCGGTATTTTTCTTATACAAACATCTCAGCATCAGCAGAGTGATTTTTCACAGTTTAGATCTTTATTTACTTTTGGCAAGGTAAATATATATATATTCTTAAGTTTTGAAACAAAGAAACTCCCAAGCTCCCAGTGCAGGCTGCTGCCTGCTGTAACACTAGAAGAAAAGTTTCACAAGCTGCTAACGCCTATTTTACTTCAGATTTTCATGCATTTCCCAACAATTTAAATTTCTTCTGCACTGTGAAGCCAAGCATGAACCTAACGAAAACAGAAAGCTGACAGTGAGATGAATCCTTTTGTACTAAATAAGGACATTTGTATTTCACTTCCAGCTCATTTTCTCTCCTTTTTTTTTTTTTTTTTTTTCCTTTACTCCTGCTGGCCCAAATTTATCTTTCCAAATGCTGGTGCTAACGTGCAAGTTGTGAAGCAAGGCACACACAGAAGCGCTATTAACCTCCTATTTTAATCAAGGATATTTCACTTTAAATGAGTCAAGACATCCCCCAAGCACACACTCCCTAGACTAGACCAGCTTGCTATTATTTGGTGGTCAGAAGAAACTTGGCCAGAGCAGTCTGCTTTGTAGAAGGCCTTTCTTGGGAAAAAAGGCAATGAAGTCTCAACTGATCAACCTAGAAACTAGGAAGAAAAAATCATGTGTGCCTGATTTACACTGGGAGACTTGGCTAGCGATGCTGAGCCTCTGCCAGCATGGGTAGTGAGGAGGGATGCAGCTTCTCCTCCTCCTGCTGCAGTTAATTTATGCGCTATCTGCAGATTACAGGTAAAAGGAACTTTTTTATTTAATGGATCTGAACCAATCTTTCTTCCCAGTATATGTAATATTGCTTATCTTCCCTCCAGTATCTCTCGTTATTATAAGTAAATGGGAAACAATGCACTGTCTCATCTGCCAGCTCCCCAGGCTGCCCCAGCTATACCTCTCTGCTTAACTTAATATTCATTTCAGGCATACTAAAGTAAAACTAGAAAATCCAGTACTGCACCAAACAGCTCACTTCTCTCCAGCTTTAGCAACCAGATAAGTTTTGGAAGCGACTATGATATACAATAACATATAAGAGACATGATTGTTTGAAGCAGTGCTTCCCTTGCAGAATTCAAAACACCTCACACAAGGGCGAATGCAACTCCTTTCAGCTGTACAACCCCACATTTAACAGTATAATTTCTGTATAAAAGGTACTCATTAAATTACTAAACATAACTTTCCTGCCATACTGGCTTTCTCTTCCTTAGAAAGGACCAGATTATTATAATTCTGTGTGTATCCTATATGAAATAATTACATATCCTAAATATATATCCAGGTAGTTTCAATTCAGACATGAGACTGTTTTCAAAGCAGCAACCATTTTCACTCCATGCACATAGCTAGCTCATCTAGCATCAGCTACAGTTAGATCAGAACAGTACCAGAAGGAAACTAAGTCTTATTTAAATAGGTTAAAAGGCCACAAATCTGTGTTGCTGTTGGAAAACCAGTCTGAGCAGCTGTTTTTACAAGGAGTGTCATAAAGCTTTAATTCTTGCTTTACTAACATGCAGTGCAGTTGGCATTAAGCTGGTCACAAGTTACTGGGTTTCAAAAAGCTTTGGGGTTTTGTTACTGAGAACAGAAGGGCAGAAAGCATATGAAAACCTTCAGAAGAGTTGCCCAAAGCCAAGCAGTAACTATATTAGTGCACAGACCTACATAAAGTAAAGCTTTTGCAGAGAAAACCACCTGTGCATAAATGCTTCTACTTCCATCTCACCCAGAGGTTAAATTATCTGACCAAAATCTTGTGCCGGAAAGAAAAGGAAAAAAAAAAAATCAGTTCATGTTTTTTCCACTTCATTTAGACTCTGTAAAACATTAAATCCTGCCATTAAAATCGCTTAATTAGGAGCGCTAGAGTGAAAGGTTGATGCAGCTCATGAGCTGTGACTACTGAATGGTGGTGGCCTGGCAGAACTTGTCATCAGTAGATGCACTGAAAAACGGGGGTGGTGGGGGGGAAGACAATATTGTGAGGTTACTTTGACTGTAATTGAAGCACTGTCACTTGTTAGAGTGAATGAGGTTATAAACCCACCTTCAAACAGCAGCAGCAGCAGACCACCAGCAGCGAAGCTTTCAAACACACTCAGCATGGGAATTCTGCTGCTGCATTGAAGCCGACTTCAAAGGCAGTGGTTAGCCCAATACCAACGGCTTTTCAAAACCTACTTCACTCTCTCTCGCTTTGCTCTTGCTGGTCTGAAACTAGAGTCCTCCTTTAGCACTGACTAAGTATTGGGAAATGCAGCTTTACCCCTGCAACTCCTATCTTAAATGACCCTCTTAATCTGCTTCACAGAACACTGGATACTGCCCAATTTACTGAGATTAGCTCCGAGCATTCACACCTCGTCTTGCTGGCACTTCGTGCCAACCAGAGACTTCAGCAAATAGACGGCAATTTGGCGGGGGGGCGGGGCGGGGGGAAGCCAGCATGAACCTAGCAGTGGAAAGGATAGCAAAGGCTGATCACATAGCAAATGCTCTGACTCAGAGGAGACCTGCTTTGGCTGGAGCTTGAGATCAGGCAATAGACGGTGGCTCAGTACCTACAAAACTTGCCTGGCTCCTACAATGACTTACTGCTGTCAGGGGGCTCTGCTCCAGGATACTATACATAATATACATTACAAAACCCTCAGAAAATACTAGGGATGAACTTTCCTACTGAAAGGCTAAGAGTTGTGGGGGAAGAGAGAGAGCACGCCTGCCACCTCTAATCCCTAGGGCAATAGAGGGTGAAATGCCTGTGACACAAAGGCGTAACACTAAGAACAAGCATGGGATGAGAAGAGCTTACAACTCACAATAAGCAGGCTTCCAGGCATCACCTGAGGGGAAAAAAAATCCCCCCCCCCCCAAACAAACCCCCAAACCTCACAACAGGCTAATCAATTATTTAATCAGCATCTCTAGACCCCAGAAGGATATGCACCAGCATTCGGACCAAGTGGCCCAACAGCAGCACTGCAGAGGTTGGGTGGGAAGGGAAAACAGTTGTCCTATTATTTAATTCTAAAAGCAAATGCTCTCTGAATACGAATCTAATCTTCTTCTCTTTCCACCCTGATATATAATATAAGGGTGACCCTCAGTACCACCCTAATACAAATAATTTTCTATTAAGTTGCACTGTTTGGGACATAACTTATACAAAGGGCCACACGATACATACTGCTGCACTTCACCTCGTACCTTGTAACATTATGGTTCAGTAGAGAGCGGGGGACAGAATCAGGAATGAAGTCCAGGTTCCAGGTGAATTCCTGACTTGGGTTCATCTGTTATAAAATTCATACTTGAATAAAGAATTGATGGTTACTAAAGCAGCAGAGTCCCAACAGGAGAGAAACATCCACTTACAAGTTTAATGACAGCTGCAGAGAGACTTCTTTGCATCCCCAGTTCACAGTGTGTATCATTGCAATACAATTTGTGATTGCATTGGGATGCTCTTATTTTTTAAAGCCTAGGAAACAACAAGAGCCTGCTCAGACCTCTGCTTGCACCAGCAGTGAACTCCAATCCATTATCTCTACAGCTGTACTACTGGGATCAGCTACCAGAACTGTAATGTCAACAGCACTCAGAGTTCTGTCGACCACTATGTCATTCCCTTGCTCTAGGAAAGAGATGATGACTCTAATAAGGAGGACCTCAGTCCTATATACAGCATGCTGTCTACTTCTCTTGGCACTAGAAGAAACACATTGCTAAGCAAATATCAGCTGTAAAAGTCTGAAAGAGTAAATACTGCCTTCATTCAAGAAACATGTGCAACTTTGATCTGCCTTCACTTCAAAAAAAACCATCAACGCCTTGGTAATTTTCTGCGATGATGCAGGAAAAAAAAAAAAAGCCTCACCTTGCAGAAGGAGAGAGAAACTGAGTTTGCAAATGTAAACTGCAAACCAACAAAGACGAAAAACCCAAGCCACCTACATTTCTTGGAGAAGCTATTCTTAAAATAGAAGCTAGAATGATATCAGAGTGCTGCAGTACCACAGGGGACCTGAACTTCCGGAGCTGAACAAAAGCAACAGACTCATCCCCTCTGTTTGCATCGGTGGCACAGCCAGCTGCTCTACATCTAGAAAAGGAAGAGTTAACATAGGCGCTGATGTACCAGCCACCTGCTTGTGCCCTGAAACAGCAAAATAAATAGTGCAATACACTTCCCCCCCCCCCCAATGCACTAGAATGAAGGATCACAGCAGACACAGGTTGGGGTTATCAGGGAATCTCCTGGCTCCTTTCACCCCTGCCCACGCTTGACTGTGGCAGTGGTGCAGTCAGTCAAGCAAGTGACTGCCCTCACTGTGAAGAAGCTCAGAGTGTGTCCTGCAACTGGGGAGAAGACAATAAGGAAAGAACAGTCTCGTGGTTTAACTCCAGCCAGCAACTAATATTCTTCTTCTACCAATATTCTTCTTCAGAAGACTCAAAATTAAACACTTTCTCCTAAAGCCTGTCATTTGCATAATCACATTATTAAGACAATCTTTCACATGGACCGAAGTATCAACATACCAGGATTTCAATATAATGCACAAACTCTTTAAATAAGAGTATGATTCCCCCACCCCCACCCCCCACCCCGCAAAATTCTCAGGGGGGGTGGAGTCCAAGAGTTGTGATGGGGAATAAAATATTACCAGCCACCTGAATATTTTTTAATTCATTCACCTCAGCCACAGAAAAAATAGAGCCCAAAGTGAGCATTTGAAAAGATATGGGTATGAAAGTATACGAGTATGTTCAGCACAAAGGAGCATACATACTGAACTTGCAACATCTTTTAGCAGCAAGGTAAAATTATTCTGCGTATGAAAATAGTTTTCAAGCAGCATATCAAACAATATATACAGTGTGTGTTGGTATACATAAGTAATATGCTAATTTTGGGGGCTGGGAATCAAGCATACATGAGGTATGATGTATCTTTTGATATTCTGGGTTCCACTTGTTTTAAACGAAGATTTGAGATTTTCAAATGAGTAAGTGAGCAACAGACATGAAAAGGGTAGGATGGAAGAGAAAGAAAATACATTTACTACCTAAGGAAAGCATGAAGCAGCAAAGTAAAAAAAGTCAAAGAAAACTTCTTTAAAGCATTGCCAATGGCCAGAGAGCAGAGGGCATGTCAAGAGGAGTGTGAAGCCATCACGCAGACAGCGATGAGCTTCACAGCACACATGCTACAGGGCTTAGCTTCCACAGGAGGGAGGAACATCTTTGGAGATTTTCAGGAGGGGAAGAAAAACCAGTAGAATAAACCCAAAGTCACATCTTGCTTTTTTAAAAACTGATCATTCTCAGCTTCCCATCAACTGCTATGCATTTCAGCATAAGAGAGAAGATGAAGACCACCGTGTTTCCAGGTTGAAGCAGTAGTGTGGTACTGCACCAGAGAATAACATGCAAGAACACCATTTTGGAAGACGCTGCACACGAATGCCACGGGCCAGCCCTGGTCTAGGAAAGAAAGGACGAGCCAGAAAACAGCAGGTGCCCTACTTGAAAATACTGCAGTTGGAGCTACTCACGCTGCTACCTGTGCCATAGCTGGTGTCAGAGGCAGGCAAGGGATGGCTTGGATCTGATCAGTCCAGGCAGGCATTTATCTCGTAAGCTTTAGATTACTATCTACATATATTTTAACTGACATCTGATCAACTAGTTGAGGATGCTGCAAAAATAAAACACTACCGAGTGGAAGCTGGAAGTCAAAATTCTCAGCAATTTTGAGACTTTTAAAATTTCAGTAGCAAAGTGGAACAAAAAAATATCAAGTCTTACACTTGTTTTCCCCCCAAAATCCCATTGGAATTCATATTTCAAGTTACAAGAGATGTAGTTACAGTTGATACAAGTTACTTAAGAATGACACTGAGTAAGCATTTGGTTATTTGGGAATGACAAAGGATGTTTCATTTTTAATGTTCATAAGTCATCCAAATTAATTAGCACTTTAAAATGACAATGAATCACTTCCCAAAATAATTTGTATTGGCTAAATTAATTCCAGTGAAGGGAGCCAATTTGCTGATTGTAAATTATCTGAGTCCCTGACTAGCTCCTGTGTACGTTGTGTTCCATTTATTAGGCTACTGGGAAACAAAGGATGGCTACTTTTCATCAGTGAACAAAATTACAGCCCTATTAAGTGACCAGCGTATTGTGGTACAATTATAGGTTTCTATTTAAAGAATTCATGCCAGACATCATTAAGAAACAACGCTGGATGTTCAGAGGAAAGGAAAAATAAACAGAAGAAAAGCCGTTGTCTGAAGAGATGCAACAAAAACCTATTTGAAGGGAATATTTCCATCCTCTTAGATTAGCAGAGAAGTTCTGAGATGCAAGACTAATTATGACAATACTTCCAACATATGACAGTGCCTAAAGGCAACCTGAAGCCTGAAGTCCCAGAGCCTGCTTCTCTCACTTGCAGCTAGATGATTGTTTCGAGACTCCCCTAAATTAAAATGACTTTTGAAGAGTGACAACTAGGTGAGAAAACACATGCATGGGTTTCTGCTCTCCCCCATCAGGGAGAGGAGATGTTTTCATAGCTTTGCCACACCAGAGCTCTGAGAGCCTTCCTCCCAAGTGCCAGGAGACCTCTGCATCCATCCGGCACGTACCACCACTCACCCGCTCACAGCAGAGAGATGACTTGGTTAAAGTCTGCAACACTGTTCTCAATGGATTTACCTTCTTTACCCCTCTAAAAGAAAAAAATATACATACAAAAATATATGTACATAAAGCTTTACCTAAGCTAATTTGCACGGCATTCTCCCACTCTTATCTGCATCTCCTCACTGGTATCAAAGCCTCGACATTTCTGCTTGAGAAATCTTTCCCCGGCTAACCTGCTTATCAGCAGTAATGAATACTCAGGCAAACAGGTACAAAATTAAATGGCTTCTTTACAGTGATTATGATAGATTGAGCCATGCTTAATCTACATAATCAAATTGCTTCTGTGTTCAGCAGTAATACCTTTTTGCTGTCCTGGGAGCAGGTTCAGCCTTGGTTTCTCTTTTGACAGCTTCTTTCTGAGAAACACTAACCGTGACTGGGAAAGGGGCTACTTGAGATGCAATTATTTAACACAACTGTATGAGGCACGCCTCTAACTCTGCAATATGGCAAAGCACGTCCAAATGAAAGGTGTCCCCTTTAGGGAAGGCGAAAACATCACGTAGGACATAAGGGAAAACAAAGTACAGATCAGTCTCCTCCAGTTACTGTCCACGTACCTAGACATAACTGCAGTGACCCCCCCAAGACAGATAAAACATCTCTACTCATCTAGCTGCAGTGAGTTACTACCACTACTATAATTTCTTTTCCCTACACAAGAGCATCCCTATATGCAAGAGCATCATCTGCTTACCTGCTCATGAAATAGAAGAATGTATTTTCCAACCTCAAGACCAGATTCACATTTCAAATCAAGCTGCCTAAATCTTGCCAAGGTGCCAGAAACAAAGGATGGCACAGGTATATTATAAAATCCTTGACTTGGGAAATAAAAGTATTTGGTTCAGGGAAGGTTCTGAAAAGCATGTGTCTAACTCATGTTTATCAGGTCACTTAGGCCAAAAGTGTCCTGAAGCTTTCTCTACTGTTAGATATTGATCAATTTTTAGAGTAAAATAAGAAGTGAGAAATGGTTTTCCCCACAAACTATAAATAAGTGCTATTAAAAAAAAAATTAGACAGCCTATTTACCTTTGTCTAAAACACAGCACTGAAAGAAGCAGAGCAAAGGTTTGCTTCCTGATGTACCTGCTGAGAGGTTTTTTGTTTGCTTGGTTTTTTTCCAAAGAGTCTAACAAAACTATTAGCCTACAAGCTAGTGCTTATTTCTAAACATTACCTAGGAGTTGAAAAGTGAGTAAGCCTGATACAAAATGCTAATAAGCACTTACAGAGAACAATTTCTCTCCCTCATTATGGCTTTGACACAGGTGGAAAGAAGGTGCTGGCTGGACCTCTGCGGTTGGAAAGGTGACAGCTCTAGCAAAAAGGTCCCTGCATCTTTGTAAGGAAAAGAAAACCAATGCAGAGGGGGGAGAAAAAAAAAAAAGGTTTCTGGCAAGGGCTGCTGGCACAGCTTGACTTTGGCTCAGGAGGAAGTAAAAGCTTGAATTACATAAAAATAGATTTAAGAAAGAATCAATGACATTTCATCTGAAAGTTTTAGTTAAGTTTTAATTAGGATCCAAGATTTTGCACTTAAGTGCATGAAGTGAGGGAGTACATGTACTCATGCTTCCCAAGATAACTGACAGATCTGAAACTTACTCATCTCATCTCGAAAGGTTAATTAAAGAACAATCCTTGAGAGCAACACTATAGGGAAACCAAGGAGAGTCTGCCCACTGGGGAGCCCTGGGGAAAGGCTGGCACACAGTGCCTGCCTCTCCCCCCTCAGAAACACTCCAGGTAGCAAACTGAAGCTTCTGCACAGTGACCATGGCATGGAGATAAGCAAGACTGCTTTGAATCAGGCCAGCAAGTCACGGAGAACGGCATGGCCACAGCAGTATAAAGCTTACCCGCCATGCTCCCTGCAGCTCCGGCCCAGGTTTCCCAGCCCGTGCTGGGCTCTGCACGGCTGCTAGGCTGGAGCTGCTTCGATACACACACCCTTCAGCAGAGCAGGCATGATCACCACCGGTGGTGAAGGGTAGGTGTGGTAGGTCTTATAATTAGGAAACTAAGGCAGAGTGACTCACCCGGGATCAAAGTCTGCAATTAAGCCAGAAATAGTCTGTGGGTTCCCCGATTCCCACAGATGCTGACAGCACTGCAAGGCAAAGGCCTTCTCTAGTTCATCTGAGCATCATTAAAAAAAACACACCAGCTTTTGGAAGCCTGTATCTATGAAGCTCATTTGAAAAAATCTTATACCAAATTTAAGAAATGTTATCAAAATGGAGAATAGAAGAGATTCGTTGTTCGAGCAAGACTTTGTGGACATAAGTGACCTTTGGCTGTGCAGTAATTTAATTTCCTAAGAACATGAGCAAAGCCTCAATTAGGTTGGAGAATACCGCTGCGCTGGTACAAGAGGGAAGAGAAATGTGCGGCTGCATCGATGAAGAGTACTTCTTGTCTCGAGGGGACCGGAGATATGGTGCAAGGAAGCATTAAGGCCTCTTGGCAAAAGCAAGTGAGGCTGCTTGCTTGGTATGTAAAGCAGGATGGCATGCACCACAGGCAGAGGTAAAACATGGAAGAAAAACACTCAGCCAGTGGCTCTCAGATCATGGGCAGCTTTTTGCTGCTTTCTTTACAAACGAGCACCAGGTACTGTGCTGTCATGGGAGAAAGAGGCTAATTTAGAAGAAGCCCAGGGAAAAGCAGAGCAATGATGGAAAAAAAAAAAAAAGAAAAGAAAAAAAGATCAGAATAGCAATGGATTCTGAATGCTGCTTAATGGAGTGAAGCCTGAACATTATTTGGTGCAATCTTGATGGGTCTGATTTAACTATTACATCTTTGTACAATATTTTTCATAGTGGTTATGAAGAATTGCTTGACAGCCCTTGGTGAGTGCTCAAAAGTTTCTCAGTCACTTAAGCAGAAAGTCTATCAGAATAAAGCACATTAATCAGAGAAAAGACTGATAAGGAGAGGATGGCAACAGAAGTAACACTGGGGTGAGACATCACTGTTAGTCTGTTGCCTGTAGAAAAGCTACCTAGGAGGTTAGTGGGCAGGACAACCCAACACAGAAACATTGCAGCGAAGACAGTTCAGGTAAGGGCGTTTCTGGACACACAGGTTCCCACAGCGTGTTTTTATCCAGCAGAAAAACAAACTACACAACTTCCAACAGGCACTCTTCATCTGAGACACAACATCTTTGTATACCAAATCCTCCTAAAACCCCAGCCCAAAAGAAGTCGGTGACCCGACCTCACTGAGTCTCATGTCCACTGTTCAAACCACAACAGCCCACTTTTTACTTTTAAATCCGAAGCGCAGTTTCAGACACTTGGGTTTATTTTTGTTTTGATACAGAAGCATCTATCTGAAGTGAGTTTATGCCAGTGACAACTGAATCATGGTTGTGGGGGCAGTTTCTTCATACGGAAACAGATTGGTAGACGTTACCCTTCCAAAATACTGTCTTTGTGAATGCAACATCTCAGGACATCAATTAGGCAATGTTCTACTTTAGCTACTTGGAAGACTGTATTTAGGATGAGCTCCTTTCCTCCCCCTCCCAACAAGCCCATTAAGCATCTGATCTGCAAACCCTTGTACATACAAGAGAGTTATCTGCTCAAGTTTTTTTTATGCAAGGTTTTCAAGAGCACTCTGAATTTAAAAGCAGTGTTTTGTTCTCCAGAGCAGCCCTGTGCCGAAAGGCCACTCTCACAAAAGCTGCGTCAGGTCTGCCTGCAGCATTAATACACATACTACGTATATGAATTAAGTGTCACTGGAACAGTCATTGAGGTGACTGCAGCCTGTGCTTGCCTCCTTTACATATCTACTCATCTAAACACAGGGGCTGTATTTCAATGAGCAAGCCCATATAGACACGGTAACATTGAGATAAGGCTCCACAGTGAGTATCTGCAGGTGTCTTCATTAAAGCAACAAAAAACCTCGCTAGTGCACCCACAAAAAAAAGTAAGTGCCAGAAATACAATGCTGCTTTTGGGATTTCAGATGCCAAGCAGAGAAATTCAAACACCCGGGTGGAAAAGTTAAGAGCACAGCAGTCCCTTCTCCCCCAGCCTTTCAGTTACCCTGCAGATCTTCACATTCTCACACTGATCTGCAATACCCATAAATGGGAAAATACCAAGTGCAGTCAAACCCTCAGCAATGCTATTTCGTGAGAAAGCAGGAGGCATTCCTTTCGCACCCGGCTGGGTGCCTGAGGAGAAAGCTTACCCCATCTGGTAGTGCCCTCCAGCATACAGCACTCACAAACTCATTCGTGTCATCTTCTTTCCGGTCCTTGTCCAGGACACTTTTGACTGTATCAAACTTGAACGTCAGCAGTGTCTTTGAGAGGCCCTTATAGTATAGGTAAAGGGAATTATTTTCACTTCCTAGAAATAAAAAAATAAATATACAAGATTAGGTTCTGGTAGCAGGAACAGAAATAAGGCTTCTTAGCTCTTTCATTGTTTAAGACTAGACCAGACATTTCCTCCTTGTAGTTATCATCATGCTCGTGGTGCCCTGGCAACTGGGAGTGCTCCACACCAAACTTTCACAATGCTTAATAACAGGACCAGGTTTTATTACAAGACAAGTGCAGTATGCAGCGCACTTGCAAAACATACATGATCCCAACCGTCCCCCGTAACTTCCTGAGGGCAGAGCATTTTGAGCAGAGCATCTATGCTACCACATGAAACACCACTACACCCAGCCTGCTCAGCATTACAGCTCTAAGGCAGGTAGCACCGTCACAGCTTTGCTTTGTGTAATCAAGTATGACAGTTTGGTCTGTGGAGGTTTAAGTAAGAGAGACTACAAGTGTGCAGGCTTTATTTAGAAATCCATCCCAATTTCTGCCTTGCAAGCTGTACAGAGATCAGAGATACACAACCTAAGGTCCTCCCTTCAGTGCTGGCACAGCTGTCCTGCTCATCCCACGGCTATCAGCCTGTCCCTGGTTTCCCACCAAGACCTGTGGATTTACAGAGGTTCAACAGTTCAACTGAAGCAGAGAAAGGACAAAAACAGCTAAAGGGGTAACTGCTTCAGGATGATTCAGTCTTTTAGTCCAAAGCTGTTCACAATGAGGGCTTTATTGCTTGCCACACAGAATGCTGTACTAAGTGACAAGTACAGGACCCTCATGTGGCTCAGGCTACTGCCCTTCCTTAGAAAGATGTGGGAGGATGTCTCAGTTGATAAACTCAAAAGACGTAAGTCGTATCAACAGCAACTACATTAGTAGCTGATTTTTGGTGACAGCAAGTCTGAATCATCATATACAAAGAATTCATCGGAAACAGGAGGAAACCAACTACAGACCCCCTTAGGTCAGGGCTCCTTACGCCATTCACTGGGAAGGGAAGGAGGGTGGAAGTTCAGAATAATCCTCTGTTAAAAAGCCCATGCAGCTATGTAGCACAACTGCTGGTGTGCTTTGCAACTGGAGAGGCACCAGCTCCGAGGAGTCCCATTAGCATTTGTCAGGATGGCTGCTCTACTCACCACAGGCAATGTAGTCTCCGTTGGACGCAAGCCCTACAAAATTCTTCTCATTGATGTGACCCTTGAAGGAGCGCAAGCAGTGAGGCTTCCCTACGTTCCACAGCTTCAGCTGACTGTCTGTTGACCTGAAAACAATACCCAAAGTTACCCTGCTGCCATATGACAGGAACTCCTCACTTGCAACCTTGCTCCTTTATACCCTACTTGCAATGTAAATGTAGGAAGCCTTAGTGTACTCCAGGAGGTTTATCCCGCTTTCAATCATATGCAACTCAGCTTGAGCTTGGAAAGGTATCACGTTATTTTAGAAGCCTGTCAAAATGCATTATGTATCGAAGAAAAAACTTCCCCGAGGTATTACTCTCCCTTTCTCCTATCAATTGCAGAGTCCTCCATCAAACTATACAGCCTCTGGGCCATCATTGCCTCCTCCAGATCCTCACAGATCCAAGACACACTGGATTTTTTTTTTTTTTAAACCTCTACAGCATGGACAAAATCTGTTCCCTTCTTCATGCCACTGCAAATCTCATTCATGCCTTTACA
>JAVJGG010000090.1:32160512-32188527 GCA_035590195.1 Aviceda cuculoides
GGACAAAATCTGTTCCCTTCTTCATGCCAGTGCAAATCTCATTCATGCCTTTACAGGACTCAGGTAGGAAGCAGTCTCCTCCCTCTCCAGCTGCCCTGAAAACATGTTCTCCTCCTCCTGCCCAAAACCAAGCAGCAGCATATAGAAACCTATGGGGACTCAGAGTTGCTATTAGCATTAAATTGATGTGGTTTTCTCGTGTGTAATTGAAACTGCATGGATACAGATCTCAAACTTCCACTTTTTTCACCTTGGCAGCAAAGCTAAACATTACTTTTAAAAATTGACAAACTCTGTGGAGATTAAATCAAAATTGATGTTTTCCATTGTTCCCCCGCATGCAAACATATCTGCCTTCAAAATGTTTTTCTATTTACTGTGAGCAAACATTTTGCTTTTGACAAAAGAAAGGAGGTGGAAGTAGTTTCTTCTGCCTGGCAGAGCTCAACTGAAACAGGAAGATCTCAGGTTTCCAGAAGATACAGGATTAATTTCTTCCCCCAAACCTGAGGGGACACAACCATCTCTTACTTCACAGGTGTTATTCTTTAGCAGTTGCCACGCTCTGATATTCTGGCATTTGCTGACATATGGCGATATGCTCCACAGTAGGGGAACAAATGGTGATGTGGTGGGACCAGAGCCCTGTGAAGCCACCCTTGAGGAAAGGGGTAGTGCTATTCTGATCTTAAATTTGAAAGAGATTGGGAGCAAGGACCTGTCGGCCTCCTGCATGGGAGGGAAGGGAGGCAGGCAACGCTCCCTTCATGCAGGTCATGTCACCCAACCTTGCTGCTTTCTGAATATTTAGAGTTGAAGGGAAAAAAGCCCCACCCAATATCCATCAAATATTACCAACAACATACGACATTAGCCCTGCATTGATGTCACATTTACCTAAAAATACAGCACAAAAGAGGAGAGATGCACCTCGTGCTATTCTGCAAAAACCTTATCTCAGTCCTCAATGACAGCTGGAATGACAAAGGAGTGATAAGGGAGTTGCAGCAAGATTCATTAGTCATTTGTAATAATAGTACGAGGTCAGATCAAAATGAAGGTATGAACTTTATCTGTAATACTGTGACTTAAGCAGGAGTGCATTCCTCATCCCAGGTCTTGACCAGGGGGGCCTAAAACAGAGTATTCAGCTTCTTTGTGTGATGCTTGTTCCACATCCATTCCTGCCCTAGACTGCCGCTCACTCTCCCTTTCCTTCTCTTGTTACGATCACTGTAGCAGCATAGCTCATAGAAAGGGTGAAAAGGTACACACCGCTGCTTTTCTGGCCCACAAGTACAGGCAGGTGCCTTCTGCGCTATTATGGCAGCTGTATCTTTAAAATGTTGCTTTTAAAAAGCTTGAGAGTTGCCTGGAAACTAAACTTTTCTGAAGGCAGGGTAAAGCAGCAAAAGACTAATCCCTGGTCTACAAGCTGTCAGATTCCTGTGACAGCTTCTGCTATTAGCTAACCCATCAAGAAGACCTCATATATACAGGCACTTAACCTCTGTATTTTAATGGCATACATTCTAGATATCTTCATTAAAATAAAAACACTTAAAGTCTATTACTAATGGAATGCTTTTACTGGTAACAAATTTCCATCAAGCTCTAGCCATGTTTGCACTGCTTAGGATAAGCATGCCATGAAAGAAGAAAGTTATCCGCCACTGGACCGCAAGGAGAGGAAAAAGGCTATTATTGATCTTGCTGGCATTACACTGCTCTTCTGGTTTCATACCCTTTCCAAAAAAATATCATGGATGGGCTGCTCTGTTAAATCTGTCTCTTTGTAAATCAGCACTGCAATCAATGTGTTGTGCTAAATACCAGGCACTTCTGAACACCCTTGAGGTCAAAACCTAACTCTACAAGGCAAAGTAAATCAATGCAATCTATAAAACAGCTTTAGCTAGAAATCTAGAGAATCTGAATATACATATAATTTTTTCTTAAAAGAAATCAGTGCTTGATTTTTGGGAATCACTACTGCTGTCTCCTCTCCTCAATTTGCAGAAGAAAGACATGAAAAATAATCCGTTCTCTCTGACATTTCTTTCTGTTCACACAGAAAAAGACAGGTGAACCCTCCAGTTAGTCCCCTCACCCTGTTGTTGCCTGTCCAAGTCTGACAGCTTTATCTATATTCCTCCCAGGACTGTGGGATAAGCTTTCTCAGATGGCTGGCTCAAGCAGGACAGGGACATTCTGTCCTGAAACATCCCATAGATGATGCCTCACTTGGTCATGGCTGTAAAACATTCCCAGCCTCCTCCTGCTTCTATTAAACACTTCCTTCTTACCCAGATTTTGTTCAAAGCATTACATTTCATTTTCACTGTGTTCTAGGTATGAATTTTCACCCTTATAGACTTATAATGTTGACAGAAATAAGAAGAGAGGAGCTGATTAAATATAAACAGTACCAGAAGCCACCAGGGAATCTTCCATCACACAGCTCAGCTCAGAGTTAACTCACTAGCAGCCTGAATACACCTTAAAACGCTCTGCTTTGGCTCGAGGCTTCTAGAGCAAACTGTGTGAAACCATGGGACAGAGCCAAGCTCGATAATCACTGGCTTGGTACAAGGCAGCAGGCGAACTTTCTGGGACTAGATCTACCCCTGTGATCCATCCTTATTGCCCTTGGCTGTTACACACAAGTATGTTGAGATCAGAGATTCCCCCTGCAGCCCCCTAAGGTTGCTTGCATTTTCCCTACCATGTAAGAGGGGCTCACCTCTGGTTTATTGAAGAGGCTTGTAGCCAGTCATTCAAACCTTTCACTATGTGATCTGACAGACACACTCATTCCCACATGATTGAAAACCCACCTAGAACTGAGGCAGCCAGATCTGACGTTGGGGCAGACACATCTGGCCACATAACTGAACAGAAGCTGTAGAATATTATTCTTCAGGGCCTCCACAGCAGACCTTATGGTCTACCCTGGCTGAAAAGCTGCATGCCATTAGGACCACAAAACACAACTTCTCCTTGTCTACTTTTTAACTCAAGTATGATCATAAAAAGGGCCTTCACAGAGCAGATTAATAAATTACCAGAGAACAGATCAGACAGTCCTACTGAAGTTGCTTTCAGGCTGTGGTTAAACCTCCTCTTCAGACATAGCAGTACCATTTGATCACTTCTGTCACTCATCAGCTGTGTTTTACTGCACATTACTATCCCCAAGGCTCTGCCAGCAGCCTTCTCTACAGCTCCTGGTCAAGAGCATTCTCAGCACACACCTGCAGCTTCCCAAAGTCAGGGCTTGTGGTCAGGAGCGGCCTCTAGTTGTCTTTGTATTCCTCTTAAGCATTTTAGCTCCACAAGACAGAGCAGAGCCAAGTCACACCAGGAATGAAATTCTGTCTTAGAAAAAAGCAACTATCTGCTTCCCAAAAGCACAGCAGCTAGCAAGCACACCCACCCACGCAGGTGAACTTGCAGGACGGCCCTGAAGAGTGCCAGAAAGCAAGGGCTACAAAGTTTTTTAGCCTACATAAAAGGCAATACTTACGCAGAGACTATTTCTTCCCCACTCACAAATTTTGCGTAGGAGACTGCCTTGCGATGCCCTTTGAACACCATTATTGGCTGCTTAGTGTTGCGAAGATCGTAGTAGTGAACACAGTGATCTGGTGACGAGAAAGAAAAGGGGCAAAATTCAATCAGTTGGGAAGGATGCACAAGATCTCTAATAGTCAGCTCACAATAAAAGTCCTGTCTGCAGCTTCCACATCTCACTTAAAGCCTCATCTAGGATAAAACCAGTCTGCACTATAGCAAAGGAGTGTTTAAACAGGCTTCTTAAAATAGCCCCCAAAACTCATTCAGAAGGGTCCAAGCAACCTTTCAAAGAGTCAGCGAGGGAAAAAGGTGCCTCCACATGTGCGTGCACATACACGTGTCCTCCTGCAAGCCACATTTGGCCCATGTGCAAGCAAGCCAACAGCTAAAAGGACTCTTGCCTCTCCTGCCTGCCTTCTTGGCTCCCTGCCTGGCTACTCCAATTGCCATTTCTAATTCCCTGCACCCCATTCTCCTTCTTCAAGCTGTTACCTCTTGGAAAACTGTTGAAGAACTTGAGGCTAAAAACTCAGTCTGTCTGCTACTTAAATTGGATCATGGAAAATAGGGATTAAATCTCATGCTTACTCTAAATGGATAACCTCCATACTTTTGTTTTTTGCTTTTCTCCTTTGACTTTATTACCAATCAAGAGAGAATTAGATTTCTGCTAGTGAGAGAACACACTAAATTCCACTTCTTCTTAAGGTTTAATTCACAGATGTGCTGCAGTGCCACAACTACATAGAGGGGATCACAACAGAATTAGGGACACATTTTATTTTCTGCACAACTAAATGTCAATTCCCAAGAAAACAGAAAAATAAGAATAGAAAACCCCACGAGACCCAAGCCCCAGCCCCCCCCAGCACTCTTTCCAGCTCAACAAGGTTAATAAGCTTCTCCCTTCCCGACTTTCGGCCTTTAATGTTGAACTTCATTTAATTATCCCCTGCTATTCTGGAAGTGCAGGGACAGAAGGCCACATACACGCAAGGAAACCGAGCCGGATGCCTTTCTCACCAAGCAACTTGTGATACCCAGATGTCAGCTGGAAACTGCTCTGACCCTCCTCCCACTGAAATAATATCCTACCAATGGAAGTTTATCACAAAGATTACATAGAAATGAATTTAAATGCCAGTAGCTACAGTTATTCTTGTATTTGCACAGCATTTTAAAGCAGGGCTCTCGGCTGTACAAACAACACCCAGCTGTCTCAAAATCCCATGTGGTTTGAGAGATAACCGGATTTACATCACTCAGGCTATAGCAACTGCCATCAGACCGGCAAGGGTAGCTTCTCCCCTGTATTAACAGGCTAATTGGTGGCTGTGACAGGACCAGGGGGCTGTGGCAGAAACACCTTCAGTAAAACAAGGCAAGCAGGCAAGTTGGCTTCCCCTCTAACTGCTTCCAGCATCTTGCTCTCTGCATAAGATGGGATCAGAGACTTCTCCAGTAAGAGGTTTCTGGCTCTCTCCCTCCTTGCCGTGTAAAAGCAGACACTCCAAGCAGCCACACCAAGTTTTCTCCACCACTTACACCAAACTGTCGAATTACCTCAACGTGTTGAAACCCAGCAGCTATTGTACCCATTACTGCTAGCACTGAAACGCTGGAAAGTGCTGTACCCCCAAACACTCTTTCAAACACTCCTATTTCTGCTACCTCTGAAATATTAATCCTCCAAGCATCCAACACTTATCAACCAAAATCTCAGTGTGTTCCTACCATTTAGGTCTTTTAATTAGCTTTAGAACAAGAAGACTTTGCAACGGGCTTATTCAATAAAGGGGTTAATTTTCAAAGAGACTTTGAATTAAGCATTAACACTCCTTTAACAAGATTTGGGTATCCTGGTCCCTTCCACCTCTCTGAAAGCTTGAGCCAAAAAACCTTACATTTTCTCATCTGGCCAGCAGACCTGCTGCAGGAACTACAAAACAGTTAACTGGCAATTGTTATTTTAATGAGCAAAATGATTCTAGCAGGGCTTTCTGTCAGGAGCCAGTTAGTGGATAAGCCTTTCAAGTCTATTTTTGCTTACAGTTTCAACCTCCTCTCCAGCTGGCCCATCAGTAGGATACCTTTTGAGGACCAGATTTTATCCTTCAGAGGGTGGCTGGGAAAGGGGTACCTGTGGATGGCTGCGTGTGAGCAGCTGGAGCAATGTGCAGAGGAAAGAGCCAGAGCAGGAAAGACAAGTCTGTTTGAAGAGCAGAGACACGAAGTTGCATTCACCTTCTAAATATTGCCACAAACAGCTCGAAGCCTGCCGGCATCTGGCCCCAACACCGCGTGTGCCTCTCGGTGTCGGCAGGGCAATCAATCACTGTCTGCTCTGATCACAATGAGTCCGGGGGAATGAGCAAGGCCAGTGGGTTCTAAAATTAGCCACTTAATTATTAATTGATTATTTCAGCAGCCGAAGTGTTGGTGCCCAATTGAGGTTGTTTTTTTTCTTTTAAATTCAATTGAGGCAGCTATTTTTAAGTAGATATATGAAGACGAATGCTCACTGCATTCATTAAAATCAGAACAGGTGGTCATGTTTTACAATTAAAGAGATACTCTCTCTTGTAGGCCATATGGACTTTCCGAAAACATGATAAAAATGCCATCTGCTGAGGAAGCAGAGAGCCCAAAAATGAAGCTAAATGAGAAAAATACAACTCCCAGGTACCCTGGCAGCAGCCTCGCCTGGTAGAGTTTGATGAGCTGAAGTTGTCTGTGATGGGCAGCATCCCAGGCATGCCAGCAAGTCCAAGGTGAGGTGGCAGGCTGCTCTGGCAAGCTCAGAAAATGAATTAGTCCTCAGAGGCAGCTGAAGGTAAGGAAAACAGAGTGGGCATTGAGGGGAATCAAACACTCCCCAAACTCTGCAAGAGCCCATAAGCTCATTCAGCACCCCACCACTGGCTCCTGGCCTCGGCATCCCCGGAAGACCATGGAGCATACTCTACTGCTAACCAGTGACGCACAGGGGTATTTGCTTCTTGCTTTGCTCCTCAAACATGAGCATTAAAATATTCATTTGGCATTTTTTTTTTTTTTTCAGCTCTACAGTTTCTACCCTGACCAGAAAACTCACTTAGAACAATCTCAACTTGGAAATGACATTTCCGCAGTTAAAAGCCTCATGCCTTAACCAGCAGCAACAGCTCACTGCTTTACTTTTTCTTCTGTGTTCAGGCTTAATTGAAATATATATGAGATAATGGGAAAGAACATGTATATATACCATAACAAATTAAACGCTCCGAAGCAATTCTCATCTAGTTCAATGTCACTGCAGAAGCTGAGCACGACGGAATTCTGCTGCTGTGCCTTCTGAATTCAAATGTTTGCTGGCAGGCCATATTTTATTATATATATTATTTTTTTAAGTGATCTCAGAAGGCAAAAAAGGGCAGCTAAGCTCTACCACTGCTGCTGAGAGGTCTCTGACCACAAGCCTGAGTTTTTAAATAGTATTTTCCCTGAATGCTTAAGAAACTGCTTACTTCCCTTAAGATGCTGCCACTTTCACCTTTGAGCCATCTAGTGATAGCTAATCAAGAATTCAGACTTTTCCAAACTTCTGAAAGATCTCGCCACCTCTTCAGTAAATATAACACACGTCAGCAAAGGACGGCATCTCTCATTGCTCGGCAGCTCATAAATTCACAAGACTCCAGCCATCAGGAACAGGGCAAAAGAGAAGGATGATTTTGTGATGTACAGGTTGAAATGATCAGCCCCTTCTCACTCTCAATCCTTGGAATCAGCTTAGTTGCAGGGGTGACACAGCAAATGAACCGATGAGGTCATTACAGGACTTTAGGAAATCAGGTTAAATACTTCTGAAAGAAGAGAGCTGGGAATTGCTAATAGAGCATCCTAAGTAATTTCAGAGTTGTTCAGAAAGATGGAATTGCTCTTGGTTTTTTGGTTGTTTAAACAAAAAACAAACAAAAAAGGCAAAGTCTGTTTTTGCCAAAACTGATTTTCCTTACACTTAGATTTGTTAATAAAATTCACAAAACAGCTGCTACTAGCAAGCTTTAGGTTCAACATCACCTACTGCAAAGCTCTTAATGTGTACTGATGAGCAGCAGCTCCAAAAAGAGTAGGCAAGGGTTAGGAAAGAGCATCACACAGCAGCAGTTTATCTTCCACTGGGTACCTGTACATGCAGGGTAGCAACACACAGAAACCAAAGAGCAGAGCAATCCAGCTCTCCCGGTACCCAGCAATTCCAAGTAACATCCATCTTCCAGGGCATGTGCTTCACCCATCTTCACACGAACATTAACCAGCATGAACTAACTCATAAGACTGCCCCCAGGCTTTTTTCAACCAGGAACCACTTACTCAAAGGGATATCAAGCCAAGGACAGCAAAACAAAAATTCACCTGCAATGCAACAGTTTTATGTTCAATGGATATAACGACTAGAAAGCCCCAAGAGCTGCATACAAAGGTTCTGTGGCTCTCCTCTGGAAAACTGAGTTGCTGGAGAATCAATGAACATTTTTCTTATTTCAGTCATTTTAAAAATGTGTTATTTCTCAACTGTTCAATATTTAGATTATTGATCCATTCAAAAAAAAAGTAATTTACATTACTCAGATTTTTCAGTGCTTACAGACTTGAGACTGTAAGTGGTGCTTGCTGCTACATGTCAGATGACTGTTACAGCCAAGAAGATGCCCATATTCAAAACCAAAGTTGTAGGGTAGGGAGCCAGATGTTAATTAAGTGGTCTGTTAGAAGTCTTCTGTTATCAAAGCACATTTTGGACTTTTTTTATTAAAAAAAAAAAAAAATAAAAAAAGAGAGAGATCTTCAATACCAAACTCAGGGGTCAAATTAATTTCATATATTAATGATCTGGCTACAGCCTGCAGTTCTGCATGCCCCATGCTACAGGTGTTTTACCGAAACAGAAACCCAGGCTAGAGTGCAACCTTTAATGTGTTTCTCTTGTGCTTCTTTGACCATGATGATCTGATTTGTTGCATCCAGTAACTCATGCCCTCAGCTGATGATTCCCTCAGCTTCATTTATTTTCCTCCATATGAACTTCAAGCTTGGATCAAGGCTGCCTGTTTTCACCAGCGAAACTCTGCACATCCGTAGTAAGAATAAGACATTTGTAGACTGAGAGGTGTATTTAAATGACTTGTTCAACAAGATTTACACTAAGTCAGAGGAAATTTGGTGCAAGATAGGCCTGCTTGCCTCAATTAGGTTATCCTGAAGAAACTAAAAGAGTAACAAAATAACTTGTTTAGCAGGAAAATATAATCATATCTTTATGCCTTCAAGTGTCCAGAGCCCAGTGGTTCAAACCAAAGCTTGTGTTTCAAGTGCCTCTGGGTGAAAGAGTACACGTTGTCATTCCCTTAAAAGGCATGCCATGAAGGAGAGGGCAAGCCAACTTAATGAATTTTTGTTGAACATAGATAAATAAGCAGTAGAAGAACAGAACTTTAACATCAAGATGGGTTAACCAAAAGTCTCTTTTTCAGCCAGGCTTGGTGTGATTTCTTGCTATAAAAAGGAAGCTTGCATTCTCAGAGGTAAAGCCTTTGGCTAGACTAAAAATGGAAACAGAATTGGGAAGCTCACGTGCAACTTCAGTTTTCACTGTTAAAAACTTTTCTTCTTCCGTTATTGGGGAGAAAGAAGGAGGAGATAAGAAGGGACAACAGCTTGATTTAAAAATAAACTCAAATCAACAGTAGTACACTGTACGCTGAAGATGACTTGGCACATTAGATGCTTCCGTCCTTACAGAAACCTCAACAAGGGCTAGGTAAACAAGTGCTGCTCTTTCTCAAAAACCTGAGAGAAGACAGACA
This sequence comes from Aviceda cuculoides, assembly GCA_035590195.1. Classification (NCBI taxonomy): domain Eukaryota; kingdom Metazoa; phylum Chordata; class Aves; order Accipitriformes; family Accipitridae; genus Aviceda; species Aviceda cuculoides. The sequence continues at coordinate 32,169,938 of JAVJGG010000090.1, forward strand.
GCTGCTATCAGAACCCAAACCTTGAAGACAAAGTGCTTTAAAATAGATTTCCTTGAATTTGAGAGGAGACCTACAAAAGCCTCAGCACTCTCTTGACCTCGAAGTCATCTAACAAGCTGCATACTTACTTACAGACTAACTAAAAAGCTATTACTAAGGAAGAGGAACCTCTCCAGTAGATCTTCTACATACCTCCACACCAAGAAACAGAGCCTCCCCACAAAGGCAGCGATACCATCAAAGGCTGGTCAAAAGACAACTCAGGATTTAATTACGAGGAAGCCCAAACTGAAACTTAATCCTACGCAGAGTGCAGCTTTTCTTTGAAATCCATTTTTGCTCAAGGGCCCTGAAAGTCATAGACTAAAGTAAACTGGAAGGGACCTCTGGAATCCAGCCAGTCTGACTTCCCACTCAAGGAAGGGACAACTGCAAAGTTGGATTCAACTTCCAAGTTAAGTAATTGTGTTCAAGGGTCCTACTCAGTCAAGCTCTAGGCTTTTCCAAAGACAGAGGAGTCTATAAACTCTTCCCTCATCTTAGTTCCTTCAAAAGTGCTCTTATGTCAAAGGATTAGGGAGAAATTTTTTTTAATCTATACTTGCTTAAAAGCTATTTGCTATTGATATAAGAAAGGAAAGGCATTAGCCCACTGCTCAGCACTACAGCATTAATGTTTAGGCTGTGTTTTCCTGCACAAGTTTCTGGCTTCTCAGAGCTTTCAGGTTTTGCCTGCCTCCTCCCACATGATGGGGGTGCCATGAAGCACTGCCATACAACCTTAGGTCTCCTTTAACTCTTCCCCCCCCCTTACTGGTGAAAAAGAAAATGGGGAACCGCTGAACTTTTAACTGCTGCCAGGCCTGCAATACCAAACAGCAGCACTTGGAGATCCTCATGTGATTGAGGTGGCTTTGTTCAAAAGTTTAGGGTGGAGATTAGCTGAAGTTTGAACATCCATATGCGGGTCTTGCTCTGGAAAGAAGACTGGGGACATACGACAGTTGAACACTCCATCTTTGGGAATAATTCAACTCAACAGGACAGGTCAGCCTTCATGCATGGACCACAAAAAAAGACTATTTTTAATCTTGGGTCTCTTCCAGGGCAGAAGAGTGTATAGAGGAAAAAAAAAAGGTCTTTATTATAGCAATAGAAATGCAAGGTGGCATTTGGGCATTCGACAGAACAGGGAAGAAGCCTTCCAGCCAATGAAATACTATAAAGATATTTATTTCACTTGACGAGAGTAATACCAGGATGGGATATGACCAGTGCAGGCTTTGGCCTATCACAAGCCATTTCAGGGAGAGAAGAGAGTGTGACAGTTTCTACTACATAAAGGAAATAGATGCTTTGGGAAAAGAGAAAAGATGACAATGCATTAGGGACAGGAAACAAAGTGGACTTGAATTCAAGTGAACAAAGCCCTGCACCAAAAATTAGCGCAAGAATTTTCTTAAGAAGAAATTAGATAATATTGACAACAGTGAGTTGACATCAGTGCCCTCTTTAGAAACCATTTCCCTTACTGTAAGGAATGAGATTAAAAATGGGTTTGATACAGCCTGAAGCAAAAAACCTTTGACAGACAAAACTATCTGGAGCATTTTGCTGAAGAATGCAGTGTGCTGTTTTCCACTTGCAGCATGACAAATCACATGAGGAGGAGAGAGCAGAAATAAATCCATTTCACCCCAACAAACATCTCTCTATAGAACACTGCAGCACAGGTAAAGCTAACTGGTATTTTTTATTTTTCGTGCCTATACCTTCCCTTAAAAAAAAAAAAACACCAAACCACAAAAAAACCCAACAAAAAACCCCAAAACAATAAAACAGGAAAATTTTATCCCAACAGCCATTGTTACAGGCACATTAAAATGTTTGCTGGATACGGCTTTGTATTCACAATTTTCTGTTCCAGCAGAAATTGCAAGTACTTTGTTTCCATAACTAAGACAAAAGTACCCATTTGATGTATTTGCTTTTTCCTCCTCTTTTCACTTAGAGTTCCCTTTGCAGTAAAGGAACAATTTTTCCCTGAATAACCATTTTCTGTTGCCCTGGGGGAATCTCAGCAATCTCTTCTAGAAGCAATGCTCTGGTCCACAGCAGCGAACTGGAACAATGCCCTTATTTTGTATTTCATGTGTGTGCCCAAGATGATTTGGGATGCGGTACTTCATTCATGTTTGCTATCGGAGTTCTGTCTAGACAAGTGGTCTCATACACCATTGTACCAGGCTCCCAGGGAGCTCACACACACCGTGTCTTCATAGGTATCAAACATTCAACAGCCACCCAAAAAGGGACTGAACTTTGGAAAAGTATTCAATAGATGTTTTCCCTGCAGGTCAAAGCCTACCCCATGTGCTCTTCCCTTACAGCACACTCTAAAACCTATACAATATTAAGCAAGGTCTCTATGATTTATTTTGCTGGTGGCAAAATCTTAAAACAAACAAACAAAACAAAAACCACCACCAAAAAAAATCCCCTAAAACCCCCCCAAAAAACCAAACCCCAACCTTTTAAGTGAGGAAGACACAGAACCCGTGATGTTAGCAAGGAGATAAAAGGAAGTTTCTAAAGCAGAGAAAGGCACATGGGTATTCAGGGATGACAACTCAAACTCATTTTCCTACACTGCAATACAGATAATGGGCAACCGCCTCCAAAAAATCATATTTAGGGAATCCAATAGAAATCCAGCCTCCAAAAGAATCATATTTAGAGAATCCAACATAAATCCAGCCCAGGTTTTCATTTAAATGAAGGAAGAGCAAGAGCACAGCTTTGAGAAGGAAAATGCCTAACAGTGTTCTGTTTAGCAGACTGGATGACAAAGGAAGCAACATGAGAAAGGTCCACTCCCTGATAACTGAGAGCTGATGTTAGATTAAACACATCTGGTAGCCTCAGTTTAATCTCTGGCAAAACCAACAGCACATTAAGCACCTTCTACCTCTTCTACCAAGAAAAGGCTCAGGCATGTGACAGCAGAGGGTTTCAGGTTAGCACTTGAAATATTTTGACAGGGCTCTGCAGGGAAGACTATACCCTGCTTCAGCCAGTGATTTTCATCTCTTACTAACACCAAATGTACTTTTTTTTTTTTTAAATGTATATCAACACTAGCATTTCACTAAAGATCTATATCTCCCTCTGCTGAACAGATGAAGGGAACAGCAGCCTTGACAGGAACCGCCAACTGGGTTTTTAACCTTTGTATTTGACAGATTCCCTATGGCTTGAAGTTACAGATGACATTTGCTGGGTTATGGATAATGGTCTTTACACACTGGGGACATTTTTTACTGACTTGTCTAAAGCTTTTGACACAGCAGCCTATAAAACCTCCACCCTAAATAACTTGTCTCATATTAAAAAGAGAAGGAGGAGACATAAAACATTAGAGATCTTAATCAGTTGAGAAAAGGGCTCTGATGGGCGGGGGAAGCAAAACAGATTTCTCTAGAACTCCTTTGCAACTTTGACCTTTATGGTTTTAAAGAGCTACAGAGATTTCTCACAGGAATAAGGGATAGCTGGTCTTTGTGAGATTCAACGATTGCCTTCTGTCATATTGTTGGAGAAACAAAATATTTAGTACACATAAGGAAGATTTACTAATGTTACAAAACCAATGAACACAACAGCAGAACAACCTGCAGACTTTTTTTTCATTCTTTATGTCTGAAAGACAAAAAATAATTATGTACTGTTCAGACTCTTAATCCAAGTTCTCTCCTTGACTATGTAATGTGCAACTCTAAATGCACTAGTGCACATAGGCCAATGTCCAAAATGAGTTTTAATACACCCAGAACATGTGAAGAACAGTCATTTTATAGTAAAAGGTGCTTCAACCCATGCTGTCTAAAAATGGACTACATCTCTGAAGATCTGAAAGTCCTCACATGAGCACCGGGGGTTTTACTTGGACAATGGCTGTTGGAAACATCTACCAAAGCCAAAAGTACTACCTCATTCACTGAACAGATCTCTCCTGATTCAAGATACTTACTGCACACAGCATTTGTTCTTACTGCAAACCCATGACAGCCCTAGTTCTTGAATGACTCAAGGTGCTGCAGGTCATGGTGCTGTGATGGAAGGAAAGGGCAGCAGTCAGACTCCCAGGGACCACACTCTCCAAGAGACCAAGATCATGTAGATAAGGGCTTGAGACATTAAGAAAGGTAGATATGAGAAAAGGAACATCCTCCCTAAGATTTCAAGAATGCTCTCATGAAGCAACAGCTTTAAGATTTTTGTCATATCAGCAAATGTCATACAAAAAGACCAAACGGGCTTCAGAGCAGTCAAAGTGGCTCTAGGGAAAGAGCAGGCTGCTGCCATACACATTACGATACGCAGCTGAGGGCCTGACTTTGCCAAATTATTAGTCAAATCCGATTTTGGTCCAGAACTACATTTTACTTCAGTAGCCTGAGGAGATATAATATAAGCCTTCTTTCACTAGGTTCTGGAGATGGTGGTCCAATTCATTAGCTAAACTCAAAGCAGACTCCACTGATGATGGATATTAAATATAGTGCCACAATCACTATTATTCAAGCTTCAGATAAGAATGTTTAAGCCAAACCCCCAAATGTATGGTGGATTACGCAGACAAGGAAATAAGCACAGGAAAGCACATGATGATACACAGGTATGCAATGTGGAAAAGAAGCAATGTACACTCTAGCTAGGCAATGAAATAAGTCACATGAAGAGTGACTAGATTTGTACACACATCTACAGTCTTAGTTTTTATCATCTTACTGAGATTCAAACGGCTAACACGGCCTCTTTAGAGGAACCTAGCCCAAATGTTCAAAAACCCTTCTCTTAACTCATGCAATGCTTAGATGCTCAGATACTATGAAAAGATGCCTTCAAAATGAGAGCCCACACTGCATTCCCAGGTTACAGATTTTCCTATGCAATGTGGCAATCTTCACCACTATATGGAAAAAGTAGTGTATGTTATAAAGTCTAATGGGCACAGTACCCAAATAAAAGGCTGGAACAGTTAATCTACACAGCAGTCTGAACAGGAGATAACACAGGAAGCCATTACAGAGGATGTCATTCCAATGAGCAATTCCTTTAAACTAGCTACCAGAAAAACTGCAGCTTTGGAGTTTGGAAAGGATTAAACTAAGGGATACAGCAACAGCTAGTAGCAAAAGCAATTTGGCATTCTGAGGAAAAGATGAATCTTGGAATTGCCTATCTGATCCTGAATTTCAAGGCTCATTTCAGTTTTAATTTAAGTTTTGTAACATTGACTAAATGACTTCTATGCCAGTCGTAAGACAAAACGTTCAGGAAAAGAATATTTAAGCAAACAATTAGCACGTTCATTTCTGCTAATGATAGATACATCCTTTTCTCCAGAAAATAAAATGGAGCTTTTCAAATTCATTTTATTCGTTCACTTGTTACTGAAGTGTGATGACCTCTGGGATAAAGCTAGGAAACTCCCAATAGGTCTCTATATTGTTACTCACTAATCATTGCAAATGCTTTGTCCAAAACAAGTCGGGGCTACTTTTTCTGTGCAAGTAAAGAACTTATATAAGCTTTTAAACTCTGAAGCTTATGTGAAATTTGCACATGCCCTGCACACCTATGAGTGGTTTCATGTCCCTTCACGGTTTCCTAGGAAGCAGCTGCAGCAGGGCAGGAAGACACTGTGCGGCGCCTGGCTGATCTGGTAGCATCTCTGATGTGCAGATACAGGCAAGTCAGCTTTGCTGCAAAAATCGTAGGTTTAAACAACACAGCATAGCTGCAGTTCTCCTGATTGTCAGTCCTGAGCAGAAGCAGAATGTGATCTACCTACCAGTGCCAGAAAGATTGTCTTCACCAGGACAGCAGAAGGTATGGCTTGGTATTTTACTTTCATTTACATCCCACCATCCATGAAGAGGGATAACTAAGTCAAACCTTCAAGATGGTGTTCTAACCTAAACAATCCCACTAAGCTCAGTGCTTCCCCTGCAATAAGTACTGTTGGGACAGAAATAAGACCACAGCCACACTGGTGAAAAATAGATTCCTCCAAACGACCCTCAACTAACTGAAGTGCTGTAGATGCTTTCAAAGGTTACAACAAATGAAACCTTTGCAGGGAGTTCTGGAATGAGTTTAAATAAGGTGACAAGTGCGCACTTCCAAAACATGGACCCTGTCCCCTACTTCACCTGCCAATAGCCTCAGAGATCATGGACTAGAGGAAGATTATTGAATACCCACAAAAAGAAAAAAGACCCTGCAGGTAAAGTCCAATACAAGTAACAGGCAAGTCCTGGACTGCTGCATGCCATACCGATTTCATAAAGGCTGAATTTTGAGCACTGCTGTGAACTTTTCCACAAGTGTGAAAGAAATGCCTAACCTTTGTCTGTGCCTTTGAATACTGCGCTGAATTCATATGCTGAAGGTAATCTTGTAGCTTAAGCCCAAAGAAGCTAACTCCACCCTAAACATGTCATATATTCACACAAAATAGATTCTTTCTGAGTCACTGGAGGCTTTCAATAGAGCAGAGTACTTACCCATGAGAATCTATTAAGGTAAGACCTTGCTTTCAGCTGGAAAACATTAATTCTCTTCCAAAAAGGCACACTGCATTTTTGGTCATTAATATCACATCATTCTTCTGTGCTGAGTGACAAGTCAGGCAAGTCACCCAGATCTGAGGCAGCATGAAGGGCTAGCTCTACAGAGAGATGTTTGGAAAAGAGAAATCACTGCTCCAGTTACTGCAGCAGAAAAATCAGTATTTCACTGGACAACGATGGTCTCCAAAGTGGTCTCGCTTGGACACCAGGTATATTAGCAAAATTGAACGATGCTGATAAAGAAGCCACAGGTGACCTTGAACTGTAAGTGCATCAGGGCAATGCAGAGATCTTAAGGGGTGGGTAAATAGTTGCAAATGAAAACAAACCTGTTGACATAGCAACAGGAGTCCTTCAGTATGCTGGATGCTGTGGATCAGTATCGTTAGTTTTGCGGCCATTCAACAATGAAAGAAAGGAGGCAGCAATCAAAGCCAGAATACAATGCCATTCTGTAATGCTGAAGATGGTGCGCAGGAAAGATCTTTAAATAGCATCCAAAACCTGCTGGGGAAGGGCAAAACCATCTTTGAAGGAAAAGCACTTTCTTGGGATGTGTTCTTCTCAGTGTCACTGTACAAGTGGGGAAGGGAGTAGGGAAGAGAGACTGAGCAGGCAAGAAAGGGGAGAAACCTCAGGACTAGGAGGAGACCTCATGTTCACTGAGGATTTGCCCTGTGTTAACTAATGCTAATCTCAATTCAGGCTGCCAAAACCTGTCTGGGGCTGGCACTGGTGCTCTATGACCAGGGTATGAGCTGATCCAGAAAAAAGGCAATTCAGTTTTGGCCACACAATTGCCAGTATGAAGGAAGAGATGGAAACGCAAAATTGGCAATGTTTAGGAGGGAGTATGGTATCCCCAATGCAGGTAGTCTCAAAATCTGAAGCTGTAAGTAGTAATGCCAACATAAATCAGCACTGCCCCATGTTTTCTCTGCCCTGGTCACTTAATCTGAAGCCATACTATCAAGAGTTTGTGACAATGCAGTGAAGCAGTCTAGGGACCTGATCAAGGTTAAAACTAATCTAGCAAAACCTTAAACTCTGACCACATTGCAACTGTTCTGTTGCTTTCCTCTGCCCATCTGTACTTGTCTGCTGCTTCCACTTATTTTGTGAAGGTCCTAGAGAGCAGACAGTCTCTCTGTCCTGCATCCCTGCAGCCCTGAGGAAGCCCTCTCATCCCCCAATCCAACCTGCTAGATTTGCGAGTCCTACAGGGAAAAAAATATAGCATGTGAGAAGATGACGCATCTAATGTAAGAACTGTGGAATCTGAAGTTTTGATGACATGATCTCTGCATAATATATGGGAAATGAAAGGTCAGCGGTAGCTGCTGACAGTATTACAACATGCTGGGAATAAAGCATCGCTACTATCAATAGCTACACTTAGCTCACTAGGGTTAGCAGACAGTCTGATCTCACCCAGACTGCACAATGTGGACATTCAAACTGCAAACTGCATGCATTTTCAGCCTTTTTTTTTTTTTTTTTTTTTAAAAGCTGGGAAATAGTACTCCTAGAAAATATATGGGTTGAGGGCATCAGTGCTATTGCCAAGGCAGAACAATAATAACTTCAGTCATGATTTATATAGCTAATTTCAGGATAAAACCCTATCTATTTTTAAAAAGAGGAAAAGACCACAAAATTACCTGATTTTGTATTCAGCAGTGATTACAGTTTATACTGCCCAATGTTTCAACTCAGTAAGCATGCAAATAGAATATTTTATTAAAGTAACAGACAAAGGGGATTTTTTTCTTTATGTGCCCTCTCCACTGCAACAGATTTTATCAGGCTGCAGCCAGACACACTAGCTTCCCTCTCACCTGAAGTGCCTGCCTGATTCTAAGAGAATTATTTCCCAAACCAAATACTCATGCCTCTTCTTGTATAGGCTCTATTTCCAGTTTATTGCTCATTTGTTCTGTTTTAAGCTACCAAAATGATCTTTTGGTCGTCTAAAAGCTTTCAGAGTGAAGAGCCCAGAAAAGAAACGTATGTCATCCATATTAGATGGTAATCCTGGGACTTGCTTCTATAGGGGCAACTAAAGCATGGTTTTCTATGGCATCTGAAGCCAACCCCGTTCCCTCTACTGAGAGTGCTCCATATGGAGATACACAGTCTAACAACACTTTTGGCCATGGCTACATCCAAAACAAAGCATCACAGCAAATCCTTCCATTATTACTACTTGTGTTTACTGAAACACAGAGGGTTTGACCAAGAAATCCACACAAATCCCAATTCCAACCCACATCATGTCCGCTTCAGGAGGCATTGTTCAAGGCAGTCGCTTCGTGTTCTCCTGCTGCTGCCGCCAATAATGGGCAGGGAACTGCAGAGGAACTTGGCACAAGGAGGAAAGGGATGTTCTCCACAAAGGAGGAGCAGTTCAATATAAACAGCAGCAAGCAGTTTAGCAGAGTCAACATAGTCTCATCAGGGAGAAAAACACAGTCAAAGCTGCTGGTGCAATATAACTCCCATTTCACTCACTGTGCCACAGGGTTTGCAGCCTGACCTTGCTTCAAAATCCATCACCACAGTTCTTCAGTTCATTCCTTTTATTTGGCAATACAGTATGCAAACTGGGTGCAGGTGAAAATGCTTTTTTAAAAACAAGATCTCTGGTTCAGGATTCCCTAGAGAGCCCTGAAGCTGCGGGTATGTGACTGTGGCATCTACACAGCAGTATGGCTGAGGGACCCAGATGATGGCCAGGCTGCCATCACACTCAGCACCAGACACGCTGAAGTGACATCCCCACCCAAAAAGTGCCTGGTTTGAGGACCAGAGGCCCTCAGCAGATAGAGCCACACAGGGAACAAAAAGGCAATGAGACCATTTCAATAGGCTGCTGCATCAGCTCACAGAATTCATGCCACATGTTGGCAGATCTCTATGAGACTTTTAAGTATCTTCCTTCTTATTTTTCTGTAAAAGAGAGTTCTTCTAAAATTGGAGAAAGTGATAGAAAGCACAAAGGTACCTCTCTGAATATCTTACCGGTGTACAATATAGCATCATGGGCAGAGGCAAACCAACAGTCAAGATATTACTAGCAAATGAGAAGGGATACGTAAACTGGAGACAGGGTAGGAAGGACCTTAAGGTAGCCATGCTATTTCTGTGGAGAATGCAAAGTGGGAACCAGCACAGAGATTCAGAGATGCTGATGTAGTTGAAGCATCTGATTAGGAAAACCCACTTCAAAGAGTCATTCCGAATAGATGGATGCAAGTGGACAAGATGCATTTGTCAAAGGCAGAGGAAAATGCTTCCTTAAGCCAGGTGTGAAAGAACAAGACCTTATGGAAAGGTGTTTCAGCTGTATGGTTGGGTGAGAAAGACCCTCAAGAGAAAAAAAAAAACCAGGAAATTAAAATTGAAAAAACCCCCCATAATTTCAAAACATTAACACTGAAAAAATTTAGACTTGCAGCCAAAATTACATTGCTAAAGCAAGTCATGCTAGCTTGCAAGCTATTCTGCATACGGGGCGGGGGGGGAACTGAAACGTATGTTTAATAATGATATATTAAATCAATTTACTTCCTCCTTTTATTTCTCAAATTAAGTACCAATACTTTTGCCCCCCAACCACTTCATCAATTGCTTATCTCAAAGTCTTAAACTACAAATATATATACACACATAAATATAGACACATATATAGCATTAAGTTCCATCAAATCAACAAATAAAACAAGAGGGTATATACAGGAGCAGCACTTCTGCCTAAATACTGTATAAAACTGTTAGGCATGGAATGCTAGGAAGTCTTGGCTCTCTTGCCATTGACTAAATCACTAATTGAAGCAATTTTCAAAATTGAAAATCCTCTTAGCATGTGAACAAGCCAAGGCAGAGCTAGGACAGCTTTCTGAAGTTGTCCACTACACTGGTCACTGAATTGGTGTTTAGTGTTTTGAATTGCTCATCTTTACTGTGGGGCAAACAGGAATGGCCAAGTCAGTGTGCCCAATCCACCTTTTTTTTTTTAAATACTACTCAAGAAAACCATCTTTGACTCTTCCTTTATTAATTTTATAGCCCACATGACAAATCATGCTATTTAGAAGTTAGATTGCTTTTTCCATAGACTAAATGAAGTTATTAAACAAGACTAGCTGAAACCAATGAAGGAAAAAAAACTTTGTCTCCATTGTAACACATTAAACAGGACTGTTTTACTATATGGACTAAGTAGACAGTAACTCATTTCTTTGCTCTGATTTTTTTTTTAGGAGTTCAGAAAGAACATCTTTCCAGACTCCAGTATTTCTTTTAATTTCATATGCCATTTTTCCACATGTATTTATGACTGAAAGATCAATTAGAATTCCTATGTGGGAAGTAATTCCCATCAGTTCAATTACTCTATGTAATTGTTTCAGCAATCATAGTTAAATATCCATTTTAATTTTTATTTAGTGACTCAATTACCAAGCATCAAGCAGATGTAAACACTTTTCAAATTTTATCTTCTCTCCCTCCTACACCTTGTTCCCCAGTACAAGTACCATTTTACCCCTCAGCATTCTCTAAATCATAAAAATGAACACGTCATTTAAAACCTCCATATAACTCCTAGTGCTCGCTCACGCTTCTTTCCCAAACACACTTGTTGAATATGAGCCCACTGCAGTTTGTTAGACCTGAGCGTAGGGATAGAGACACTCCTATGTGCTTCCATCCCACATGCCCTACAGCTCCGAAAGTCTTCATAGATTTATCTATGCCTCATCCCCCTGCCTGCCTTTCAGGCGGAAAGGAATCCCATTAGTGATTTATCAGGAAGAATGCTGTTCCATGGTGCTTTTACATATCTATTTTAATCAGTGGCTGATCCGTTTGGAGCTTGTGCTCTCATCTTTCCCTAGAGCTTTTCACAGATACCTCCTTTCATTCCAGTGGTGCTAGTAAGTATTGTAATTCAATTCTATTCTTGCATGTAATTCGCTAAACTTCAGCAAGATGCCTGTCAAGCAAGTCAATATTTTACACTGCAACTTGAATCCATTTTTTGCAGTGTATCAAAATGCAAATTTATTTTTTCCTCCTAAGAGTCACAATCGAAGTAGAACCAGCCTGGAAACAGGAACACCTAAATGAAATGGCAAACCAGTGGTTGCAAGAGTGATCAGTGTATCTCCTGAAGTCCAGTGATAGCAAATGTCATCATAACATCTAGTTAGAAGTGCATTAGAACTCCCCAAGGAGAAAGAAAATGCAGAGTTGGTTAAACATTTATAGGTACCTCCGAGTTTCAGTTGCTGCATGCATAGCATGATACAGTTTCCTCCCAAAGCAATACCCACTCTGCTCTCAAATCTTTGTACTATCACCAAGAACTATTTAATCTAAGTGAATAAAAGGCTCGTCGTGCCTTCCCCAGTGACTACTAAAAAAAAAAAAAAAACAAACCAACCAAAAAAACCCCCAACAACATGAACAGCAATCTTTACCCAACCTAGGAAAACATGAGCCCACCCATGGGGATTGTAGTTGCAGTTACAGGAAACACGCACAGCCACTGTTTTACAGCATGCCTCAGGTAAAACCAGTTAAAATTCCCAGTATGGCTTTGTAGTATTTATAGAGCAATGCTATAAATCAGAAAGAACAACTATCACCATGTTAACACATTAACTTTGCTATGAGACTCTCAAAGCTGAGCTTTGCCTGGTTGCCTTAGTGATCTCAATAAGCACACTAGGCGACTGGCTTTCGTGAGCTTTTATCTCTGATAGAGGCACCCAAATTAAGAAGTCAGTCTGCAGCATGAAGTTGACACTTGGGTATCATGATATCTTCTGGGTGACTGCACACTTGAAAAGTCTTACTCAGAGGCATTTTAACTGGAAAGGCACCTCAGTCCTGGGCAGAGCAGCCAACCTCACATCTTTGGGGGGGGGTAAGAAACAAAGGAAGGAAGAAAAAGTATCCCTTTGCCCAAAACCCCTTTTACCTACCTGCACAGCCAAAAGCTAGGTGATACCTAGAAGAGGGGCTGAATTTGACACAACACACATTAGCCTTAGCCTCGATGCTTGCTACTGAGTTGTCCAAGTTGGTAGACCACAGCTTCACTAGAGAAACAGAAAAACAGAAATGAGTAAACAAAAACAAAATGAAAAAGTCAACCTCATTTGAAATGCATAATATCTAGTTATTTCATAAATAAGATTCTGAAAAGCCTCATTTGCCAAGATGTTAGTGATAATAAAGGGTCAGTTGCTGCTAATGGCTGGTAAGCTTGAGAACATTCTCAAATGCACACTGTAAATATTCTGCCCACCTCCATACACACAGGAGATGCTGAAAATCCACATCCCACATGGCTGAAAACATCGGAGCAGGTGACTAACCACCTGTTAGAATCAGAGTGTTTAAGGCTACTGGAGTGCAAATTCATATAACCAAGAGCAAGAAGGCTTGCATCCTTTTTGTTCCTTGTCCCTTAGCTGGGATGCAAGAACTCCATCCTCCATGGCAGAATTGCTTTGAACAGAATAAATATACCTAATTGTATGCTTGAGCACAGTGAATGAGAACAACTTGTTTTATTCTCCAGAAACTGGCACGGACAGGAAACAAATCAGTGTGCTGGCTTCTATGATGAAATATTCACTTGGTACAAGGAATTCTACTGTTCTACAAGACTACCATGTGAACATTGATTAAACTTCATGGTACAGAATGAACTCTTCCTCCAAGTACTCACTTCAGTGCTTCACAGGATGACCAACAGAAAACACCAACAGCTTCTCAAAATAAAGCCTTCCCCACCCTCCACAAACACTTAAAGTACCATTCAACCTTAAAGATGAAGCATGCCAGCTGCTCCCCGCAGAGCCAATCTTACTATTAAAAGCTAGAGATGTAACACTTTGTCCTCAATGCAGATGAAGGGGCAGCACATTGGCATCAAGCCCCATTGATGCCTACAAGGCAGAAAATGACTTACATGTTCTCCCTTCCCCCTTTTCTTGGTAAGTGGGTTGCACTGTACTTGAGTATCATGATCAACACGGTGAGGCAGGAAGCAGAGCAAGCTGAAGCCAATGTCTGAACATGCAGGAGCTACATGAAGGCTTAATCCCCTAAATAGCTCCCCATGAGCTGCCTGGGCTTATTCAGGTCTGTGGCCAGTGGGTCCTCTGCTATCCTTTTACAGAAAGCTCCTTTGGAGGTGAAGTGAGCAAAACCAGCAAAAGAACAGGAATCTTGTTACCCACTGTGGTCAATACATGATGTAAGCAGTCTTAAGGTATGTCCCCCCACCCTCCGAGGAGTCCTCTGTATCATCTCTTGGTCAGTCTTTCCCAGCAGCTTTGAAGGAGAAGCAAGGCTTCCACACAGATTACAAGAGGATGTTTTAGATGGTCAAGGAAAAAGGAGTGGAACATGGGCAGGTTTGTTCTAGCACACCTACTTTTTAATAGTATGGCAAGCAATGAAAAGCAACAAGACTGCACTATTTCTGTCTGACCATACCTACGAGAACTGCTTTAAGCACAAAGAAAATACATACTGCTCAGAGCACACCAAGGAACCATTTTAAATGCAGCACTCTGTGGATAACTGACAGCTGCCTGGAACCCATTAAAAAGCAGCACCCACCCCCCCCCCCCCCGAAATATAAACACTGATGCATACTGTATTTGCATATAAGCATTATGTAATATTCAATTAAAACAGCACCCACCCTGTTGTTGGTTTTCAGAAATAAATCCATTGTCATTTACTAGAGCTATAATATTCACCCTAAACACAGAGCTACATTTTGAAATGAAACCAACAGCTTTGCAAGCATGGCTTAAGATGCTCTCTTCTCCCAAGTGAGACTGGATGATATACCTCCTCCATTGTGTTTTGCACTCGGGGGCGGGGAGGGGAATGGGGCCAGGAAAGGAAGTTTTGCAAAAGAGTAAGACATTAGCATTTTGCTTTAGTTAACAGACACCAGGAGATGTACAGTCTAAGCTGTAGTGGCAGTAGAGGACATGAAGTTTATGGATGAGATGGTATAGGAAGCAAATAATACCATGATGACAAGAGGACACTGTTGGCAGACAATATAGCTTTAACTTGAGGTGTGCAGGGAGGTTACATGATCGCATAGTTCAGACCGATGTTCTGCCCAAATCTAGTACTAAAACCACACAGGCTTGTCTTGAAGCCTTCCAACCAGGTATCAATATTTAAAGTTGCATCCAAAGCAGCCAAGTCTCTCCTTGACACCACCTCTAATAAACAAATGGCCATCTGGTCTCAGTTTTGTAGCAAAAGCTAATTGAGGGCTCAGTTTCAACTTGGCTCCTTTTTTTCATTCAAGTTTTCAGGTCATAAGCTGAGCCATTTAATCTAGTGAGGAGTCAACCTGTGTGTTCAAAGCCATCATAATATTCGTTAAAACTGACAGACACAGATTAGAGTCTGCAATTTCTGTGATCTAACTGCTGTGGAATACACTGGGCTCCAATTATATCTTAGTCAGTGCCATAAAAAAGGATATATGCGACATATAACAACACATAATGAAACATGTCAAGTTTTACCTGGAACTGCCCATTATTTTTTAAAAAGAACTGACAGGTTAATAAAGCATAATTCATAAGGGTAGAGTTTATTTGCTGTAGCTTTCAGCAATTTTGCTGAGGTCGTGGAAGTAATTACACAATGTACAGATGCCTTGATAACACCTAGAATTGTGCTGATGAGATAAGCAACCATCTGAGATTGACTATTCCTAAAATACATGTTCTCAAAGCATATGTTTCCTAATTTTGCACCTGCTGAGAGACACATCTTTATGTGGCCAAATGTCTACCTCTCACCAAACAAGCAGGAAGATGCCTCCAGAACAGCTTTTTTAGTTTAAAATGTTTAAGTCTTTTCAAGATATTTTTTATTTAATTGGAGCTTTACACCAAATGTGTAAGTTTATAAATTAATTTTATGTACATCAGTTCTGTGTCTAAACACTGACTAAGAGGCAGAAGCCTGTACAATAGCTGAAGGTGTCAATGTAAACAGTTGGTACAATGAGAGTAAGGATATTTCATCTAGCCTGTCATTCTTGAAACTCTTATCTGGTCATGTGACGGAGAGGCTGCTGTTACTCCAAAAAAGCTGTAAACCAGGAATAGGCAACTGCTACCAGAAAACTCATTTTCAAAGATTTAAGAATCCCTACAAAAGAAGGAAGCTGCTGAATTGTCCTGCTAGGCAAAATTTTTGATCCACTGCCTTGTGCAGGTCAGGAGGATGATGTAAACTGATGACTGTTAGCACGCAACGACCACAGGGTATTCCTCCTTGCATAAGACACAGCCAGACAGATCTTTTGGTTGGTATTTTAACTAGCAACATCATCTTGACCTTTCAAGGTATTCCCAGTTGAATCCAACCACCCCACAAATCTCCAGGAAATTATCGAACTACTTTTAGCCAGGAAAATGAGCAAACCGACAGTTCAACCTGATATTTTAAGAGCAATAAACACCCATACTTCCAGTTAAAGTCAGTAGAAGCTGAAGGAGCTAAGTATCACTGAAAATAAAGCCCCAAACAATCCTCTGGAAGTCCTCTACAAAGCTGGGGAGCAAACTTTGAGCAAAACTCTGCATTTCTCAGGTTAGTTACCCTGCTAAAAGGCCATGATTCTGTTTTATGAAGCCAACCCTGCACATCTGATTTGCCCTACTGAATTAAGGGACACTACAAAAAATAGCTGTAGGATTAGCACCCATGGTCTCACCTACCAAGGCAGCATGGAAATTACTTTCCTTACATGTAATGAAACAGTTGCTTGCGTTCCTCCTTGCCATGAGACAATGAAAGGTAACCTCTCGCTATGGTTCAGAGCTCTCAGGTGCTCCTGTTCTGCTCCACCTCTCCATTTTAAGCCAGCAAATAGTGAAGGGATTACAATTCACAGCAAGGACATAAATCCAGGACTCTTTCTTCAGTTGAATTTGTCAGTACTGCTTGTAACCCCTTGAGCTTCAAAAACAACCCCAGAGCAGAGAACAAATGCTTCATCACTCCAGAACAGATCTCTACCACACTGGAGACTTAAACTCTACCCACAGGGCATCACAAAATATTTTGCTCTATCTCATCTGCTAACCTTACCATGGCCATTAAACTACATTCCCAATCCAGAACAGACAGGGATGTTGGGTTGAGAAGCAGCTGTAAGTCATTAGCTAAGAGCACTGCTCCAGCCCTATCCTGGCACTTTGACAGCATCATTTTGCCTTCACAGAATTAAATAATCTTTTCTGCTTTAATAGCAAAAATTCACCTTTTCTTACTTACATGAGAATCATAGCTCCTGCCATTGCTACATGCATAAAAACTGAAATTAAGACTGTGCTGTTTCCCCAAGCTGCTTGTAGCACAAGTAAACACTTTAATTTTGCTCACTGCTGTCTAGCTGGTGTACATCTTTGGGTCTCTATAGACATATGCAACTACCTTTGCCCCTTTAAAAGGGAAGGGCATGACAACTGTAGATAAAAGTGAGGTTTTCATACACACAGGAGTTACTTCAAATAAAATAATGCTTTTATCCTCTCATTATCTGCTATTAAAGTAGACAGATCTTCCACAAATAAGCATCCTGGATGATCTTCATCTAATGACAAGGACAATACAGGACCTGAGGCCCAAGGATGCCATTTCTAATTGTATCAGAATCATTTTATCCCTAATAGCACTCCATCCATTGGCACCCCCTTTGCTGTGCCTAAGCCCTGGCAGAGACAGCTGTGAAGCACTGATGGTAGGATTTTGTATCTAAAAGCTCCTTCCCCAATACATGCCTACTGAGCATAACAAGTGCTTTAAAAATTAGCTTCCAACTTGAAAAGAACAAGCAGGGACAGGCAGACACACAGGCAAGCAGGAAGAACTGGCAAAGCTGCCACTTTTTTGCTGGCTTGTCCTGATCACTTGACAGGAAAATGTTATACCCATGCTTTCCAGGTAAGCATGGTGAGATTAGCTCCAATTGCTCTGGTCACACCAATATCTATCAGCATTGAGATTTCTTGTTAGGAAGCCCAGCGTGACCTCACATAAGCACAGAAGTAAAAGAGGACAGGAAGGGTACACAGCTCTTGGCTTTCCCACCAGATGCTGTACCTGGCCAAACATGTATTACTACATACCCAAAGCTGGCCAGGACTCAACCAAACGCTCATGAACATAAGCAGAAGGACAAAAATTTAAGTTAGGCAGGTTTGAGTTAGGACACTTGTCATAGGTGTTACCTTTTCCTCACATCTAACCCTTTCAATGTGATCACTGAAACAGAAGGTGGACACTATAACATTAATTTGGACATTTGCTACTATTGCACTGTACCTTAAAGACTTCTAAAATCTGTGCTTATTTCAAACATCTCGACACAGGATTCCATTTGTCTCTAATAGAATTGTTACGTATGCAAATCACAGGCAAATTATGGTAGAAGTAAAGAATAAAACATTCCAGCCCAGTTTTATTCACCAAAACCCCAATACACCTTCAAAAGACGTTTGTGAATTGAAATGCAAGTTATGTAGATCTGCAGACTTTACTACAATACTTTCTAAGTAAACACTACGCTTTTAGAGACTACTACTGAAGAAGTGAACTGTTAAACTAGAGACAGCAGCTCTGCTTGCAGCTGGCTTTGCAAAACTGGACAACTTGTTAACATGCTAATAAATGCATGTCTAACTGGCAGATAAGCTTTTTCAAATGCATAGCATGAGTGGGGAGCAACGTGATGAAGAGGCTGATAATTTACAAGGTGAATGTTCACTCCTGCTGCATTTAAGCACACAGAAAACACTCTTGACTTCCAGCAAAAAGCATGGGGTGGGGTGGGGGGGTGGGGTGTGCGGCAGGGGAAGTGTACCAAAAACTTTAAAAACCCAC
>JAVJGG010000090.1:32197554-32236682 GCA_035590195.1 Aviceda cuculoides
GGCGGGGGGTGGAAAAGAGGAAGAAACACTCAGCTACAGCTGGTACCAGGGCTCTTCTCCAGAAAAGCCTACAATCAATTACTGCTGGCATGAAGCTCAACCTTTCAGCAGGCACCCAGCTGGCACACAGCAGAGCAGGGCTTCCCTTCCCACAGCTGCTCCAGGCCAGCAGACTTGCTCTTGGCCAGACACGAGTCTTCGCAAATGTTGTCACCTGTCTGCTTTTATAAAAGCCCATCAGAGCTGCTGCTCCTCCAAAAGCTGAGTCACCAATGTAATCACTAATGATTTATGTTCCAGCATCATCACTCTGAACAAGGTTAACCAGGATCAATTTAGGGTGAGCTTCCTATGACGTGTCTTCGGAAAGCCAAAGTGCCTGCAGACAGACAGCTCTGGTGCCACGTGAGGATGGAAGGGACGTTACAAGCTGTGCCAGTGTCACACGCCAGCTTCAGCAGAAGAGACATGTCACCAAATCCCATCTGCACACAGACCTCTGCATCTCTGCTGGGAAGAGAGGTACCGCCCATGTGCTGCAGCAGAAATACATCTGTCTGATATGAGAAAGGGCACTAGCAGGTGGAGTAAGCCTCTGGAAGAAGCTGCACCTCCACCCAAATTATGATCAACAGCTTTAAGCCAAGGCTCTTTACAAAGAGCAGGCTCCACTTGTTTAGATTTTATTATAATATGCACACATTTTCAGCATACTGCAATATTCTGTAACAAAATTACAGCCTTCATATATAACTTCTCCCTCAAGCTAGGCCAGAATACCAAGTTATTATGCTGCTTGACACTGCGCCAGCGAGCCCCAGCACCAGTGACTGGCAGCACAGCTAATGGATATAGTAAGGATGCATTCAACTGACAGCCTAACCTTATTTGTCAAAACCAAGAGCACCCACATGCTGAAGGAAGGTTGATATAATGTGGAGGTGCCAATAGGGAAAAAAATGCATTTCTTCAGAGGAATGAGAGAAACTAAGGCAAGGAAATGAAAGAAGAGGACCCTGTCCACCTCCGCTGAGGCACAGAGCATCAGAGGACAATGCATTTAGCGTCATCATATATATATATAATTTATATATGCACAAAATTTGAGGAAGAGAAGAAATCTTAAATGCAAGCAGTGTCTTGTCTGGAGCACAAACCTGACAAAAGTAACATCAGTGAAGGTGTTAACGTGGCTCTCCTCACCAGCAGCTGCTGGAGAAGGAGAACAAACAAAACAACTACCTAATGACTGGCAGGATCATCGGGGTAGATCCCTGTCAAATTTGAAATAGCAAGTCTGGAAGTCATCTCAGATGGACTGAGGAATACCAAAACACATTGCTTCTCCCCTTCTAATTAAGGTAAAAGGTATTAATCAACTGCTAGATGGTTCTCCTACTATTCTGCTCTTCTCTCCAGAATAATGAAGCTGAATAGCGTGAACTCTGCTATGACTCAGTCAAAAATGCTGAACATTTTACAAGTCCAGCAAAACACAAGCTCCATAATCAGTATGACTTATCAATACAAATCCCTCTCAGACTGTTTTTACCCATCTTGAAAGCCAGTCCCAGGGCTAGTTGCATTTATATCTTTTCCTTCATAAGACAGTGTTACACAATTCCCAAGAATAATCAGCATGACTGATACATGAGCGACTGATCTATCTTAAGAAACGCATCAAATAAAAAACTACGTGTGACTTTCACACTATAAAACAGGCTTGCAAACATTATTAATCTTGTTGCACAACATTGTTTTCGTAGAAGCCGGACTGTTACATAAATTTATTACTTACGCTTTTGTGGGTGCTTTACTGTTTTTAAAGTGTAGCGTACCAAATAAAAACAAATGAGTTCAGAGATACTGGAGACTCGTATTATAATACTGAATTGGTTTGATTGCCTGTATTATTTACTTTTGAACTTTAACAGAATTTTTGAATTAGGATTTTTAAGTTATGTTAGCCGGATTCTTTCAATTGAAGTTCTGACATGGTGGTCTATATTTCTTTGGTTTAAGTCATCTAAAAAGATTTAAAAAAACCAGGTTGACAGTAACGATAGCAGCACAGAAGCAAAAATCAAGCAAGGTCTCTTCTCAAGAGCTTGATATTATGAGGCCCAGCAGAACAGTACTTCGGGCAGACAAATTCATAGGCAGAAGGTGCAAATGAGGCACATTTCCTGAGGACTAGCAGCCTCTCAGCAGAATGGAAAGAATCTGGTTGATGAAGATAAGAGAGCATGAAGGAATCTGTGGCTATTACGAAGAACAGGGCACAGAAGTTACCTTGAGACAACCTAAGACTTTACCTGGAGCATATCTACTACTCTGCTTTTACTCTTCTTTTAACTGATTAGGTATCCAATGGCATTTGCAAGGAACACAAAAACAGTTCACTACCCTATGTTCCTTTCTCCTCCAGATACATGGGCCTGCTGTTACCTTGGGATGAGCCCAGCATATACAAGTAACAGTGCTTGTGCCACCTGATCCCACCCAGAGTTCAAAGCAAGCTTTCCATCAGCTCCTGCTTTCCTCCTTTCCCCTCCCATTCCCAAAATGGACAAAGAAAGCAAAACAGCTACTGCACATGAACAAGCAAATTAAAAAGGCCCTCTGAGTTCAAATACAAAGTCAACACCTACCTGATTTTGGAATTACAGGTCATTTCATTCTCAGGGTAGTGAATATCCACCGCATCCTGAATGACTGTACCATACTCATAGACTTTAATCTTCTTTGTCACCCCAGCGATGGCAAAGTAGTCACAGTCTCGGTCGAACTCAATACTGAGGAACAAAAGCATACGTTGAGAACTGTGTAACACAACACATATACTTATCAGCAGGGCATTTTACCACCTAAACATTTTGGTATGGCAGAACTAAGAATCGCACTTGCAGTTAGCAAATATCTAGTTCACAATGCCTTGGTCAGGTCTGGCACACATGTCAACAGTGTGGAGTTCTTGCTGTCAGACACCATTTTCTAATCCCCTCCATACACACTCACTTCTCCATTTATTGAAACAGACTTTTTGTGGTAGCACAATCTCCCTCCTGCAGACAGGATCTTTGTTCAGATACTCTAGAAGTTTTCCAGTTCAGCTACACCAGCTACATTGTACAGTACCCAAATGTCAAAGCTGACAGCTTGCCCTGGAAACATGCTTAACATTCAGCTGCATGCTCTATGATCAACATGCTATGGGATGACTGCTCATTGATTTCTCTCACTTGCACTGCTGCATCCCTTAGCTCCTATATTCAGCAGCTTGGTGAACTTCAAGTGTTAATGCAAAGCAAACCAGTACTTGTGGAAAAAACCCTTCTAAATTCCCTGAGTAACAACAGGGGGTCAAAACATATATCATCGGTACTGTAAAAACCATGCATGCTATGACTTCCACTCAGGGTTGCTCATGGAAACGGAGGCACCTTCTTTCTTGAACTGCAGGGCAAGTTTGTAATAGGTATCAATGAAGCTGGAAGTAAAAGCAGTCGCCTTATAACAAAGTTAAGCTACAAATGAGAAAAGCCTGAGGTTGTACATGAAACACATCTGAGAGAAAGACAGGCAGCAGATTATGAACAGCTAATGTCATTGCCATCTTTGCAGCTTGGAAGGGCTCAAGAGAAATCTATTAGACATCTAGCAGTCAGGGACGTCAGCCTGCTTCCTAGGAGCCCCTGCCCTGCCTGCAGGGACACAGGTTGCAGGCAGGGCTGGGTGGATGTGCACATACACCTACCTCCTTTCAGAAGCACCAGCCTCAGTGAGAAACCAGTTTGCTACTCCTCCCAGAAAGGGTTTGGGGGTAGCATTTGCCCTCAGTCTCCATGTTTCTATGATGAGTAACGAGCTCCCCTCAAGTCTCTTGACTAAGCAATTAATCTACTACTTTGAGAGGTGTCTTTTAGGGTTCTTCCACTCGGTAATTCATTTCAGTCTCTGTTGTCCCTGTCACATTTTGTTCTTCCAAGAAGCCAGAGCATTTGTGAACCAGGCAGCAAGTTCTAAACAGCAACAAAGAAAACTAAGTTTACACTGATTTCACATTCATATAGCTTGGAAAGTCCTGACAGCAGGGGTATTTAAGGTACCTTTCTACAATTAGAAAGCATTAAACCAATTACAAGAAGAGAGAGGGCTCTTTAGGATGCCCCCACAGCTATAACAGCTAGAGTTTTCTACCCCTCAACATAGCTGAGAAGTCACAGGCACTGCAACGCTTTCAAGGGAAGATAAATTTAAATGCCAACAGAGTTTTCAAGTCCTTGTAAAGGAGATATCATCAAGTTATTTTTAAACTATGTAGAGAAAGGATTGTCGATATGCAGTCTGACGGTATAAGATAATTCGATGAAGCAGCTTGCAACTTGGCCTTTTAACTCAGGCACCTAAACTTCTCCAAAGCAATGGCAGGTGATAGTCCCACTCACAACTGCTTGCTTCCTAGAGGAGAAACAAGCTAGTTGGGCCAAGCCCATAAAATTGCAAGCCTCCAAAAGGCAAACAAAAGGAACATGCTTATGGCTGGTGAATAAAGCAAGCAAGTATGCATCTATTTAAATAAAACAGGAGAGGGAAAGAAGTCATCTAAGCAGCCAGACTGCTCTCCCCCCGCCCCGGATTTACTCTAGTCTAATCACTTTTTATACAAACGGACAAAAGCCGTTCAGGTCTGTCTTGTCAGCTCTCCCTATTCTATGGAAGAATTTTATAACCAAAAGCCTCTATAACAATACAATAGATTTACTTGTACCACAATCTTAATTGAACCACTGCCTCAGCTCCTGCTTGCTGCCCTGTGGATTCAGGTAAAGCGCAAGTAAACTGATGGCAGTGATTCATCTACTTGGGTTCAATTTATACCCTTAGCCTTCTGCTGAAGAAAAAAAAAAAAAAGTATTACAATGTCTGGTAAAAAGCCAAGTTATTAGAACAGAATAGAACCTCTCTCACCTGGGGTGGGTTTGCTTCTATAGCATTTATTCAATTTTTTTTTTTTTTTCCAACAGAGACATGCTGTAGACATAACAAAGGAGTATTTCAATACGTCTATAAAACTTAATGCATCATTAGAAAAATTAATAAAAAGCATCAACCAATGAAATTGATTGTCAGACCTGTGACCTTCAAACAGCATCAAAGACACTGCAGGGAGGAAACAGATGCAGAAATAAACCACCACCTGTACAGATGTTTGTTGGCTGTGAGGCAGGCAGGCAAACCCAACACAGCAAGCCTAATGCACACTTGCACCTTGGCCTCCATCACCTATGCACAGCCCTGGTACAACAAGTGTTCTCACTTTCTGCCAGTCAGCTTTTAGCAAGCTATTTACAAAGAAAAATATGAACAATCTAAGTAGTTAATCAAGTGGATTATTTACCATATAAAACTATTCCTAATATTTGCAAAGCTCTGCTTCCCCCTGGGCTAATCAGGATTAGGACAAACATCCCACTTGCATAGCAACAGTTATTTTCATGCTTTTTCCTAGAAAATCTTCTAAATATGTTTAGTATTAAGCAAGGCTTCTTTGCATTTAACCAGCTCGATGGTATTGCTGTCACTTACTGCTTGAAGTATTTGTGTCAAATGTAAGTGCTTGCTTATATACAAGCTTATCTATATGAAAATTCACAAAAGAACTTAGTTTTATTTTGTCAAAAGACACAACAGGCCCAGCTCTGAAGAACAACATTCTGGTTTCCAGGTGATACATTTCTACAGTCAAAGTGAATTAGTCATTAGCATAATGATAACATGCAGTAAGAGTAATCGGAAATACTTTATCCTTTTTGTCAAAAAAGGCCATCGAGTCAAGAGATAGACCAGCTAGACAACAGCATCCACTTCATGTGGTGAGAGGCACAGAGCCACCAGCGAGCCAAAGCAACATGCAAAACATGCATGCAATAGCTATTAACATCCTGCTAAAATAAGAGCAGTGTGTTTTGGTAGCACTATTTTAAGTAGACTTAACTTGGGACTGACAATGAATGTTTTCACAATCTCAGAGGGCAGATGGAGCACCAACTGTCTGTGTGTGCTACAAGCCTACCTCAGTCCTAGCATGAAGCAACCTCCTCCAGAGACAGGAGACCAGTTCAGACTTTTTTTTCCTTTTTTTTTTTTTTTTTTTTTAAAGGAAGCACTGGAGGTAAGGCATATTTTAGATCATTTGAACATCCAGTGAAGTTCCCTTTTGGACTAGCAGTGGTCCTTGCTCCTCAAAGATATGCACGTTAGAAACAATTAGTAATTGCTCCTTTTTTTTTTTCCCAACCTACTTTGAACTCCGTATTTCTGAGCAACAAAGACTACCTAAATTTTTATAAGGAATCTTCTGGGGACACAAGAACTCCTGGACATTTGAAAAAGATTTACAAATATGCAACAGAATTTACTTATAAAAATCAAATTGAAAGGAACTGATTGTTTTGTTCCAGGGAAAATAGAAGAAAGACATCTACCATTCCCAAGTCACTGTTTTCTTTTTCCTAAGAAGTTAATGACTAGTGTCCTATGGAAATACCACTAAGAGCTGATAGAAAATAAACACATTCTCAAGGGCTTTGGTTTCTCTGCTGCTTATCTCTATTCTCAATCTGTGAGATTATAAATCAATTGCTTTATTTTAATGCTAAAACCTATGACCTTGGGGAGCACTCATAGCTAACAAATGGAATTATGAAATAAATTGCTTCTGAAATATGTCTGGAAGCTTGGCTAGGTGTTGAGGGTAGACCAGTGGGGAAAGAGTAAAGAATGAGTATTTACCAGTTCTGCCATTGCCTTGCTACATTCACATCCTGATGGTGTGTGCAGTTGTTCTCCACATCCCAGGAGGACACGTTGGAGTTAGAGAACACATACAGATGGACAACTAAATTGATTAAAAGAATGGAGCAACTGCCTTACCAAAAGGGTTATGAACAAGGTGACAGCAAGACTGATGTTCAACAAGTCACTCCACACTAGAACTAGGAGGCACTCATCATAGGGTTCCCCCCCTCCACACACACACTCCAGGTACTTACTCCTGCAGGACATGATGATGGCAGAGTGAACCCGACAACAGTAATCCATGAACAACCAGTCTGTACCAGACATCAAGAGAAATAAACACGGATATACCCTTTTGTATCCCTGGTGTAATAACTGTGGATGCTGGGAGGCTGCAAAGAGACAACTCCACAGGCAGTGACCAGGCTGGCATGCTCTGTGGTCTTCTGCAGGGACAGCATGGGGCTAGGTGCCCTCCAAACCGACCCCTGGGACAACTCACTCTGGACTTCAAATTGCAGTTTGAAATGCCCCGGGGGTCAGACTGGAGGGGCACCTAGCCCAGCAAACTTCTGTGAGAAACAGGTATGTGCTATACCTACTCCTTCAAACTGGGAGGGGGGCAGTTGCATCTAACTGCATTTGCCTTTAACTGCATCACTAGTTACAATTAAAGGTCTGCAGCCAACTGCTCCTCTCTCCTTTCCCTATACACACTCTACAATTGCTACTATAATCATAAATGCCTCAGCTGTGACTGTAGGAGTTGCCATTTCCACAAAGTAGATGACTCAGTCCCTCATGGGACTATATATATATATATATTCCTCCCTGAATATACCAAAGCCTTTCAGCTCTACTTCTGCCTAATATGGTTGTTTCTATTTCTGTATTTCTAACCCCAACTCCTATCTTGCTGTGGCCCCATATTTATTTGCAACTTGGATATAGTGTTTTCAGTTTGGGGGGACTTAATTGGTGGGAGGAAGGAGAGAGAACAGCAGCTTTTGCTCTTCACTTACATTTCCTTGAAGCCTTTCTCACTTTGTGCTTCCACTCCCTGGCCTCCAAGGGATATCATGTCACTTCTAACAATCCCAGGTCCCACCATCTTATAGCCTGGTTGCCTATTTTCAATGCCCATTTTGAGGTATAGAAGTAAAAGACTAGAAATTTGGGTTATAATCCAACACCATGGCCACCACTGCAGACTGTTCTGCAACTGGGACCAATACAGAAATTGGTATTAATATCACATACCTTAGAGACTGTTTTTACAGCAGACTGGTATTTTAAGGCAAAGTAATTAGTGTCACTAAGCATGCACTAGCATACTAATTTGTAATTTTTAAAAACAAAGCTATATTCAGGCATAGGAAGCTGCTGTTAGAGAGCTCAGATTTTGTGCTCCATCAGCTCAGAGTCTGGTTTTTGTCACATATAAAAACAAAGGCTACTGAGATTAAGCATATGAAGTTTCAGTATCAAAAGACTGTTTTGCTAAAGCTGTGAGTGGCTGAAATTAAAAGTGTTGGGGGTTTTCATTTGTTTGTTTTTAATAAAGCAACAGTTTAATTAGTTACTCCTTACTCCAAAGCAGCACCTAAATAGAAGTCACTGCTTGTATTCTGAAGTCCTTAACCTGTGCCACAGGGACAAGGATAGACTAGTGCTGGTTGAATACAATCCCTGATTCAAACCCCTGTGCTGCTAAATGTTTTCCAAAATATAAACTGAGCAAACATACCACAGTCCCAGACGGGTTACTGCAATCTCTACTCAGGAAGAACCACTTAAAGAAAAACCCTTTGATTCTCTAGACTGCTACATGGATAAATTAATTGTATAAATGAGACTCCACTAAAATGCATCCTATCAGAGAGCATACACCTTCATCCCTAAGAATCACATTAATTTGGGTTAGATGTGACCCCCAGATTACCAGAAAAATTGCCAGATTTGTCCTCTAATCAAGGTAAAGTTGTCTTGGCTACTATAATTATGGCCTCTCAATGGATCAGATTTAAGTCTAATAGAAGCCTAACGAAAACCGTGAGACAGAGGACCCCAAAATATTTCAGTTTGATCCCATTCCTTGGAGTTGTTTGGGATATGGTGGCTCCAGGTTCAGCAGCACCAGGTGCTGTTGAATGGACCTTGGGTACCCTCCCTGCCATCATATCTCCTCCAGGCTTCAAACATCTGATGGGAATATGCTCCACCTAAGCAAACCTCTATTTGAAGCATAAGAAGATGATACTGGAAAGTCAATCATCACACAGAACTATCCCCGCCCAGCTGGGTAACAGACAGGGAAGGACATTATAACATTTCATTGAAGCCTGCACTGCACAGAGAAGGACAGTCCTCAGCTCCAGACTCCCTTGGGAAGACATTATTGCACCAGTCATGCTGCAGTCACACTTTCAGCATCTTTCTTGCAGCCACAGTAGCCTGGATTTTTATTTTGCCCCATTTGAAGAAAGGCATAAAAAGGTACCACATTGACAAAGTAATGTCATTAGACCTAGTTCCAGGCCCACTTCATGCTCACAAAAATCCTTTTAAGCATAATGAAATGCTATCAGTTTAACAGAGACCACTTAGTGATACTCTCATTCCATAAAGAGCTTGTTTAAAGGAGACTATTAAATTTGAATTGAGGAGGTTTGGTGGGTTTAGTTCCATCTCACAGCTCTGAAATCAAAACCAACAGAGCTACTCTCATGCTTTGCCATAGCTAGATAAAACGAAATCATTCTTTTTTTAAAACGCAATGAGAGTATATACTATGCTACAAGAGATTAATTATGCTTCCTGCAATAGCTCAACTTTCAGAACCAAGATCCCCTCTGCTTTGGCGGGGGAGCGACCTTGAACCTAATCTCCTCTAACTACAACCCAGAATCTCCCAGGAAGCCATAGCAGACTTCCAGCCTTGTCTATAAGACTCTATAGCTAGAGACATCCTGTTCTACTGCATAAATTTTTCTTCACACATGTATTCAGGGGAACCTGGCTTAATTAGCACTAATGATGAGAAAACCTATAGGGAACTACTGAATTTTGCAAGCAACTGAACATAAAGTGTATTGATGAAAAGCCACTTTACTGCTAGGCGATGCTCTTCTGCATGCTGAAGAGAAGATGACGACAATCCCAGGGTTTATATGCCAGATACACAGAAGTACAATGAGCCAAAGCCATTGCAAACAACTACCATGCAAGTTAATGAGGATTAGATTCAGTTTTTCCACAAACACCATTTTAAATAAGCTAGAGAAACGTTAACTAAAAGTGCCAACAGTTAAATGCAGAATGTTTCTTACGACACTATTTAAAATTCAAGCCAAATTATCAGTCTGCCTGCTGTAATATTTTGGGTAACCTACTTATATTTGAAAACCAGGATCTGCCATTTCTCCCAACTGGGATCATACATAGTAGGGTACAAACAGCTCTGACAGCAGCAGGAGCACAGCCTCAGTGTTACAAAATAGTAAGGTGGAAGAGGTTTTAAGTCTCCAAACATACTCATTTGCCTTCTTTCTGCATTCAAGCTTGGGAAATATTTCCAGAAAGGAAGGCGAAGACGTACGGAAAGAAATACATCTGAAAGAGCTCAGGACAGCAAACCTCTATCAGTACTGAGACTGTAAACAACACAGTCTGTCCATAGGCTTCAATTCACGATTCCTCCACGCTTTAGCTGCAGCAGCAGCAGATATTTCTGTGTCCAGCTGACCACACTGCCAGAGGTCCCGTTTCTCAGAACAAATCACCACCCAGACCAGTGCCCCAGTACGCAGCCTGCCATATTAACTCAAGACTCCAAGTTAGCCCAACGCTGCCACCAGCTCTTCTGCCAGATACCCGCAGCAGAGAATCAGGAGGGACGGCTGGAGAAAATAACCTCTTTAGACACCTCAGCTCAATCCAACAGGCAGCATGAGTCAGGACACCAGCCTTCATAAATATTGGGTCCATACACTGCAGATGAGCCATCTTGAGGAGCCAAAGAATAAGCTGGGGCAATTAACTCCAGTGGTCCTGCTGCCTTGTGATGATGGAATGAGGTTAAAATGCCATTTGAAGCTTTTTTTCATCCAACTGCTAAATCTGTTTCGGGAGATTGTTTTGATGGTGTTGTGAATCTTTTTTGGTCAGTATTTTCTATGCTATCCTTAAATTACTCTTTAGAATCAAAGATACTTATGAATGCCCTTAATTTCACACAGTATAATATAGAAAAACTTGATCTTTCATCTTCATTTGCACACATGTATACACACACTTGTATACAATTCTATAAGAACGTGTCACTTCATAACTTATTCTGCAGAACACCTATGCAGCATATAAATTGCAAACATCTGTCTTAGAGTCTGTACTTATTAATAAAGACAATATGAATAATCATGAGCTCAAGCCTCTTCTCCAGGCTGAGCTGCTTGTAAGGTTTTTTCTCAGAACTGTTTAAGCCCCCACCATACATCTTTGCATGCCTTAACACAATACCTCAATATATTTTTTCAACTACCTACCATTTGACAGACTAACTCCCCTAGTTAGCAAGGAAGGAACAAACAAAAAAATCCAAAGGCATGCGCTAATGCTTTTCAGATAATGACCTCCTAGCAAATTCAGGCATTTCCAACAAATATGGCTAGAGAATTAAAAGAACACTGTAATAAGCTACAGAAGTTTGTGTTCTATTAATAACAGGCTTGTTTCTTCAAGCAGACACAAAAATTCACTGTATCAATATTCAACATTAAAAGCAAGCTATAAATTTGGAGGGGAAATCAAGGGAAAACTGTCTGCCTTTCACCAACGCTGTCAGCATGGACATTCTGCATCTAAGATGCTGCAAATCCATAGCCTTCGTGGCTTACCGGTCCAACTCCCAAGGCCAAGACACAGCACTACTGCCTGATGATAGCCATTATGACACGAACATCAGGAGGAACAGAAAGGCAGCTACCTACAGCCTCACAGAAAAGACTTTTGTCCTGATCAGTCAAGAAGGGGCAGATGCAATGATGTAATGCAACTACCACATGGTACCATCCTCCCACCCTAAATATTCTCAGAAGACATTCCTGACACTACAGCATCCATTTTAAGTTCCTACACTTTTATGAAGCATCTCTTCAAAAACGCCCAGTCTTATTTTAATACATACAATCCTGTTTAAATTAAACCCCATTTGTAAGTGGGGGACCCCAAAGTTCTTAGGAAGTGAATTTCATTTTGCACTATATGTGGCAAAGCCACATAAGGACATTGCTTCTCCTTAAAACCTAAGGCCAGAGGAAGATGCTTGGCAAAACGTCAGGACAGAATCTCAAGTTACTAACAAGCTGATCATGTACCTTTATCACAAGAGTACTGTCCCCAAGACTTGGAGGTCTCTAGTCCAATACCCTGCTCAGAACAGGGGCAGCTCTTTGGTCAGACCAGGTTGCTCAGGGCTCTCCCCAGCCAGTTCTTGAATACCTCCAAGGATGGTGCTTGCACAACCTCTTTAGGAAGCCTGCTCCAATGCTGGACTGCCCCACACTGCAGCCAGCAACCACAACATGACATTTGCCAAGAAATGGAAACTGCTTACGTAAACTGCACAGTTTCAAGATATGAAAAAATAAAAAAAAAAAAGAAAAAATCATGAAGAGCAATCATTGTTCAATACATTTCGTTTAAAAGCCAATTCCCAAATTCATCAAAAGACTGTTAAATACTTTTAACAGACCATTTATAAAGATTCACAAAGTTTAAATCAAACTAAAACCCCCATCTAATTATCTGCAGGTGGAGACAGGTTTGAAGTACTAAGAGAGCTTAATGGGAAAAAGATCTTCCTACTATGAACGAAATAGTCTGAAATTACTAGGAAAAAAAAATGAGGTCCCACTGGTAGCCATGCAATTTCCATTCATTAACTTCTTAATTTCAAGTTATTTAAGTTTTACCTCTAAAAGTGAAAGCTTATGTGGACAAAAGAACAGACTTCTCTCTCTGCAGTGTGATCGCAGTCATCAGAAGGTAAAGACTGAAGATAAAAGCAGACATGCTCCTTTCTGGTTTCAGAGTTCCTATTGGCACTAGCAGCCTGTCCTAGGTACGTTACAGAGTTGAGAGTGTCTCTGAACTCTGAATTCAGTGATCTGAACTGATATCTGCATAAACCTTCTGCTGGGTACCAGTCACATTTAGCTTCTGCTCAAGGGTTCCATAGCACAGTTATGTACTAGGAAATGTACCAGTTCTACACTCCAGAGAAAAAGAAGACAAAGTAGGGGAAAGGTTCTGTACTTTACTCAGCTCTAATTAAACAAAATTCCATTCCAGCCCCAGACAACCTCTGGTCTATGGGCCAAAACCTCAGACAAAATAAGGTAAGAGAACCACAGGAGAAGCACAAACTTCAAGTCGGTTCAGGGTATTATACTTAAGTCTCCTTAGCCACTCCACAGTTCAAGTCTCTTTATCCAAGCATTTCTTTCTTCCTTCCAGTTGTGGGAACAATCCAGATAAGACAGATCCATCCACAGCTTGGAGCTGCCACTTGTAAATAGGAGTCCATTTAAAAAATGATCGATTTAACAGACTACAAGAAGAATTCAGCCCTCCTCATTTCTCATCTTCTCAAGGAGCAGTATCTACTGTACTCTGAAACATAATCCTGTGAAAGATAAACCCACTTACATTTCTTCCATTTATCTTTACCACCGAGATAGAAGCATTGCTGATCACAAACTTAATAAAATGGCTCATCTAATCTTAGCCAGCCCAGAGCATTAAAAAAAAAAAAAAAAAAAAAACAGAGAGAAAAAAAGGCAGGGGGGGCGGACTTGTTATGGTGGACACAGAACTAAAAGGTTTCTTGTTAAAGTCCAGATCTGAGAATTTATATGGACAAGTAATTGTAGTCCAAAGTAAAAAAAGGGGGAAAACAAAATAGGATGATTCAATGAATAGATGGAAAACATGCTCCTAAGTGATGGTTTTTCTTTCAAGCTCACCTTTGAAGGAAGGATTTTAGATCCTGTTACTGAAAGGGTCAACACAAACAAAAATACAACCTTGAAAGCAATTTAACTGTAGTGTTTGAATTCTAAGAGAAACCTCTTCATATCTTGTTCATTACTTAGAGGCAACAGACTAATAAGCAAGCCATTAAAAAAAAAAAAAGAATAATAGAATAATGGACCCCAAAGGTAAGATCCAGTTTTTGAACCCCGTCTGAAGATTCAGCAGATGAGCTAAGTAAGGTTTCAGCAGCCAAAAAACAAGCTGTTTCTTTCCTCTCTGTAAATCACTATGTCTTTAGATAAATAGTCTTGGCTACTCAAGCCCATTCAGATGTCATTTTAAGACCTTTCAGAGAAATGGTAAGCTAACCCAGAAGAATATGAAGTCTGATCAGCTGACAAAAACCCACACCATTTGCCCCTAAACCTCAGGGTGTCTGGGAGAGATGTACTCCTGTTTCCACCAGACCTCGGAACCACCTGGCAGGGAGAACTGGCTTTCTGATAACCGGGTTTCAGACAGGCATCTTGCTGTAGTCTGTTTCTTGGATTTTTCTGTTCTTTTTTTAAAATATGAAAGACTGCCACATTATTCTCTGAAGGCCTCTGACAGTGCTAAAGCAATTTTCTACATAAATCATCGTAATGCTAACGCTGCAGTTTACAGACTCATCTTTAAAAGAAAGCCTTTACTATTTACTGCCACAGCAAGCGGAGAAAAGAAAAAGTTCAGCTCTGACGACTGCTCTGTCTGGGGGCATAATAAATGGAAAATTTATTCCGTGGCCCAGTTCTAACAAAACTGAATATACTCGTGAAAACCATGTAAATACTTGGTACTTAAGAGAACTGAGTGTATAAAAAACATTCAGCGTACTGAGGTACACGCACATTCATATTGCAAGCCTGCGGAAAGTCCCCCTAATGTTAAAGCAAAACTGAGGGACCAGCAATTGCAAAGCCTTGAACTGTTTTCACTGAACATCCTTCTTTGCTAATCTGTTTTTTCTTGAAGCAAATAAGGGGAATAAAAAAGGACTGAGGGTTGTAAATTCTGCTTATGAGCACGTTTCTCAGCAAGGTAAGAAGGCTCTCCCTCACCGGGCTCACAATCGCCCTGCGTGCACCTTCCTAAAGGAGGCCGTAAGCCCGTTTCGGAGGACGCAGAGCTCCGGTACCGGCCCTGCACGGGTGGCCCCCGCCCACAGCCCCGTGTGCCGGCACCGCAACCGACGGCTGCCCCCGTGCGGATGCTGCGCGGCCGCCGCGGCGCTGCCAGCCCAGGCAGGCTCAGCACGGGGCCCCGGGCAAGCGCCACGCCAGGCTGGGCAACCTGGAACTGGAGAGCAGAGCCTTGGCTTGCCCCTTCAGCCCAGAAGGCAACTGTAGCTTTCCTAAATATTTCAGAGTTTTTATAGTCACACAACGTGCATAGTACTGTTGTGGTCTTCCATTAGTCCTCGAGAAGTCCAGACATTCATAAGTGTGCTTGTGGCAAGGCGCTCAGGAGATACTCTTGCTGCTCAGTTCCAGGGTTGGTTTTATTCCAGCCTGTTCATACACAGTCTTTAATTACACTTTTCACCCTGTTACCATAAACACAGTTTTATTTCCTTTCTAAATAAACATCAAGGTTTTGCAGATAAGGAATGTATTTCCATCTTCTTCCTTTGCAAATGTAAACCTAATACATTTTAAAAACCTCTTTAAGACAGAAGATCTTTTAGAGTCCAGACTGTGAACTTCATGTAGGGTTAAAGCACTGCAAACCAAACACTCTTGTATTCTGTCCATTTGTAACAGCAGTTTATTTTAGAAAAACCACAAGCTAAATTAAGTACAAGGAAGTTTAACTTCCAGTCAATTCTACTTTTATTCTTAAGCATACTTAAAATACCACTTTAAAATCCTTTCTTAAAAAATTATGAGGATTCCTTACTTATTAACCTTATATTTGCTTTTAACCTTATATTTGCTTTGTATTTAAATGCATTTTTCTCAGCAGCAACAGCTAAGCAGCAAGACACAGTTTTCATCATTTCATCAGTGTTTCCTACTGCATGCCCAGGAACACATTTGGAAATCAGTGCAGTGGACCAAATAAACAATAAAACTTTTCACAGCATTTAAAAAATGAAAATAAGCTTTTAAAGTGCCCCCCAAAATAATTTGGCCCATCTGTGGGTACCTAAAAGCTGCTCTTGTACTATCTTAAGCTGCCATCACTAACACACACACCTCCTTTAGCTTCACAGACTCTCTGAACTTGAGTCTGTTTGAAGAACTATAATGAACACAGAAGTGTGTTGGCCAACACATACTACATGTAAACTCTTGATTAACAAATTCAAACTTTAAAGGAACTGTTTGGATAGCCAGCAGCTAACAAGAGTTACAGCAGCAGCACATTCAGCAGCCCTGCTTTATCAAAGCACTTGAGGACATGCTCAGATGTAAACAGTCTTACTCAGCCCACATACTAAAACCCCTAAAAATTTCTTAAATGCTTTGATAAATAAAAACTATGAGCAGGGGAGAACATTGAGTTGGAATCCAAGTTATTTTTCAGTTAAATGCATTTAACTACCAATTCTAGCGCTGGCTTGGAGGGAGGCCCCACAGTATCTTCATTCTAACAGTAACACACATACTTTTCAAACATGTATTTCACCCAAGAATTATAACGCCTTCAAAACAGGAGCGAGATTTACTACCCTTCCAGGATTTTCTAACCAAATACCACAAAAATGCTGCTCTTGCAGAATGTCAAGGAGAAGAAAGGGCAAAAGAACAAAATCCAATCCATGCTGAAGTTGGTAGCTGAGGAAGTCTATGTTGCAGTGAGATTCCCATCTGCATTTCATTGCAGCTAGTGTGAACCCAATCACTGCAGGTTAAATATACGTCATATCAGTGATTATTGTGTTCTGACCTCTGTGGCTAAGTCGGACATTATACATTCCTGCTACATATTGCAGTAGTTAAGGAATCAATGCTGCTTTAAAAAAAAAAAAAAACAACACGTATTCTATGCCACACATGCCTCAATTTCTTCAAGTAGTGCAAATTTCTTGGGGTCTTTCAACAAACATTGAAGATGTTCTGTCACTGTCTGAATGTCCCCTTTGTAAGGCATCAGATCAAGACTCAGAAAACCCAAGTTCAATGCATCATGTCATTGTAATGTTTTTTTCAAGATGTCAAGTATGACCACTTTGGATCTCCTGCACACCATGTATAAAACAGAGATGATACTACTTCTCTCCCTCAAAAGGTTGCTGTGAACGAACACATTTAAATTTGTGAAACATGCCTGTAAGAAGCTAACAGGTCCTACATATGCCATGCAGAAAAGATTTCCCTGTTAACATGTTGCATCATTTTTTCCACCACAACCAGCTCAAAACAAGCTACCACAGACTAATTAAATCCCCCAAGGTATACTTCCACAGCTACTGAAACCAGTTTAAGGTAAGTGCTGGTGGCAGGTCCCAGCCTCTCCCTACCCCATGTGCTCTCTTAAGCCTGATCCCTAAGGGAGCTGGTTCATGGCGCTAAACTAGAAGAAACTAATTCTGTTGAAAGACCGTCAACAGCATTTCACCAATTCAGTGTCCAAAGTGGTCCATGGGAGGCTCAGATGAGCTTGAGCAGCAGTGCACAGGACATGACCACCCCACACAACAGAGGATACAGAGCTCTTGCTGGCAAGAACGGAGCTGTCAAGTTGGCTTTACCACAAGCACCCCGTCACTAGTGTTTAGCACTGTAAACAGAGCTTCCAACGCTCAAGAGTTCAAGCCATCACAGTCAAAAACAACTCAGCTTTTTAATATTTGCCATTATGACTGGATCTACCAACAATATTTAAAACCATCACAGATTCTTAAAGCTACCAACACCAAGAAAGATGGATGTTTCTTAAAACACTAGAACTGCATCACTTACAATGCAACTATACTAACATGAAGAGGACTGAGCCTACAACAGGCTTTGTGCTTTATCACAACACCTGCAAATATTCACTGGCTTCTCAAAGGCTGGCTTCCAGTTTGACACCAACAGGAATAAAAGGTGCCACTGTGGCACTTGAGTGCCTTCGCAAATCAATGATAATCACACATTCACAAAACTATTTTTGGGAAGTGACTGTGAAATGTTATATATCTACAGACTGTAACTTGTTTGATACAGGTTATTAACTCAGCCTCAGCAGCCTGTATTGGCATGAGATGCACTGTCAGAGCTGCAGTATCTCTTACCTGGATACTATGCTGGAGCCATTGTAGAGGTCACTAGCGTAAGACAGCGTTGCCAGGGGGCGGACAGAATTGTAGCGTGTGAACTTGGATAGACACTCCTGAAACTCATCCAGCTGGCTTGTGGTTCTGCTGTCATCTAGGGAGAGGCAGCAGCATTGGGGAGGACAGAAACAGAGTAAGATAAAAAAAAAAAAAATAAATCAATAAAAAAGAAAAACCCATTAAAAAAAAACCAAAACAAAAACAACCAAAAAAACCCCCAAAACCCACACCCCTCAAGATGTATGTCTTCATGTGACACTACCTCTGTTTGCTATTTGGGGAGGATTCGTGGTCAAGAACAGGTTCTCTCACCTCTAGCATTCCCTGAAGGCATTATGATTTTTCAGAGCACAAATTAAGTCTTTCCACTGCAACGCTGGGTGAACCTACCATGCTGAAAATCTGCCTAGAGATCACAAATACAGCTTTCCTAGTAAGCTCATTTACTTTATTCAAAACCAGAACCCATGGGCCATATAGATCATTAACAGAAAACCTTTAAGCATATCAAAATGCACTGTGAAGAATACATCTAGTTTTCTATGAAGGTGAAAATATACTCCTTTCCCTATACTTCTATCACAATATGCCTATGTTTGGTGTCAATTACCTTCAAAATACTTTCAGTAAAAAACATTTGTCTTGTTACTCCAAAAGCAACAGAGCTAAGGGAGAGTTGTTTCAGGACTGGAGAAGGAAGACAAGCATGAAACCAGAAGACTCTCTGTATTACAAGTTTTGTGAAAATTATGACCTTCAGCAGACAAGGTGAAATTGAGCCAGCTTGAATAATGATGATAAATATTCTGTGGGAAATGGAACAGTTTACTACAAAAGTTAAAAATAAATTACAGTGTAGATAGTTGAAAGTCATTCCCTGATTCCTCGGAAGTCCCAGCTTTTCTTGGTATGAACAGAATTTTATTTAAACCATTTCAAAATTTATTATTTCCTAAATAAGGAAAAATTCCTAACTTACAGCGATGCCACATGGGCAAGTCAGGGTTCCTAATACAATCATGCATCTGCAGTCAAACATCAGGTAGAGCCTTCAGTCTTTGTAATAGCCCCCAGAATTTGCAGCAATTCTCCCCCTCCTCCTCTAATGCTCCCACCTTCACTTTGTCTTTTTGCACCAGTGCAATGTAAGGGAACTACACCTATCACTGCTCTCTCAGCACTAACACACAGCACCTCAGTTTACAGTTACTGCACACCTTGTCTCCTATTAAACCACAGCATCCACTGCAGCAGCACAGAAACCATATACATGACTCACTCACATGGCCGAGATCAAATTCCACCCATTAGTTAAGTTCCCCTTATCTGTTTTTTTTTATCAGCAGCATAAGGAAATGACAAAGCTCCACTTATTAGAAAGCTTTGGAAATACTGGCATGAAAAAAGAGGTTGATCTATAAAAACAAAATACAGCTGTGATTTCCTGTGGGAAAACAGAGAGAATAATCACTTTCTGCACCCCGGTAACTCCTTGCCATCAGAAATTATTATCTTGCTCTACACTGGCAAGACATTTTGAAGTGTCCCTTATATGCTATTTAATGTTTGATTGTATAAAGGAACAGTGAAGGCTAGTAATTAGCATGTTTAAGGGTACTAGCATACATATTACCCATGTCAGATGGATCAAAAGGGGCAAAATGAACAAAGTGGTGCTCCATATTAAAATCATCAGCACCTGACCAGTACAGAAAACAGCTTAAGAAGCACATAAACATCAGTCAGTAGTTTTCAAAGACTGTTTCCTCCTTTGACACTACGATAGGAACAAATATCTGCTACTCTTCGATTTCCCTCATTTAGAGATCAAGCACCCAGCTGTCCTACAATTTATTCTGTATCTGTGCTTGAAAAAAACCAAATGTTATTTCTCAAGACATTTTCCCCATCAAAGTGCAAGGCCATTTCATAATTACAGTTATATTATGTCTCCACTCCCTACTAGAACAGTCATAGGCACTTCTTGCAAAAAGCTTTAAATACACATTAAATCCTATTTAAAATGTGTCAAAAAGCAGGTACGACTAAGAGAAGAAAAGTTAATCAAGTATCACAGGTTATCCCTTGTTTAGGAAAAACTTGCACTTGCAGATCCTCTGCTCTTGGTGCAGCTGAGGCGTAAGAATACAAAAAACAGTTTCACCACATTTATATTTATAGTTCCAATTATGAAGAAAGATGTCTTCTACAAGGGAATGCTGGGAAGACCCCCATTTGTTATCCTTGGTTAATAAGTATTATTTTAACATAAACACAGTTATGAATCACCAAGATAGCACTGTGTGAAAACATCTCAGTGTGATCTGTGAAGTACTGTATTCTGCAAAGCACTTGCTAGCACTTCACAGGAACCTGTCTAGTCACATACAACCAGCTTCTGCGATCTTCCAGCTACTGAAGCACCCTCTCAATGTGCTGTATTCCTTGTGTAAGTTATTTTGTTGTGCATGATGAGAACCTAGTCAGTCACTGCTCTGAAGTAAGTAGCAGATAGACATAACAACAGAGCCTCATTTTTATTTATTTTAAACTGAATTATACTTAAACTCAACTCATGGAGGGGAAAAAAAAGCAGGGGTTTCTACCCCAGCTCTCTTGCTGATTTCTGTGTCCTGGGAGGTTGGTCCTTGCCTTCCAAGGCTAGAAGTAAAGATATTCTGCTGCAGCAACCTCTGCCTGGTTCCCTCTTGTCCCTAGGAGGTTTCTCCCATCCCCTGAGGGCTGGCTGCTCCCCACTCCTTGCTGCAGTCTATCACTCTTCCTATGAACTGCAGCTGGCAGCTTGCTGCTGCAAATCTCTCACCTGCCACAGCCCATTGCCTGAAACTTTTTTCCCAAAGCTGGTTTCTTCCCCAGAGGGGCCACAGAGCAACCCTGCTCACCCTCAAGACACATTCATTTGACCCCTTCATTTCTTAAGAGAATCTTGTCATATAATTAAGAACCATCCATCCACTAGCTAACAATTACTCTAGCTGCTGTCACACTGTTACTCAATTATGAATGAGGCAATCTAGGCAATTGTGAAAACAGCTTCTAATTCTACAAAACAAGCCTTAAATCTAAAGTGTGCCCCATGGGACAATAACGCTGCTGCACACTCAGCTTCTATACTCCAAGCCATTTGTTAACCAAGACTCAATCTAGACAACATAAAGGATAACCTCCAAGTGTCCTATTGCATGCTAAATACAGGAGAATTTATCAATTTATGTTTATACCTTTGTAGTATTTCAATAGCAATGTTTTTAACTACTGTGTTTATACCACATCTAGTAGAAAGACAATCCAACCACTGCTTTCAAACATTTGCATCTTCGGAACAAGCATCAGTCAAGTTGTTTATTGTGGGTTATGCCCTTCACAGTATAGGATTACAAAGGAATACATTTGCCACTCCAAAGTGACAGTATTATATTTTCCAAATTTAGTTACTTCAAAGATTGGTCAAGAAAAGCAAAATGGGATGACCTGACTAACACATAAATATGTATAGCAACATGGAAGAAGGGAAAGCTGCTCTCTCAAAAGCAAGTCTTTTCTGAGGACTAGGCACTGTAAGAGGCATCTGATGTCAGAA
Organism: Aviceda cuculoides; assembly: GCA_035590195.1. Taxonomy (NCBI): domain Eukaryota; kingdom Metazoa; phylum Chordata; class Aves; order Accipitriformes; family Accipitridae; genus Aviceda; species Aviceda cuculoides. The sequence goes on from JAVJGG010000090.1 coordinate 32,219,295, forward strand.
GCTGAACACCATGCAAAAGGAACTCACCCGAGACACGTGTCATCCTGGTGGAAAAATAGCACTGCTCTAGGTCCTCAAAATGAGCTGTGAGCCGCTTGCGTCGTGAGGCTAGCGTGCTGTTATACCACGGCTGTTTTTTGGTCTGAATAGATAAGAGAGAACACTTCAGAAAGGTAAAGCCAGGCCTGGGTTTCATTTCAATAGATTTTACTAAATTATAAACAATTTATACATCATATGAAGGGTTAGAAGTGTAAAATGACAATAAATCAAGAACTTGCCACTGACAACAGTTATTCTTAGGGGTCCTGTGTTGCATCCTTTAACTCAACAAACAAGAAAAGCTGCTTTTAGACACTTCTTGTTTTCTGAACCTTTGCAAATTTATCAATTCCGGCCTCACACGCAGGACAGACAGTGGCAATCCTTGGGAAGTCACGTCTTGCATTTATACAGATAGACAGCAGAAGCCAAAGATATCAGGCTTCCAGCTTCACAAATCAAACAGACTGTACAACAAATACTTCCTAGATCCATGGCAGACAGCTCATTAAAAAGAGGTGGTGGTGTTTATTTTAAACAGTTAGTTACTGAATTATTCCTTTTGAAGCAACTCAGTAACTCTCTGCAAAGCTAAGCAAATAAGGATAGAAGCAGAAGACACCGTGAAGTCCAAAGGTTAATTGAAAAGTCCATGAAGCTCATCATTAAAGCCATTTCCCTACCTACCCAAGCAGTAATAGTGAGAGGTAGAAGCAGAGGATTGAAAGTACCTAAGTAAGCTCTCCTCCTGAAGCAAAACGGAATACAGTACTTTTCTTTGCTAGTGATTAAAACGAGAAGGAACAAATTCCTCTACTAGACAAGAAGTATGAAGAGCACCTTGCTTTAGTTTGTATTTAAGAAGTTTCACATATCACCATACTCAAAGCTAATGGGGAAATTTTAAAAGGTTTGAGAAGCACCAAGCTCACTAATGAACAACATCCCTGACCATGTCCAAGGCCTGTAATGCCACTCAATGGCATTAACAGAACCCACTTCACATATACCTCCCCCTCAATCCATGCAGGAGAACAGGTTGCCCTTATTACAGCCATCAAGCAAACCAACGATAACAAACTAAGTTTACAGCCCACTCAAATTCTGCTTATACCTGTACGAACAGTAATCCAACATTTTAGGGAAAAAGCAAACCCTGAGCAATGAAACCTCCAGACGTCACTTCCCACTGAGGGCCCTGGCTATGCACTGAGGTTGTGACTTACACTTGCATGTTGACAGCACCCTATGGTCTACGCAGCTTGTTCCATCTCAAAAGCAACTCCAATCTCAACATACAACTAGAACACTGGAAAGTACTCCTACATCAACACCTTTTAAGTACAATTTTCTAAAATCTCACAGCTTTAAGAAATGCTTAACAGAACAGTTTTACAGCATCTTCCTATTAATTCTGTGCACCAGCCTGAAAGGGCTCCACCCTCTCTCAGCACATCAGGAGTGGTAAGGCCTCAAAATGACTTCAAGCATCAAAGAGCAATCACTTAGGTCTCAAGTTAAGATAAGCTGTCTGCAACATGATGAGCAATATAACCCAAGCTCAAGTCTGATCTGCCAGATGAGCCCAGTCCACATCAAGATGCAATCAATCATGGAAGTATTTGCCTGCTTTGCAATTACCTGCTGGGTCACCAGAGGAAGATCCCCCTGGAGCAGGTCCCAGGCTGGCACATGGTGACCCAACTGTGCTGGGAATCTGCATTAACCCATCTTCATCAGATCTGCTTCAGCTAAGCATTTTAAACTGCTCATGTTTTACCAAAACATTTATTCAGTTTCTATGAAGTCTGCTCCCTGGCTACTTGTTAAGCAATGCTGGAAAGCAGGAGTAAAAAAAAAAAAAAAAAAAAAGGAAAAAGAGAAAACATACCCAAGCAATTTTTATTCCACTGCTAAAACTACTATGGTTGTCCTAGTTGAGGACATTAGTTCAGATTCCTCTGTTATGAAGAGTGATTTTACTGTCTGAACTCCAACAGGTGCTCCAAAAAGCCCTCCAACAACTGTGGAAAAGCTTCATAGCTACAAACAATCTCCTGATTTCTAGCAGAAAAGAAAGGTGCCGCACTAAATACTACCTGCAGAATTCCCCAGGGCCCATGTGACTTGTCCACTATTTACTTCTGAAGCTCAGCTTCTGGAAGAAACTTGTCTTGTAGCTTTGCAGCATATAAATTATTCCCTAAGAACATGTTTGCGAGCAATGCACAAAGTAATTATATTGAGAAAGCAAGCTATGCTGTCCACCCTAGCAGAGCTTCTTACTGCCAGCAGTGCCTAATCTATGATTTTTGCTGTGACTGACAATTAGAAAAAAAGCACAATTGAATTTATATTCTTAGAACTACTTTTATGGTCAAGTCTTGCTGAAACTAGACTACCTTTGAATGAAGTGTTTAACTTCAATAGTTCTCTTTCAGCTCCCCATCCAAACATATATTAAAGTATATATTAAAGTTTAATTCAAAAATTTGTACTGGAGAGTACAGATCTTGCACTCTTGAGGACAAAAAATTGCATCTGAGAACAAAAAAGATTATTCTCACACAAGTAAGGCTGTCATACAGAATGACTAGAAAGTCTAGGTTGTTTGTTTTGTGCACTTACCAGCAGTATAGCTATGCTATTAAATTTTGTCTTTGAAATAGAAAGAAAAGTACTAAGACAAGTACTGTCAGTGGTGAATGAACACACTGTACCATATCAGAGTGAATTTGAATTAAATGAACATAAAATCTCCACACACATTTCACTTGCATTCTGAAGTGAGGTAGAGATACAGTTCTTTGTTCAAGCAAAGACACCCTCCGTCCCCCCCCAAGACCACAGTATCAGGAACAAGCAGCATTTTCCCACAGACTAATAGATGAAATTTTCTAACTACCAATTAGTTATACAGTTGCAAACCCCAAAGCCCACGTGCACACATATATGCACATCAGCCCAAAATGCAGGTGTTTTTTCTTTACATCATTACTCCACCAAATAAGATCCAACAGCACTTCTACTCATTCAGTTATCAATTTGATACTGCTGTGTGCCACAGGTGGTCCACCACCACCAGAGAGCACCAAAGGCACGAGCTGACACGTAACCAACAGTCCATCTGTCTAAATCAAAACTGTATAACATTTTTGAAACTGTGAGCTGGCCATCAATGCCATCTTCCCAGCCCAGCCGAACCACTCTGAGCTGCAAGACTATGGATGGCAGCACTGTTTGGCATTCAAGAGGCTCTGCAGATCCCACAGTTTGAAGGCTGCCTGCCAAACGGCTTCACTGTATGTGCCACTTTTTACCCTCTTTGTGAATCAATTTATAATACAGTTTGTAAGACCCTAAACAAGGACGAAGTACAAAAAGACTGTATGTTTGGAGAATGAATGTTTCTTGTTTTGAAAGTCAAGCTTTCAAAGCTATTTAAGTCAATGCAAAGGGTCAGGGATCTACCCCCCTTCTCAAATGCCACCCACTTAGGAGAAGAGACGAAGAGCAAAAAATATCCCCTCTTCCCTGGAAGAGTCACCTTCGGGAATAAAGTCAGATGTTTAAATATACTGCACCAGATTTCTTTGATGGCATCAGCGTGGACACTCACAATCATGCACAGTCATTCTGATAGCTGTAGTCTTGACTCCAGTTTGCCCATATAACTAGTTCAAAGCATTTGCAAGACACGAGTTGACCAGTACCCTGGAGATGGACGGAGTTGTGCCTAATCTCTGCCCAACCTCCGCATTCACTCTCCCATCCCCCCTGTGCACAGACACATGTATTACCTTACCTGAGAACTGCCACTGAAGCCTGGAGGCTGGCTATACTCCGTGGAGTCAATAATACTACTGCAAAACCAAAAGAAATAGTCTGCTTAAATCACTGTACAACCATCCTGTATAATTTTTAACCTGTTTGCTATTCCCCTTTACATCCTGCAGCATACTTGTCTTTGAAATTCATTTTACAGACAGGGAACACAAGGTCATTTTTTTGTTTGGGAGGGATTTTTTTTTTTTTTTTTTTTTAAATACAGAGATCTCCTAAAGCAGAATGCTGTCACACAGTTATGTGTAGTGCAATCTAATAATTTCCAATTGGAATGCAAAATCATATCTTTTGTATGAAATATGCAGGATAAGACATTCTGAAAATAACAAGCTACATTGGCTTTCAGCTCTTTTAAAAACAAAAAAAAAAAAGAAAAAGAGAAGTTTAATGCCATGGCATTTGAAACAGCACTGTGAAGAGAAAAGCTAGAGAAATCAGATTCAGACAGACACTAGTATTCCAGACATCTCTGAAGATACACAAAACGACACAAGTAATGAAATACAGAAATAAACTAAAAAAAAAATACTGACAGCCAGGATTGCTGTTATTAGAAAATGCTACACCATATATAGCTACACAGTATCTATAATGACACAACATACCTTAAATAACTGTTTTCAAAACATAGCATACATACGCAAACTCAAGAGATTTAACTTTCAAAACTGCAAAAGGATCTACTGATATAAGCAGAAAATGGGTGGTTCAGTATTCTTGCACATATGGGCAAAATATGTAGCTCTCACAATAAGACATCAGAGCAAGATTAAAGCACCCTTATCACTCAGATTTAAAATACTTTTAGGACAAGTAAAGGTTAGTACACAAGAACACCATTTTATTAATTACAGAAAACACACTACAAACATCACCATGATTTGTTTCCAAAAATTTTTACAACTCACTTGCTATGTCATTTGGCTTGTAGGGAAAGGAAACTATCTGGGTTCATTATACTCAGTCTCTTATGACATAACCTTAGATTTAAGCATTGCATGGGAAAGCTGAAGGTTTCTTTAAAAAGCTGCCAGAACTCTGCTATAGGTCCAGGTTTTGTAAAAGATTATTGTACCTATTGATATTTATGTAACAGCTGCCAGAACTGATACATAGACTTGACATTCTTGTTCATAAAACAAGTGGTTTGGCTGAAGTGCCAGTCAGGGCACCTGTAAGTCTAGAAGGATGATGGTATTAGTGGTACTAGTGCTTAAATATTTCTCTGAATGTTATAGAGTTCCCCTGGAGGTGGAAAGAACTAGAAACAGAAGATGAGAGATGATTTTAAAGTCTCATTAGTGGTTAACTTGTAAGATGAGATTGATTGGGCTTCTGCTACAGGCAAGAAAAAAAGCTGCAAACCAAGAAAATCTGAGGGATAAAAATCATTATTTGCTGTGAGCTATTGCAAAGGAGAAAACAACAAAGATGTTTCAGGCATGGTCAGGGACAACAAACTTCAGATTAGAATGTGGCCACATGAAAAAATGAAACACATACAGCGGATCCTGTCAGGAACAGCCTGAATAAGACAGTCAGCTGGAAAGCAATGAAAAAGTACTCCACTCTGAGACAGGTACAGTGGCAATTAACGGCAAAACACACAGACTTAGAGCGTCTGGTCTCGTTTTGCTGCAGGTTGTCTAGTGATGTAAACCCTTCAAGAGTGCAGACATCATCTCCCTAACCAGAATACAAATTCAAAGTCATTTCTGTGCACGGCCTGTGGCTGAGTTAACTGGCATATACTTGAATGTTTTCCCTTTTAAAAACAGGACACAAATAAAAAAAATTACAAAAGTTCCCTCTGAATTATTTTTAAAAAGCTGTAACATTAGATTCAATTAAGGAATTCAGCTACACTAACATGACATATTTTAAAACCTGGGAAAACAACAACAAAACCACAGGCTATAAATCCTATTTGTATACCCTTACGAAGGTGGGAGGGTGTAATTAGAACAAATGGAGGGGAAGGAGATCAGGATTTCGACAACCAAATCAGAGTTACCAGGCAACTAATTTTTAGATCAGACTCTTTCCCCAGAAACTCCTATTAGAATGATAGTTTGTTATTGCTGTTACTGCCTGAATATGCTGTCATGGAGAAGTTGCTTATTTCTATCTCCTGATTGCACCATTTACTGGTAGCAAAAATAGCATGTGCGCCTGTTCAGAAAAACCCTGCACAGAACTATTTGTTCTTTTCCCTTATTCTTCCCCCTCTTGTTCTCTATTAGTATACAAGCCCAGCAATCTGCAACACTGTAAACAAGTGCTGTGCTATTACCCAATTTAATATTTCATCATACCCTGTACAAGCATAAGAGAAAACACGTGTTTCTTGAAGCCAAGAATGTATTGAACATGATAGCTGTATTTGGTTTTTTGCTAAAGAACTTATGAAGGGAGATAGGGGGAGGCACAGTAATTTCACATTTTGAAAATGTTAAAGGACAGGGAGGGGGGGAAAGAGTTACAAACAATGAAAAGAAACAGAATTAATGAAGCAAGCCTGTGATTTAGAGAAAGTAGATGAATAAGGGCAAGTCACTAGAGACCAGATAAAATCAAATTCCAAAGAACTCTATTTTCTTGAACTTTAAATTCAAAGGCTAAAAAGACTTTCATCATCTCAGCACGGGTCTATGATAACCTTGTACTATTTATAAGGCACATTAGTAAATTTTTATACAATTATATTTCATTAGCAGGATGTTAAGCTATATTCCAATTTAAATATACCATTTTAATTCACTGCTAAGTTAAAAAGTCTCTGCAAGTTTAATAACAATTTAACATGGAAGTGAAACCATCTCAAACTATATTTGTATTTCATTCTTAGTGGTTCACGGCATCTCTGAAATGCACTTTGGAGATTAAATACTTCAGTTAGAGCTGAAAAAAAAATCAGCATATTTTAAAGTTTGTATCAGTTGTTCTGCAGCATTATTTCCAAGGAAGAATCAGTTACAGTTTTTTAGATACTCTCAAAAACTCACATTTAACCTTGAAAAGAAAATGAATTTCAAGTGGTAAGACTCTTCTGGAATCTGAGTTCTGGTAATTCAAGAGATTGAATTGGTTTGAATTACACAAAATGGTCAGGATAGGGCAGGAACATACAATACCAGAGTCCGGCAACAACTGGTGCCTGTTCAGACACATCCTTCAAGTACTATTTTCTCTTTGGCCACTCAAGACTACCTCGTAATGCAGGAATGTCATTGAGAAACAGAAAAGGGGTCTTCTCAAGCCAAGAGAAAAAGGCAACGCCACATACCCTAGGAAATCCCTAAAAATCCTATTATATCACACCCCTGGCATGTTGTATCAGAGGAAGAACCCAAAAGCTCAGGGCACAGCCAAGATGGGACCAGACAAGACAAAGCCCATGGTCTCCACACCTGCCATGGTCTAACCCACCACCATCTCCCAGCAGACCTCAGGTGAAGCATGTCAATCTAAAGTTGCTACAATATTTTGGACACTATCTTATATCTTCAAAAGCAAAAACTAAGGATGATTGACCATAGGATGCAAGATAAACAGGCATGAAGAAGTAAGAAATTCTCAATAGACTGAAACCATTGTAGGTCTCAGAGAAGATTCCCCCGCCCCCCCCAACTCTTTCACCAAAATTCTTGGACTTAAAATGTTAGTCTAGCTTTCAACAGACAAAAAACTTCTTTGGGAGCTCGTTTGTTAGCTTGGCTCAAGTAATAGATACATTTCTTCTCGTAAGCACAATTTTCTGTAAAAAGAGGAAGGTTTCTAGGCCTAAAGGCATTCAACATGAACACTGGTTGGGCTGAATTTGTTAAAAGTTTTCCCCAAGCAGCAGCACCACGAAGCAAACAACAAGCAATCTATTTAATAGCCAATAACCAGAAAACTAGCAGAACCTGACAAGAATCACATCAGCTTCACAAAACTGCTTCTTGGCAAAACAGCAATAACCCACGTCAAAAAACCACACCTGCACCAACAAATTAAACAAGCAGTGAAGAGCAGAATAACAAATGCTGTTCCCATCCATCTTGGCCATATTCCTGTCCTCTCCCTCAGGGCCAGCCAGAGCTTCATAGAAATATGAGAGATTCTGGTCTCGGTGTTCAGAATTACCATCTTGATAAGAAATCCCAGCCAATACTGCTAGGCTCCTTACAAGAGCACTGTATCTAAATCTCTGTAAGGGAGGAAATCAGATCATTTTTTCTTACTTCTGGGACATTAGGTTTAGAGCTGCTAATTGCAGAAAAGGTACCAGTACAATTTTATAACAGAAGTCAACAGTTTAGAGAACTCTACTATTAAATGGCAGAAGAAAAAATCATTTAATAACGTAACTTGACCCTGTGAAATCAGAGCTTTATAGCTGGGTTTTTTCACTTGTAAGAAAGTAAAGCACTTCAAACCCTGACACATGCAACTTGGACAACAGAAGCATCTGCAATTTTATCATCAAGAAACCAGACTACACAATATTCCAGGCAAAAATCCACATTGAAAATATGTTATTAGAAAGGCATTTCATTAAATCAAAACAAACAGCAGAAATAGAAATAATAGGCTCCATATTTTAAATTTTGATCCTGTAAGGCCATACCTTTAGCCATTCACGCTGAGTGGGGAAGCCAGAGGACACCAGTATCATACAAAATTAAGACCTTTCATATGCTAAGCACAACTGCATAACATTCAGAAAAGGTAGCATGTATTTAACAGCAGTATTTCATACCATAGCAAAGGCTTATGACTCAAGTTAACTAATCCACACTACATTTAAAACCATCAGCTTTCCACAGCATCTGGCTTAAAGTACACTTTTCATCCAGCTGCAGACTCAGATGGCTTTTTCTTCACTGCTTTGTCCACATAAAGTTTACACCAATCAAAAACAGAACAGGAAAATATTGTATGGCACTCAAAAACTAGTTTTGCTTGTGTTTCAGGCATGGCACGGAAAGGACTAGCAAGTACAGTGCAATATATACAGCCTGAAATCCAAGTTCTGAGTTGCAAGGTCCATACCTGTGTGAAGGTGAGGGAGCCTCAAACTGTGGCACCGTACTGTCCTCACTGACTGGGGAATACAAGCCACTCATTTCCTGAAACAGAAAGCCATGTTACAGCAAAGCTGACAAAACATGAATAGTAGGCACTGTCTAATAAACAGTGTTCACGTACTAATTTGTTTTTTCCAAGCACATAACCAACTGTATCTACATTTACTCAACTCTCACCTAGAAGTCTTTACTCTACCTGAAAAAAACACTGATTTTCTTCAATTATTTTTTTTTTTTTCCTCAGTTATTATTCCAACTGGGTTTCAGAAATCCTACAACCGCAGTGCTTTTAGCCCCAAAAGAGGCAGTTCTGGAGTTTATACTCCAAAAATCAACGCATTTGGTTACCATCCGATTGTCTCTAACCCAGCACCTCCCTTAAACATGGCAGAACAAGCAAGCTGTAACTGCGTTTTTGAGATACATGCAAACTTACTGAATAGCCTTCACAGCTGAAAAGTAATGCTGGATATGGGTCATGGCAAGAACAGCCACAAGACGACAGGGCAAAGGTGGTATCGTGCCCCAGACTTAAAAGAAGATCTATCACTCTTATGTGGGGCAAATGCACAAAAGACAAACTTTGCACACAAACTTGGCTTTGTCACTGCCAGACTAAATCATTGCTGTGTACCCAGTATGAGGCTGTACCTTTCATCTGTTTGAGAAATGGAAGCTACGCAGGATGCTGCAGCTCATTAGTTAGGGGGGCAAAGTGTTCCAGGACAACTTTATTGGTACTTTTCAAATTCCCACTAGGTGCCCATTAGTTGTTAGGTAGAAAGTAGGATATTTGTGACAAGAGAGATCCCAGGCTTTAAAGGTCAGACCAAGGTCACTATCACACACCAGATACATATCCCAGCTGCAGTCCACTGAAGTGCCTGATTGAAGAGCACAAAAGCAGGTAGCTCAATATTCTTTGAGGGATCTCGCAGCTTGGGAATAGCTTCTCCTAGATCTGAAGACCTATTTTACCAGTCTCAAGGAAACACGCTAAGGTATATTTATTTCCCAAGAGCTGAGGAACATTTAGGGAAATAGGTCTGAAAAATGCTATTATCTGCCAAGTTACAATTTGTATAGCTAGCAGCTGAAGGGAAGTTCCTGCAGTTATTAGTTTTATTTGTGTTTTGATAATTCATCAGCATGCATATAAATTGTGAGTGAAGAAATCTAAAAGGTTTTTGGCCAGTGGTTGGGAGCTTGTGCTGACTGCTCGAGACAAGCGAGAAGCAGACCTGCAAACTGATTCCCAAGAAGCTTCAAGGGAATGCTATTTTGAGAGGTGGCAGTCTGATGCATTCCTGAAACATCACTTTCCTACTCCAAGATGAAAACACTGTAATGATGAGAGGAAAGGATCAAGGAGGAACCTGAGGACTCAATAAGGACAGAAGGATTGAGCTGATGGGTTTACAAATACTTGGAGAGTAATTCCTAGCAAAAATCTCAAGAGATCCCCATCATTAAGGAATTAAGAGAATCATCAGGAGTTAGCAGATTGCTTCTGTTTTGACATGCAGAAGCAAGTTCTGCTCCTACCCAGTCTCTGCATTACAGCTCTTTTGTGAGCCCCCCAACACCTCTCCATTTTAACAGTGGCATGCTGCTAAGATTTAAACAGCCTGTGCACACAGCCAGAACACTGCAACACACAAAAATTCTAAGTTATGGTCAATATATGGGCTGTTGATTTCTAGCAATTATTCTAAAATACTTACTACCAAGACAAAGAAATTGAAAGACACGATTACATAAGAGCTAGGTTTCAACGAAGCCCCCTCTTACCAGCCTACAGCTTGCACACATCAACTAAATGAACAAATTAAAGAAAGAGCATCACCTCTTCACTTTCCCATTACTGACTCAAATGCCATAAATTTAACACAGCAGCCCCACAGCAAGGCAGACAGCTTGATGAAAATGAAAAATTGCCAGAGTCAGAACAATGTCTGGGCACCTCACCTCTACTCGTTTAATATCTTCTTCCAGAACACTTAGCTCCTTCTGGATCTGCTCCAATTGCTGTGGATAAGAGAATGGGAGAAGTCTAAATCAATCTGCACTGTACCACCATCAAGATAAGTTACGATCTTTTCAGAGAGGAACCTGAACTAACTTAACCAGCATGCTACACGACTCAAAAGCCACTAGGCAGGAAGTTCATATGCATAGATTAACGAAAGTGTGCACAAAAACCACATTCAGGACAAAGCTGTTATTGTGAAACAGTCCAAAACAAGAGCATGAGGTACTTTGATATTAATCACGGAGACCCACATAATTCAAAGCAATACTATTATGTGCCGCTAACATCATTCATGCAAAGTATTTAACTGGTTTACAAACACTGAACATAAGTTAAAAAAAACACCATGAAAGACAGTGATCATCTCACCCTTCAACAAAATAGAAAATATTTTGCTAAAAGTTATTAACAGTATTTCTCTTGCTAGCACTTAACCTGCCATTTGCCAATTCAAACTTACTGATAAAATTTTTGCATTGGCAAAAAACCACTTATGACCACGGAGAGATTTGCTCTTGGCACCAAGCAAGTGCCACGTGGCATTTCTTTCAAAGGTGTGATACTTAACCTTGGATTACACCATAAACTCCAGTCAATCTGAGGGCTATCCCTGAAAGGGTCAGAAGGGGACTTCCCCTCTCCCCAGTCAACATCCTCTTTCCCTTTGTCTCGCATAGTACTTTTCAGGTTTTTCAATTACTTTTCAGTCAGTCAGCAACCTGGCTTCACTCATCTCTAGCAACTATGAAGCCACAGACTCGACAATTGTTTACTCCTAAGCAAGAGCATCATCTACTTACCAGCTCTAATTCCCACCCTCATTCAGCAGACATGTCCCATCCAAACACCCACAGAGCCTATACCCAGCCTTGCAAGATTCAAACACATGCACTTTGCTAGGTGAGAGCTCCAAGTCTGTACCTAAACAGACAAAATTCAGCTCCAATGCAAGTCTGGTTCTCCAAGATGCACAAGTCTAATGAATATATTGAGAACTGGAAGTCCACGTGACTCTTCTCCTCAACTCACAGTAAAAATCTACAGACAACTAGCACTGCGGCCTGTGACCAGAAGCTATTACCAAGCTGGCAAGTCCACTGAAAGCTTAAGCACAACACATTCCCTAAAGGCCAGACAAATTTTTGTCATTTTGAATTTACAAGGGAATATCAAATTGTCCAAATCCAAAGTTACTAGTATTGCAAGATGTACTACTCTTACTATGACATATACCCAAGAACATTTGGCAAGCTACTCACAAAGACTTATTCACTCAAGTGCTTAAGCTTGAACCTTTAAGTAGTAGAAAGTTTTGCTTAAACAAAACCAAACTCACCACTTAACGCCCTACTATTAATCAGCATTCCAAATATCTGTGTGTTCTGCATTAGATAACCCACCATTTTAATTTACCTTTTCAACACCAAAAAAGGCTTCTGTCTCTGAAGACAGGAGAAGAAAGGACTGTTGGGTCCACACCTATTTCTAACATGGCTACTCCTTCCTTGAAATGAGATGACATTGTATTTATATTCTAATCCCTCTACTCTGAAGGTTTCAGTTTAATTTGAGTCACAGACAGCACAAGTTTAATGGTTTAAAACTAGACTGCCGCAGATAATTTACAAACCACTACACCATAACATATAATTCTATTTTCACTTGCAAAACCTACAGCAAGAATAGCAGGTGGTGCTATAGCTCCAAGATTAGTGGTAAAGTTAAGTGACACTTGCACAGCACGGGTCCTGCCTGTACTAAGCTCTGGCAGACAAATACCATTAGTCCCCCACTTTCATAAATTCCATTTAAAAAGAAGTTACAATAACACTTCGTAGTTCCAAAATTACAGCAAGGAAATCAGCTATTCTACAATGTACTGGCTCAAAGCCAAACTGGACAACTGAAAAATAATTGATGGTTGTTGCCATCACATAAACAGGAGACCTTTTTATAGGAACAACAGCAGAGACCTTTTTATTGGCCTGCTTTTATTAACTATTGCACAGAGCCAAAAGTACAAGATCTGGGACTTCATTTACTAATTCTTCCTCCTAGTTACATTAAGGCAAGCAATTTGAACCTACCATAAACTTACCCAACAGTAGCAAGTCACAAGGCAAGTGTGTTTCATGTTTATTTTAGGAAGAGTCTTCTGATACCATCAGCATCAAATGAGTTACTAATGCCCACATTGAGACTTTTTTTGGTAGGTTTGCTCAAGTGTTTCATGGGTGAGCTTTATTAAAGACCTTAAATCAGTCCACATTCATTCCAATTAAACTTTGAAAAAATGAGACTACTGATTTATAATTGCCAGCCATTGAGGGACATTTAGGGAAAGCTACATGAATTATAGTCCTTGCAGTATATCCAGATTTATGGGCCCTTAATTTGATTTTCACTATGTTGGCCACAGAAAGCAAGCCAAGTCCTGTCCCAATGATGGGCAAAATCACACTTGTCAAACTTCAGATTAAGTCAGCAAAAACACAATGAACACTGAAATGTACCCTAAAATAGAAGCACATACTATAAACTCTCTTCTCAGACACAGATGCTTTCCCAAAACTGAAAAGGCCAATGTGGTCAAGGACAAGGCTTCAATTCAGCAGTTCAACCTCATCATTTCAATTCCACTGAATGAACTACAATAAGTAGGTATAAAACATTCTGGTCCCACATTACACACAAACACATACATACACAAGAAAAAACGATGACCTCAAAATAGCCTATGTTTCTTATAATCTCTGGAAAAGGGATTTCAGACATTCAAGTCAAGAAGCTACCACAGCAGGAAACACAGGCTCTCATATCATTCTTTTTAGGTAACCTTTCAGATCCAAACTCCTTTCACATACACAAGGCAGTCCCCCCCCAAACCCTCTAGTTTGAGTCTGAAGCTATCTTAGACATATATACAAAGTTCTTCAAAGACAACTCTCAGCCCTGGACTACATGGATGAAGGGAAATCCCCTGGTGTTGTAGTTTAACCCCAGCCAGAAACTAAGCACCACAGAGCCACTCGCTCATTCCAGCCCTCTCAGTGGGATGAGAAGGAGAATAGGAGAGGAAAAAAAAAAAAGAGAGAGAGAGAGAGAGAGAGAGAGAAAAGTAAAACTAATGGGTTGAGATAAGAACAGTTTAACAACTGAAGTAAAATAAAATGTAATAATAACAACAATAATAATAATAAAATATAATAATAGTAATGAAAAGGAATATATTACCAAAAAAAAGGAAGAGAAAACAAAAACCAACAAAAAACAAGTGATGCACAATGCAATTGCTCACCACCTGCTGACCGATGCCTAAGCAGCAATCCGGCCCCTGCAGCCAACTCCCCCCAGCTTATATACTGAGCATGACATTCTAAGGCACAGAATATCCCTTTGGCTCGTTTGGGTCAGCTGTCCTGGCTGTGTCCACTCCCAGCTTCTTGTACATCTGCTTGCTGGCAGAGCATGGGAAACTGAAAAATCCTTAACTTAAGATAAGCACTACTTAACAACAACTAAAACATCAGTATGTTATCAACATTATTCTCACACTAAATCCAAAACACACTGTACCAGCTACGAAGAAGAAAATTAACTCTATCCCAGCTGAAACCAGGTCACCTTGTTAAGAGTTGCTCAGAGACAGAGACACCCCACCATACTACTAAACTTCCACATATGACTCTTGGGTGGCAGTATTAATTTGAATTTACACAATGTTAAACACTAGGTCATGGCCAGTTTGATTTCAGTTGGCTATCTAGTAACAAGCATCACTGGGCTCAGTGCTGAGGTTTCATCCTTGGGCTTCCTGTTTTTCCTGGACCAAGGGCCCCTCAGGAGGCAGTGACTTCATCTTTTGTGTTCAGCACAGACAACAAGCAGTCCTGACTGGGTCTCCTGGTGCCAGTTCTACATGTTTGCAAAAAACTAAAAGCTCAGCAGAGCCTCCCAGTGCCACAGAAACAGCCTAGAAAAATGCATGAGGGAAGGAGTCATACACCAACTGCCTTTGCAATTCTAGAAAAAGCACAAGTGAAGAACAGAAGTTATTTTCTACAGAAATACTATGAAATCACCAACACTGTTCCACCGAGCAGCTTAAACCGAGCATCCAGATTCATACTTTTGAAAGCTCACGAGTCACATTATGTTCAATCACACACCTTCAAGGCTCCGATCCAAAGCCTCATGCATTCATCACAACATACACTGTAGATCAAGACAAACAGATGACACTATTACCAGAGGGAGCATCTTTTTTCCCCAGACACACATAGCCACTGTACCAACAAAGACAGGGTAAAAAGTATCATGTGTCCAGCTGAGGATGATAAATCAGGCCATCTCTGTAGACAATCCCTTCATGCTGTCCCATAACTTCTTCTGTCCAACATGATCTCTTCCTACTTCTTGTTCTTCCATCAACTACCACTTTAACAAACTTCAGTATAAACTTAAGCATCAACAGCTGAACCTCTCCTAAAGATGCCCAGTGAAATGAATTTCTTCCTGTAGAACTCAATACCTCAACAACAACTCTACAGTGAGTAAGATCAATTTCTCTCTGGAAACCAACTGAAGTTTTTTCTGTCTCTGGGTTTTCTCTCCATTATTGCTTCAGATACAAAGCCTGTTATAAACATACAGGGCAACTATGGCAAGGAAGTAATCTGCGGAGTTTAGAAAGATGTTAGCCTTTTAAATCAATCGCAAATCTCACTTATTCCACCTTGACAAAGTCTGTGCACAAGTAGAAAAAGGTGCAAGGTTTCTTTTGGTATGAAAACAAAACCACCTGAGCCTCCACAAGTTACTTTCATTGGTGAAACATGGCATCCAAGCCTTTTAGACACATGGGCAGTCCATCTACACCACATTAATCTGCAGGGACTATTTCTTCTCTCTGATCAATACCTCCTCCAAATGGTAAATGTTTCCTCTTAAGTGGGGAACAGCTAACAGAAAGATTTGAGAACAACATCCTGTTTGAATTGTTTAACCCACAGAATTCCTAAGGGTAAGAGGAAGGAGGTGCCTTGCTGATCAAAAGTATGTTTCATATCTTGAATTTTCCTCCCCCCTCATTTAAATAGTCCAGTTTGGGTTGCAGGAGTAATGCTTTGAAGGTTTACTGATAGGGTCTGATATAAAAAGTGTCACAAGAGAAAGATATCTGCAGCAGGGAACAAAGCTGTCTGAACATTTAGATTAACTACCTTAGAGTTTAATACATCACTGTACATGCTACTTATACTTAGCTCCTAGTAGTAGGTTGCCCCCTTTTTCTTTGGAAAGACCTCTCCACTGCAGTAAGGAGAGTCAGCTATTATACACTGATGTTTATATGATAATTTCTAGCTTGCTGCTCATATGCTAGCTGTATCCTTGGCTTATCACTGCAGTCAGAGCTCATGTCTCTCATGGAATAGCTCAGAAATGCAAATAGATTTAAAATACCAGTTCTTTAAGTGCAGCAGACAGGAAAGATTACTATACCTATAAATTCACCTCAGGAGTCCTGGAATGTAATCAAGACTATATGACAACATAAGAGCATGACTGATTTCTAGTTCTGTCACCTCCCCTTGCTTACTCATTAGTGCATCCATGTGTGTACGCACAGAACAATAAGACTTGACAGATGAAGTGATTAACACAAGGTAATGACATCTCTGGAGAATTCATGCTATAATTCCCTGCAATTATCCCACAATAACTAATAACTCCTCTTATTTTTAGTATTTACCATGCTCACAATATGGAGTAAACAAAGACAGCTGGATACATACATGCATTTGAGGCTGAAAAGAACGATGACTCTGAAATGCTGAGCAGGCACTCAGTGCCACAAAACTGAGACATTTCAGGATTACTTCTCTGTCCCAGGATGTTTACCAGCTAAAAACAGCCCCCATGCATTAGCAGACATAAAAGAGGGTGTTTGTTAGATATGAGAGACTTAATATGACATTATTAGAAAGAAAAAGCCCATGAAACAAAAAAGAAGTGACAGCTGCCAAGAGAAACTTGAATGCATTTAGGGAATATCACCTGTATGTTGTAGAACTCAATTTGTGATTCTATTCCTTAAGCTCAGTATTCTCCTTCAGTAAGCAATGGTGCTACTTCACAGAAATAGCAAACACCCTCCATCAGGTAGCTGACCTAACAATGTTTTAGGACAAATTATATATATGATCTATATGGTGGTGTCTAACTGCATTTGGTAACATTCAAATCCTGACAAGACAATTAGTAAGGCCACTTTTTTAAAATTGATGAATATAAAACCAGGGAGAATTTTTTGTATTAACTAATATTATCAACTCTCTCACAAAGTGTTCAAGTTGAAAGAACGTGTGATCATTTTAAAAGTAAACAAAAGTTAAA
>JAVJGG010000090.1:32236782-32254051 GCA_035590195.1 Aviceda cuculoides
GATAGCTGCATTAAAACTCTGGCAAGAAAATATGAATTTTAAAGAGTTACAGGCTGTTTCATTTAGTTTCCCTTGAAGAAGGAATTAAAAAAAAACCCCAAAAAACAAAAAAACCCAACAACAACAACATCAAGTATTTCACTATTAAACTTGACCTTCCAGACTCCTTAGATCTTTGATTTTAACAAAAGAGACTGCTGGGCGGGGGGGGGGGGGGAAGAGTATGCATTCAATTAACTGTGCACACATATGGAAAGGCACGCAGCCATGCTAAGTCTGCCTTGGAGACAACCAGCTATTGCAGATGATCGATACATTTCTCCTCTCCAAAACTGTTATTTAGTTGAAAAAGTACTTTCAATCTTCAACCATTTGTTTTCAATCTCTTCCAAAGTAAGAATTTTTTTTTATATTACTAGGAGGATTTGGGTTTTTTGCTACATTGCCATAGGTCAAAAAGAAAACAAAATACATAAACTTAAAAGAAAAAGGACTTGCAAATATCTTTGTGCAAGAAACAGGCCATAAATTTCAGCTCGAAAGATCAATGTTTTGGAAAGTTATGAACACATCAAAACACAATTTCTAACAGAAACTTCCGCAGGTGCTGAACCTCACATTTATCTTCTAGAGAAACTATGAAAGTGCAAGAAAGAGGCATTTGTCAAAACACTTGACTACAGCAAATATTCTGAGTTAAGTACAAGTCTATAAAGACACAGTTTTCTTCTAGATACAAACCCCTCTCCAACAAACTCAGAAGTCACCATTTCATGAAGGCAGGAGAAAAAAAAAAACAAAACTTATAAGTGAAGTAAGCAAGGAGGGTTACAGGTGGTTAACTACATGCTCAAACATGTTATGAAATATTATACAGGTACACTAACTCTAAGGCAGTATCTGTATTAACTAATAGTACCTAGTCTCTATTTAAGAACTTGCAGTATGTAATAAATAAAACCTGTTAATAAAATCATGCAATAAATACTATTCAAAGAGGCATATTAGGAAAAGTTAACATGCAATTTTGCATTCTTTTAAACATTTAAGCCAAAAATTTGAAACAAGCACTCTCAGTCAGTCATACACAAAAGAAGCTTTTTTATTAAAAACTTAATGTTACAGCTATGGCTTATTGAGTGGAACTGCAATTACTCTGCAGTCATCTTTACCAGAACCAGGTTTGAATTAGGAAAGAAAAAAGGTAGTGTTCCTCCCCATAATAAAGCCTGCTCATACGACTCCTAGCTATGTGCAATACATCATAGAAGTGTTCTTGGGGTCCACACATGTTCCTTGAGTTCCATCCTTATTTCTTAAACAGTCACCTATTACAGCATCAAAAGAAATTACAGTAAACTTTGAAGCTCTGCTAACCTTTCTAAAACTATCCTACTGACTGCTCTGTATTTTCCATGCTTCTACCCACTGGTTCTCATGTTTCTTATCAAGTGAAAAGATTGCTGGCAGCAAGTCTGACAAGTCCTCACTTCCTTCAAAATAAATGGCTAACCACTATGGCAAGGACAGAACTGACAGGCCTGCACAAAAGTCTTTTGAGCTTTGAGTCTGCATTTCATATTGGAATATAAAGGGAGGTAAGAAATAACATTAGAGGAAGTCTTGGCAATAGAGGGAAGACATAAGCCGGGACAGAGAGGATCCGAAATAAGCTAGGTGTTCCAACAGGCTTCAGGATGTTCCTAAAGCTGTATTCAGAGGATCTGCAGCCAAAAGTAAGTTTCTTTAGCCTTAAAATAGATGCTATCCTTGTGTATTATTACTAAAGCCAAGGGCAGGTGCAGATGACATGGGAAAGGTTTCCCAGGTGCTGAAAATCATAGTCAGTGATGGAACACTGTGCTACAGTACGTTAAAAACCAGAAGCTATGCAATTTCCCTTCCCTTCATCCTTCCCACTTGGCACGCACAAACTGAAGTAGGTATATACAGTCCCTCCTTCCGTGAGAGTTATTCTAACTCAGTTTCAACTGAGGGAGGAGAAAGCAAAGTCATCACTGACTTTATGGTACTGCCTCAGACACCCTTGCACTTGAATCATCACAGGATTACTCAAGGAAGAGCACCCTAGCTAAGCTGTACAAAAACCTCCTGGAGCACCTACTTCTCAATTCACCTCCTAGGCAAAGGCAGCACTACCGGGAAACTTCCCCAGTATCTTAATGGTCCCTCAAGCTGCACTGAATTCTGATGGAAGGTGTTTAAGGAGTGCTGATGAACTATGGACACAGCCTGCATTAGTTCTGCAGTTAGCATGGGTCAAGCTTCTAAAATTCTCTGCATAATACTAAGTATTACAAATACAAGAAAATTAAAGTAGATATTCTGAAGATTTGAGAAGTGTTTGTAGACTAAGCTACCATAAAATAACTTCTACCAGCACTCAAAAAATGAAAGCCAAAAGATACCTCAATGGTTTTAAGCAATGCTTGTGTCTTTGCCATTTAAACAAAAATAACAGTAATACATATTACTCCATTTTTTTCCAACCCTGATCAAACAAATCATATGCTTCATACTAAACAGAATCAGAAGTGGAAGTATGCCATTTCATCTTCACTGATATGTTTAGTACACTATAGAATATCTTGGCTCTCATATTTTCCTTTGACATTCAGTTATCCTAATAAATGGTATTTTCACCAATTCTCATGGGATGCAACGCCTAGCTTAGTAGGGCTCACTCTACAAATGCAACTTTATCTTGGGCTCAGTTTTCCCCTTTGGTTAGTTCCTTTCCATTACCCTTGTTGGCTCCAGTCAGGCAGCCATGGATATCTGTTGGCAGACAGACTCTAAACAATTTGCTTTGGGATGACTCCATAACCAGACCCTCAATCCATTCTGGACAAGGCTTCTTACACCCATCGCCTTTACATGGTTCAAGTTTGACCTTACAATCACACTGCTGTGTCTTATGTTCTTCACATCTTTTATCAGAAACAATGACCTCCAAGAAAGCTTGTCCTTCTGCTGTTTTCAGGATCATTTTTCTAGGTTTCTGGGATATTTCTGGTATTAGGGCTTATGCATTGCATGACATTGTAAGTGATAACTCCCAAACCATGAAAGACTGCATATGTGATTACGGAACCCTCTTGCATTCCTTGAGACACTCATTTTGATACAAGTAAGGAAAGAGCACAGAATACTCATTCTGTTATGACACCACACTAGTCATGGCATCTGATACACCAAAAGAAAAAATTTGAGAGTGACAACAATTTCGCTCCTTCCCCATCTTTCAGTTTTCCCATCACAGAAAAGAAAAAAAAAAATCTTGCCTCAAGAATCTGATGTAAATTTACAGTGAGGAATCTCCATCTTCCCACATGCTTCACCAGTGTGAGACAAAAAGGCAAGTGATTAAAAATTGAAGCTGTCACATGTAAAGAGATTAATTTTCCTTAAAACCCACATGTCTTCTGCTTGAGATTTCCCCAAACGCGTCTTGCCTTTTTCTTTGCAGAGATAATGCCAGGCTAACATATCACTTAAATAGAAAGAAACTGGTAGAAAGCAGCAGACACCACCTCACCCACTGAAACACAAAGCAAGTTACCTCTCGTTTGTTTCTCCTGGCAACTTTGAGAAATTCCATAAGGATCTGCAATTGGGCAGCATGGGACTCCTGTAACACAGTAAATAAGGAAGTGTAACTCTTCCATGTACATTGAGAAACAAACATTCATTTTATACACAAAAATCCACACTCAGCACAGAAACAGCTTTCATCTAGAGGTGAGGAAGAGAAAATAGCTTAAGGCCATTTTAAGAATTGTAGTTTTACTTTGCCTCACAGGTCTTAAGGTCTTGTTTGGCTCACAACAAGTTTTTACATGAAGGCAGAAATTGTTGTAATAGCTCTTGTCTGTGCATTACTGAAGACTTATTAGTAAGTTGAAATGCTTTTCAGTTTTTTTGGCTACAGCATCCGAAATTGGTTTTGGAATACAGGTTCTTCACAGACTCATCTTCTACCTTGGAAGATCATTTGCATCCACTTTATGATTAACACACTAAAGCATGAAATATTTATATACACACATCCCCCCCAAATTAATAGTTGTGTTTATGTAGAGAGATTACTGCTGAAGATTTCTCCAGAGTGAAAGACAATACAGTCACTGATGAAACTAAAACATCCCTTTCTAATCTTTCCATAACAAGTCATTTACCTCAACCATGAGCTCAGTATTTTCACACAAATTGGCCAAACTTGACAGGGCAAGATAAAAGCACAAAAGGAAAGAAAAATAAAACCTATATTCCATTATTAATATAGCCCTAATCCTATCTCTGCATTCTGAGACTTATTTTCATAACCTGCCAAAATATTTGTTATTAAAGGACTGTGAACATCTACACTCAAAAAGGATCAAGACATAGGAGCATGCAGAATCCATTAAAGGCAGATGGGACAGGAAAAGTAAAGCAATTGGGATGCAAGACTACTACTTTTCTGAGATTTTCTTCCTCTCCACCCCTGTGACTATAACGAAAGTAAAGCAAGTAAAACTAGAAAGGAAAATGTTTTTAAATCATTCTTTAAGTGTCAAGTGTGTTTTTGCTTTTTTTTCTTAAGGCTTAGCATCCTTAAAAAGATATTCCTGCTCAGAAGCACCCATACGCTCAGTTCTGTGCTGCCTTTGTTTCCGATTTGTCACAAACGACACAAAAAGGCTTGAAGAAAAAAAAAAATAAGAGGTTTTACTCTGAAGTTAGAAATCATATTCCCACCATAACTTCACTGAACCACAATAAAAAAAGTTATGTAGAAATCCCCACACGGTAAGGTAACATAACAGTTTTGCTAGTACTCAGTAAACATATTTTTGTGTTACTTTCCTTCCATCAGAACCACAAGTCGTGTAAATATTGATTCTGCAAGAGTGAATAAGATAAGTCATTCCCAATACAACTTTCCCTCACCTGTTTTAAAGCACCATGGAAATCCACCCTCCTACCCAATCGTACCCAAATTTCACTAGGCCAAATTTTGTAATCCAGTTTAATTTAGAAGGTCCAGTTCTCATTAACTGGAAAATAGCCACTCGAGACCAACAGCATGGAATGGCCAAATACATGACCAAATCAACTACATGTCTTGTTTATGAAGTTGGTTTGGAGATTTATACAATATGAAGCAAGCTGTTCCAATGATTTAACCGATATCTGAACTTTTATTTCAAGCATTAAATGCTAAAAAAAGTCTTCAGGGACAGCAGTCATCCAGGTTCTATCAGTTCCAGTAGAAACTGAAAGGTGTTATCTTTTTCACATGTTCATCGAGTATTTTAGTCTTCTTCATGCTTATTACCAAGAAAGATCTGATATTTACTTGTGCAACAGTCAATTAGCAAACAGTCATATTCATTTCTCTGTTCTGCTAGCCACTTGCTCTTATCCTTTTCCATTTTCCCTGTTTGTTTATACAACCTTTCCAGCAGCAACACTATAAGCATGTTATGGGCGTCACAGTTCACATGTCAGTTTGCTACAACAAAGGTCAGCGAGATAGCCAACTTTTCAACACCAAAATGCGAGAGAAAATTCTGAGCAATTAATTTGGCAATAGAATCTTCAAGAAGATAAAAGCATGAAAAGAACGAACTGCTAGCTAGACAACAGTGTTCATTTAAATAAGACAAGAGAAACTTATTACTGCTTCCAACTGCTTCTTCTTTTGTACCAGCAGCTCCAGCATCAAGTTGACATTGGCCAAGTCAAGATTGTCTTGATCAGTCCCCAACAAATCTTGAATTATCTGCCACCTATGGCCATTCTAGAAAGAGAACAAGAGATGTTGGAGAGACAGTGAGTTCAAGCCATCCAGGGCTATATCCAGCAACAGATATTAAAAGCAACACTGCAATATTTCATCCCTTTGCAAAAATTTTAGGAAATTTTTCAGGAAAAAACAATTTTCAGGAATCAGAATTCCCAATTCTCCCACATGTACAAGATATAGCTCTTCTATCCTACTGTGTAACTGCTTATCTTACTTGGAAGATATTTGCACTTTATGAGAGCACAGCTACTGCTGCTAGGAAGAGATTATTTCACAGCCACAACTTTATCTGATTTGTGCCCTAGTTTCTGAGAACATGTTTCTATGGGGAGAAGGAAAAAAAAAGTTTATCCAAGCTTAATTGGATTACATCTATCTGAAATACTGTTAAGTGGCAATACCTTTTAATTTTTTTAACCAAGTAACAGGCAAAACCCTCATGCTAAATTCACATGGAAGAAAGTAGTAGCAGCTTATTTTTTTCTATTCTCACCTCCCACACTACTTCTCTTAAGAGTATTTTCATGGGAAATGTGACTGCAGGGAAGAAGATGGAGCTCATCAGGGTGATCTTCTCATTCAACCTGTTAAAGCTGAGGACTCCTCAGAGAGCCAGCATACTACCATGAAGCCCATTCTTCCCTAGAGACTGTTTGCTCTTCCCTTTGTCAGTAAAAAGTGTGTGGGGGGGAAGGTATCTTTTAGCACAGCAAAACCTGAATAGGATAACGCCAATATAACCTTACATCAAAAAGCCTCAAGAACCAACAGGAGAAGCTGAAAGGTCTTTAGACCTTCTAAAGAAACGAAGATGATTAAAAAATTCTGCCCTATAAAAGGTATGACACCAGGTGAAAGTATTTAGATTTCCAAGAACTAGAAATGCCATCCAGTCTAAACCAGACATTTTCTCAGAGGTTGTAGCCTATTTATATTGACTAGATTAAGAAAAATAAAATACGTAGCATCCATATGGAACACACACATTTTCCACAACTCAACAGAACCTGTGGAAACCACACAGGCAAAAACTCAATTTTGATCTGGAACACCTGGGAAAAAAATACCATTTTTAAGCAATAAGATTTGAGACAAACTTTAACATACTTATGAACTAGTTAAATGTACTACTGCTAAACTACTCAAGAAAGCTTTAAAGGTGCTGTAACACAATTTCTTAACGAGACAAACCCATGACAAAGAAATGGTGCATTTGCTGCAACGTGTCTTAAATGACTTCTCTTAATACCAAAAGTAATACAAAAGGAGAACAGGCACATTAAGGAGCTGGTACAACGGCAAGGTTTCTCTTTTTAGAGATGTCAGCATTTTTTATTTGCTGCCAAAAGGCGGACACAATACTGGTTTGGGAATGAACTCATGGTAGATTTCCACTTACTGGTAGCTAGCTACCATAGATGCATCTACAGGCATAGTTTCTAAAGGTGTGCTATAAGAACGAGTAGAACCAATTTCCAAGAAATTACTGTACATGCCTTCAGGTCAATTCTGTGCATTTTAAACCAGATATGGTTTATGCATATTTTATATTGAATATGTTATATGTGTATTTTCCATTGAATATAAAAACTTACTGTGAGTAAACAAATTAATCCCTAAACTGTGCTTTTTCAAAGCCTACAACTGCTGAGAGCGTTGGTTTCTGCAACGCAGGGCCTAAATTAATAGCACATGAATAGATGGGGTTTAACTGACAAACAGGGGCTCCATGATTTTTAATATTACTTTGCAACCTCATTCAATTACAGAAGCCAAGGAAGGAAGCCAGACATAGCAAGACAAATATGCAAATTTCCTGGTTAATGTCATATATTCTTTTTGATCTTAATGTACAAGAGCATCCACTGCCACTGTACAGAGTTTTTCATAAACTGAGAACACAGACCATGCTCTGATTCTGTGACATGAAGCAAGTCTAGAAGATATCCAGGCAGTTTTATCTGGGATCAGAGCCAGAACACCAGTACTGCAAACACATTCTTCTCCCTCTTGTGGTTGGTATTAGCCTTCCTCTGATTTCCCTGTAGAGCACAGCTTCTTGCATGACATCAGACAACCCCGTGGCACTTCTAATCATCCATTACTCTCACTGTAGCTGTAATTTCCAACACTGAATGAAAATTATTACCTTTAAACAAGTGTGCTTCAACGGGTGGTTTCCCGAGTTATATTCAATGCATCATATGACACTTAGCTATGCTAACACAGTTTGCCTCTACACACATAATGCTGGCAGAAAGAATGAGTTAACAAGGTTGAAGGGATCTAGTACCACTGATATTGGCATTATTCCCTCATAAAGCAAGTTAAAGTATCAGCTCAACAGTATAATTTCTTCTAAATTAAGCCACATAATGACACAATTGCTGTACAAAACTATTAAATAAATATAAAGTAAGAAAGTTGGAACATACGGTGCTACTCACTGAATGGTCCAGTTTGAGTCTTTTCTCCTCAGATCTTTGCTTCTGTTTAAGAATAAGCTCGTTGACTAAAAAACACAAATATGTCAGAGAAGAGATGGATTTAAAGTTCACAAGAATGAAAGGTTCTACCTCAATATTTTTACTCTAGTTATTAATTCCACAGTAAGTTTATCAGTAATTAAAACAGTAGAAGATGCCTCCACTTTTTTCCTCACCAATTTATTAATTGATTTTTTTGTAAAGTATATAAAGATTATTAAAAAAAAAATCATCAACAAATACAAAGCCTACACATTCACCAAATTGCTTCAGTTCCTTTTTCTAAGCACCCATGGTCCTCTGACAAAGTTTTTCAACTCCAAGGCAGAAGTATATCACAGAAGAGTATGAGGAAAATAAAACATTAACTGATTTACTACAGGCTGAAAACAAGCACAGCTGAATAGAACAACTTTTCCCTTTAATCATTATGTGCATTTTTAAAGATATACTTTTGCTACAGTTTTATTCCACACAAATTTAGTAAATGGTGCAAAGAGAGAAAGGTAACCTCAACCCTTTGCACACACATATACAAGCTCTTCCCCCTCCAACACAGACCTCAAACCCTCCAACGTAAGTGTACAAAAGCAATGCTTTTGGCCTAACATATACTCCAAGACCTGCCTCAGCACCATCTTCGACACAACATGCTTCGGTCTAAATCAGGATGCCCATTTCTGAAGCATTCCTTGGCTACTGTGGCTTTTAATCTATTTAATATTAAATGAGTATCCCGGACAACGAAATCAAGTTTTGATTTAATTTTGATATTTCGCACTGCAATGTGTTTCCTTTGATCTTTTCTTCCCATAACTTTTAAACTCTATTTTCAGTTAGGAACATCTCCCTCCTCTGTTTAAAAAGCAATCAATTAGAATTGCATAGAGGTATGTGTATGAATATTTTCTCTGTCTCCAATTTACATGTACATACATCAGATGAACTTCACCACAGTAGCCAAAAATAGTACAATATGTAATTCAGCCCCTCCCCCTTCAGTGTCTATATTTTGTAAACAGGGCATGTTCTTGATTATTAGACAAACAGTGAAAGAAAACAAAAGTAAATAAAGGGATTTAAATCTCTAGCCATCAGAAAAACATCTTTGTTTTGTTTTTCTTAACATGCAAACAGCAGCAACTCAGTCTCACTACTGAAACTCAGCATACAGAACTGCGGGAGGCAGTGGAGTATTAACGATTTATACTATTAACCACTTTTTTGTTTTGTTTTTAATAAAAACCACAGTTGACCAGAGGGCTGATGTTTGGATTTTATTCTCAATATCCACAAGCTGGTTATTTATAGGACAAATTTATAAGTGCCTGCCTTCCTTAACAACTAAGACGTTTCTCATGCAAGCAAGCCTAGAGCTCACCTAAGAAGTTGGGATAAAGATGATCTATGTTGTCCACAACATAGTTGCATTTGGGACATCTGTTATTGTCCTCCAAGCTCTGGTGAATACATTTATAGCTGTTTAAAAACATAAAGAAAACAAACCAAGAAACTAAACAAGGGAGCAAACATGAAGGAACAAAACATCAGCACAAGGTAAATAATATCAACCTTAGATAATGTGTACTCTGTGTTGCCAGCTGACAGCTGCATTAGATCCTACAGTGGAGTCAAAATGTTCCAAGATTAACTTGGAGCATGCTATGGCAGAAAGATTTCTTGACAAGGATTACAAAAGTTATTTAAGTACTTGACTCTTTTTCCCTGAGGATTGTGGCAACCTGGATACTTCAGCCACACTTCCATCTCAAATTTATGCTCCCCTTCCACAAATAGAGCTAACAAAACCAGACCCCATTATTCAGAAGCAACTCTTGCAACAGACAATTTGCAATCCACTTCAAACTGTATATGGTCTTGCACAAAGGTAAGGAGGACCTCCCAACACCAACATTCACTCCCATGACCTCTACAGAGGTAGGAGCAATAGAGGTAAGTTGACAAACTGTTCTGACTCCAGGTACTGGATGCTACCAGCAGTTTATGACCATTTTATTTCTTTACAGAGGAAATATGGTGGCACATTTTTTGTTTTAAACACTAAGACAACTTTTTTTAATCTAACTGGTACCCATCTTTTAAAATTTTATTTCAACCTCTTTCTCCAGTGCAGGGGCAGAAAAACAAAAACTCAGAAGCAAAGGGATTCACAGCAATGTCAGTCCACAGATGCTGTAAGAGATGGACATTTTGCACAATATAAAACAAACAAACAAAAAAACAACTTACCAGAAGCTGTGTCCACATTTCGTCATGTAGGCTTCTTCAATCATATCAAAACAGATGGGGCTGAAAACAAAACCAAAAAATTCACAAAGATGTATTTTTGTGTTAAACAAGGAAGGAAAATATTATTCATTCAAAGCAGCCACCTAATCATACTTGGGTAATACTATCTATCTGTAAAATGAAAGAGGACACACAAGTACAACAGCAATCAGGCCGGCTGTACAAAGATCAAAAGGGCAATCAACAGTTCTTTGAACTCAGAACAATACTGCAGTTTTCTACAATTAGAAACCAGGTAAGTGTTCACTCCTGAAGCTTTCAACAGTTACAAACCACCCAAACAAAGCCAGAGTATCTTCAGTGAGCAAGGCTGCAGAATCCCCTAACCATCTGTACTAGGTCTCAAACAAAACAAAAAACCCTGTTTTTTTACATGAACCGACATAAGGTATTTATAAGTGACAGTAAAATTAGTTTAGCCTTCCTTTTTTTTCAGCCAATAGCTATCTATAATTTAAAAAAAATATGCAAAGAGGCAGAGGAGCACAGAAATAGTAATGATGCCATGAGAACAAGAACTACTAAGCAGGAGGAGAAGGTGCCAACGAGGGGGTATGCCTGCAGAACACTGTCAGGCAGCAGGCAGGGCTGAGGCTGCTGAAGAACACAATGAAGGTACAGTGCAACTGAAAGAAGGAGCCAGCCAACAGTCAAGCACGCTGTTACAAAGTCAAAGCAGAAGACAGGAAAAGAAGAATATGGGACCGTTCATAAGGAAGACAGAGGAATCCAAATGGAAACAAGAGCTTTAGTTTTTTCCAAGACTAGTTAGTGACCAACGCTCAGCCAGCCCTCTGGGAAGGATCACCAAGAACCAAGCAGGGAGCTGAAGAGAAGAAAGAGGTGCAAGCAAGTAGTGCTCCACAGGAACTTTAGCAAGACAAGAGAGACAGGGATTCAGCGAGATGGGTAGTGGAAGTAATCTGTCTCATCATCAAGTGGCTGTGACATCTTTGAAAGGAAAATGAAACACAAATGAAAGCAGAGGAGAGTTGAATCTTACATTCAGCAACTCCTACGGCTGCTATCCCCAATAGCTGGTAAGATATGCTGTCACATACATATTCATCTTCAGGTCTTGGCCAGCTATCCAGTGAGATGCTGTGGACAGCAACATCACAATTCTGCATGCAACGCATGTATCAGCTGTGTTACAAGCTTCACCTTGCTTTCAAACTGGAGATCCAAATGATCTCCTCTCGCTCCCACAAGTCCATACCAATCTCAGTTCACAGAGGTTTTCACCATCATTTGTTTTCTTCAGAAACAGCCTCCTCCCACCTTCTGCCAACAAGGCAGTTCCCACAGAAAGAGCTGTTAATAAACTGTTAACAGCTTTTGAGAAGCCTGAATCTTCCTGAATCCAAGATCAAAAACCCAGATCAGACTGAAATAAACAATGCTTGGATGATCAGGGGAGGGGAGTACCTCAATTTCTCCCCTTGTTAGCACTCCACAGAAGTCATTCCCTCTTTCCATCATCTATTTTAGAGGATACTAACATGTGTTACCCCATTAGGCATTTAAAAATAGGAAGGAGGAAACACCTCTTTAATACTTATTTTTTTAAGCCCACAGAGGGGAAGGCTGTGACCCCTGCCAACACAATCACCCTCTGAATCACCAAACTGGAAAACACGGATGCCTTAGAAGTCCAACCTAACATACAAACCAGGTTGTCTCAAATATTCTACTGTATAAGCACAACATAAAGGCAAACAAATCAAACCAGAATGCTACTCTCTGAATCAACTGAGCCATCTCAAAAGAAGCTGCAAAAATAATTAACACACACCTGTCCCTCTTCCACCCCGACAGACCCTTTTCTGCACATCATTTGTCTAGTTTAGCACCAACTTCAGGTCACTGTTTCCAAGTTAGGAGTTATTTATTTTCAAGACACTGCTTAGCTAGAATAAATTATGACCAAACTTAGCCAACAAGGGTGGATTAATAAGAAGAGAATCAGGCATCTTTGTACTCTATTAGCTGGCCTTTATAAAAAGAAAGTCAAAGACTTATGTGAGTGTCTGAGGCTGGTTCCTCCCCACCAGTGATGAACAGCTTAACTTCTTTGCCTTCTTCTAGTCATGCTGTATAACACAGTCCCACTCTGTATTGTGCTAAAAACTGCTGTTCCCCACAGGGCCAGATATACTCTTTCCAGCACCCTCCTAATGCGCTGCCTCCAAAAAGTGCAGCAATCAACAAGGCTGAAATGCTCCTCTGTCTGCAATGTGACATCTCAAATTAGAGATAAAATAGGAAGATTACCTCCTAACATGACAGTCACCCAAGACCACTGTTCCCAAACTTATTCTTCTTCATACCAGTTTGACTGGAGAAGTAACAGAGCCAAAATAGTTGAGAAAAAGCAATCAGAGCCAGCTAATGTAGCCATTCAGTGCCAGGGTCATCATTAACAGAGCCTGAAGATTCCATTAAGAACTGTTTCCCCTGAAATACTCACTGATTTACAAGTGGAAATAAGATTGATGTCTTTTAATACTTACCAAAGCCAAGCTGGCTGTAACACATGAAAGTTGCTATGCACCAGTTGTTTTAAGTTAATCTAACACAGAGGGAAGGTTAAGAAAGTAGGGGAGTAATGGGAACTTGAGACATACTACAACTTGTAGTATACACCAAAATTAAGAAGCACAGGTATGGTGAAATCAAGGCTTCTCTGCATGAGATTGCTGCTTAAGACAAACAGAGAATAAGAGGTGAGCCAGGTAAAAAGGATGCAAATTACTTCAGCAAGCCAAACATGTCACTGATCTTTACCAGACACTGATGCCTTACTTACTAAACAGTTTTTTATCCAGCACTGCAAATGCTTACCATTCTTTCCCTATGGGGTAGACCTCAAACATTTTTTAAATAATTTTAACCAAGTTCATGCCTCTAAGTTTTGCCAGCTATTTTCAAGACACCTCTCAAGAGTGCTACTGTCACCCTGCTGCTACCCAAACACCTGGCTGAAGTGGTCACTATAAAATTTAAACACATTTCAAATTTCCTTCTGCTCCACAGCAGACAAAACTCATTACAGTTTCTCCTTCCTGTTATGTTCCTCTTTGGTCCAAGCAGAGAGCAGGGCTTGCTGCAGGCTCTGTCCTTCACATGGAAGGTGGCCAGGTTAAAGATCACTGCCATTACTATCTACTCAATATGCAGCTCCAGTATAACAATAGCTTATAAAACCGTCATTGTACATGATATGTAAACAGCTCGCTGTGTTTTTAGTTTGTTACCTCCAGGATCAATTTGTAGTATTCCTTACTAAAGGGGTTTGCCAGATCACAAACATGTGAACAAATACACTGAGCCCATACCTGGCATTAACAGGAAACCACCTGAGGAAAGAACTATTTTTAAAAACCCCTGAACCTGCAAGTCTACCTTTAAACATGGCACACAGCCCTTCCCACACCTGAGTTTGTTGTGTGTACCTCTCCAGGTCAGTATGCAATATCCCCTCTTCCATATGTTCTTATTTATGCCAGAGCTCAGAAACAAGCACTGGTATGAAGCAGCCACTAAAGAGACAGCCTACAGTAAGATCCCCTCCGTCCAGGGAGAAAAGCAGATAGTAACTGGTTTTAAAGAGGTTTAGTCAACCACTAACTGGGAGGGTTAATGTAAAGCCTGGGAAAACCATAAGCAATTACACTGCTGGACAGGAGAAAATCCTCTGATTAGAGGATTTCCTCTCAGGTACTCTCCAAGCAACTGGGAAGAGGCCTGGCTGCAGGAGCAGCACAAACTCTAGCTTTAAATTCTACATCCTGCACTAAGAGAAACAAAAAGTTTCCCTTTTTGTAATAAAGTTGTCCAGTAAGTCAGGCCTATTTGCCTTCCTGACTAGAGTTACACATTTCCAGGCAGAAGATGATACATACCACTAACACTACACACTTGCAAACTCCTGAGAGTACACTTGCTAAACATTTCACAACCCAGACTAGCAATGTATGCGAATGTTTATGTTAAAGCCTAGGCCCCACATTGCTGTGACAGCACTTTCAGAAGTCAGGCAGGGAGGTTGCACACATTAACATTATTTACGGTATTTCTACTTGTACCTTGATGTTTGAAACTCACCCAAACTTCTTTACTCTCTCCCACCTTCAGCCTGGTACAGGCAGAATCTACCACCGAGTTCGCAGCTGTAGCTAACAGCAACTCACAGCCCAAGTTCAGAAAAATTATCAAATGTTCCCTGCAGCTGGCAGCATCTTGAAAATGTCCTTACAGAAAAAAAAAAACCAGCACATCGACGAGTTATGCTTCTCACACTGAGATATCCAAAGCTTGTTTAAATCAATTATTTAAACCTGCACACACACCTGTCTTGGACATTGCTCAAAATTCCAGAGTTGCCCAGTTGAATTTACTTCTGTAGCGCATAACTGTATTGCTAACTCAAAAAAAAAAAAAAAAAAAGAATACTGTAATTCGAAGCTAGTGTTAATAAGCAAGAACAAGCCCTACAGCC
The DNA here is from genome assembly GCA_035590195.1 of Aviceda cuculoides. Taxonomy (NCBI): domain Eukaryota; kingdom Metazoa; phylum Chordata; class Aves; order Accipitriformes; family Accipitridae; genus Aviceda; species Aviceda cuculoides. The sequence continues at coordinate 32,251,892 of JAVJGG010000090.1, forward strand.
CACAGAAATACATAGCAGTGAAGAACCCAGATACGTTAACTATAATCATTGTTTGCTCTTAAAGCTTCTGACCTGCACTTCCATATGCCAAATATGGCTCTTGTAAATACCAAGAAAAGGAGGACAAGGAAAGTAATTTTGCCCCAATTACTACTCAGTTGATTTTTAACTATCACTTGTTCAGCCACCAGCGCTCCTCAGTGAGTAGAAAACAGCTAACTGCACGTTCTCTTTGAAGCATGCACAGTACTTACCTGCAGAAAAAGAGACAAGAAACTCAGTTTTTTGAACCGTCTTAAAATACTTCAGCTGACCTACAAATCTGTTATGGGTGTAATTTCCCTTCAAACACCCTCATTTCTATGCCAGATAACAAAACAGGCAATGACGGCTGACTAGAAAGGGACAAGGAGCAATTGTTGTAGACCACTACTGCCAGAGTATAACTGTAGAGAGAACAGAGGGACACAGGTATTTGCAATCAAGTTATCTCCCATGACCAACAGCAACGCAGCCATCTCCCACACCAGGTACCCTTAAATCCACCTAACATGGCCTAACCTTCAGCCAAAGCAGGACACCAGCTGATGACAGCTGTGCTCCCATCCCAATTCTGCTACTGAGCAAAAAACTACTTACAGTAATAAGCAGCAATTTTTTTATTATTACTTATTACTAGTAAGAAGTACTTACTGTTTTTTCTGCCACTAACTTTTTAGCAGCTTCAGGTTCTCACTTCAGTAGCAAGGATATTTCCTATCTACTCTGCTAGACAGTTTACAAAGCTGTAAAATCAAGTTTACAGGTTTTGGAGACAATGCCTGTCCACTAGAGATGCTAAACATCCAACCCTCACCTTTAAGTCAGAGCCATGAGACAAAGTCATCTTGGAAGCTGTGGCCCATTTCTCTTCCTCTTTTTTACTGTTTCTTTCCGATACATGACTTTCCTACAACTCAAGCTTCTTTCCAGTATCTCCTCACTTGTTTGTGTGCCTCAGATACGAACGCTTACCCTACTTTCTGTTCTCACATTTTAGTACATCCAACCAGCTATAAAAATCAAATCTACTCATTATGTTAGGGGGTTTGAAACCCATTAGCAATGGGGTGTCTTTAAAACTGCAAGTTACCAACAGTTTCCAAACCACACATTACAGAGGCCCTTGGTCTACGACTTTTGCTGAAAGGGTATTTCCAGCTACGAGCTGCAGCTTTGGCTGAACATTAGAAGGACAGCACCTGAATGGCTTCAAGAAAAATCTTTATCCCATCATTGCCAAAACTTCCCACTCATCTGGTTTTAGGTGCCAGACTGACACAAACCTTACTGCAGTTTCAAACTGGCCAACCTTTCCCAACAAGGGAGGCAAACCCACACCAGCTTTGCTGGATCCATCAACTACCATGGGACTCCTGGGATCCCCATCAAAGGAGCACAAAATCCTCCGCTGGCTCCTCTTCCAGAGGTCAGTGGGACAGCACCAGGGTTCCAGAGGGGCCATCTCACCCACTGAAGGCCAGACCCCCTCCAGCCCCTGCAGAGGCCACACCACCCAAGAAAACAGGACATTTACTTGCGATGTCAACATGCTATGAGGAAACACCTCAGACTGCAGATCCTTTCTGGTAAGTCAGGCTGCTCCAGAGCATACCCAAGGAGGAACCTGCTGGAAATAACCTGGTTTTGCTTAAAAACAGAGAGGGTGAAAGCAACACTGTTTCGCAGGGCCACAAAGCAAGCAGACAGCCACGGGGGGAAGCCCCAAAGCCATAATCCCTGGAGGGCAATTAGACGCACCGACGCCTCCTTCCCCTCAGCAAGCCCAAGAGGTGCCGCTGCCGGCCGCTCCGTCCTACCGCCGGGATTTTACACCCCCCGGGCTTCCCGCCGGCATGGCGGCGCCCCGACTTCCCTCAGAGGAGTAGCGGGTGCCGCTATCGCGATAGATCGCACTCACCAGACGAAGTCGTTGCTCTTGTCCTCGTAGGAGTTGATGAGCCCGTTGCAGAGCGGGGTGAGCAGCGGCCTCTTCCTGCTGCCGCCGCCGCCCGCGCCCGTCCGCTCCTGCCTCACCCTGCCCCGGCCCGGCGCAGCTCCCGCTCCCCCAGCACCCGCGGCGGCCCGGCCCAGCATGAACGCGGCGGCCGGGAAGGCGGC
>JAVJGG010000090.1:32254317-32266343 GCA_035590195.1 Aviceda cuculoides
AGCGGGGAACAAGAAAGAAAGAAAAAAAAACCCCCACCAAAAAAAAAAAAAAACGAAAAAAACACACCCGCCCGCGCCTCCCCGGCCCGGCGCTTGTTCAAGCTTTATTGACAGGCGGACAGCCCGCCGCGCATGCGCGGCCCGGGGCGGGGCCGGGCTACCCTCGGGGCGGGGCGGCGGGTCCCGGGCCCGGCCTTCCCTCGTCGCCGTGGGCCCTGCGCTCTCCGGTTCTCACTTCAGGCCGGGCACCCCGGGGTGCCGCTGAGCCCTGGCGAGCGGCCGCGCCGGGAGGCTCGGCAGCGGGTTAGGGGCGGTGTGACAGGGAGCCGGGTGGGGGCTGTGGGCCAGGAGCGTCCCCGCTCCCTGCCCTCCGCTCCCCCCTGACCGCCCCGGGGAAGGCCACACGGGGCAAAGCCAGCTCTTGCTGTGGGCAAGGAGGCGTTCCCCCCAGACCCCACATCTCCATCCCAGTGCGGCAGCGCTGAGGGGGAAGGCTGCCAGGTTCTCCCTCAGAGACCGTCCCTGGCCACCCCGACCCCTCAGCGCCACAGAGGGGTCCCACCAAGGGGCCGGGCTGATCTGTGTCTCACAGGGTGCTCTCACCTGCAGTTATCGCCTTAGATGTGTACCCTGAAGAGCAGCTCTATGCCTGTTGAACTTTACCCTGAGTATCAAACGTTGTCCAGCCCCACAGAAAGGAGTCCGGTAATGAGTTAACAGCTTTTGCTGTGTTTAAGCCAGCTCTCTTCGCTGCCTGGACAGGTGGGGATTCCACTAACGAGGCCCATGGGGTGTTCTGCTTCCCTACAGTATGTGGTTTTACAGAAGCAAGGGCAGACACCTTTCTGCATAAGTTAGTGAATAAAGTGTTAATGAATGGTGCCCCAAAGATGTTTTGGGTGTTAAGGGAAATGTTGCCCGCAGACCCAGACTTTTGCAAGGCAAACTGAAGAGTTCACGAAACACAGCACTTGTCAACTTCTCAGTGTGGCCAGAAGTACTGCAGAGACCCTGTTGTTCCCTTTCGTTTCTCTTCCAACAACCTATAGAAAACGTATTGCCTGTTTTGCGTTGAGTAACTGTATTGTCTGCAGTCAGCTTTACCTGTCTAGGGTTAAAGAGCCGGCTGGTGAAACACTAGGGCATTCCCTGAGGATGGTAATCCTAAACCCAGGTATGGGAAAACGCCCAGAGAGATCAGCTCTGCAGCACTCCTCCCAGCACAGAGAGCAGAGCGAGCCTTCAGTGGGCTGCAAAACCAGTATGAGAGCTGGTAAAACTGGTCTGAGAGAAAAAAAGGTGGCTTTCAGGTAGGCAGTGTTGGTCAGGAGACCTCTCTGGCATGCAGCAGGGTGGCAGGGATGCAGCATCACAAACGTCCCAAAGGGAGCACGTTGAAACACAGCTCTTGATTTACGCTGGAGATGCTGCTGCACATGGAGAGCTGTGGAGTGCTTCTCGGGCCTCCCCTCTCCGCTGTGCTTGAATACCGTTGGGTATTTGCCTCTGTGTATTTATCCCTAATGTTGAAAAAAAACCCAAACAACCAAGACAGTCAACAAAACCCAAACTCTCTCTGAGGAATGTTAGTGTGGAAGTGTGGATGGGTGCAAGCCAGGAAATTTAAAGGCAGCTTCCCTTTGAGATCCAGGTCAGTAGTCTCACCTTTACAAGCTGGCATCTGCCATTATAGTCCCTCCCATGATTTAACTCTTTGTTGCTGTTATTAAAAGTTTCCTTTTTATAGTTTTGTGAGTTCTTTTTGGTGTTTTACTGGGGGGGGGGGGGGGGGGTTAGCCATTTTTTTCCCCAGCTTTCTATAAATAGCCTTCTAAATGGCAGGTCTGAGGACTAATTCCGTAAAGACACTGAAACATTGATTCCCCCTGTTTTCAGTGGGAGCAAAAGAGAATTGCCTAAATACCCTTCTTTGAGCCTGACTGTTGGTGTCTGTGTGCGTCATATTTCCTATTGCTAAGAAAAAGAAAAGCCTCATTTCCTTGTCTTCCAGAGGGACCAAAAGCTTTATGGATGACTGTCTGCAATGGACTTTCAGGTTTCCAAGGGACGAACAAAGTAGTAGTAAGCAGCAGTACTGGCAATAGCATGTCTACATGCTTCACGCATACTGAAATACTGGCTGATCCTTGAAAAGTCTTGCTATTCTTTGGTGCCATTACTGACTGCTCCAGGGATGAAAAAATGACACAGGCAAAAGCTGTTGAAGATCAAATATATGCCCACTTAGGCCTATATGTAACTGGCCTTCACAACACCACCTACATCCACAGGCCTGGCAGTGAGTATAGCACACAGCACCTTCAGCACCAAAGGTCCAACTCCATAATACCTGAGCTTTAGGAGATCATTACGAGCTCTTGGAGGCCCTCAAAGCAAAGACCTTCTCTTCACTGCCCTGATGCATACTGAACAGCCTCTGGCTTCCGGAGACATTTCTTCCTGGGGGTTACCTTGCATCACCAGTTCCGAGATCAATGTATGCAGTCTAAGGGAGGATTGGTAGCTACTTCCCAGAGATACCTGTGCATTGTACCAGGATAAAGGATGTGGACAAAGTCTCCTAGTTTTAAAGTTCACCACAGCTGGAGCAGTGGTGCATCAGTTATCTTCAAGTCCCCTTAGCATGAAATGAGCTCTAAGAATTAATTTGCTACAGTCTAAGTATTGACAACACTGTTATCAGACTCAATAACAGGGGTACAAGACTGAAACATGATTGCTCAGCTGTAAGAGGTTTTTCTCTGTCTCCTCCAGCCAGCAGTGTGCCAGATGCTTGCACCGCCTCAGGACTGGGACCTCACATTGAAGCACAACTCCTGCTGGGTTCAGGACAGAGGGGAGAGTCCTGTTGTGAGGACACCTTCATCCTCATGTAGCATGCTCTTCATAGGGTCCTTTTCAGGTTCAAACCTGCCCCCAAAGGGTTGCTTGTGTTTTTTCACTTAATCTGGGTATTGCCTTCGTATCTGCTTTTAGAGGAGATATTTCTTCTGTCTGCCTGCAAAGGCGTGTGGAACATAGCAAGACAAGCATCTCCTACCCAACCAGTAAACATGACCTGTTCCTGACTGGCCTGAAGCTTAGGCTTAAAACAAATCAGTTACTCTGGGATAAGTTGTCTTAAGCTATAGCCCTTAGTGATTACTTCGTACAATGAAGCTGGTATTTCTGACAGACATACATTTTGGAAGACTGGCTGTAGGAATCTGCTCTTACTTTTCTGTATTTTCCAGCCTCCAAAGCCACTCACTCACCATGTCCCAAACAGCAAAGTACCAGTTCCAATCTGTGCGAGGATGGATGATGCATTAACCCTGACATTAAAGGAAGGAGCAGACAAGTACTGCCTATAGATGAATGAACCTCAATAGCAATACAGGTTCTGCACTTCTGGATACATAAATCCTACTTATTATAAGCCCTGAGTTTGTAACTTTTATGACTGCAGCTCCATTTACCTGTGCAACAGGCAGTTGCAGCTGTGATGCTCAGTGGTAGCACAGCTGCAGAAATCATGAAGGACACTCTGCATGGATCACCATGCAGCAAGACTGAGACTTCTTCCACACAGAGCGACATGTGGGCCAGATGTTTGGGGGAAGTGACAGTCACCTCCCAGGCTCTGTTCCTGACTGCTGGTGACTCATTAGGAAAATTACTTCTGCTTCCGTTTCTGAGCCCGTTGCTGCCATCTAATTTCCTTTGGGTCCGTTAGGCCATTCAGGAGCACAGCAAGCCCTGCTAGGAACTGCCACCCTGGCTTGGGAATTGCTGCTCCAGAGGTCATTAGAGAGCTTTATTAATAATCATTGCATTAACCTCACAGCTAGCCAGTGACAGAGATGCCATTTCTCCCATTTTATAGCTGAGAAAAATGAAGCATAGACAGATTCATCACCTGGTTACAGAGTCAATGGGAACTCTTAATGCTCCATAAATCTGAAAATTAGGCTGTCAGCAACTTCTAAAGCTAACCTGCAGCAAAGCTATCCAGGAGACCGAGTTCCTACCCATCAGGTATGCTCCCTCCTTTGTTTACTGGGAGAAACCTGGACACATCTCTGAATTTGAATTCCTGCAGTCAGACACAGAGACACAGGGATCTGGAGAGCAAGGTCAGATGAGGGAAAAGAGCTCAGCACTCCCTGCCCACAGCAGACATCTCCTCTGCAGGGCAGTGATACCTGCTTGGTGCCTGCACAGGGGAGAGCCTCAGAGGAAGGGGCACGATGCACTTGATGACCATGTTTTGGCAGAGAGGTAGGAAAGAATTGCTCTTATAGCAACTCAGGTATGTGTCTGGTTATCACCTGAAACTTGACTGTGAAAGATATTCAGTTGTTAAAACACACAATTTAGGTTAACTCAAGCTACTTGGGATATGAGTACAGCAGGAACTGTGGGGGGCCTGCCTGGTTCGTTGTTTTTTTTCTTTTTAATTTATTTTCTAGTTCAATAGTGCAAAAGCAAGTAGTGCTGAGAGGGAGGATGCTTAGCAACATCTGTTATAGTTAGGATTATACACTGTTATTAAAACCAGGATTTTTTCAATGCTTTATAACAACACCTTTGCCACTCCCAGACAGAACTTTATGCATCAGCCTCAGCCTAACTCCAAGTTGGTGTAGAGATTTTGAGCAAAAGTGGTTTAACCATTTTCAGAAATGAAGAATCAGCAGAATAAAACATTAACATTTACTGCTGTATTTGAAAAACACTGATCTTTTAAAGCAAAAAAAAAAAAGGTTATCTGGGAGAGGTGTCATCTCTTCACTGCAAACTACGTCATTCGGGTCTTCTGAAGAGGCATTTGACTTGATTGAACTAAAATGAGATTAAAATCATTTGGTGATTCTTCTGTAATACTGAAATTCTGTCTCCAAAGTTTCCAGGTGCTACAGAGACCCGAAGAGAAATGCACATGCAACTGCCGTTTCAATGCGGTGTGCACTGAAGCAAAGCTACAGAGGAACCTGACTTAATTTCTGACCTACACAAGCAGAAATACCTGATTCACTGCCCAAAGTTACAAAACCTTTCTTACAGGGATAAAAAAAAAGATACCATCTTCTTCTTAAACACCACACTGTAATGCATGGGCTCGTGGGTAGAGTGAGTGTTGCCTTATGGCATGTCCTTTCACTCCAAGAGTCTCTGACCTTGAATTCAAAAAGGGGGCTTTCTAGGCAAATATTAGCTAAATCCTCCACTTGACGTAAGCAGGGCTAGTGCTGGTTTCTCTCTCGCACAGGCTTGGCCCACCCTCAGTTTGTGCAGCCCCAGGTCTGTCTCAGGACGCTGCAGCTCTGCTGAAGTTCACTGGTTCTCATGCAGTGCAGCAGCGAGGCTCAGCCATTCCTTGCCCGGTATACCTGCTCCCATCGACACCCCCCATATCTGAGAATTAGCGTGTGATGCTGTCTCCTGTGAACTCCCTCCATTATGTTATCGACAGCAAAAGTCATCTGTCTTTAGTGTTGCCACCTGTTAGGATTTACTGCATGGCTTGCAAGTGTTGACTGCCTATATCTTGTGTTTGCCTGAGCCACATCGCTCTGTGGTGGTTTTAGGGAAGTGTGTGCCTGGCCCTTGTGGTTATAGGGGCAGTCTGGAACAAGTGAGCTGTAAGAATTAAAAAAATCAGGAAGTGAAACATATATAGAGAAATCTGTTTCAAATCTCAGTATTTTCAAACCTGTTTAATGATCGTATTAGGGTTGACCAGCCTGAATGTTTTCCAGTACACTTTCATTCATTAGCATTGATTCTGCTGGTGCAGACCGATGGGTTTTGAAAAATTTACCCTTCTATTGAAGGCAGCTACGAATGAGGGCATTTCAGGGTGTGATCCACTGAGCTACTGATGGTTTTCAAGCTGCCCTGTTGCCCCTGCCAGACATGAACTCTGCCTGCACAGGCGAGCTTTTCCATCTAGCCCATATGCTATTCTTCATTGCCCAAATCAAATCCATGCTGAGCACAAGGAAATGTCTGGTGAATCTCTTCCTTCAAGTAGGAAGTAAAATGATGTCTCTGCTGGTTACCTGGTGAGAAAAATTATCCTAAGGCCTTTGGAGTTGGCAAATAAAAGTTGTCTGAACCAACCCAAAGACGCATACACATTGGCCTGTGTTTGAGCTGACAGGTATGCACCACGCTTGCTTGCTGCTTGCTGCTTTGCCCAGCGGGAGCAGGTTCTGCTCTCCTGCATCACGTCTGTCACCTGCAGCCCAGGATGACCCACGGTGATGCTGTCTTGTTGCTCACAGGCCAGCTACAATACAGATTTCTTGTGATTAAAAAAGACATAAAGTTGTGCCTGCTCTCATCCCTCCCTGCACACATGGCCAGGGAAATGCAGTGTGATGCCCAGGCTGAATGCCAGGGACTATACACAAAACTCAGAACCTAAAGTCCTCACCACCCCTGGCCCTCACCCACAGAGCTACGCTCCTGACACCCTAACCCAGCCAGGTCCCCCTTTCATTTTTACTACCCCCTATATATTTATTCTTCCGCAGGTCCAATGCTGGACTGTGTGCGTGTGCATGTGTGTGTATCAGTCTCTCCTGGCTGTGCAATCTCCATGCTCGTGTGGCTGCTTTTCTTCTCCTTCAATCTGAAACAGGGGAGGAAGACTGGCAGGTGTCAAATCCTCTATGTCTCCCCGATATGAACATGGAGGGGAGCAAAGTACTTGCTTAGTGCCTGCTTTGGAAGCAGATTCCCATGAAGAGCAAGGAGCCAACAGCTCTGTCACTGTGGAGGTGAGCCCCAGGGTCTGACCTTCAACAGAGAAATAGGGGAAATGCAGGAAAAAGGGAAGGGGGGGCGGGGGACGTGTTAAGCTCTGCCCGTGTATGCAGCATTATGCCAGCTGCCAGGACCCTGGTGGTACCAAAAAGCCTCGATTGCCTTCAGCAGCCTCATCTGGGACCTCCACCCATGCACTCTCTGGCTATTGGCTCAGGTGCTGTATTTAAGGTCAGGCCTGGGCTTCTCCCCATGTTTGGGATGTAGTGTGGTGGTGTCTGTTACTAGTGCTGTCTTCTGGCTGGACCTGGCATCTGTGCTGTAGGTAGCTGGTCTCCAGTTCTGCCTCTGGCACCATCTTCTGCTGCTCCTGGGTAGACCCAGGACCTGCCTCTTTTGCTGTGTCTGGGAGTGTTGGTGGACCCTGTTACCAGCACCCAGCCCTGCCTGCTGTATTCAGGCTGCGCCCTTGTTGGTGAGTGCCCTGCTGTGCTGGGGTCACCCTTGGCTCCTGGCTTGTTCCCCTTACATGGGGCAGCCCTGTTCCTGCTGCTCCCTGACACTTGCAACTGCAGATGTGGCTGTGCCCTGTCTGCTTCCCCTGCCTGCTTTCTCTTTGCTAAGCTGGGTGGATGGCAGGTCACAGGGTTTAGTCTTGCAGGAACGCCCTCAGAAGAGTCAGCTGCTGGATTTGGGCAAGCTGGTAGATGGCTGGCAAAAGCTGCTTGGTTTCCTTCCTGTTCCCTGGCCCCTTTTTTAAACTAGGGTTTAAAAAAGCCTTCTGTGGCCTTGATGCCTCCTTTGAGATGCTGCAGCATTCCTGCACTGTCTTGCTTTCCCTCTGCCAGGTGATGTCCCCCCAGACCTGCTTGAAGCATGGTACAACTTGAGCTGTCATGGCCAAAGGGGTGTCTGGAGAAGCTGCCCTCATTGGGACAACCTTCAGCCCAGGACCTGAGGATGCCTTCATGGCAGCAGCACTCTGCAATGCTTTATTAGCGTCAAGGAGCTCAGCTGGGGATGTGGAAGCCCCCCTGCACCCCAGGGGAGAGAATGGTTTTGGGCGAGATCTGCTGCTTCTCACTACCAGCGCTTACCATCAGAGGGCAAGCTCAGCCCAGGCGAGGATGCTCCATACCCGGTTACTGCAGCTTGCTTGCTGCTTCCCAGACCCATCTCTGTCAGGGTTGCTGCTGCCAGGTAATGACAAAGGAAAGGGAGGCTATTTACTATCCTTCTCGCAGGGGACAGATCCAGCTTCCCATATCTGCCTCCTGCCAGGAAGGGCTCTGCTCCCCTCTTCCCCTGAGAGCAAATTGTGCTTGGCAGGAATGCCCCAGCCTGCAGTGTGTAGCAAAGATGGTGTGATCTCTAAGTCGGGTCAGTTTAATACAGAAGAGATTCCCAGAAAGCAGCAGGTTTGTGCTTTAGCATCCCAAATATAATATATCATTCCCCAGCCTCTCCTCCTCCAGCAGAAACTGTGTTCATGGCTGAGAATAGACTTTGAGCAGTACGTGGAAAAGCTGTGCTGGCTGGCACTTGCTTTCCATCCAGCATCTTGCTGCTCTCCAAAGCCACTGGTGAGCGTGGCCGCACAGCCCCAGCAAAACCAGTGGTATTAAGGTGACCTCTATGAGAGTGGTGCCCCTCAAGTACTTAGACGCATCCTAGAGGAGCAGGGAGAACTGCTTTATACTACTGCAGCTCTGACATCTCTCAGGAGCCCCATGTGCTGGCATGTTGTCCTTGCTGCCAGCCCAAGGACCCTCCATGCTTCCCAGGGCATTTGGTGAGGATTTACATCTTGCCAGCTTCCCCCTTTGCCTTTTCCAATGAATCTTAGTCTTAATCCACACCCCCCTCGCTGCCCAGAGTCTTCCTTTAAAAAGCCTGACGCCGGAGAGCTTTTCAGAGGGGAATAATGAACCAGACGCTTTCCCGGTGTCTCTCTTTGTTTTTACAGCCGTGGGTCTCCCCTGAGGACAGAGAGCCCTTTGTACTACATGGGGTCCCCTTACAAAAGGGGGCTTGTGAACAGAGCATCCTCCCATTGGGTACCACACCAAACTGATTTATTTATTTTTTTTTTCCCCCCACCTGCCCTCCTAGGCATAGCCAGCGTAAAAGCCCTTTCTGTGCACAGGGGACTGAGCCAATAGCTTTAACCTTGGAGATGCATGATGCATGCATGTAGGATCGTTCGGTGCCATCCTGCTGCCCACCCTCTGTCTAGCTGGAGGGTAAACAAAGGGTTAACCTGGTTGTCATCTTCTCCCCTGCCCAGTTGATATTTGGAGTGAAGCCACATTTCATTCTTTAGATGGCTGATAATTGAATAAACTCTGTATCTCAAGTGAATTTAAAACCAAGATGTGAGCTCTCCCCACCAGAAGTCGATAAGTTTTCCGTAGCAGTGATTTTTGTCTGGAGTTAATGCTGCAGTTGCCTCTTCCAGGGGATGAGGGCATGCTTGCAAGCTGTCGATTTTTGCCTGATATGGGGCTTTAAATTTAGGTCTCTGTGCATAAAGGAGATTCCTGTTTCTGTTCCCTGCTAAGAGTGAAATTTAGGGCTACAACCTCAAATGGCCTTAAAACCGTTAAGCCCTAAGTAACTTGCTCATGGTTTGGTGATGTCTAGAACCCTTGCCCAGGTAACACAGGCAAAGAAAGGCAGAGGGCTGCACACACTGATCAGGAGCCTGAATCTGCTTAGATCATGATGTGGATGGGAGAAAGCAATGTGATGTAGCTGATTAACACCATGCTAATTAAATATTGGGCACTCCTCATATACTCTTGCAATAAATCACTCCTTGTTTCAGGTGGCAAATTCTCACACTGTCGCTTAATGTGTGGATGCACGGTGAGCCTAAAGAAAGCTGTCTCCTGTGAAGTTGAGACTGGTGATTTATTGAGCTATTTCAAATATTTGCTTCGGTCCTTCTTTGTATTCACTTTTCACAGATATTCAAACAAATGCCTTTGAGTCTGGGAACCAGCAGCTTTTTGGCACGTGTTCATTTTGCAAACAGGGGCATTCACACCAGAAATGCAGTTCTAAGATTTCATAGCCACATTGTGGGTAGACAGAGATGCACCATGCAATCTGTGCCCCATCAGAAATACCTGGCACAGCTTGTGTTTCAAACTTCACTGAGCGAAATAATTGCATGGAGCTGTTTACTGTCAATCTGTTGACTGCATGTTATTAATAGGGGAGATGGAGTGAATAATTGGGACTAATGACTAAATTGGAGAAAGTTGTCATCTCTTCAGGAATAGTTTGCAGAGAGAGGCAGAGTTCAATAATTAAACTGATAGGCAAAAATGATTCATTCCTCTTTGCAAACATGCTCTACATTATGCTAATACATAAACACCCACACCTGGCTGTATGTTGAGACTTCAGCTTCCCCCAGCCCTGTTTTGGCACTCAGGCTGGTGTGATGTGATTGCCAGAGGTGGTGAGGATCCCCTGTCGCACTGAGCTTCCCTACCTGGCTTTGGAGCTGGGCATCTTTAGGAAAGCAAGGGCATATATATTTAAAGCAGGGTTTAAATTGTGGTCTGAGGATCATAGAATGGCTTGGGTTGCAGGGGCCTTCAAAGATCACCTAGTCCAACCCCACTTCCATGGGCAGGGACATCTTTCACTAGACCAGGTTGCTCAAAGTCCCATCCAACCTGATCTTGAACACTTCCAGTGATGAGGCACTCACAACTTCTCTGAGCAACCTCTTCCACTGTCTTGCCACCCTTGTTGTAAGAAATTTCTGCCTTATAGCTACCCTAGATCTACTCTCTTTTAGTTTAAAGCTTTAGTTTAAAGCTTACCCCTTGTCCTATCACTACAGGCCCTGGTAAATAGTCTCCATTTTTCTTACAAGCCCCCTTTAGATCCTGAAAGGCCTTAGTAACGTCTCTGCAGAGCCTCTTCTTTTCCAGGCTGAACAACCCCAACTCTCTCAGCCTTTCTTCAGAGGAGAAGTGTTCCAGCCTTTGGGTTGTTTTGGTGACCCTTTAACAGGTCCATGTCTGTCTTGTACTAGGGACCCCAGAGCTGGATGCAGTACTCCAGGTGGGATCTCACAAGAGTGGAGCGGAGCATCCCCTCCCTTAACCTGTTGGCCACACTGCTGGTGATGCACCCAGGACACGATTGGCTTTCTGGGCTGCAAGCACACATTGCCAGCTCATGTCCAACTTGTCACCCACAAGTATCCCCAAGTCCTTCTCTGCAGGGCTGTTCTCAACCAGTTCATCTGAGTTTGGACTCCTGTTTTGCATGCTGACAATCAGTCTGTGGAGTTGGAAGAAACTTAATGTTATCTGCCTCAGAAATACTGAAAACTTACTGTGTGAGTATGGAGAAACTAGCCATCATGGGAAGACTGGGGGGCTGGGGCAGTTTCACCAAGAGCAGAAAAGTCTGAGCAGAGGGTGTAGAAACAGGCTGCAATACACCCAAAACTGCCAGAGAAGGAATAAACTGTCCCTTGAGAAAAAGGCAAGGAGTGATTGGTTTAAACTGCGGCAAAGAGTTAGGAAGAACCGAGGAAACCACTTTCCTCCAGGAAAAAATAGTGAAGCACTAGGAGATCCTGTAAGGAGTCCCTGTTGCTGGCAGGAGGATCTGACCTTGCTGCTGAAGCAGCTATGGGGGAAATGCCAAATGAGGTTTGCCCCATGAACCAGGATGCCCCGCTGGTTCCTCTCCCACTGCTGGCTGAAGGTGCTTTGTCATTCTTCACAGAGCAGCCATGGAGGTTAATGTGTGGAAGTGGACCCTGGAGAGTGGGATGTTTGGGCAGTGATGGAGACTTGCAAAGGTACAGGTGGGCACCAAGGGGTAGGATTCACTTCAGCCATCCAAAAGCTAATTATTGCAGCAGGAGCTGTTGTCCAAGATCCCTTGATGACCGAAGGACTAAATGAGCAACTGTCTGGGAGTGATTCATCCCATCTAAGCCAGTTGCCTCAAATTCCTGGGATAAATCAACCTCTGGGCTGAACTCTTGCTCATATCTTCAGAGAGGGAGTCTGGATGATTTGCTTGCTTTGTACAACCAAGCAAACCAACCAACCACTTTGGGTCTGTGTGGTGGGGCTTTGGTAGTGGGGGAGGGGGCTACAGGGGTGGCTCCTGTAGGAAGCTGCTAGAAGCTTCCCTGGCTCCAAGTCAGACCCGCCGCTGGCCAAGGCCGAGCCCATCAGCGACGGTGGTGGTGCCTCCAGGAGAATGTATTT
>JAVJGG010000090.1:32266845-32283888 GCA_035590195.1 Aviceda cuculoides
GGGTGTGGGGTGGGGGGGGATGGTTTTTTAATATTTGGTTTTTCTTCTCATTTTCCTGTTTTGATTCAATTGGTAGCAAATTAAACTATTTTTTTCTTTCCCCAAGTCAAGTATGATTTTTGCCCGTGACCATAACTGGTGAGTGATCCCTCCCTGTCCTTGTGTCAACCCACGAGCATTTCTATATATTTTCTACTCCCAATCCCACTGGGCGGGAGGAGTGAGTGAGCGGTTACGTGATGCTTTGTTGCCGGCTGGGCTTTCACCACAACAGCAACCATACAGATATCCAATGTGAGGTGAATTCAACCCGAGTGCTACAGGAGTTTTCCATGGAACTGCCTAGGCAAGGTCAGGTACCCAGGGCTCTGCTGAACCTGTAAAAACCCTCTCTAGAGTGCACCAGGCTGACCAATGTCAGTACACCAACCTTCACGCACAATTCCTTCTCCTCAACCACACTGTGCCCACAAATCCATTTTTGTTGAGTCTGGTTCTCACCAAGGCTGGGGAACTGCTGAAAAAGGTCATCCCACAAAAGTTCACTTCAAAGGTTTAAATCCATTTGTTTCCAGGCAGGAACTGTACTCAGGGTGCTTGCTCTCCCAAGAACTGTTGAGCCAACTAATTTTCTGGTTGGAAAGCCTGCCAGCATATTGAAGGCTGAGGGAATTCTGTGGAACATGTTCAGAAAGCAAATGATTGATTCATCATCGTCGGTGGTGGAGAACCAATTCCAGGAATTATGCATGTGCCAAGCTGAAGCCTGTTGAAGCCAGGGAAAAGGCATCCTTAAATTTGGGTCATCAGTCAGTGTAGGGAAACACACGGAGGTCCTGGTACTGGAAAGCTTAACTTACAGTGTGTGCTCAAGCCTAACTAACCTCCATTAACGTCAATGGAGGTAAAATTAAACATGAGGTCAAGATTTTGGATAAGGATGGTTTATGGCCTCGAGGCTTACGTGGATGAGAAGGTCAGGCCAAAGAGCCAGGGCATTCAATATTGAGGAATCTAATCAAGGAGCTCCTGCGTAAGCCACCGTGTGAATCAGGGAATAATTTGGGATAACAGATACATCTGAGTAATTTGTGACCTACTGGCAGATGATTCACGCAGACAGGCAACATCCATCAGGGATGTTATTTCTCACAGAGGTCTTCTTGGGAGGCTCATGGGTCTGTAGGTGGGTCCACCTGGGGGATGTTCCTCAAGGGAGAAGCTGGGATTGTGGGGACACCCCAGCATGTGTTGCTGCACAGGGGCATAGCTGGTCCTTCACCCACCAGTGGCCCAAGAGCCATGGTGCAATAGGTGCTTTGGGCAAAGGGGGATCTTCAGGTTGTTCAAGCTGTCCTTGAGAAGAAAGGGATCAAGGCAAGGTGTTGGCGACATTACTGTACACCCTGTATCCCATCCGTGCTCTGCCACACGCCTCCTGTGTAACCTTGTTTAGACCTGCTTTATAACCTACTTTCCCACCTGAAACATCAGTGCACATCTCTGCTTTCAGCTCCCAACATGGTCTGTGACATCGATCAACTATATTCTGATGTTCACCAAGAGTCATCACGAAACAGTCAACACCACAAATACAGAAAAAGCCTAGCTTGGAGCTCTAAATCTGGGTCAAAGTATAAGACTCAAAATCTAGAGAAAACCAAGCTTCATGATCTCTGTTCATCACAAACCAAGTAGTTTTCTAATGGCTAAATACCTACCTCCGGTGACACATTGCCATGGGATAAAATACCTGCCTCCCCTCTCCAGCCCAGATGTGCACTGATGGTATGGCACTATAGCTGTATCTATGGTAGGGTTGTGTTTTGCCATGCTGTATTTGAGATATTACATCAGACAGGAAAAAGTTTGAGCCTGACACCATCAAATTCCTGTTAAGGACATCAAATTCCTGAGTTGGCAGTGCCTTTTGGGAGCTTCCTTTGGGTGCACCATATTTCTGCTTATCTTCATGGACCAGGTGTGTCCAGGCAGTGTCAGGTGCCCCAGAAGTAGGAGGTTGCTGTGCCCCTTGGGAGACATGGTCCAGCTGTTCCACCTGGCTTGAAGGCACAAAGGGAGAGGGAGGCCCCAAGCCATGGGCAGATGGGGTAAGAAGTGAGGTTATGGGGTGACAAGTCTGGGATGCACCTGGAGCACCACCGGAGAGATGAGGGACGAGGAAAGCTTCCTGAGACCCCATCAGTAGACCTGCACTGGCTCCAAATGCACAGGGAAATCTGCTCCAAAGCAGTCATCTGTGGGACTGGTGATTTGCCAGACGGTCTTAAAAGAAATAAAATAATTCCAAGTACAGCTGGAACCAGAATCTATAAAGGATCAACGGGGAGAAAGAGTATCTTCACTGGGTTTGCATGATCAGCAACAGGCCTGGAGGTGCTAGAATAAGGAAGAAAGAAAGAAATCTCTTTTTTGCCATGGAAAGTCCAGGAAAGGGAGGCAGCATGTCAGGTCTCTGCTGGAGTTTGGCTGGGGTGTTGCTAATGCCAGGCTCTTGCAGAAGGTGTGAAAGGACTTACAGGGATCCTGCTCACCCTCTCCTGCAGGGTGCACCAGCACAGTCCCCAAGTCAGGGTGCTGGCACCCACCAAGCACCCAGCTACCTTCCCTGCAATGGGATGGAGCATCTTGCTTTTCCCCACAGGGCTCCCACCTGGCCTTGGAGATGGGGAGTAGCTCAGAGCAGTACGGATGTCCCCATCCTCACTTCAGTATGTGAACATGGACCCAATTTTTGTGCATCTCTCACAATTTTTGTGCATTGTTTGTACCATCATTGGTGCTTTGGAGCCTCCCACATGGGGACTGTGCTCTGCCCCTGCTAGCTGGCATCTGCCTGCAAGCCCCAGTGTGGCAGATAGCCATCAAGCAGCTTCCACTTAGCTTTAAGAGTGGCTATAAAAAGAGCTTGAAAAGATCAAATGCTAATAGAGAGGTTTTCTGAAGGTTGAAACTGATCTGCTCGCGGGCATTCGTGATGGGGAGATGCCAGAAGAAACCAAATAACCAGTGCATTGTGGAGTAAATCATTTGATTTTAAATACTCTCCGGGAAAGGATCCTACAAGGGGAAAAAAAACCCTGCTAAGTGCTTGGAAAGCTGTTGCTCCTCTAAATCTCCCCTTTGCTGCAGCACCTATAGAGCATTGCCATCCAAAGCGGTGGGTGACAAGTGGGTCGTTGGGGGGAACTTTCTTCCCTGAATTTGTCTGAACCGTGTAAAACTTCAGCTCCCACAGCATCCTGTCCCCATGGCGTCCATGGATGGTGTGGAAAGCTATCTCCTGCTGCTTTTATCCTTTGGTTCTCCCCCCATTTTTGTATCTGGAGGGGCAGCAAGCAGTCTCTTGCCCCCTCTAAGGCTGGAGGAGCTTTGGTCACATCCTTGAGTATTGGCCCACCCCACAATGGGCAGAAAGGTCCTATCAGCAGAGCTACAGCTCCTTCCCACCTGGCTGCAGCACAAAGCAGTGCCCACCTCCTGGCATTGGGTAGCCATGTGTCAGTATTGGCTTCTGGGGGTTAGCTCGGTGCAATTCCACCCAAAACATAACCTCTGGGAAGAGGTTCACAGGTTGGTCCCTGCTCTCTGAAACAGGGAGGAGGATGTCAGTATTGCTCTTCAAGGACAGGAATCGAGAGTTGTAGAAACAGCAGGGCAAGCCAGAAGCACACAAATGGCTCATTAGAGCCCTGCCAACATCTGTGTCTTCACCCTGGGTGAGGATGAACGTCTGCATGAACAGCACTCCTGTCATTGGAGCCACAGGGCTTTACCCCTCATGAGCATCTAGGCCCAATCTCCAACTCTCCCAATTTCCAGTCCATGCTAGTAGGCAAAGGCTCCATCTCCACTGTTTTTTTCACAGGATAGATGCTGAGCCAAAAATGGCCTCAGTCCAGCTAGCATCGCACCATGGCTGAGCCAGGCAGCCTGTTTCTCAGTGGGCTGGGCTATTGGTGGGAGCACAGGACCACACGACCATGGTTATGCAGCTCTTGGACCAGAGCCAACTCCTAACCAGCCATGTCTGAGCAGAAGTGTGGGTCCAGCCCCCAAAAAGCCATGTAGATGTTCCCTTAGGAAGAGCTGGTTCAGATCATCCAGCCAAGCATCAGCAGGCAGCTTGGAGACCAGAAATCCCCAGGTGTTCTGCATGTGGTCCCCATCCTTGCGCTCCCACTCCTTCTCCCCCCGTTTCTCCTCTCTGCCATCCTCTCTCCACTAATGCATCCAGTGCATAAAAGTGAGCTTTCCAAAAAGATCTCTGAACCCAAAGAGACAGCGGGGGGATGGAGAGAGAGGGAAAGAGAAAGAGGCTTTTTGAATATTGAATTAAGGCTGTCTCCAGTATTATTGAATTCCCATATGAAGGCAGCCAGTGAGCCCACTGCTTTAGTGTCCTATGAATATTTCATTGCTTGACTTAAGCTTGGTGAAAATAGTTTCACTGGACAAAAGCACCTCTTTGGCTTGTGGACTTCTCCTCAAGCACATGGGGATTGTCCCCGCACTCACACCAGCTATGAAGTCAGTACAGCAAACTGAATTTGTCAAACCTGGGTGATCTTTGGCACGATCTAGCCAGGAATTTCCAGAACACAACTGGTCATGACTCAAAACATGTTGGTGGCTCGTTGGGCCAGATTGCATGAGTGCTGCAGCAGTGTTGGCAGCAGTGATGCTCAGTACCTGTGTCTCTGTCCAACCAGGGCAACAGTGGAGGTGTGTGGTTGGAGAGGTCATCTTGCCTCATTTCAACCTACCAAGCTGGCCCCAGAACTTGGGATACAAACTGTGGGCACTGGCCTTAATGGTTTGGGTCTGCTTGGTTCCCCAGATTTTTAATGCTTTCCTGGAGCTTCTCTGGATAATCCAACCATGAATTGCTCAGGCTGAAAATCTTTCAAAAACAAGCTCTTTCACAAAGATTTGGTGACTCCTGCTTTCAGACAGGCTGTAAACCCCATTCACTAATGCTACAGAGAATCCTGATGCAAGAGCATTGCTTGTCCACTCTGCACAGATGAAAATGGCCTTAAATACCATGAAAATACCTGCTTTTCCCTCTCTAGGACTGTGTTTTCTAAAGTGATGGTGCCATCCTTCTACCACCCACGGCTTTTCCTCCATGATCCAGGAGCTTCCTCTGATATTACCCAGCCATCGAAGGTCCTGCTCAGAGATGGCAGTGGCAAGAACCTTTTTCTTGTTTATTAGATGAACCCAAAGGTCTTCTAAGCACAGCACTTAACACCTCTCCTTGCTCTGCCAGATGCCATCACACAGATCTGGAGTGGTCTGAGGTTGGAGGGGGTTGGCTAATTCCATTGCTTTCTTCTCCTCTTTTTTTGTCTTTTTTTCCCCAGTCTGGAAATATTCTTCAAAGGCAAAGAGGGAAAATTAGTGAGAATTAATTATTTTATTGTAGACGGGGTAGATAACACCACTTGTTACTGAGGTTACCCAATACTTCCCATTATAGGGCCCGTGTATAGGGCTTAGAACAATGCCAAAACATGGACATTTAGGCAGAAATTTTCTCCCATGGATTTGCCTCAACCTGAACTTCTCTGGAAAATTTCAGCCAAACTGGGTCAGCTTTTTCCAAGAAAAAAGCCAGCAGAAAGCCATTTGGTTTGCCTGTGGCCAAACACCCTTCCTGAAGCTCCTCTGGAAAGCTGTCACACCCTGTGCTTCACGTGGGGAGGTGAAATTTGGCAAGGGAGTTCCCTTTTGTTGGCACCATACTCTTGACCTTTTTCAGCTGCAAACCCCTCCCAGCTTCCTTAGAGGGGCACAATGCCCTTTGCAGCTTATTGAAACCTGTAGACTGTTTTTCTTAGCTAAAGTTTCAGCAGCAGTCACTCGACCTGCTGACCAAGAGGTGCAGGCAGCACTGCGGTGGTGCAGATGGTGGGCAGCTCCTAGTGCCATCCTCCCTGAGCTGTGTCTCCTGCAGGGTGGATACCCTCCATGTCTCCTGCACGACTGAGCCTCAGGACTCTCGCATCCATGGTTGTGGGCTTGAACAGTCCCTGTAGAGCTCAGGACAGGGACAGACAGTGGCACAGGGGGCAGGGACCCCATTTCTCCTTGCTGGGCACCTGCCTGCTGCAGACAAGGGGCTTGCAGGCACCTTCAGCCTGTCACAACCGTTTGTCCCTGATGAAAGATGGGAAGAGATGGCAACACATTTTCTGAGCTAATTTCTCATGGTCATAGACCATAGAATCATAGAATGGTTTGGGTTGGAAGGGACCTTAATGATCATCTAATTCCAACCCCCCTGCCATGGGCAGGGATACCTCCACTACATCATGTTGCTCAAAGCCTCATCCAACCTGGCCTTGAACTCTTCCAGGGGTATTCACATGGTGCTTCACTTACTTACTCCTTTTCTACAAGGTGGAGAACCTCTGTCCCCTGAGAGGCAGGAGGGCTGCAGCCTGCTATCAGCTGGAACACCCCCTGAGATCTGATTGCAGAAGGTGCTGCCCCTCTGCAACATCCCAGGCAGGGACAGCCAGAGACCCTGGGTGCAGCTGCCACTGTTGCATGCTCATGCAGCACAGGAGCAGCATGGTCTTTTCACCACGAATGAGAAGATGCTGCCCCAGAACTGCACCGCCTGTCCTCCTTTGCAGTTTAATCAGGAGAAACAAGTTCTCTGGGTTAAACGGGCTCTTTGCACGCTGTTGGCACAGGGTCCGCATGTTGCACAGCGAGCCCAGTGGCAGATCCAGTCCCAATTAAAACCGCAGATCCCTTCAGTGCCTGCCTCAGGTCTGCCCATCCTAGGCTTTAATTTTCTAAGAGGGTGATGGTGAGTGGCTCCGGTTGACGTCAATGCAATTGCGTTAGTGCTACTGAAAACCAGGCCCATGTTGTCTGCCCTAACAGAGCCCGCTCGGAGCGTGGCGGCTTGTGGAGTCATTTGGCATACATTAGGTTGGGTAAGATGGATTGCTAGGCTCCTAACTAGGACAGATAGATAAGGATAATGGATGGACGGTCAAAGAGCAACCATGCTTTAGGCAGATGAATAAATCACTTTGATTGTTCATATATAAACAGGAGATGCCAGCGGGACTCAGCTTTCAAAGTGGGGTGCATCCAATTTCAGCCCTATGGTTGTGTTTAAGGATCTAAAAGCTGTTTGAAATGGGCTTTGTTAATTGAGGAATCTCCACTCGTAGTGCTCCTGCGACAGAGCCAGGGTCGCTCAGCACTCATGGCTTGTCTGAGAGCCCCAGTCCCTCTGGTCCCTTGGGAACCTCCGTCCTGAGATGCCACACCTCTGTGCCAGCTTTCCTGGAGAAGAAGAGGTGCCCAGGAAAGGGAAAGGGGCAACATCCTCCTGCTGAGGAAGGCTGGCTGCAAGACCTGCCTTCCAGATGCCTACCTGTCTGCACCGACAACAGACCACCAGTTATCCTGGGTGGCATCCTGGGGAGCAGGAAGGGTCTTCAGGAGGCTTTGCAGTGCATGCAGTGTCCTTAATTGCAAAGGATGCTCGGCTCTGGTATCTCCAGCATCTGGAGATGGAGTGGTGGGGTGATACAGGGCCACCACTGGGGACACATATTCAGCCTGGCCTCCTCACGCTGCAGAGCACTGCATTTACTCATGGCAGCCTGTGTGCTCAGTGGGATGGCACTCACGAGGCTCTCAGCCTGTGACATGGGGACGTCTTTCTCACCCAAAGTGGTGGACAGTGTGTGCCTGGTTCAGCGTTTTTGGCACAGGAGTTGTGGCTATTCCCATGGGTGTCTGATCCTGTCAGGATCCATGCTGAGGGCATGTGGAAATGCCACAGCAGCTGCAGGTCAGAGAGGAGAACAAGACCTCCAGCCTGTGCAGGGATGGAGCAAGCTCTCAGGGCCCATCCAAGGCAACGGGCATCCCATGACCTGCTTTAACAGGATCACCTGGTGTGTTGTCACTGCAAGGGCCATGCCCACCCAAAACAGCTGGGCAGGGTGTCCCCGCAGATGTCCTCTCTTGTCCCATGCTGTGCTGGGGCAAGTTCTTGGTGCCCATGGATACCCCATACATCCGTGGCCTCCCCACATATGCTCAGATGAGTACAGTTTCATCAGAAACTCCCTCTGAGCCTCCATCCCCAAATAACTGCACTGGTGGGTCTGGTTCACGGTGCTGGCCTGCCATGGCTGCTCCCCCATGCCAAACCACAAGAGCCGGCAATTAGGCTCTGTCTCAATTAGGCTTTGCTCACACCACCAGCTGCCAGCTTATCCCCAGCAGCCCAGCTCCAGAGATGCTTCTCGCCTTCCTCCAAGGGCTGATGCAAGACCTCAGAGACTCCAGGAGCCAACCAATGGTGTCTATCTCTTGATCCATCACTCACACCAGCCCTTTAATTTCCCCCAAGCAATGGAGTGAGCCGGGACAATGCTTCAGCCATCCCCTCCCAGAGCAGCCAGGGTCCTGAATGCAGTGCTGCTCCCTTACCAAAAGCTGATCCAACCCCCTCCCACCAGCTGCCCCCTCCTCCTCTGTCTGCTCGTTGCCTTAATAACCCTCTGATCAATCTCAGAAGGAACCAGCAATGTGGGAATGGCAGATGGGGAACAGAGCATGAATATTAATTAGCAACAAATTCCAAACAGAGGACTTTAATTACATTAAGAGTGCAGGCTCGGAGGCAGTGACTTACTTCCTGCTGTAAATCTGTTGGCAGGTCATTTGCTGCAGAGGTGTCAGTGCTCCTTAATGAATGAATATATACATTTCAAGTTCTGGTGTGTAGGGGGGAAATAGGGTCTTGCTTCCAAAAATGCAAAAGCAAGCCACAGCACCAGTGAGAGGCCTTCCTCGTGGGGAGGATTCGGGGAAATAATTATTAGTATAATTACCTGGTAATAAATACACCCGTTCTGGGAGCCAGGAGCTCTGCTCGTGGGGCTGGAAACCTCCCATGCATGAACCAGACCTGCCACTTTGTTATATGTGGTCTGGTCACTGGGGGGAGACCAAGAACCGCAGCACCTTTGCCGGGGATCGGGTGGGTGCCGGGGTCCCAGCCGTGCTGGCAACTTGGGTGCACACCATGTGCCTGGACCACTGCCCGCCTTGGATGTAGGCGCCCGAGGATTCCCCTCACTGTGGCATTTCGCCAGCTCTCCCGGAGCTCACGGTGGCCTCGTGGTGGGGTGGGGACACATCTCAGCCCCCAGGTTGCTGGCAGTGCTTTGGTGGCCTGGCAGGAGAAATCAGTGCTGCCAGGGCAGAAGGTTAGTTGAAAAACCCATCTAGCTAGGACCCCATCTCAGCCCATGGGCAGCAGCAGGTGGAAAAGCACATTTTCCCCAGTACAGTTTAACCACCTTCCCCAGGAAACAAGGCAGCCGACGCAGGGGAACTTCTGTACCGGTGAAAAGGGTCTTTTTGTTTTAATCCCTCAAACTGGTGTAGGATGATGATGCTGCCAAAGGGCCCCTTATGGGGACAACCCTATCTATACTAAGGGATTTTGCTGGATGTGTTTGGCCTGAGGTTTTCTGCACTGCTAACCAGCTTGAACTAAGAGGGTCACATGAGTGCCAGCATGCCGTTATCCCAGCAAGATGAAGCTTTAGCTTTATCCTCCTTCATCCCAGCTGCCTTTAGTCTGTGGAACAGCACGTTCCTTTGCACTCCCTGCAGTGATGCTGGAGAGCCGTGCTCCAGCGAGGGGCAGCACCCAGCCACAGACCCCTCTGGTGAGTCTGCTGGGCAACGGGTGGTGCTCAAGGGACTGCTGCATCCTTGGAGCTCCTCCAGCTTGGCCCAGTGCCCCCAGCCCTGTGGTGGGGAGCAGTGTGGGACATGGTGTGTTTCCAGGCTCTCCAGGGCCTGGGTGAAGGCAAGGAGGGAAAGGACCGCTCTGGGCCATGCTGGTGGAGCTGCAGCATTGGGCGCAATGGTTTGGGCTGCAGGAAGGAGGTAATGCGGGGGTCTCCGCTGGGTGGGCACACTGAGCTGCAAGGGACTCTTGAGCAGCAGGTTCAGGAGCTGGAGGCTTGCACAGGAAGGGCACGCCAGCAAACACCCTCTGGTCTCCATGCTTAACTGAAACAACCTTGCCTGGTGGGTCTGTACCCGTCCAAAACTGATCTTACTGATTTTGCTGGCTCACCCCGGACCGGGACTCCCACTCTTCTCCTGTGCTTCTTGCCAGCACAGTGAGGCTGGCAGAAGCTGGAAGTGCTGCTGGCCAGCTCTGACGGCAGTTCAGGAGTGAGCTCAGAGATGGCTCTGAGTAACTCCTGGCACACCAGGGATCACTCATGCATCTACAGCTCCAAAAGAAGCCACAGAAACAGCTGAGGGGAAAACCTGACCCAGGGATAAAGCTTAGAAGAGCTAATTAGGTCTGGCTGAGCTGAGATAAAGACTATAAGAGCAGGCTACAAAGATGCAATGGGTTTTAGCACCCAGGAAGGCATTGACTTGGAAGGGGTGATCCTTACTAGCAAGGACCTTGTCCTGACCAAGTCTTTCATGCCCATGCCTTGCCCTCCTCTGCTTAACAGCTGTGGTGAGCGTGAGTGCTCTGGATTGAGGTGGTCTTGAGGTAGCACCAGGGCTGGGATCAGGTGGAAAAATGCCACAAACACCTCAAGAGCAAAGGTGCCAAACATCCTCAGAAGATGTCTCTGTGCTTTGAGGTAGGATAGAGACGTGGGCCATGACCACAGCACCATTGCTAAAGAGACACTGAAGGCTAAGGGCTCAGGAGCATGAAGCCAAAGATTCAAGGGCTTATGTGAGCTTCAGCCAACTGGCACAGAAAGCACAATGTGGCAGGAAACGTGCCAGTCCTCCAGCAAATGGAGGTACCCACTCTGGTTGCAAAGGCTGGGGGAACCAGTGCTCTTGGTGCCTGCAGCTCCCACTACTTGTGTAGACTCACAGGTACCAGGATGCTGCTGACTTGAGTATTCGTATGCCTGGGGCTCACATCCGGGGCTGCCGTCGCCTCCAACAATGCGGGTGCAAAACCAGACTGGTTACAGAGTCACATGGACAATATCCAGCAACCAAACTTCTTAGTTTTCAACTGGAAACTTGCTGGGTAATGGCTGGTGCCAGAGTTCATCTCTTGGTCACCTTCCTGGTCCAGTGAAAAGCAGGAGGTGTCTTTTCCCCAGCCTGGGATAACCACTTTTTCCTCTTGCTTGAGAAGAGCATGTGTGTGTGTGTGCTCACCCTTTCTTCCGCTTTTTCACCAGGGCTCTGACTTGCCCCGAGGTGGGACATGAATAAAGCTGGTGGTGCAGCTCCACAGCACGGATGGGAGCTGGAGGCTGTGAGCTGCCTCGGCAGCTGGCACGTGGCTTCCTCCCCCTCGCTCCCCTGCCTGTGGCTCTCCTGGCAAGTCTATTTTTACTTGTCTCTTCTGAAAATGAGTGGGGAGGGCAGAGGTGTTTCCTTGTTGTGATGAACTTGTCCAAACCGCAAATACCGAAAACCCTGCTAGCCAGATTTTAAGAGCTGAGCCTGACTCTTCCACGCTTCTTTTTATTGCTTGCTGCCAAATTATGAAGCAGGTCCTCCCCACTGGCCCAGGAGCAGGATAGAGGACGTCACAATGACAGTGTGTTTTGGACCAGCAATCAGGAGGCACCCCTAATTCACAGTGCCGACCAGTGCCAAATATCCTGCTTTACCTTCAGGACAGAGGCAGCAAAGTTAACAAATATTGCCCTTTTGCCTCCACCCCAGCCAACATGCTCATTTGCTCCTGCTCCATTTCTTCCTGCAGCAGCTGTTCCCTGGCTCGGGTCAGACGGAGAGATGTTAAAATGGGAGTTTGAGGAGCTGCTGAGCTTTGCATCTGCAAAGCCGCTGTGCCAGGGGTAGCATGAGCCCTTTCGCCCTCCCCTCATCCTTCAGATACCTGTGCCAGATTAAATGTTCACTCTGTGTCCTATCGACTGGCTCTAGCAAATGGCTTTTCTGCCTGGGTGACACATGGAAAGCATATACAAATGCAAGAGGCAGAGCGAAGGCTATCTGGAGATGGCAAGGCGTGTATGTACAAGTAATTGCTCTGACACTCCTGCAAGGAAAGTCATGCTCAACTAGGGAAGAGATGCTATCATGCGAGCGGCATATCCAAGGTGGACTAACAAGCAGATGTTGGCGTGAGCATGGGGATGGTGAAAATGCAGCAAGGTTGTGTAATTATTCCACCTGGGTTTACCACCGGAGCTGCCATGACTGTGGTACTCTCCTGGAGCTCCTGACAGCAGAACTTGGCTCTGCTGGTGGGGGGGATTTTGGAAGGCTGAGCTGGTCCTTGCTGTGATTGTACCAATATGCTCCTCCCGCGGGTGCCTGTGGAGCTCACCTCCTCCTCCGGGACCCTGCCTCCGCTGCTGGCCCAGGAGCTGTGCAGCATCGTGCCTCTCCCATCTCTTCTCTTTGGCAGATGCTTCCCACCCAGCTGGGATACGGAGATGCACTTGAACATTCCTGACTTAATGGGGCTGAAACTCCCCAATGACAGCAGCAGAATGGAAGTGAGAGGCTGATTCCCTTTCCCCCCCTGCTTTTTCATGTATGCTTTTCGTCCGTGGCTGCTGGAAGAGCTACATTACGTAAAGACAGATAAGTCCCTGCCTTTTGTGAGCTGTTGGAATAATTTTCAATATCTGAGACACCCCATCTGGCAAAGGTCATGCTCTGTTCTCTAAATGGTCTTAATTTAGCACCTGCAAGTTCTCGGTGAAGTGCAAAACTCCAGGGTGCAGAAAGACCCCTGGAGGCTATTGTGTAGGGAATGTCCTCCCTATGTAGAGATGTGAGCGTGCTGCTGAGCACCTGCATAGTCCTCACCTCCCAGCTGGAAGTAAATAGTCCTTACTGGAGGCTTGCAAGAGCCTTTCAGAGCACAGCTCTGCTGCGGCCTGGGGCTCCAGTGAGACATCCAAGGCTGTTCCAAAACAGCTACACCTGATGGTGATACATCAAACCAGCTTCAGAATGCTAGCTGATACTTCGATGAATGCCTGGCTAGTTGGCTTCCTCCACGGGCTCCTACGATCCCTGCTGCCATAGGGGTGCCGCTTGCCGTCTGCAGGCTGCGTGGCTCAGAGCAAAAGCGAGGAGGCAGATGTGAGGCATGAGGATGATGGAGCAGGCATATCCTTGGCTGGACGTTCTTCGCTGTTACTTAAAGTTCGTTACTTGGCTCCGTTGCCAAAGGAGCTGAGGTTGTGTATGTGGCTCGTTGAATTCTTGAGGCGGGTACAGCCGCATTCAGCAGAGGGGCTTGGAGAAGCTGTTGGCACCAAACTCATGGGACTGAACAGCACAGGGAAACCCTACTAGGTGTCGTGGGGTGGGGAGAGCCCAGCCTTCCTATCGGACCTTAGAGAATCCAGAGGAGGGAGCCTGAGGGAGGGCTCCCTGGTTGTCTCTTGTCCCTTACATGATGTGCCCAACTGCAAGGCACAAGCACACAAAAGATGGGGCTCTGGAGGTTTCGCTGCTAGATTTTTGGTGTGTGACTGCGGACTCCTGCTGGCGCTGGCACCATCGGCGGCTGCACACCAGGGCTTATCTCCAGACCTACCAGAAGCAGGAAACTCAGCAAGTTCCCAAGCAAACCTCTGGTGCAGGAGGTCGGCGTCTCTGACCTGCGGGGGTCCTGCACATTTGAACAGGCTCCTAATCTGCTTGGGAAAAGCAGGCAAACTTGGGAGGGAGAGGAGGGAGGGCTGGGGCTGTGCCCTGAGCAGGGTCGGCTGTCACTTCTGGCTTTGATTGCTGAGGCTTGCTGTCTCGGGCTTGCGGGACTTGGCTGCCTGGCCACGAACAAAAACACCGGATTCTCCTGGAGCCTTTATTCCCATGTCGAGTTCGTCGGTGGTTACCCGAGAAGGGGTGGAGGGAGAGGAAGGCTTTTGTTGATGGCTTTTGACAGGCGTGGGGAAAAGCACAGCTCGGCCTCTGCTCCAACTGAAATGCTGCTCTTCACCTTCCCCCAGAGTGGGCTAAGCCTGCACTGGGAACCCCACTGCTGTGTTGGAGTCACCCCACAGCCCTGGCTCAGCATCTCACTTTGATGGGGCTCTCCCCTTCCCCCTGCCACCTTCCAGAGGCTCCTGGCCAGGGGCTTGACGTGGGCCCCCTGCTCCTGCCCAGCATCGGCAGCCTGCCTGATTCAGTCCCTGCCCCAAATAACCCCAACTGCAGAGACTTGCAGCCCAGAGGGTCCAAAGAGTAGGGACATGCCAGGAAGGACAACGCATGGGGAAGGAATGAGGAATAGCCCGCCAAACCTACCTTCTGCCACCACTTTGCCCTCTTCCTTCCTCCCATCCAGCATCCTTTCTCTTACTCCTGAGCATCAGCAGATTTGAACTGCAGCTGGACCCTGCCTGGGATGAGCGTCTCCATCCAGATGCTGCGCACAGGGATCCTTGGAAGATGCAGGGCCACTGCATTCCTTGGCCAAGGCAGCCTGGCTCTGAGCTGTGACCTTTAACAGATGCCTGCCCTGCTTCCCTGAGAGACAGAAAACATGCCGAGGGTGCATTGCCACCATTCTGCCATCTTTGAGTCTCCTGCCTTATCCCCAGGGCCTGTCTTTGCTTTACATTCAGTGAAATCATCACATCGGTCAAGCTAATTGCCTCTTTTTTTTAGGAAAACAGAGAAAAACTACCCAAACAACAGGGATTTACTCTGTAGACTGCAGTGGTGCTAGGATGGGAACAGCATCCCGGTGTCTCTGCTCCCCAGACACTGACCCATCCTGGTGAGTTGCCCCCACAGTCCTGCCCTCCCCATCCTCATCAGCCTCCTCCAGGCCCCACATTGGGAGTGGCTGTGAGGGGAACCTGCCGGTGTGTGAACGGAGAGTGTGCTGGAGCCAGAGGGGAGTAACGATTCATGCGCTTGGCTGTCTGCTCCGGTGGTGCCTGCTTTGGACTTGGGCAGGCAGGTCGGGGGGACCTGGGGGCTTGGAGTAGCAGGGAGCCTTCCTCTGCTTTTGCCCATCTCCCCTCCAAAAAGGGGGCTCCTTGGTGGGCTTTCACTCCTCCTTTGCAGCTCCTGCTGTGTACCAGCCCAACAGACAGCTGAGCTATTAGTTTGCGGGTGTCATTTTGTTAAGTGAGTAGTTTAGCCCATGCCAGAGCCTATATATAGAGGCCTTGCTTGGGTGCATTTTTGGAGGGTTTTATTGCTCTGATGCTGGATTCATCCCGGACAGGCTGTCCCTGAGGAGGTGCTGCTGAACCTCTTGGATGGCAGCACATGCAGCTGAGGGTCTCGTGGTCTTGCTTCCTTGGAGTACCCAGTCTGATGACTGGGTAGGGCAGGGTGTTGTGTGGCAAGATGATTAATAACTGCTGAATAAGGTCACCACCATTCAAAATAAGCCATCCCATGGGATCCTGTCTTATCAGGCCGTGGTAGACAGGGCTATCAGGAGCTCGGTTCATTCCTGAATGAATACGCACTATAAGCAACGCTTGCTGGCATTGGCCCCAGGACAACACTCTTGCTGGGCCACCTCACCAGTGCCAAGCACCGAGCTTGGCATATCCTCACCACCAGCGGACGGGCACTGGTGCATTTGGTGCAGGCAGGAGAGCTGCAGACCCCTGCTCACCACCTCCCCGTGAGCAATGGGTGTTCGTGTTGTGCTTGGATGCGGTTCACACCCCAGAGGTCCTTGGGAACTGCTTGAGCTCCTTCACATGAGCCATGCCTGCTCTGCCTGGCCTCGTTCGCTCTCTGTGTGTCCTCCCTTCCTCCTACACAACTCCAGCCCAGCCCCACCATGCCCTTACCTCTCTGCGTGCTTACACCTACCTTCCTCCTTCCCCGGGCGTTGGTGAAGCACTGTGCTCACCCCTCCTAACCTCCAAGTTTTTCCAGCACTGCTTTTTTCTATCTCCCTCTGACTAAAGCACCAGCCCCCCCACATCCTCCCGTTACCTTCCCACCTTGAGAAGACAAAAAACCCCAACCCCACGCAGCCAGCTCCTGCTGTTTGGTCTTAAATCCCTTCCCTCCTGCCTTGCTGGTTTGAAAGCCTGTACCCTGGAAGGGGCCTCCCAGCTTTCACTGGCAACCCTGCTTCAGACTGACCGCCACAGATAGTGTTTGGGAGTGAAAAAAAAAAAAAAAAAGAAAAGAAAAGAAAAAAAAAAAAAAATCTCTTCTTGCTGAATCTCCTTGCTGAAGTTTTCCTAGTCTCCCGGGCTGCGCGCTGGTGTGATGGTGTCTCAGGAACCAAGAGGAAACTTTGGGGGCTTGTTTTCTCACCCATATGCTTTGAGCAGCTCTCCCCTGGCAGTGCCGGTGCCATACCTTCTGGCAGGGTGGAGGGTGAGATGCATCTCCCACTGCTGCCTGCCCCTTTGGTGCATCAATGGGGGTTTTTTTGGCTTTTGGACATAGCTCTTTCCCTCTCGCCCAGATAAGGCACCTCCAGCTCACCTTTCTGCACGTGTCAAACAGATGGGATGGTTGTTTGGGGAAGGAAACAGAAAAAAAAGGAGAAAGAAAGCAGCAAAATCTCTGGCTGATGGGGGACCCTGGGTCTCTCCACACACACTGAGCCCAAGAGCACCTCTCCCCTCACCGGGGGAGGGCTGAGGGGGGGTGGCCGCTCCTTTTGCCCTCCTTTCCTCCCCCCTAGGTGATGGAGATGGAGGATGGAGGCAAGGTGGGCAGGCAGATATCACACCCCAAGCTACCACAGGAGAAAACAGGGGCACGTTTCAACTTAGAAAGAAAAAAAGAAAAAAAAAAATTAGGAAAAAAAAAAAAAAGAAAGGAAAAGAAACCAAGTGCCAAACTGCCAAGTGGAGGAACGAGAGAGGCAGCGAGCAGGGCTGTGGGAAAGGCTGCTGGGCCAAGCCAAGAGCAGCCCAGGCCCGTGAGCGCTGATAACGGCAAGGACAGGGCAGGTGCTGCCGGTGCTACCCCAAAGTCCTGGGGGTGGGGAGGGGATGTGGAGGGGCGCAACCCCCTTTGGGCGTTGGGTCCCCTCCG
>JAVJGG010000090.1:32295492-32315435 GCA_035590195.1 Aviceda cuculoides
CCCCCCTCCCCCCCCGAGGATGAATGAATCACTCCAAGCTATTCTCTGGCACTTGAGCAGCCCATTGCCAGGAGGTGTTCAGCTGAATGTGGTTGGATTGATAGCATAAAAGGTGTAATATTGAGAGGTGAGGCAAGGATGGCATCTTGGGGCAACAGCTGACCTGCCCAGCCCTTAATCCCAACCAGATGGTAAAACAACATTCAAATTAGCTGCTCACTTCCCCTTCTGCCTCCCTTGCTACAGGAAACATTAGCAGATTTTTTCCACAGTGAACAAGGGCCAGTATGTGTAATGTTACTTCAATATTATAAGCCTTAGGAACAACCTGAAGTCACTAATACTGTTGCAGAGCATAGTTTCAACTAGAGATGGTAGGTATCTGCAGGCACCTTCATTTGCTGCTTGTGGTGGTTGGTCACTTGAAGGATGAATGGAGAGGGTGTAGTATCTGCAAACTATTGAACACACTGTCTGTGGAGTGGAAAAGACTATTTGCTTGCCTGATGCTCCCACTAGGAGAGCATGGTTAGGAAGTACCCCTGCTCAGGGCCTGAGCTCTGGCTGCTTTTTAACTCCCTCTGACACACCTCTTGGAGTCCTACTGGCCTGTACCCATGTCCTGGTGTTCCCAAAGTATCAAGCATCAAGTGCTGGCCTCAGCTGGCCTCAGGGCTTTCAAGTGTGGTGATGAGATAACTGCTTTGGGGATGCCAAACGTGGCAGTGATGGATTCACTGGTTTCTGAGCTTGTTGCTTCTCTGTAGTAGACCTGCTGGGACTGGGGAGGTGCAGTAATAAACAGGGCTTTTTGCTGGAGTCTGATGGTTTCATGGTGGATGCTTTAAAACTTCATGAAAGTGGTTGGATTTGAGCTCGTCAAAAAACTTATACTTTCCTTGTAGGAAAACACGCTCTCTCTGAGCTTTCCCATTGATTACTGATTTCAAAACCTGGCAAAGATAGAAGGGATTGTCCTCGTTAGAGCCCATTATATACGATGGGCAGGATGTCTACCAAGCTGCTTGCTTGTGATGGGACTTGGAGGCTATGTCCATGTGAATGTGCCTCTGGGTTACTCAGCTCACCCGGAGCCCTAGCTTGGGGGTGAAGACCCCAAGTTTACTTTTGACCTTCTCAAAGTACATTGGAGAGTATTTGGCATGTTACTACCCCGTAGTAAGCGTCTGGTGTATTGTGCCAAAGGTGAGCCCAACAGCGGGGTTTTGCTCCCAAGAGGGAGGGCTCAGGGTGGTGAGATAATGCATGCACCGCGGGCTTGGTTGGTGTGACTTAGTGGGCTCTGTAATGTGTTTACATTTATGTCACTGGGGAACTGCACACCTTGGCCTCTGGCTGCTGCCTTTGCTGTCCCTGCAAGATATATTTTGTTTGCTTAGTCTTTCTCCTTTCTGATTCTTTGCTTACTGTGAAAGCTGTTCCTTTCCTTCCATGTGATGCACTTGTCTGTCCTTGTGTCTTGTATTTCCCAAACTTTATCATAAATGAAGCTATGAGTTGGCCACTCAAAAGGCCTCTTTTGGGCTTTTGTTCTCAGAAAGCTGTGAGAGAGGGAGATTATAAACTCTCCAGCATGGGCCGATAGATAAAAGGGTAGCTGTGGGCCGTAATATCAAATGATGAGAGGTCCTTGAGGAGAAGGTTGGGAGTGTCAGAGGAGGTGGTGACGGGGGCTCCAGCACAGAGGCACACTCTAAGGCACATGTGACAAGACCAGGGTCTGACTTAGCCCCTTCAACATGGCATCAAGCCAGTGGGACTGTGGGAATGACTTCTTTCCAGGGGGAAGGTGGAACCAAGGTGCAGCTGTCCAAGGGACCGTGCAAGGTCTTGCGGACACAGGTCAAGAAGCAGAGGGCTTTATATCACAGTGGCTCCTGGTGGGACCAGTGCTCTGTTGAGGGAGCAGAGGAGTGGGGCTGGAAGAGGAGCATGAGGATATAGATGTGTCCGGGCCCAAGGGCTGGTTCCCAGCCCCTGGCTTTGGTGCTAGCCAAAGCAGCTTGCTTTTTATAGCAAGCTGCAGCATAATGCTGATGAGCCCAAATCTTCTTCTGTATGTTTTGGGGTGCTAAAAGTAGGAAATAAAATCTACAGTAATGCAATCCTTTTCTTCCCAAGGTAGAAGGCTCAAGGGTTAATTTCCAGTAAGTCTCTGCTAGAGGACGAGTCTCACTCACTCCCGCAAGCCTTCCTGTGAGCATGGGGCTGCCAGGCAGTGTGTTCCTCAAGGAACCTGCCAGGTCCCCCCAAGGGTGACCACATCTCTGTGGGAGAGGGAGAACATGATCTGCGTGTGAGTGAGGGGAGAGGACCCCTGCCCAGCGGCTGTAGGCAGCCTGGGTGCTTTTGGGGAAAACAGCTGTCCCAGATGTGAGCTATTGTTCTAGCAAACACCACTGTCCCGGGGGCTCACTTAAGGGGGGCCGATTGTATCAGGATGGCAATTGTGAAGGAACAGTGTGTGTCCAATGGCTGGAGGGGGTCACTCTTTGTCCTGATGTTCAGCCTTCTACAGGGCTCCTCCTTGTCCCACTGTACCCTTGCATGCTGGCAGAGGATGCCAGCTGAGACTCTGGCCAGGCTAGCGAGAGCCCAGGAAATGAAATGGCAGGGCGACAAGGAGCTCAGCAGCCATCCGGTGGAACACCATCAGCTTGGTGTTGATGGGATCTCTGGGATGATTTAATCCCCGTTTGGATTGGCAGGCTGAGCTGCAGCCGTTGGAGTCGTTAAGCGAACATACTGCTTTTAGTTTTCCTTGGCCCAGCCACCACCTTTATTTAGGAAATCAAATTGACCCTTTGCAGAGGGTGATGGGGTGAGACAGAACAGGTCTGGTGGAGCCCAAACTCACCAAGATGGCGTGAGGCAGAGGACTTTGCTGGGAGGCTTTGGGGAGGGCGAGGATGCTGAACCTTTGCGATTGTTGCCTGCTAAGGGCTGTGCTGGGGACCAGAGGCAGCCTCGGATTTTTTGTTGTTTGTGGTTAACATCTGATCATTGCATTGCAAAACTTCCCCAATAAATTATCTTGCATCCTTTTTATATCCAGGAGGAAGGCATTTTTAGAATGCTGGCTTGTGCGTACCATGCTCCGGTTGGGACACCCAGTTGCCTCAACCTAAAAATAAGTTGGAGGCTTGGGACTTGGTTTTTCCCTTAAAAAAAAAAAAAAATCTATATAAAACAGGGGGGACATGTTTGGCTTGAATAGATTTCTTTTCCTCTTTTTCTCTGTTTTGATCCCTTTCCTGACTAATATCAAGGCTGCAAGTTTTTGCCCTTCAGTGAGAAGTTTAGTGTGAAGGTAGCAAAGTCTTGGAGCTTTTAGCAAGACTGGACATTGCCATCATGGTGAAGAGTACCTGAGGGGGTGTTTATTGACAACAGGACTGTGTAGTTCCCCGTGCAGAGGAACTAGGACCTGTTAGCTTAATGGCCCTGGGAGCATCATCCCTGCTCAGCATGTTGTCAGCCCTATTAAAGGGTCCTTCTTCTGGTGCCCAGGAGCTTTCAGCCTGAACAGATGAGACAGGCCAAAGACTGGAAGGGTGGCACTCTGGTCTTCTGCCACCCTTTCACTGACTTCAGTTGCAAGGCCATACTGCCCCACTGATGGATGGGCATGTGCATTGCAGCCTGCTGTGGGCTCATCTAAGCATCATCAGAAATCCTTCTCCAGCCTTGCAGTGTTTGTGTTTCCTTTTCTGTTGTCCTACTAGTCAGGGAGGCTGGATGAAGAAGAGAGACTGACTTTTGCTTGTCACTTGGTGGTCACCAGAACAGTTTTTGGAGATGATCTCGGTCTCAGGGCTCTGCCTCCCTCATCGATGCAGAAACTGGTTTGTGGTCTGGCCCCTCTGCAGCAGCCACGCCTTCTTTCAGGAGGGGACCAAGCTGCCTCCTGCTATGCATTAGACCATGTTTCTCTCCAGTGTAGACTGGTCCTAGCACAGAGCTCCACATGCACTCTATCTCCTGAGACCTGGCGCTGAAGATGGTGCTGGTGGTGATGTGCATCAGTCCCAGCAATTTGGCTGGAGACAGGTTTTAGGCAGTAGTGTGGCACATCGTTGCTGGAACATGTGCCGTAGGGTCATCTTCACCATGCTCATCCAGTCCACAGATCTCCATCTTTCACACTATCTCTTTGAGGTCTGTCCTATGGAGGAGGATGCTGTGGGAGATGTGTGGGAAAGGAGGAGGCACCTGGTGAAAAGCTGCTTTCCATTGAACAGTAGTGGGATATGGGTGCCTAACTTCTCCAAGCTCCTTTGAAAACCCTGCAGAGCAAAGATCATGTCTTCTGAGATGTTTGCAAACACCTGTGCTGTGGACAAGGGTAATCCCAGCTCTTCAGCTGGGGAAACTGAGGCACGAAGCCTTAGACATCTTGCCCCACAGTTGTGCAGCAATGAGGTGCTGCCGTTGATGCTGGGGCTGTGGCCTCCTGCCTCCTAGTCCCTGGATGGGGAAGAGAGGCATTTAATGGAAGGAGATGAAGCTGCTCAGTCCTGGCTAAATGCAAGGTAAAAAATGATGCCCTCATTTATGCAGTTACCCTTTGTCTGGAGTGCTTTGCTGAGCCTCCTGGCCCAGAGACTCTGCTCAGCCACGTGAAGCCCACACAGTGCCGGTGGAGCCCAGGAGTGTTGCACCCTCCTCTATTATCTGCTCTGCCTTCCCTCAGCAGATTGTGAATTGCGCTACAAAAATTGGCAGTGAAATTCAGGCTCCTGGGGACACTGACTTGTTTGCAGAGACCTTAAGACCTCCCTAAACGTGGGATGTTGCTCTGTATTTTTGCTGCAGGCAAAAAGTAAGAGAAAGCTGATTTACAGATCTACTCTTGTGGGTTATGTGGGACAGGGCTTATCTGTGCAACCATAGACAGGCAAAAAGTGCTGTAAGACTTGGTCCTGACCTGGGATGTTTTTTATTTTGCTTTGAAACAAACCATCCAGGCAGGAAGTAAACCATACCTGACTTTTTTTAGCTTGGACCCTGCTCTAGAATAACTTGCCACTGTTGAGTTCTGGCTTGCAAAACCACAAGGGGCTGCAAACATATTTCTCCATTTCCCCCAGCGCTTCTCGCTTGCCCTCTCTCACATGCATTCTGTATGATGCCAGCATCTAGCCAGCCAGCACCAACACTGTCAAAAGAAGCAGCTATCTTACCCTGCATGGTGGATAGCAAGCCTCTCCAAAGCATGTCTGTGTGTAGTGGAACTGGGATGTTGCCTGTGCTGGGCTTTGGAGCCTGGCCACCCAGGGCAATGCTGGGCTCCCCTCCTTCCCCAAGCTGCTGCTTTGCTGCCTTTCTCCCTGGCAGGGCTCCTTTCCTTGCCCTGAATGGTTCAAAACTGGATCTTTAACTCTGTTTCTTTTGATTTCTTCTGATTAATTCCCCCCAGCCGCTGCTGTTTCCCTGTTTTCAGGGATGATGTCTCATGATGACAGTTCCCCTCTCCTTCTCACAGCCCCCAGAGACATGCAGTAGCTTCCTGGCTTGCTAGGTACGCTGTTAGGTCCATGCTCTCGCAGATGGCCAGGCATGTGCTGTGGGGGAATGATGATGTGTTTTCAGAGGCCAGTGTGATGGTCTGAGCCTCCTTTGTGCTTGCCAAGAGAGAGGGGGTCAGTGATGGACACAGTTGGAAAGCCCAGCTCAGCAGGATCCTATCACCCAGGCATGCACAAGCCCTGGAGTTTGCACCCAGAGTCTGCACTTGGCCAGCAGTGTTGCTTCTTCCTTGCATGCTGTTAGGGTTCAGGGGGTGGAGGTGAATGATGCTGCAAGCAGATGGGATGCTGTGTTATGGACCTACTTGGGGATGGCAGTGGGAGACACCTTACTGGAGTGGAAGCAGACAGTGACCTGCAGTATTTGTCTCCTTTGCTTATTCCACTGATGACGAGGAGAAGCAACAGACTGTGGCTCTGAACCCTCTAATTCCAGATTCATTGGTTTTTGAAGGGGAAGGTAAGAGGGAGCAGGAGGACAGATGTTCCTTTGAAATTTGGGAGTTTTCAGGTCCTTGGTTTTTGTCTGGCTTATTCTACGGTGGTGACACATACCCAGGCTTGCTGTCCTGCACATGCGTGGCTTGGGATCTCCTCTTTGCAATGGCTGGACCCACAGCCTGGTTTCAAACAGATTAAAAAACCTTGGGCATCTGTGTTCCTGCAGGCTCATGGAAAGGGCAGTCAGGAGAGGGGAGCTGCCCCTGTGATGGGCAAAGGATTCACCATTTCCAGGATTACTTCTTAGTAATTAGTACATTCCTCTTGGAGTTTACTTCTATTGATGTTTCGGTATGTGTTAACCCCAAATAAACCAAGATTTCTGCCTGCGAATTTCACTGTAGGATCATCAAGTGGGAGGCTGTAGGTTGAGTTTAAGCCCAGGAGTCTGAGGCACATGTGGCTTATGAGCTCTCCCTGGGAGTAACAGGGGTACATGGTCCGTGGAGGATGAGAGATGGTCCATGTGTCGTCTGCTCCTACCACAAGAGCAGCTGGGAGCCCAGCCGCTCCAAAAGCCTGACTCGGCATCGTTGCCTGGTCTGATGAAAGACATCCCCGTACTTTGATGGGTCTTGGATGGGTCACGTGTTTTAAGATGATCTCACCCGTGAGGAAGTGGTAAGCCTCTCTGAGGAAGAGATGGCCATGATTCACTCTGATAGAAATAGAAAGGCCAAACAAGCAAATGGAAACTCCCTATTGACAAGGTCCCTGCAATTTAAAAGGGTTTTTACTACCTATTCCAGTATGGATTTGAAAATCATACGCATTTACTCTTACATACTACAATCAGATGGGTTTTAAGCCATTAAGGCCCATTGGGTCAATAACCACCATTTTCAAAAATCTATTAAATACCCATTTCCGTAGAAATAGAGCTTTTACAATTGATCATGGCTACCGACTCCCATTAAAATAAACCCCAAATGCTATCAACTCTCCCAAGACGTAGAGCACTAAAACGCAGATTGCCAGGACAAATTTATCCCAGGGGAAAGTTGATGGCCCATTATGCTTAAGCAACACAAGAATTGTCACATAAGCCAGGAAGTTTATGGGACTTGCATGGATTTGTCCTCCCTGAGGGGGTAAAAAGGAAGGTTCATGAGGTGAATCTGTAGTGCTAACACAAGCTCAAAGCCAGCCTCCTGCAGGAGCTTTTTGGGAAACATTTGGCTTATTTTGTATTAACTTTCAAGTGTGTACAGGCTTTGGTTGTTTGTGCAGAACCAAATGATGCTTTAGGGCTGAGGTGCTGTAAGAAATGCTGAATTTGTGGATCTGTTACTGGTGGGACAGGGTTTTCCATGTGGAATTATACAGGAATGTTTCACCTCTGAGGTTGTATGAGGAAAGCTGTTGGGAGGATGATCTTGCAAAGATGAGGTCCTTGTCTCTCTGCCCTGGGAAGGAAACCCTTTGGGGCTGCTGGTGTTGTGGTGGACCCTAAAGCAGACTGTGGGGGTGTGAACGTGGTGGGACTGCAGGGGATCCCTGCAGGTTGCTTCTGGGTGAGAAGTAGCTCAAGAGATGGAACGCTGGTGACCAGGGGCTTGACAATGTGGGGGAGAAGGGGCAGGAAGAGTAGATGTCCCCACTGCAACATTGCTGGTAGCTCTTTCCTTGCATGGGAGGTGAGAGCTGTGCCAGTCCTAAAATGTACTGCGGTGCAGAGAGACCCTGCATGTCCCTGCTGAGCACTGGTGATGGAGTGTTGCAGCTCTGGCAGGTCCACCTCCGGATGGGACCCAAAGAGCTGGGACCTGTTGGTGTGGCTGTTGTCTCCTCTGAGAGCAGCCTTCAATTTTCAGGGGATGTACCAAGGATGGGGAAACAGCAGAAAGGGGTCCCAGCTCCCATGTCTTGCTCGGCAGAGGAGCACAGGAGGGAGCTTTGCGATCCAGCTGTCCTTTCTGATTAGGGCTTTGCTGCTTACCGTCTCTGCCAGACAGCAACAACTCTCATGATGTGGGCTGGCTGCTGGAGTCAGTTGAAAGCTACCATGCCCTCTTGGAGGAGAGGTCAGGTAGTCCCTGCTGAGCCAGGGGCCATGCTTCCCTTGTTTGTCTTGCTTCATGCCTCCTTCAATCATCTTCACCACAGCCCTGGATTTCTCTGCTATGTGTGCCTGCTCCTGACCCAGCACTCCTCTTCCTGCTGCACTGCCACCTCTCTGAGCCCTTTCTTGCTGGGGTATGATGTCTGTGCTATGGAGCCATGTCTAGATGCCTGCTTCCTGAGGCCACTGTGAAAAGATGCCCCTTCCCCTCCAGCAACATGGTGATGTCAGATGGTATTTGTGATGGGAATGGAGGAGACAATGTGGTGAATTGGTCCTCCCCTTCTTAGGGGAATTTAATTTGGGGCAGACGAAGGGCAACATGGGGCTTCCTGTCCCTGGGGAGACTGTAGACATCTATCCCTAGAGCAAGTGTTGTTGGACTTTGTCCTGGGATCATAATGTAATGGCTTCTGTGTCAGGCACCAGGATGACCCGACCTTTTGGGATCATTGGTCATTGGTCTTGATGCTTTCTGCAGCGCAGGATTGACTCCTCCAGGAGCTCAGGAGAGACTGTAGGTCTATCAAGTAGCCACAACCATTGGAAATTTTTTGGAAACTGAAGTGCAACGCTGATGCCTGGGTTCAAATGAGTGGTTCTCAAAAAACTTACCTCCTCCTAAGATGTCCTAGGGCTGGTGGTACCTCAGTTATAGCCAGGAAACCTACACAGACACTTGGAGATGTGCTGGGATTCCCAGCAAAGCCATCCCAAGAGGCCATGGTGCCCATCATATGCATGGTAGCTAGTAGCTGAGTGAGGCAGTAAGCCAGCCTTGTCCTGAGGGTGCAAACATCATGAAACCAGTGTTTTTCAATGATCCAAGCATCTGATGCACTTGTGATTAATCTGGCTGAACAAAGATCTACTAAACATCCCTGTCCCTTCAGACAAGCAGTGGGGGGAACTTGCCGGTCCTGCAGTGCAGGTCAGAAATCCCAGGAGCTGGAGGCTGATGATGCAGATACTTTAGCATCCTCCAAAAGAAGCCTCAAATTTGGCAAAGCCACAAGAGGAGGCTGTATCTGAAGATAGCATTGGACGGGGAGGTCAGAAGATCTGCTAGGGGATGTGCAGCCATTGGCATGGGTGTTCTGAGGGTGTCCACCATGCTGCAAGAGCACAGCTGGGGGTAAACTCCTCCTCCTGAGGCTTATTCTCATGAATTCAACACAAGTAGGGGACCATCTTCAGTTCTACCGGTGTGCCACGTGCAACCAGCCTTAAAACTGGTCCCTGCTCCCTCACCCTGCACGTAAGCTGTCAACAGATCTGTAACAAGATCCAGAGAGGAAACCAGCACGTGGCAGAAAAGCAAACAGTGTCTGAGCAGGCTGGTGTGGAGGAATTAACATGGGTTTCCTAAAGTCAGGTGCCCTGGCGTAGTGCCAGAGGCAAAGACAGTTCCTTAATGCCTGACGGTGGCTTCCCAAGAGAAAGTGCAGCAATGCCTTTGCCTGTGTTCACACCGGCAGGTCTGGGATCTGTCAGTGCAGACAGCTGGTTAAAAATTTGGCATCCTTGGCAGTATATTCAAAGTTTGCCCAGAAAGGGCATTGTATGTCCTTTGCTGGCCTTCAGGTGATCACATCTACATCAGTCCCTGGGTTTAAGCATTTCTATTACTTTTTTGAAAGATTGGGTAGGAGGGTGAAAATAATAACATGAAGAACTTTATACCTGAAAATCTGCTGAAATTTGCAGGTAGATTTAAGGTCTGTCAGGGAGAGGACAACCAGATCAGCCTGTCTTGTTACGATCTTTGTTCATGCCTGTAGACATCACTGCATGCATCATATTAGCTGTTCTCCAGTCATATGCCCTGCGGCCAGTCCTTCTAGATTTGGGGTGGCGTTTTCCCAGGCTCCTGCTCCAAATGTATTACATCCACTGACTTTCGTTTATATATGAACATTTCTATTTCTGCACTCTTTCCTCCTGCTTTTTCCCCCTTGTTCTGTATCCCTACATCCTTCAGAGTTGGGACTCATTGCCACCGCCCAACCAGTTCATCCTCCCTCCCACCCAGTCCAAATGGCACTTCAGCCCCCATCCAACTGCTGCCATCTTTTTTTTTTTTTTTCCTTTATCTTGAGCTCTGCTCCAGTACCATGCCTTTAATCTTGTAAACCACTGGAAGGCAACTTGAATTCTGCCTCACAATCCTAAATAAAGGTGGAGACCATACATTAATTTTGTCCAGGAATGCATCTTGGTTATGCTGAGCTTCAGCTCCACCTTCCCTGATCAGCAGATTTGCTCATTTCTGTTGCTCTTTTTATTTCTAAAAGGGTCTTTTACTCTTCATTCTCACTGGAGTCAGCTTGATTTCAGGGAATTCCCATTCCACCCCGTTCTCCCCAGCATCTCGGATGCAGCTGGTGTCTGCTCGTCAGTCCTGGTTTTCAATTCTTAGTTCAAGACTTGTATTCATTCCCCCATTTAAGTTAATCTGAATCAACTCATTATTAGTTCAGGCCAAGTTTTCTTTCTCTCATCAGCTTTTCCATAATTTCTATGCTGCTTACCAAAACCAGGTCTAAAATAGCATTGCCTTTGGCTGGTTCAGTGATGATTTAGTGAATAACTTTTTAGCAAACACTTCCAGGAATAGCTGGGTCATGCCATTGTTAGCAGTGCTTATTCTTCAGCCTATCTCAGGGCAAAATGCCCTGCAGGGCTTTCTGGTCTAACACTAATGTTATTGTCTTTCTTCCCCAAATCTGACCTCAAGAAGTTGTGTACTACCATCTGATGTAACTGGGAGCTTTCCTGCTGTGTGCTAGTGATCTGCAGCCTTTTTGGCCCCTTTCCCCAGTAAATCTATATGGAAGGGTCACAGCCTCGAACCACAACTTGTCTTTTTGATCCCATTTGCAGCTTTGCCAGTGCAACTCTCTGACCCTGCAGCATCTGCTACTGCTTCAGTCCCAAAGCCAAATCTACCACATGGAGATTGAGGGTTACTTCTGAATCCAACAGGAATTGCTTATATGTAAGGGAAACCCCTGATTCTGAAGGCCCTCACATAGAACTGTTTTGCACTGTCACCCTTTTTGACATCTTGATACTCAGCCACTCATGCAAACCTTAAACTGTCTCTCTTAAGCGGTGCTGTCAGTGATGGCTGCTTCCTAGGCTGTTCTTCTACTCATGCTGTCAGTGCCTCAGAGGTGGGTTTTTCCAGGCATGTCCAAGAGGTGTGTGATGCCCTCATCCCTTGTGTATCCAAACGCTCTTTGGCTGGAATCCAACACCCAGTGAAGATGATGAGAGACTCCTGAGGACTACAGGGGGTATTATTCCAGCAGTGTTGTGCCTCCCGGGACCCCAAGGGAATGTCTGGCTGTTCCTCAGCCTTCCCTTC
The DNA here is from genome assembly GCA_035590195.1 of Aviceda cuculoides. NCBI lineage: Eukaryota > Metazoa > Chordata > Aves > Accipitriformes > Accipitridae > Aviceda > Aviceda cuculoides. The sequence goes on from JAVJGG010000090.1 coordinate 32,306,975, forward strand.
ACCTCTTGCATGTGTGTTGTATCTGGCTGTGTTACCAAAGCCTGTCCAGATGAGAATCAGTTGGATATTGCTGCCTTGTCAAGTTGTCGTGATGCTGGCAATGATGTTTGTGGCATATCAGCATAGTGCTGGACTAGAGTCAGAGTTCCTAGACCATGGACATGGGGATATAAGTAGTCTTAACAAGTACAGAAGGACTTAAGCTTTAGCCTGAAAATACAGCATCCTTCCAGCTGCATTAATGCCAGAAATTTCAGGGCAGGTAAGCTCAGAGTGTGAGGCAGCTGCAGTTACGGGAGCCACCATCAGTCTAGTCTGGAGGCAGACCAAGTAACCCATTTTAGTTTGTGCGCTGTGCCAAGATGGTACCATGTCCTGTTTATGTTGTGGTAGTGGGCTTTGTCTGCCTGAGGCAAGGCTGAGCATCGCCTGGGAATTCATGAGATGGGAACAGGGATGAGGGTTTACAAATTCTAGCAAGGAGGATTCATATATGCAAGCAGAGAGCCTGAGTCTGGAGGATTATCTCTTTAGACCCGCCCCCCCAGAGTTGCCATGGCGAGGAGCCCTTTGGTGGGGTGAATTGGAAGATGTTCACTTTGGCTCACCATCTGGAGGAGCATCTCTGTTCACTGATGATACGGAGAGTTTAGAGAGTCTGCTCTCTGAAAATATTCATGCCGCTTGATTCAGCACCCGTCTTCATGGACTGAGTTGCGGCTCTTGGGCTTGTGGCTGCTGCCTCAGAAGCACGGTTGCTGTGTGTTGCGTTAACCCTTTCCAGCCTTGGGGGAATGTGTTGTCCGCACAACAAAAATGTTACTGGCGGGCTGGTGCTTGTTCCTGGGAAGCCTGAAGGATTCCTCATTTGTCAAGCAGGTGTTTGGGGAAAAAGGGAGCCTCCCTGCTTGGGGGGAATAGGAAGAGGAATTTCCTTGTGGTGGGTGAAGGACATGAAAGCAGAGCCAGGAATCCCCTGCGACTTCATTAGACTGTATAGTTAACTGGAGCTGGCTGGGTCTCAAGTATTTTCCAGCTGTCCATGGAGGGCACTTGGACAGCTTCCACTCAACCCCACTCCCACATCCCCTCTGAAACGTCTACAGGGAAAAGACTCCTATTTTTGAATTTCAGGGAATTCCTGTGGCATTACACACTGCATCCTTTGCAGTACCCAGAGAATTCAGTTTGATTTATGGTACTGCATGGGGTGCATGCTGGCCTCGCTCTTCATTTGGAAGTGCCATCTTTTGCCTTTCAGTGGTAATGACCACTGCCATGGCCCCAAGACTTCCTGTTATGATGTGGCTCTCACTAGAAAGTGCCACTCTTGCTCCTTTTCTCCCACCTTAAACCACATCGGGCTTGCCTTACAGCTTGATTGTCCATTCTACTGCCCCAGAGATTAGCAGATCCTCTCCTCTCTCCCACCTGTGCACCAGCAGTGGTCCTGTTGTTGCTGCCAGAAATTGCTGCTGGGAAAAGTAGCAACAACTCTGTCTCTCCAGAGTATGTCAAGTCTTCTCCTTTGACCAAGCCAGCTTAGAGCTTGACTTACATCCACAAGTGCGAAGATGCTGTCTGCCCCATGGGCTAGGACAAAACTGTCCAAGGAAAAGCATGAGAAAGGAATGTGAGGGTTCTCCAGGGAGGCCTGGGATCATGGGTGGAGCATGATTTTTCAACTGATCAGAAAGGAAGCTTTGGGTCTTTAGACCTTAGTGTGGTGAGGTCTAGTGCAATAATAGTTTTCCATGCAAAGCTGTAGTCGTTTGATTGATTTCCCATTTGATGTGTTGGGGTGATGCAGAGACGGTGGAGTAGGACTCGAAGAAGAGATGCGTGATGATAGGATAGGAAGCAATGGATGCAAGTTGGAACATGAGAAATTTGTATTAGACATTAGGAATTTTTTCTACCATGAGGGTGGTTAAATACTGGAATACATTGCCAAGAGAAATTGTGAAACCTCTGTCTTCAGAGCTGTTCAGGTCTCGGCTGGACATGGCCTTGAGCAACCTGATTTAGTTAGACCTGTTTCGAACAAGGCAGTCAGACTAGATGACCTGTGGAGGTCCTCTCCATCCGCAGTTATGAGTGATTCCACTATTCTGTGGTAACACAGTCACTAAAGCTGCTGCACTTCATCTTCCTTTCTTTTTTTCGATAGCCTGAAATGTCACACAATGACAGCACATCATTAAGTCCCATACAGAGCCATGTGCTCCTGACCCAGCACCAGGACCACACAAGCATCAGTATGGCTCCACTGTGCTGCTGTAGAGTAATACAAGGTCCAGGCTTCTTCCCCATATTGCTTTCTGCCCACCATGAGTCCCCACAAGTAAAACAGTATGCAGTGTGGTACCTAAGCCTGCCTTAGAGCCAGATTGTCAGCTAGTGTCATTCAGTAGAACTTTAAGTCAACAGTGTCACAGGTCAGCACCATCATGAACGAGGCCCTTGTATCTGGACTTGTTCCCTCAAATACCATAATTTCAGGTGGTGTTCGTGCCCATGCTCATTTCTAATAATGGCAGTCCATAGCCCTCTCATCCCTAATCTCTCTCTGCTGTTGCCTATACTCCTCTTGCAAGCTCCACTTTCCCGTGGTTGCAAATACTCCTCAGGTCAAGGTGGTATTAACATGCAATTAGCTGCTCACCAATGAGCTTTGGATGCTCTTGGAAAAACATTTACTTTGAATCTGGAAAACCTGATGGCCCTTCTCTGTCTCTCTTCTATCTTCTGTCCTATTCTTTGGGGTTGGTTTTTTTGCTGCTTAGCTGATAGCTGTGCCTTCATGTGTCCTGGCCTTCCTTGTGTTTGTGTGTTGGCTTGCGGTGCCCACCCTGCTGTAAATACCATCTAGTTTGGAATACTCTGGTCTTGTAGGCATTAAGAAGCTATTTGGGGAGCAGAGGAGGGGGCTGTCACTTAGGCTGTTTGTGGAGACCAAAGGCTGCTCTGCCTTGCCCCTGGGAAAATCACAGAAGCTCCGAAGAAGAGGGAGATCATGACCTTGGCAGTAAGTGACAGGCGAAGACGCCAGTTACATGCTCCTTGTTTAAGATAAGGATGCCAGTGGGAAATGTGGATTGAGGGGAATTGGAGTTGCCCATTCTAGAGCTGTTTTGGTCTTGGTCATATCTTTGGGGATGCTAGCAGGAGGATATTTGTGCTTTCCATGCTGTTGTGAGTGAAATGGGGGTCCTTTCCTCTCCTTCTCCATCCATCTGAGCATCTCTCAGTGCTGGAATGTCTCCCCCTACCCCTGACACAGCCCTGAACTGTCCAAATCTCTCAATGGAGGAAATTACAGTTATTTATAATTAAGGGTTGACAAAAAATGTTGCTAGTGTCAAGGGAATGGCAGGCGACAGCCAGAAAAACATCATGTCTCCAGAAGAGGGGCAGCAGGAATATCCCTCTGAATAGGGCTGACGTCAGCTCTCGGAATTTGGAGAGTCTGGAAGGGTTTGGGGCTATTTTTCCAAGATATCATAGGTCAGGAATCAATGTTATTTTTAAGCCTGTGTCCCCCGAGCAGCTCTGGTGCCTGAAGGAGGCTTTCTCTCCCCCTTCCCCCTCCTTTATGCTCTATTTCTATGAAATTTTTGCTTCTCTTCTTCCGAGTCATGCCACAAATATGTCCTTCAGGTTTGTTTATGCTTCTCCCTATCTGTTCCTCCCAGCCTGCTCCTGTCTTGGTTGGGTTGAAGGGATGGCGTCAGCGTGGCGCGTGTCTGGGATGCTCAGGCGAGACATCACAGAGAAGAGATCATGTTCTCCTAAATTGCCATTTCCGGTTGGGAGAGTTTTCTCTCCACAAGTTGATGTGGCTGGGGAAAGTGTTCTGGGAATGCTGCTTTGTGGTGGGAGATCTCGGGGCCTGGTGAAGACAAGCTGGTCATCTCATCTCACCATTAAATGCTGCCATATAGTCCAGCCAAGATTTTCTAAAGTGACTGAATTTTAAGAGCTGCTTTGTTGTTGGGAAGGTGGGTGAGATGTCTACAGCCCAGGATGGCCTGTTGGGGCTGACTGGTAGGGGAGAGGTAGTTAGCAGATCCTGATTATTTGACACTTACTGAGTCAGCAATGGCTTCTGAAAGTCTATGCTATTTTACGTCCAGGGAAGCGGCCACCCTTGGGTTTACTGAGCTCTTCTGCACATGCCATCCTGCTCTAGTCTACTTCTGGAATTCTGTTCCTCTATTTTTTCCATTTTTCCTCCTTCTTTTCCATTTGCTGTAGGAACATTTCTCTTTCTAAACAAGTCTGTGGGTATAATAACTTGACTAGGGATCTTGCCATCTCAAACAGTGTATTTGCACATCTCTTGTTGGTTTCCCTTCTCAATTTGCATTTCAGATAAGAACACGCCTTTTCCCCTTTAGCCCATGCTCAGCTTTTTTGTTTCCTTCCTTCCATAATTCAATGTGGTGGTGAATGCACTAATGGTCACCACTTTTACAGAAGTTGTTCATTCAAATATAGCTGGTATGCCTTCATGGCTAGTCCAGTGTAAAGAAATTATTGCATTGCCTTCATAATCAATCTGTGCAGCTCAAAGATGCCAATTGCTCCTGGAAGCATGGGAATAAGTGAAATGCTTTCCACCACCTTAATGTTGCTGTTGGCCTTATGCTGCAAGTTTAGTCATTCTTATGACGTATTTCCACAATGGTGCATTTCCACAATCATTCCACGGTGATGTATTTGAAGCCTTTCCATGAGTTTCTTCACTGCTTAGAATCCCCTAAATTAATGGCTTCGCAAACTGCGAGTCAGGGTCCTCAGATTTTGGAGACTTAGAGACAGGTCTTAGAGACTTAGAGACAATGTCTTCTATGGCTACCTGTCTCAGCCCATGACGTTAATGGCACTGATGATGGAAATGGTAGTAATTGATTTAAAAGAGTATCTGGCATTTGCAGCACAGCCCAAGTCCCTACAATTCCACTGCTGCTATTATTGGAATTATTATCATTATTACTAAGTTAGATCCTGATCATTTTACATAGCTGAGGACACGAACTCCCTAAAGATCAACACTGGGACTGATGGTATACTGGCAAATGCAATATAGACCTCTGACCTTTGCAGAAACAACCGTGGAGAGGGGAGAGTGAAACCTAAATTTCCTGACTGCTTTTTTTTTTCTCTAAGTGCTGAGAGACATGCCATGTTGTAAGGATCTTTTCGTGGACATCCAGACATACCCACGGGTGTTAGTGCTCTGCTGCAATGCCTATTGCCTACCTACCTCTCCCAGCTCATTACTTTCCCATGTCCTTTAGAAATGGATGTCTTTGACATCCCCATTCTGGTGTTTTTTTCTGTTCCTGCAACTCTTTATTTCCAGCTCTAGAAATGGGAGGAGAGACAGACAGCAGTGTTGTCAGGAGGCTTTCCCCCCTAAACATGCCCTTTGATGGATCTGTCTCCCAAGATGTCCCTCCCTCCCCATTAAGCTTATTTTGGGAGCTCCTGTGTTTCCCTGGCTTGGCTCCTGCAGACATCCCAGACCTTCTCTCAGAAAGGATTCAAATCATGTGCAGAAAGACAGATTCATGTGAAGTGGGCCTTGCTGTTGGCTCAGTGCTGGGGGGGACCCAGGCAGCCCTCTTCTCCAAGGTCTGTTTTGAGCAGAGCTGGGAGAGAGATTTCTTGGAGCAAATTCTGAGATACCTTTTTCTCATGCTCTTCCTCATACACAGGAATGGGGGTGAGGTAGCATGTTTCTTGACGTGTTATGTGCCTGTGCTCTGCAGGGGACCCCTTGTTTTTACCATGTACTGCCACCTCTGGCATACTGGTTGTCCTGGGGAAAAGGATAGAGTGGAGGGCCATAGTCGTGAGCTTCTCCAGGCAGACTAGAGACCCTGGAGAAGAGAATTCTTGGCCCCAGCTGACAAACCCTCTCTGCTCCCAAGAATAAGGTTTGATGTCCATCCCTTACCTGTATAAGGGACAACCCCTGAAAAACCTTGTTGGAACCAGCTGGAGCTCTGGATTCCTTTCTCTCTCCTCACACCTTGAGGAAAACTCACTCCCCCCTGCCTTCAGATTCCACTTTTCTGATGCCAAACCCCTTCTCTTTTCCCTAGCAGGACTGACCTCTGTGTTTCCTTTCTTCTCTCATTGTTTCTCCTCCCATTTCTTCTTCTTTTATACTATTCTTTGGGTCTCTTCTCTCCCTGTTGTTGGGAAACCTTCTCTAAGAATAGAACTCATCAACAAAGCTACTGTAATTGGCAAAACTTCTTCAGATTTGCATGACTGTCTCCCACCCAAACCCCTCACTAGCAGAACTTGCACCTTACAGAGCAGAATGAGTAGTGTCATGGGTCATCCTGTTGAAACTTGCTGAATTTTGCCATGCTTTACCAAATGCTGTTGGCTTCAGAGACTTGAGGATGAGGTTTTCAGGTCTGCTGTACCCTTTCCGGGATATCTACAGGTGGCTCCTCTTTTTCCTTTTTGCTCCATTGAAGTTGATGCTGACTATCTCCTCCCCCTTGTCCTTGCAGGGCATACATGAGCGTGAAAGAGCTGAAGGAGGCACTGCAGTTGAACAGCACCCACTTCCTCAATGTTTATTTTGCCAGTTCGGTGAGGGAAGAGTTGGCTGGTGCTGCCACTTGGCCATGGGATAAAGAAGCCCTTAGTCACCTGGGTAAGTAAGCTACCCCACTCATGGAGTCTCAAGGTTGTTGGTTTTCCTCTCTCTTGGTTGACTTGGCAAAAAGAGGCAGCCATGTTTTGGCTCAACATTGAGGATATTTAATAAGAAGGTCATGATAACAGGCTTTGGGTGTACCAATAGCTGCTGCTGTAAGGAAAGGAGCTGCCTGTTTGCCATGTTCATGTGGGTAAGGTGATGGCGTTACATCCTGACAAGAGAATTCCAGGTTGTGATGAGAAACTTTTAATGGTGAAGGCAGTGAGACAGTGGGACAGAGAGCTTGGGGAAGGAGAGCTGCAGATTCACCATCAGTGCAGGCTCTGGAGAGGGGTTTAGACTTGCATTTGGCTTCTCTGGGACTTTCCAGGTCTATCTTCCAGGATTCTGGAGATGGTGAACTTCACTTTGCAGCATGTAATGACAAACAGATAAACCAGGAGTGTCAGTGATTTCAGAGCCAAGACTCCAGATCTGAGCAACTCCAGAGCTGACCAGGCAGTGAGAACTGACCACTTCTGAATCCAGCTACAAATGTGAGGATGACTATCAAATTAAACAATGTTTTTATAACTTGGCTTACTACTTGCTGAAGGCAAAGTTCTCCTTGGCTTCAGTGAATTCAAGGCAGACCCTTAAGGTCATCAGCCCTGGCAGGCTACAAAACAGTCAAAATGGCAACTGCTTCACTAGAATGTAAACGTATTGTGTGTTTTCCCCTACTTCTGCTGTCTCTCTTTTTCCTGCCTCTCCCTCCACCTCTTCACTGTCAGAGTTTTCTGGCAAAGCCCTTTAGACTTTGCAGTCAAAACATCTAAAGTGTTTCTCAATAAGTAACTGGAAATAATTACTCCTGACACCTGCACAGCAGACCTAGACCTTCTGCTTTTACAAGTGCATGATGTTCAATGCTTAAAAGTTTTACGCTGCTGTTAAAGACCTGTTTTAAAGTTCTTTTTTGCCAGTTTCCCTCCCTCAATGAGTTTCAGGACTGTTTTTTCTATAGCGTATTCCTACAGTTGCTTGTTGAGAAAGGCAAATCTCCATGAAATTTATTCCTTCAGCTTCCAGAAATCGCTTCCAAGGCTCAGCCTGACAATTGTCTTACTACAGCAAGTGCTTCAGCCACACATGTTCTCTTCAGACCCCTCCCAAGGGCTCACAAGGAGTTGTGCGGAGGGGTAATCAGGGTGACTGGTTTCATCATAAGCTTGCGTCTAGCTCTGGTCTCAGTTTGTGTCCAGCCAGGGACACAAAAGGTGGTGCCATCTGGAAATGTTGGATCAGGGTTTTACCACGGAGGTTCAGAGGAAAAGGGGTGTTGTCTTGGCTCTGGTGCCAGAGCTGTGAAGTATGAAGCTGGATCTGAACTTCTTTGAGACTCTGGCACAGACTGAAGACTTTGGTTCAAGACTGTCTTTGGTTTTAGATTTAATGAGCTCGGGAGGGCTGGTGGCGGACTCTGTTCTCTGTAAACAGTAGGCTCCACCACATACATCATCAAGTGTTTTGTACCACGCACAATGTATATTATTGTCCAGCACAGAATAAACAGGACTGAGAAGGTCATGAATATATGGCTTTTGACAAAGCCTCTTACAGGGGGCTACTGTAGAGTCTGAGTAGATGTGAAGGTAAAGCAGTGAGGAAGGAGCAAGGAAAACCTTGGGACAAGTTGTAACAGATGCACGCATAACCAAATCCAACAGGTGTTAAAACTCAGATTTATTCTTCAGTAAAAGTTAGTTAGAAGTCCAGTAACATTTTATAAAA
>JAVJGG010000090.1:32315535-32451862 GCA_035590195.1 Aviceda cuculoides
ATGGCCTCAAGTTGAGGCAAGGGAGATTTAGGTTAGATATTAGGAAAAATTTCTTTACTGAGAGGGTTGTCATACATAGGAATAGGCTGCCCAGGGAAGTAGTGGTTGAGTCACCATCCCTGGAGGTATTCAAAAAACGCATGGATGAGGTACTCTGTAACATGGTCTAGTGGGCATGGATGATGGTTGGACTCAATGAACTTGAAGGTCTTTTCCAACCTAAATGATTCTATGATTTATTTTTGTCTGTTCTTTTTCTTCCTCAGGCATTCACAACAGACTTTAGAGTTCACTGGGCTCAGCATCCTTTAAGGCCTGAATTTGCTGAAAGCACTTACTTCTTGTATAAGGTAAGATCACTTTCATTCCTCTGACTTTGGTCACTTCGTCTAGCACCTAGAATTTTGTTGATGTTTTATTTCAATATAGAATGAGTAGCGTAACTCCAGCTTATTTTATCTGCTGGAGCCAGTTCTGTATATAAACAAGATGAAAGTATTGGTTATGAAAAATTGTTCTAGGAATTTTTTTTATATGCCTAGAATTAGAAAGAAAACTGTTAAGTGACAAAGGCCCATATTTTTAAAGATACTTAGGTGTTGCTGATCTCTCTTAAAGAGAGCTTAGAGACTAAGAGCAAAAGCCATCTGTACCTTGCAGAGAAGAGCAGTGCCTAAATGTCTTGCATTTCTGTAAGTATTTCTATGTGCTTATTTGCATATCCAGACAAGGTAATGCAGCAGTATCTCAGAAGTCTCTCTTGTGACTATTTAGCACTATTAATAAATTGGACTTTACTGGTGTCTGAGAAGGTATGGAATCAATAAATGAGCATTAGGAAGATGAAACTTGCTAATTGTACAGTAAGTCTAAGTGCATCTATATGTTTGGGTTTGGTTTTTGTTTGTATTTCTTTTATAGGCTACTGGTGACCCTTACTATCTAGAAGTAGGAAAAACACTCATTGAAAACTTGAACAAGTATGCAAGAGTACCTTGTGGGTTTGCTGCAATGAAGGATGTTCGTACAGGAAGTCATGAAGACAGGTAAAAGTTTTTGCAATTATTTTTTTCATAAAAACATTACCCAAAAAAATCTAATTGCACTGTTTATATAATTGAATTAATTGACTTTTGAGTAGCTGTCTCTTTTCAGTTGATAACCAAGTCTTAAATTACCTGTTTGTCATAGTCTATAAACTATTTCATTAGTTTTATAGTTTGTTACATAAGAATATTTTTAGTTTAATAATGCTTCATTTGTCTTGGAGCAATAGATTAATTACTTTCAAACAAAATATACTTCTATTCTAGAAGTTTTTAAAGAGGTTTATTCGTTTTTTCTATAATGCTGTTCTGTACTGAACATGCTGAATCATTTCCCTCCAAACATAGTTTCTTCCAAGTGGAAGGAATGCTAATGGAATTAAGTTCAACAATAATAGTCATGAAGTCTTCAGAGGTGGAGAAGTATGAGTATTTGTTTTACTGATGTTTTAGAGAAAAGGGGATATTCCTAAAGGACATCCATTTTTTTCCATAGAATGGACTCTTTCTTTCTGGCTGAGATGTTTAAATATCTTTATCTACTGTTTGCTGATAAGGAAGACATGATTTTTGACATTGAAGATTATATCTTCACTACAGAAGCTCATCTATTACCACTTTGGCTTTCCACCACAAACCAAACTGTCTCTAAAAAAAATACAGTAAGTAACAGCTCAAATTTAAATCAGTTTTAGTGGTGCTTTGAAGCAGTTCCTTTTTTTATGACAGGAAATGGAAATAAAATCAGGAAAAATCATAGTTTGAAGAAGCACGCTAGTTTTAACACTTCATTTAATGTGAACTATTTCATCATATTAACAGTGACAGTCACATGAATATGAATAATGTTTTCATGACTGGATTCTGCTCCACTGAATCTTAGGGGAAAAAACTGGAATATTAGCAATATTTAAAAAAAAAAATCATGCCCCATCTCTGTATAAATTTGAAAATAACACGCTATGATATTTTTGTCTTCATCTTTATTTTCTATTATTTTTTCTAAAACATTTGCAACAACATGCCTAAGTTTTTGTTGCTTATTTTACTATACAAAACCTTGGCAAATTTTGAAAGGTTTTTGAAAGGTTTTTTTGAAAGGTTGAAAGTTAGACAAGATACAGCTCTAGCTTTTGGGATATTTAATTGGTTTAGTCCATTCAATAGGCATCTATTGTGTAAATGTGAGAACACTTATGGGTTTATAAATTACTTAACCTTCCAAAATAACTATAGTAATACAACTGTGCAGTGAAGCATCATAAATACTCGTCTCTTTTTTTTGTGCTCAGTAAGCTGACATAAGTTATCTTTAAGGCAATGATACTACTATCAAGTAAAAGAAATGCATAAGAAAGTGGAAAGAGAGGTGTCTGAGGCCTCAGGGATGTAAATTTCCCTTGGTTAGTGTGCCTCTCCTTACCCTTTAAATATGTGTTTTACAATAATGCCTGGATCAGAGGAAAAATGCTCATGTTGTTTGTCAAGACGTGTTCTGGAGAAATCTTAAAACTGAGTAGAAAGCATGCTGTTTTATGGACTCTAGCATTAGACAGGGAAAAATTTTTAGTTACTTGCTCTTAATGTCTAACATGGGTAATACATTTAATGGGTCATGGGGTTGATTTTTCGTGTTCCTTGATAGTGGAGATCCTGCACCCTCTCTGAAATGTTCTTTCCTTGAGCATTTATCATGTTTTGTCTTTGAGTTTTGGAAATGGAGGCTATGTTTTTTAAACTATGCAAGAAGTTCTCTGAAGGGTCTGAAGGAGCATTTTATATAACTTTTGTTCCCAACATCAGAAGCTGATACTTTTGAGACAGACAGGATTTCCACAGCTGATGCTGTGTGAAGTGCTGTCCTAACATATGTAGTTCTCTTGAGAACTGCAAATGTTAATAAAAGGCCGATAAAGAGGGTAGAGTAAATTGTTCAAATGCAGTTTTCTTAATCTCTTTAAGTCAAAGCTGCTAAAGTGCATAATACAAGGAAGAAATATCCATTGAAAATGGTGTCAATGAAACGCATTAAATAGCTAAAAGTCTGTGAAGACAAATGTTACTCTTTTATGGAATTTATCTGATGGAGAAAAAAATTGATAAGAAAAAATGGAATGTGTGAATTATTTTTAATATAAACACAGTGCTGTTAAGCTGAAATGTCTGTGAGATAGTTGGTAGTATCCACCCAACATCCTGTTTGTATTTATTCTCATAAACAGGAAAGGTCATGTCTTACTATGCTGATGCTTGCAGTAACACTTGCAAGATCTTCTTTCTTAAGTGATGTGACTACTATTTGTCACACTAAGAGCATAAGTTACTTTGAAGTGTTTATTCCAGTAAACTAATACCTTTTTAGTTCTTGGTTTTTTAGGGAGCCTTTAAATACTTGATTTTTAATTAGGTAATATGTTGCAAGTGGGTTTGGTTTTTTAATTATTTTTTTGCAAGTAGATAAATACTACATTAATTTTTATAGGTGGGAAAATTAACTGGCCAATTATCAGACGAGTTATTTGCAAAACTAAGAACAGGCTAAATATGGCCCCAAATCACTGTACATATTCCACATGGTTTCACATGTTACAAAACAGTGATGTGTGCAACTGTTAACTCTGTCATCTTTTCTGAAAATAGCGATTGTTTGATTTATATATAGATTCATCCTTGTTCATTCAGACTTCCAGGTCTGTGTGGCTCCTGAGGAGGAGGATCTTTTGTTCGTATGAAAAGATGTGACATTCTTAGTAATACAAAGCAAGAATGACCCGAGGCCTATAACTGGTCCACTCAACATAAAGGCAATATCAAATGAAATTGTAACTACTTCCTTTAGTTGTCCAGCACATGAAAGTACAGGGGCACTAGCTATGTCATGAGCAGGTTTGAGAAGTTCTGTTTGCCAGCAGAGGTTAGCTGTTTCTGCAAAAAATTTCTGGAAACTGTGGATACAAGTTTGGTAAGTTACAAATTGGAACTGGTGCTGTATTTATTTATCCATAGAAAGGGACTGTAGTGCACTGGTTACCCTTTGTTATTACAAAAGTGTGGCACGGAAGTGATGTATTCTTCATTCCTGAAATCTGTGTGGTTGTAGGACATCTATTGCGTTCAGCTGCTGTATGTCCCAAGTACACAGGTTACTTAAGAGTAGGTCTATCTGTTGATTTTCTTTGTATAAAAATGTAACCTGCATTTTTAATAGGTGATCTATATCTTTCATTTTAGACTACAGAATACACAGAGCTGGATGACAGCAACTTTGACTGGACCTGTCCAAACACCCAGATTCTTTTCCCAAATGACCCTATGTTTGCTCAAAGTATTCGTGAACCTTTGAAAAATGTGGTGGATAAGAGCTGTCCTAGGGGTATTTCCAGAGCGTAAGATGAATATTTTCTGTCTTTTGTTAGTGCAGGAGTGAGTGGAACAGGGTCTGCTATGCATGGAAGGAGAAATACGAGGTGTACTGGAGCTTGCTCTGCTTGAGTTTGTAGTCCTTTTGGAATGGCTAGCCTAGCTACGGGAAAAATCAGTTATGTTTTCTCTGGCATCATCAGCAAGACTTAGTTCATTTCCAGCAGGAATTTGCGAGTCTTTCAAAGCAGAAGTAGCTTAATGAGCAATATATTCCAAATGGGAATTGTAGCCTAGATATTACAGGAAGTATGTCTCTCAGATTTGTAAAATTAATTTCTGTAGTCTCTTGAATGGTTCTGCAATTCTTCTTTGTAGTAAGTAAATCATGCTATGATACATAACTTCACCTACTTTGAAGAATTTAGAACAGTCTGTTGAAGCTGAGGAAGTTTATCCTTCTGACCACCTCTTTGCTATTTTTACTTCATGAGTAAAACTGAGTAGCAGCTGTGTGAGGAAGATTGTTTTTAGTCAGTCTTATAATAATGCAGACTGTTTAGAAATGGGAGATTAGCATGTGGTAGTTTTGTTAGCAGCATTGCATATGCTTTTTTGCACTACAAAATTATTGATAAAATCAACAACTTTTAAAAAAGATAGTTTGACTGAGAAATTGCATTAGTGAAGGTTGTACTCCACATTATTCCAAATTATTTTTATTCCAATTCCAAAGAATTCTAATCTTGTGGTGATAGGAATAACGTGACAGTTACGTTTTAAGAATAATCTGTTTTTTAAAGCTTCAATATCTTTTGGCAGAGAAGAGAGTTTGGGAAGTGGACCAAAACCACCACTGAGAGCCAGAGATTTCATGGCCAGTAATCCTGAACACTTGGAGATACTGAAGAAGATGGGAGTCAGTTTGATTCATCTGAAGGATGGAAGAGTACAATTAGTACAGCATGCAGTGCAAGTAAGACCTGACAGTACTTAATGATGTAGCCAACAGCATCTTATCTGAAAATACTAGCTTTCAGTGCGAGATACTTCCATTTGTTTAGGAGGTCTTATATGTTTGTATGCTTTTAGTCTTTTGGGTGATGGAGGCACAAAAAGGTTAGCTTCTTTATTTGAAATGATGAATGAGTGCCAGTGAGCATCCACTCTGTATTTTAAGATCTTTGTAGCAGTGTTCCAAGCAAACATAACTTTGATTTTTAAATTTTTTTTTTTTCAAGTTTCTCATACATTTAAGAAGAAACTGTTTATCGTTTCTTTACTACTCAGGCAGCAAGTTCACTTGATGCTGAAGATGGCTTACGGTTCATGCAGGAAATGATTGAACTCTCCAGTCAGCAACAGAAAGAGCAACAGCTACCTCCTCGTGCTGTTCAAATTGTTTCCCATCCATTCTTTGGCAGGGTCGTCTTGACTGCTGGACCAGCACAATTTGGGATGGACTTATCCAAACACAAAGCAGGGGTATGTAGGATATGTATGTGATCTGTTACTTTCTTTATTGCATAAGCCTAAATTTTACAGTACTGGTACTGTTTCAAGGTGGCTGACTAGAGGGTGACCCATTGATTACAGTGGTTAAAATGGCAGGGACACTGAATATGAGAATTAGGTTTTCACTCAGTCATTCTTTGCTTCTTAGAACTCCAGCGTCAGGGTGAAGATTGCCTGCACTGACAGAAGACAACACTAGATGCATTGGATTAACCGAATGAATGAAAATGCTTAGGAATCTTTTGCAAGCTTGAACCTAGTGCTCTAATTCTCTTTCTGTTTGTTTTTGTTTTTCCAAACAGACAAGAGGATTTGTTGCAACCATTAAGCCATATAATGGATGCTCGGAGATCACTAATCCTGAGGCAGTGAAAGAGAAAATTGCTCTGATGCAAAGAGGCCAGTGTATGTTTGCTGAAAAGGCACGAAACATTCAAAAAGCTGGAGCGATAGGAGGCATTGTTATTGGTAAATAAAACTTTAAGTTCTTAAAATCTTAAGTTTGTGTAGATGTAACCTGTATTTTACACATCTGAAGGTACCAGAGAGCTGACCAGAATCTGTTAAACTCTCTGAGATGACAGTACTCAACACAGAAGTTGTGCTTTCAGAAGATGAAGAGATGTTTTGGTTTTGTCTGGTTCTGCACAGAAAGTGTAGCTAAACAAATTGGGATGGGTGGTTGTCACTGTTTTTTCAGATTAAAAGTTATTTTAAGGATCACTGAGTGCTGTCTACTAACTGCTGAGGAAGACTTGAGATACAAATGAAAAATGTTAAGGAAAACAAGTACAAAAGTTGGCTTTTTGCTTTTTACAACCAACTTACTGTTTTCTGCCTGGGATCCTCTAACTGACTGGGCAGTAGAAAGCTGCTCAGAAAGTCTGCTGAACTTCAGATTTGTAGTCTGTTTATCTAACAGGAGGTTTACCGCTTTTCCTCTTGTGTGCCTCTGGCTAGATGACAATGAGGGAAGCAGTAGTGACACAGCTCCTCTCTTCCAAATGGCCGGTGATGGAAAAAACACAGATGATATCACAATTCCCATGCTCTTCCTCTTCAACAAAGAAGGAAACATTATACTGGATGCAATCCGGGAGTATGAGGCTGTGGAGGTGCTCCTTTCTGATAAAGCAAAAGACAGAGGTAAGATCAGAGGTTATTTATACGAATTTATCTTCCATCTGTGCCGTGGCACAATGTGAAATGTACAACAGTGATTTTTACTGCTACCCAAAGGTGCAAATGTGTTATTTGGTAGCTCTAATTTTCTGTTCTTTGACATTGGTGTTATTTTTTTCATAAGAAAGCCATTATCTGAGATGTGTCTTTATCTGCTCCCCCCCCAAGTTAACATTAACATCCAGAAATGCTGTTCATAAGGTAAATGTCAGTTTGACTAATGAGAAAATACAGCCTTTTGGATTCCTTTTGAACCGTTTTTGTCATAATCGGCTTTGAGGTGGTGTCAGGAATAGCATAAGTGTTTTCAGCGCCCTACATTGTAAATGCCTCTCTCTTATCAAGCTCCCCAGTGACATTCTGGAAAGAGACAACTGTTAACAACTATTTTGCTTATCTAAGGAGAAGTGGTTATCATGAGAAATAAGGCTGCTGACCTCAGATATTTTGCAGTTTTTATTGTATAATACAGGGGAAATTGCAAGCTAATACATTCCCAATTAAAATGTTTGCATATGGCAGAAAATTATAGGTTTTCCTTTTGTAAGCCTTCCTCATAGCACTGCTTTGTCCAAGCAGAGTATGTAAGAACAGGTATCTCTAGTAAACCAGTGACAGCATTTATTTTCTGCACATTTGCAAAGGTGATAATGCCAAAAGCTACAATGTTGTTTCCTGATTGCTGCTTACAAATTCTTCCTGTTTATAACTATGGTTAGGCTGCTCTAACAAAATACTAAATACAAAAGATAGGTCTGCATTTGAGAATTTGTAATCCATATCTGCTTCTTCCCCCCTCCTCGTGCTTCCATTTGGAATCCCAGCAACAATCTTTAAAGGTAAAATGATTCCAAACTACATTATTGATAGCAGTAAGTATCCTGTGTTAAACATGGCGTATGCAGTTAAGCTCCCTAGAAGTCCTGAAATATTAATGTCCTGTACACTAGCTATAAACATCAAACTCCAGAGAAATCTGCATGGTTAAATCGGACAGCTGTTGTAAAATTACAAGCTAAATCGGTACTTGAGATATGTAGTTGCTTTGAGTGGGGATGTGATAAGGGAGGTTTTGGCTTTGGGTCTCTTTAATTCACAGTTCAGTAAACTTATGAAACTCTGTCTTCCGCTTGCTTAGATGTGGGATCCTGGTGGATCTGGGAGTGCTTTAAAATCCGGTATTGAAATTCAGTGCACACAGTGGGTATTTGCTTAAGACTGAAGGATGGTAACTAGCACTGACCCAGAAGTCACTATTCAAGTATGAGGAACCAAAATTAGTCTCACTATATTGTTTGCCCTCGTTTAAAACATGTTTAAATGTCTTTCTGCTTCTTCCTTGTAAAATATGGTCCTTTAACATTAAATTTTCATATCAATGGAAAGTCTGCACTTTCTTGAGGAAATAAGGCCAAGAGAAGTGACCTTGTTTTTGAAAAACATAATAAAATGCTGCCTTCCTAGTTTTATTCAAAACATTTTTTTTTCTTTCCCCTCTCAAAGACTTAGAAATGGAGAATATGGACCAGAAATTGTCTGAGAATGATTCACATAAACAGAATGCAGAAGAGGCTACTTCAGCATCTCAGGATGTTGGTGCAGTCAATGAGGAGCCTGAAGAAGGAGAAAGCTCTGATGTTACTGACCCTGATTCTTTATCTCCTGCTAACGCAGACAGTGACAGCGTTTCCATTTCAAATCAGGATTCCTATGTCCCTGGAACCGATGAGGCTGGTGCTCTAGAGCCAGCATGTACGCAAGGGGATAACCAGCCTCAGGAACAAAAGACAGAGGCAGAGTCAAATTCCAAAGTTAACTGGGATAATAAAGTCCAACCTATGGAATCCATATTAGCAGACTGGAATGAAGATATTGAAGCATTTGAAATGATGGAAAAGGATGAGCTATGACTTGTAATAATAACTTATTTGTTAGTAAACAAATGGAGAACTCTTTGGGTAGAAGTGAGACCCTGATATCTGAGAACTAGAAAACATAATCAGTATTGTGATGAGCAACCAGGTTTCACCTGGAAATTACCACAGAAATCCAGCACATGCTTTTTGTATTGTTTTAATTTTTCCTGTTTAAAAATGGGAACGTGCAATTGAAGCATTTGTCTGTCTCCACTGCGTGGTGCTGTAACCCAGGAGGCTCCTTCAGGGAATGAGCCCAACTTCTGCATTCCAGGCTCTGAGAGGTCACACTCCCTTGGTCTCTGGAAAGCAAAAGTTGAACGCAGTGGGGTTAACATACCACGTAATGGTTATTGTTGAGAGCACTTGAAGGCAGTAGGTCAGCCATTGTTCTGGTTGGAGCAAAGGTGCTGTTACACTGATTTCTACTGAGTTGAAAGCCTTCATTGATAGCAGCAGGTGAAATTATGTTTCCAGTTGTCCTGTCTAAGAGACAGCTAGAAGCAGTTTGATTTTTTGTCCTGACATATCATACTGAGACATAGCAGTGTTGCTCATCACTCCTTCCGTTACCATGAAGAACAACCGTGATGACATGCAAGTGTTCCCTTCGGCTCCACTTTCAACTAGAGAAACTGCATGAACCAAAGGCAATGTGTACTTTGTAAGCAGGTTCCATCAGGGAAACTACGACAGCTTTGGGGTCTGCCAGATAAAGGTTTGCTGTGTGTTGTGAAAGTTAATGCTCGAGGTTAAGGTAAAGTGGACAAGGCAAATGTTGTTGAGTTACAGGTATTTCTTTTGGCCTTCCAGGTTGAAAAACTCAAACTACCCCAAGATATTGAATCTAAACTGGCAATATTCTCTGAAAGGACACTAAACAGAACTAGATCAGCTATAACAAAATCTTCCTTTTTCTACAAGTTTGACTTCTAACAGCTTGACTTTGTTGTCATTCTTTTTATATGCAACTTCTATATGTGTGATACTTAAGGCAATGAGGCCAGTACCAATAGTGAAGTGCAACAATTTTGGCTGTTGGGTCCATAGTTCAAAGTATAGTGGTGTGAACTGCAAGGATGACTGGTATGTTACTCTGGGCTTCGGGAGTTTGTTACAGGTAAGTGTGAGTCCTAATTTGTTATCCCTATTATGAAAAACATTATTTAAATAAAAATGGGGATGTTCAAACAACTGAGAGACATTTTGACTGTGTCCAAAGAAACTGCCAAAAACTAATTAACTTGATTTATATAAACTGCTTTTAGTGAATTGTTGTTCAGAGAATTCTTTTATATTAAAGAGTAAATTAACACTGCCTATATGCTGCACCAGGCTAAAAATGAAGGTTTATATTCATCTTTACAATGGAAAGAAGAAAAAAAAAAAAAAAGCAAGCCCCAATCTGAATTGCACCTTTCATTTAGCTGGTGAAATTATGCGTGCTCAATATGCAACTGTTAATTAGTACAGCCATACTGTATTTATTTATGTGTACTCCTGTACAGTGTGAATGGAGAAATCCCAGGCAAATGTTGTATACATGTATACTTTATGACACTTGCTTTCAAGAGTATCAAAATGCACAGGCACCTTTTGAGAGCATGACAGTCAATCAGAATATTATCCATAAACTGAATGATAACTTTAAATCACTAGAGTAGGAGGTAATTTCGAGGAGGAAATGAAGGGGTAGTGGAATAGTGAATAAGTGTCCTTTTAAATAAATTAGCTTTTAACTGTAGTTGTAATTCCTTTGCACAAATAACTGTATGGAGGTTTGGACTTGAATGAGTAGGGCTTGAAGCAGCTGGGGTTTTTCAGTTGAGAATTCATTTATTTATGGTTTTTGTTATGAGAGTTTCTTCATGCAAGGCATTTGATCATGGGAGCCTTTTAAGTGTCCTTTGTTACTTGGAGCCCCAGGACGCACCCGAGAGATGCTGCACTCCCCTGGTAGGGCCCGGGCTCGAAGCAACGTGGCCAAGTACAGTCAGCTGCAGGATCAAAACCATCAGGTGCAGATAAAAAGTTTTCACTCTGATAATTCCTTTGATCTGTCAGTGCTTAGTGCCACAAAAGGAGCATTTTTGTTCCTTGCTTTTTGACATGGACTATATCTTCATACTTGTTAGCTCTTCTGGTGGAAATAGAATTATATTTATAGACATAGGGGCCCTCTGGTCATTATGTTAAGACTGTCAATATAGGAACTAAAGGTTTCCTTTTTTACTTGCAGAAAATTTAGGTGTAGATGTAAAATTTTATTAAAAGATTCACTTTCCTTGCCATCACCAGCTCATTTTAACTGTTTTTTCCACTTTTATTGCTAAAGCAGCAGACATTAGCTCTCCTTCTAAGGGATTTTGAGTGATCCCAGAACTCCGTATAGATTTGAAGCATCATTTTGGCGGTGGCCTACCTCAGATAATTGTTGCCTCCTTCCTTTTGGGTTGGTTTTTTTGTTTCAGTTTGTTCTACTTTACCTTTGAAACCATCATGAGAGCCATAGCTTTGTTTACAGACCTGAATTGGGTAAGGTTGACCTTTTGGGAAAGAGGACTAAATTGGGGGAGGCAGTTTTATTCAGGTTATTTTCACTTTGTATTTCCTTATGAGGAAACAGGCTTTAGTTTAACCTTTTCATATCTTTCTGGAAATAATTCAATTTTCTGTCACTGTCATCGTAAAAGGCAAAAAGAATGTATTAATCAAAAAAACCCAAAACCTTCTGGAGAGGGGAGTAAGAGTTCTTCCCAAATTTCTTGAAGTCTGCTCCCTCCATGTAGAATATTGCTCATATATCATTAATCAGTAATCGCCTCTTTCTTTGGATAGTATTGTACATTTACTTGTCTGGTATTGAACACTGAAGAATTCAGGAATCACAGCTGGAACTAGCACTTATTCCATGCCATGTAATTCAGATCAGCCAATTAATTTCTCATTTGATCTTAGAGGATTCTTCTTAATTGTTTACATTTACTGTTTCTTAATGAAGTTTCAAAATGAGCCCAGCTTTGGTTGTCCTCCTCCTGCTAGCGTACCTGAAAGTGTAGCGGTAGGCATGAGTAAATGTATGTTGAGAGGTTAAAAATGGGGCATCTTATGCAAAAGGCATCAGTCAGAATATAGAAACAAACAAACAAACAAACCATTCTATGAATGAAATATTGTATGTTCAGATTTTATAAGATTTTTTTTTTTTTTTTAGCCAGCCCTATTTACAGCCGTATATTTTCTTATAAAAGATGTCTAATAACAGGTGCTGTAACACTATTGTTGGGTTTTACTGTCTAGTGATAAGTGTATACAATATTTCTAAGGGCAACTATGTACTGTGATGTAAAAGTCTGGGCTAAAATGTATATAATCCATGTATATAATTGTGTACTCAATTATAATTGCTGATTGTAAAGAATTTAATAAAATGTAAATATTCTGGTCAAGCTGTGCTAAATTGACACTAACTTCTGAACTGCCCAGCTGCCTCTCTTTGCCTTGATGTTTAGCAAGGCCTTTGGTAGTTGCACCAACACTGTCCCATGTCTTTATTAGCAACCTTAATGAGACTTGGCAAGTTCCTGGCTACCACCTTGGCAGTGCTGCTACCTAGGGTCTTTGAAAGGCAGGAGAAAGCACCGCTGGGAATCTCGGAGTTCTGCATCTGGGAGGACTTAGCCCCATCTTGGCTCTGGCAGGGCACGGAGCAGCTTTGCAGGAGCCAGGACCAGTCCAAGGCAGGCCCGCGGTGGGCGCTGGTGACGAAGCAGGTGTGCAGCCTTGCTGCCAGGAGGCTGCAGAGGAAAGCGACAGACATGCTGCAATGCAGGAAATTCTGAAACAAGGGGTAACTTTTCACTGTGAGGGTGGCCAAACACTGAGATACTGTATATAATCAGAGCAACACCTTCAGTATAAAATTGAAAGTGGACTGGAAAGGCTCTCAGCAACCTCATCTGATTGGATTATTTCAACCTCTATTATTCTATGACTTGGGCATTTATTTATTTATTTGTTTTAAATCCATTTCTGCAGTGAGAATACAGATCCTCAAAAGTTCATTTTAAGTATGACTGTTTCTGATCCTGTTTTAATTAGAATTGAAAAAAAAAAAACCACAATAGGTCTCTCTTGGGCTTGATTGGGTAAGTCTCAGAGGAAACATACTCCGTCATCCCTCTTCTGTTATCCGCTGTTCTCTCACACCTGTACTCCTATGGGCTTTTCCTCCATGGAAGTTAGGATTAAGAAAATAAAAGATGCAGGAGCCCTAAATTTAAGTCCTTGTTCAAGTGTTCAGTAGTGTTTATGATATCCATTAAGTAGAAACCATTACCAGCCTTGCCACCAAAGTGCTAAATTTCTTCAGCCTACTGTTACAGGAGCATCAGGACTTCGGGGACTGGAGCATTTTGGAGCAAAGGCACCTTCTGCCTTCCTCAGCCCTTGAAGGGTGTGGAAGCTGGGGTAATCAAAAAGCATTTTGGTCTGTGGCGTATATAACAACGCAGTTGAGGTCCTGTACATTTCTTTTGCATCTAGTTATTTTGAGAGTAGGAGGTGTTCCTCAGATGTCTGTTTTCTATCCTGCAATTGCATTGGCAGCTGCTGCTGTACATGCGGGCTCTGTGTTTTACTGGGGCTGGGCAGACAAACAGGTCAGACAGTGCAGGGCAACACAACTCGGAGCCAGGCAAACAGAAATGTTCTCAGAAGTCCAGAGCAAACCTGGGTCTTTGCAGAAAAGATTAAAATAATAATAAAAGAAGACTACCACAAGGAAACATGCGAAGAGACGGAGATGGGAAAAGGGAGCAATTCTGCAAAACCCTGGTCCTCTCAGCCAGGCAACACGCTCACCATGAGAAACCAGAGCCCAAAACCCCATGCAGGAGGGTTTAACCTGTTGCCCTCCATTGCTGCTGGGGCCTCGTGGGTGGTCGATGGGGCTTGGGAGGTCAGAGCAGAGCCGCAAACAGCAGCGAAGTCTCTCTTGTAACTGCGATAGCGAGAGACCTTGGAGCAAACCCTCAGCAAACTGCATTACTTTTTATTGAAAAAAAAACCCAAACCAAAAAAGGGGAAAAAACTGTCTCACAGGAGTCAATGTTCTCTCTTAGCTCCCACAGTCCTTGGAGGGCCTGGGTGTCTCTTTCCATGTTCATCTCCCCCACTTTGCCAGCTGTGATGCCCAGATGCTCTTTGGTGTAACAAGGAGTTGCCCTTCCATTGCAGATGGTCTCTGAAAAGGCAAAAATACTATGCAAAATTAACAGCTAGGGTGCCTCCCAGCCCTGCCTCTCTCTGTATTTCCTTTATAACACGAAATCAGGAGTATTTAGGTAGTTATTTCTGGCTCTGAACACATTCCTGATGCTCCTGTTTGCAGGGACTCTCATTGCATGGATGCAAGAAGTGTAAGGGAAGCACAGCACCATTGGTACGTCACACCTCCTACTAAACCGATCCTTAGCAATTACTTTATGCCAACAGTTGCATTTGATGGACCGTTACTCCATTTTCACATTTCCACTTTCCAGTTAGGTCACCCAAAACTGGAGAACTTCGGCGGCTCTGACCAAAATTCAGCCTCAGCTGCTGCTGCATGTCCCAAGATCCATCATTCACATCAGCCTGAAGCTGTCAGTGGCAGGAGTCCCATTTTCTTCCTAAGTGCTACATAAAAAGGTAATGTTAATAAACGTTTCCAGCTGGAATGGTCCTATAAAACACCATTTGCCTGGGAAAGTTCACCCAGGATGTTAAACCCCAGTGCGGGCAAATTCATCTTTATTAATCCTTTGGTGGAGGGCACAGCATGATGGCATGACACCAGGGCTGCTCTGACCACAGAGGCATTTAAGCCAAAATCATGAAAAAAGCAAGCACAGTACCCAGTGGTACCCGCACGTGCTTTCAGGGAGCACTGGGACCACCCCAGGAGAGCTCAGCCGCCCCACCGGCTGCGACACCAGGACAGACCTGATGGCAGCAGTGTAGGGCAGAGAATAAGAAGAAATACAGAAAACCAGTTTCACCAATCCTTAAAACACCCTACCCGAGCATTTATCTGCCTTCACACCCTTCACCAGGTGCTTCCATCGCCTTCGCAGGCTGCACCGGGCCGGGAAGGAGTTGCTGGGTTTTGGGCACAAGCCCTGGCTGAAGGAGATGCTCGGAGGTTTGCCAGCGGAGCAGCAATGTGGGCGAGAAGAAACGCTAAACAATTCAGAGCTGGTTGTACTGAATTTGATGTGTTTGGGGATTTCTCTATGGCCCTCTCCTCCTCGCAGGCAGTGGGGTGGTAACACAGTAAATGCTGATCGTTAGACATGTGTGATCCCTCCACAGCAAAAGCCGTTTCCCTGTCCCTCCTCTGGCCCAACACTCCTCACACTCTGGTTTAAGAGAATCAGCAAAGGCAGCTGAGAAAGGCATAAGGGGGAAAAAAAAAAGGCGAAATATATGTAGGAAAGGGCAAAAAGGCATTTCCGACACAGGCCGGCTCTTGCAGCTCTTTTATGTGACCGAGCACGTGGCTTTCCGCATTTATTTTAGGGTTTGACATGGGTTATCTGATTGCCAGGCAGAGAGCATCTCTGTTAAATGATGTCAATCTTCACTGTATTGGCATTACAGCATCATAAAAAATTACATAGCTGCTATTTTGGGTAGCAGTTCTCTCCGACTCAGTGAATAAATGCATCTCCATATGACTCACTCTGGGGGATTATTAATAGACACAAAAGCAGAATGCCAAAGACCTGAGAATATCACTCAGTTCCCACATGTAGCTTTCTAGTTTCTCGCAGCAATCGCACTTGAGAACTTTTTGTCTCAAAAATTACTATTATATATAGGGGGAACAAATTTTCTATTCAACTCACACCTTGAAGGCTTGGGCAGGGTTGGTGGGGAGTAAGGCTGCAGCGCTGGAGGATGCTTGTTGCTCCAGCTCTGGGTGTGCAGGGTACCACACTCCAGCCCTGCATCACCTGCTGGGCTAACACCCCTTCAGGGCAACACCTCCTCCTAACAGACCCGTTAAGGTGAGTCTGCCACTATTAACAAAGCTTGAAATAGAAGCTCAGGTCTCCTCATTTGAACAGAAACCATCCGGGACGTCAGAGCAGCAGGGAGGAAGCAAATCATTCCAAGAGGGAAGAAATCACACGCTTCCCTTTTGCTGTGTGACAGCGGGCAGATAAATTGGTGATAGGCAGCAACCGGCAGATAAAGATACCGTACTCAAGCCTGGAGCTCACCCCGCCCCAAGGCTGGCTTCTTCATCCAACCAGCTTTTCAGTAATCAGGGTGAAAGTCACCAGTGAGGTCCTCCGTGCCATCCTGGCCCTGCTGCCACACAAAACTGCTGCGGTCAAATAGAGTTGGCTTTGATAATGCGAGCAAACCTTTAAAAAGAAAATGACACTTTTCCCCTAAAATGTTCTGTTGGTGTTTGTGACACTGCTGAGACGCTGCCATGGGAGCAGGGACTAGGTGTTCATGCGGATGGCATTAGAGTTGGCTTTTACAAAGCATGTTCACAGTCCCACATAAGTTTAGATGATGATGATGATGACTGTGCCATCTTCAAGCTCAAAGAGAGCATTCACCTGGATGTCAAAGACATGAACTCATTTGAATTCTACCAACTTTCACATTTCACAGTTCCCCGTGCTGGGATTTGTTTCCCTTTGCCAAATACTATGTCCACAATGGCACAATAACTTTAGTATGAATTTTCACCCTTACACCAACTTTTTGATGTTTGACATTAAGGTTTGCTCCCATTGCAATAGTAAAGCAAATAACATGCCCCTCCAAAGCCATCCCTGAATTCCTTGTCTCCTCTCCTCCAAATATCTCCAGAATGAAACTACATAGGTAAACATTTCAGCCTGAAAAAGGAGCTTTTCCCAGTGGTAGCAGGACCCAGAGCACAGGCCAAAAGGCAGCAACTCTCCATCCTGCTTGCCACAGAGGGTGGCACGTGGACACACACTTGCATTCACCCAGCTTATAGATGGTGTATCTATTTGCAAAGTGTTTGTTGGGTTAGAAAATTTAAGCTTACAGAGCTGATTATGCTGGGTATGTGGCTCCGTAAAGCCTGGTGCTCTTCATCGGTGGCAGGGAAGGGGTGATGAGCAATACTGCTGGTCCTCACAGGGTGATGTGACATGGACGTGAGGGAGGTCACCCCCACACTGGGGAGGTAGAGGCATCTGATGGGCCACCAGAGCTCAGGTTTGCTCTTGGTTTATAAAAGAAAGGGGAAATGGCCAATGTGGCAAGATGCATCGTAAAATGTGAGTATAAAGCATGTATGTTGGATATGAAGCCTACGTGGCATCATGGACTGTCACCTGCAAAGCAGCAATGCAAACCAAAGCTATTGGTGGGACAGAAATGCCAACAGCAACTGGAAATGACCCCCTTTTGTTTAAAGCTCATATTAAATTTGTTCCTTGGCAGATGCAGACATTACCCAGCTGGAAGCCTCTCCTAGTCTGAAGGTCTGGCAGGTCAGCCAAGCTGATCTGGAGTTGAGTCATTGCTAACTCCAAAATCGAAGTGACAAGTAATTATTGTTTTATAGACTTGATAAAACTGAAATAGCCAAGAACTGAATATTTATCTTCAGTCTAATTTTCAGATGATGACGGCAATGTCTTCAGAGCTTCAACATGTCTCTCTGGTGCTTCATCTACCCATTTACTCTTGCCTACTAATTCAGATTTTAAAGTACATGTTATGCTTCATGGGCAGTGCCAGCCATCAGTTGGGCTCTCTTACAGCAATTAAAAGACACACTGCAAAAAAAAATCATGCAATATTGCCGATCGCTGCCTCCTTTCTCTTACAGCTGTGGCCGCTGAGTCTTGTGGTAGCACCATGCACAACTCCACTGTCTGCAGAGGTCAGAGCCTGCCCAAGCATGCACGGGGATGACGGGATGAGGGCATTTGTGGGCTGAAGATTTCACTTGTGCAGCCAGGATTTGGCAAGCACTGCTATTCCTGCTGTACACAAAGGGATGGAGAGGTGCAGTAAGTCAACCCAGGTTCTGAATGGTCCATCCATGGCCACAAAGGACTTGTGGCAGGGGAGGATGCAAAGCTGGGTCTTCTAGGTCCCAGCACAGAGACTTAAAAAAAAAAACCAAACGAACAACCACCTCTGACTGAAAGCAAAGGAAGAAATTAATGTTAAGTTTCAGATGGTATAGTTTTGTGGCTGGAGTCCAGTATCAGAGAAGGGTTTGTGGGATCCAGGAAACAGCAGTATTAGTAGTCAGATAATTAACCAGCTGTTTTGATGATCCTTTTCAAAGGCATTCTGGCCAAGGTTTGCTAACTGGTGTCTCTGTTATATCTATTTGCATGTCCATCCTCTCCATCTGCCTACAGGGTTTCCAGGCTGCTCTTCACCCCTGATGCCATAATGTCTATGTGCCTCCCAACAGCACCAGGCAAATAAAACACCTGCAGCCATGACTGCTTCATGAGGAGTCAAAGTGGATCTTGCTCCAGGCATGTTTTTAAAAAGGTAAGTAAGTCTAAACAGAGATTTGGATGAATAATCAGAGGAAAGGGCATCTGCTGAATATTCCCAGTGAGTCCAAGACAACATCCTAAAAATCACCAGCCACACCAGCAAAAGCCCTGAAAGCTTCTAATACCCTGCCCAGTTCATGACAAAGTGGGAATCTCTGCAAAATGTTAGAGAAGCCCAGAGTTTGTCAAGCTACACTCTCTAGTGGTTCTACAGAGATTAATTTACGTGGACATCCTAGAAAATCCTGCAGAGGCTCAGGAAGTCCATCCACCCATGCAAGCCTTGCTCCTGCAAGGGGGTATTGCCCATTGTTCCCCAAATGGGACAGGCTGGGGGTTGCTCGAATCCTTCACTAGTTTCCTCAAAGTCCTGGCACTGGAGAGAAACCACTCCTGGTCCCTCATATTGCACACAGAGATGCGGCCCAGAACATCTGCCAGAATTCTGGAGGGAAAAAAAGTACAAGTGTCAGCATCTAAATGATGTGAAATGATCCAGAGCGATCTGAGATGAAAAAAGCACTGATAGGTGTTCAGGTTTCTTTAACCCAGTTTAGGTGCAGACTCCTGTGACTCAAGATATGCCTTGGGTCAAATGCTGCTCTTGGTTATAGGGTGATGGTGTTGAGGCAAAACAATGCCTTGGCATCGAGGGCTGGTGCTGGCATCCAAGAGCAGGATTGCCCCTTGCCCCTGAAAAAGCCAGCTATCAAATGCCAACCTTCAAAACAGAGTAAAACGAGAGCAGCACACAGAATAGCCGGCTCCTCCTTGGACCAGAGCAGTCACAACCCAAGCGCGTTAGAAAATTGTCCTAACACACACAACCACACTTCAGGTAGGAGGGTAAAGCCTTCTTCTGCCCACCACAACTGGACCTGTCCCCTTGGTGAGCTGGATGATGTATGGAGGGTGGAAGGGTTTGGGAGGGGGCACAGGTGAAGAGAAACTCACAATAATTAAATAAAATACAGGCATCATCTTTTTAGGCCAAAGCATATGTGTTGCGATAGATACAATATGGAGACAGTGAGTGAAGGAGACATTGCCAAAAAACTCACAAAACTAGACTGAACACAAGAATGTGTCTCTATCCCTGGCTACTAGTGATGGAGACAAAAATAAGTGTCAGATAGACAGTCAATAAACAGATTTTGCTTTTCCCCAGGTGTCCCTCTCCAGATCAAACACATCCTACAAGCACTGCGTGAGTTTGAGAGTAAGTCTCCTGCCTGACCAAGAACCTGAGTCAGCTGAAAACCATCAAGAAGCTCCTGGGTTCTGCTTGGCATACCGTGATGGTCGCAAGATGTGCCACGGCCAAGGATTTGCTGACTGGATGTGAATGGGCAGCCCTCCCCCACACACCCCAGCCTCAAGTCTCTTCATGTTTTCATGTTTCTTGCAGAAGTGTAGAGCAAATCAAAGTCTGTTGCCCTCACTCCAATCCCAGCAGCAGCCTGAGGCAGTTCTGGAGCATATCAACTCCAAAGACAACTACTGACGCCCTCCAAACCTCCTGCCCATCCTCATGCCTCCACAACCAGCAGCAGGACAGTCTACCCAGGCATTCACAAATATTGTCATCTAAAGGTCCATCAGTGAGGTTAAAATCTATACGGAAGACTAAAGCACTTGCTGCTGGTCACATTAAGCACCCAGGTAAGATGGGAATTAGTTCTCCTTCTCTCATGAAGCTTCCACCAAAGCCCATGCTTTTGGTGCCATCATCATCGGCAAGGAAAATAGAAAAAAAAATATTAAAACTAGTAGGTGGCTGAAAGAAACTCCATGTACAAGGAGGCTGGTGTATTGAAAGACCATGACGTATCTGTAACATAGGCTTTGTATGGGGAAATTTATACATGAGATGTTCAGCATCTAGAAAATGAACAATGTTTCAAAAGGACAGCCCCAATTCCATCACTCTTGTACTACTTGCAAAAGCTTTATAAAGCAGTTTTGAGAGAAGGATTTGTGGGATCAAGCCCCAGGACTTTTTATTAATTAAAGTGTTTAAATAATCAAAATGTGCAGTCTCTTGACTCTTCTTAGCGTGGCTACCGGCTTGAGAGCTGACATAAATTATGGAAAAAAAAATCATGTGCAAGAGGACAGTTATCACCTTGAAGAATTTGTAACAGATCAAACGGCTCCGTAGCACTGAGAAATGCCAACAGCCCTAAGGACAATGTGATGGGAGGAAGGTGGTGAAATCTCATCTCTGGGGAAGTCGGGATGCGCGGGAACAGCTGTGTGGTCAAAGCAGCTGCTGAAATGCTGCAAGGATTTAGGAAAATCAGAAACTGTTGGGAATTTTTGACCATTAACAGGATAATGGACACGTGGTGAAACCTGCCAGAGAGGACCCTGACACTGAGCTTTTATATGGGAATCTATTAAAGCTAGGTAGTGCTTGAGTTGTCCCAATCCTGCGATACAGCAATGACTCAACTCGACAGGAGACCAGGGGACTGAGCAGTTCGCAGCACTGAGAAATAGCTTCTACCTTAAGAAGAGAGCTAGATACTGCAGCCTCACAAATGCTGCTTGGAAAGCTGCTCTTGCTGGAAGTGCTCACATCCAGTCCTGCACAAATAAGAGTAACTCCCAGGTCTTTCTCCCCAGTGGGCCCTCCCTACCCCACTGCCTGAAAGCCAAAGGTAAATCCAGTGCAGGGAAGGAAGCATAAGGAACTTGGGGTTTTTTTGCAATATTCTAGGGATGGCACAGCACTAATAGGGATCAAATTCTTCTAACGTGGACTGTCCATCCCCACTTGGAGCAAACATTGGAGGAAATCTCTTTAGTCACGAAAACCCCTAATATTTTAGAGATTTTCAGAAGTCACAGGTGATTTTTGAGGGACTTGAAACCCTTTAAAAGGATCTGATTTTCAGAAGGTCCAGTGAAAAATGGCCAACATTAAAGGGCTTTGGGCTGAGTGCCCCATTCAAGTATTGGCCATATCAGCAAAAGATGCTATTAATGCAATCCCATGGTCTGTTCCACATACATCACACACATCAGAGCAATGAAATCAATACAATACAGAAATCTATGTCCTGACAAAGTGTCTCCATGGGATGCAGTGCAAACCTGGCCCTCACATGGTGTCAAAGCAGGAAGAAATATCAGTACAGGTAACAATCTCTTTTGAAATAATAAATGCAAAAGGTGTATTTTTTTTTTGTTAAGGTTTTTTTGTTGTTGTTTTTACTCATGACAGCATTTGTTAAAAATATTACATCTGCTTTTGAGAAGGTAATATCCTCTCTGTATAATATGGAAAAATAAACTCTACAGGACACACAACAGATACCCCCAGCTGGCACAGAGCTGCTCCACGAGATTAGATGCATGTACTCATTAATGAGGAGGGCTGGTTTTGCCTTCCTTGTCCCCCAACTCTTAAAACATTGTGTTGTAGGAATGGTAAAAGACAAGAATACATAAAAACAGTAAAATGTTTATTTTCTTAGAAAAAAAGAGATTCAAAATGATTGTGATCACACTCCCATTCGTGCTCAGCAAAGCCAATACTGCAAGCTTAGTCCTTGATTAAGATACCTATTAAATGAAACTCTTTTTCCTCTTAAAATACAAGTTCCTGCGCCTGCATCACTTCCAGTATTTCAGTGATAACATGCTTTTAATGGATAATAGTTTCTCGGCTTCTTCTCAGCAGAGAAACAAGGCCTGCCATGGCAAAAACATCCCATCTCCAAAGCTTGAAATCACCAGCATTAATAAGCACTTCGGCCCAAACGCAGACTGACAGACAGCTTAAGGGTGTTTCTTAGATGCTTGAATGTTCACTTATGGAAGCTTTGTATAACACTACCTCATCTGATAGAAAACAGGCCAGAAGCCTCAATAAAATCAACAACGTCTTTTGGATTAACTTTAAGGATTTGCTGCGTATCTGGACACAGAAAAAAGTGAGAAGTTGCAACAAGTTTTAACTAGCAGCAACAAAAACAGTTCCTTACGAGTTCTTAGCAATATTCCTCATCTGTTCATTAAGAAACACTGTAACTGAATGGAGCATATAATGTGGAAATGATCTTCTTCTGTTATGTAGTGCTGTTCGCTCTAGAAGACTTCCAAAAGGTCTTGACTGGGTTGTAATCTATTTACACAGTAGTATTCCTGGTGCGAGTGGCAGAATTGGCACTATGTGACATCCTCCTCTTCTGAACAATAATCACGACCCTGTAAGGAGAAAAGACAGACAGTTTGTAAATGACTACTTGAAGACAGGAGTAATATAAATCAAGCGAGCACTTACTAATAATACATATCAGTTCTCTAAATTTAGGAGATTCACGTGGTAGAAACCTTAAAAATAGGGAACGGACTTTGCACAACTCCTCCAATCTTCCTGAAGGTTTGCATGAAAACAGGACAGGAGACCCTTCCCTTTCTGTCACTATTAATCTCATAAATTTCATCCCCTATACTGAATTCCAGGGGCAGTCCAATAAACTGATTTACAAAACTATTTTATGTAAAGATATGCCTTGATGGACACAACCCTATAGATCTGTTGCAAAAACATAATCTCTGAGGCAAAAGCAGTGAAGCATGTAATCTATGAGCAAGACAAGTCAGCTGCTGTGAACGAGAGTACTTCATCTGATAACGTAGCAAGAGTTTAATGTAAGAGCAAAAGATATTATTTGTATTGAAATTACACTTGCACAATGGGGGGAAACAGGCTAACTTTCACAAAACACAGACTTCTTACAGACCAGTCATGTTATGCCTTCCATCCCATCCCAAACACAAGACTTGCAGCAGCATCTATCTAACTATTACCCTTGGGAAGGTCTGGAGAAGGTATGTCCCATCCCTCACTAGCTGTTTCTTGCAAAGCAGCAAGAAGAAGACCCAACGGGACCCACTGTCCTTGTTTCTTTACACAGAAAGAGATGGAGCTGAGCTTTTCAACACACAAGCCACCCAAGATATCCTGCATAAAACAACTGCCTCAAATGTAGTACCAAAAATCTCAATCTCTGGACTATTTTGCATTGTTCCCATGTACCGGGTGTACCACCCGAGCGCTTGCATGGAAAATCCCAGCAGCCGAGCAAAGGGCTGGCAAAGAAGAAGAAAAGGAGAAACATGAGAGTCTCAGACCTGCAACAAAATGTAAAAGCTCAACACCCTGTAAGCAAAAGAGACCAACTCAGCAGTGGTAAAATCAGTGAAGCTCTACTCACTCAAGGAGTGGTACCCAGTTGCCCCACAAATCAACTCCAGTCACTGTCCTGTCTGGAAGGAGACAGGAGAAAGAAAAAAGTGAAAAAAGAAAAGCGAGAGATGCTTCTTGATGCAGTGATCGGTTTATCTGGGATGCACAGCTGGGGTACACGTTGGGAACAAAGGCTCCAAAATGTCTCTGCAATTAAAATCCCACTGGCGATGCTGGGATTGCAGAGCATGCTTTGCTGGAGGGTCCACACCCAGGAATGTGTGGCGCTTTAACAGCTCTCTGTGGCCCAATACTATTAGTAAAAGGGCTTTCTTAGTATGTTAACAAAAAAAACCCAAGAGACTAATCAGCCCTAATTTCAATTCAGCAATCACTGACCCAGAAAGAAAGAAAAAAAATACATCTTTTAAAGTAAAAGATTTGACTCAGAAAGAAGGAATGCCAAAATACTTTGCAGCGAAGCCCAAATCCATTGGTTTTCTCCATGCCAGGGACCACAATGCATTTGGACAAACCCACGAGACCAAGCTGGTGGTGATGAAGGGTTTGCGCAACATGCTTCAGAGCTGTGAAAGCCACCAGTAGCAAATGATGACTGAGGCTCAGGGCATTTCCAGGAGATTGATCTACCAGGTTCCCCAGCCTCCTGCTCAAGAGGGAGTCCCGTGGCCCATCATTCCCCACTCTGCCATGCACCAGTGGCCATCAGTGCTATTAAAGGCTCAAACGGACCCAAAACATGGAAGAAAGCTGTCTTGCATTTTCCCCCTCCCATTCCTCCAGCCATTCTTCTGCTTCTGAGTCTGCTGTGTGCCACATAAGTGCATTGCTCCTCAAAAGGATTCCAAGAAACTGCTTAAAAAGCAACGTGCTGAAGAAGTCCTTGCCATGGCACAGAAGTACCACCTCTCACCCGCTGCCTGAAGGCTACCAAGAGGCAGGCTGCTGCTGCAAGACACTTTATTTCCATCTTCACACCGATGGAGACACCTCGGTGTCTTGGAAGTGGCCTTCAAGGCTGTGGCCCTCGGTCACCGGCGGGTGGGGAGCTGCCACCATCCCAAGCTTCCCGCCAGCCTGCTCCTTCCCGTGAGCATGCGTGGGCAGCGATGGCACAGCCGAACGGGGGGAGGAGGGCGAGAACTGCCTGGAACGCCAGGAACACCTCCCACGCCTTCCTGCAGTGCAACATGCCGCTCTTCCACCCGCTGAGCCCCTTGGTGCGGACCTGCAACCCCAACCCAACCGGCTTAATTTGATGCCCAAACTGTGCTAACACCTTGACGGCGAGACGAGGAGCCCCACTGCAGCCCGAGGCTGCTGTGGTTTTTTGCAGGGAAATGCTCCAGAGCTGGGTTTGCCCCACTGACACACCAGCTGGCGGGAAGGGGGAGGACATGACAAGGCAGCTGGGGGGACACACACCCCCCGAAAAAGGCTCCCACGCTGGCTGAAGTCTTCACATCCCCTGCCCCACTCTGCCACAGAACCGCGTGGAGAAGCGTGCTGCAATGCAGGGGAAGGGACGCATTTGTTACACGCCAAGAATAATGTTGGAGTGAAAGCACGGCGGGCTGGCAGCTTGCATGCAAAATTAGGGGTTTTGCTTTCACCTGGGGTTTATGGCAAGTTAAGAGGATGTTGCTTTTCTTTCCTTGGGAGAAGGAAGGGCCATGTCCACCTTCTAAGTGGCAGGATGCGATACAACCTGCGGGACCACCCTGCTCTAGCACGTTTGGCTTATTTTGTTAGGAGTGGGAATCGGCTGCGACAGCAAACACCCCGTTTTGCGCATACTGCTGCACACATCCCATCTGTCCTACACCCACTGCCCTGGCTACACTGCGAAGACCCACACCAACATACACCTGGTATTTAATTCCAGCACAAAAACGAAGCATGTGGGGCTCAGCCCAGCAAGGTCTGAAGGATCCTGGCTCAGTTCAGCGGGGTTAAGCACATACTAGTCTTTAAGCACAAGGGAAACAGCATTTAAGCCCTGGAGCAGCTCATGAGCAGAAAGTCAAGCAGGTGCTTTAATCACCTTCTTGAAGGAGGGCTTGTGATAAGTGAGGTCTCCTTGAAGAAATACATAGCAATGGGTATTTATCATCCTAAAAAGAGCAGGAGGGGGGAACCATGCTACAAGGAAGCCCCAAAAGTTAAAATTCCCCCCTTTTTTTTTTTTTTCTGTCTAAAGCTTATTCCCTAATTGAACTTTTATCAGTAATAACAAGGTCAGTGTTCCTCAGGAAGATCAGAAAAAGAATAAAGCTGCCTTCCCTGCTGCATTGTAAATCCAACACATGGGTTTCTCGTTGGTGCTCCTTGGGCAGAAACGCAGGAGAGGTCTCCATCTCCCCATCGGCAGAGAACAAAGGCTGCTTTGGTCCTGCTAAGCACCATGGCCCCAGTCCAGTAAAATACTTAAAAATATCAATTTTTGACCCCTTGGTTGTTTCAGAGGATGCTTGATACATGCTGAAGGAGATGATACCTCGAGTGGCTGCACCGGTGATCAGTGAGAGGCCTGCTGTGCTTGAGATGAGGAATTACCTGGTGGGGCTGGGCAAAACCTCACTTGAAACGGTGAGCTAACAGCTTGCAAAGCTGATAAGGTCTTCTGAAGAAACCACAGTGAAATACTGACCATGTGAAGCAGCAGTCAAAGCCGAGCTCTATGACGTGAGTAGAGGAGCTCTGGTAGCATCTGAGTGCAGACTGACATGATGGTGGAGTTTTTTGGGGGAGCAGATGTGTGTCAGAAAGGAAAAGAAGAAAGCAGAGAAGATGACACCCCCCCCAGATAGAGCAGCATCGTGGCTGAAAAAGTAAGAGTGCAGTATTGCCAGCCAAACCCTGTCCCTGCTGCCCAGGGGAGCAGGCTCCTGCATCCAGAGGAGCCCCAGGCCCAGGGCATGCAGCTGGTAACAGGAATGTATAGGCCATCCTTTCATAGCCCTTAATAGCACGGGCTATTAAATAAGTTTTAATGACTGAGAGTGTAAATGTACTACACCAAGGAAGATGAGAAGGGGAACACGCACATCCAAGTCCAGGTAATTC
The DNA here is from genome assembly GCA_035590195.1 of Aviceda cuculoides. Lineage (NCBI taxonomy): Eukaryota > Metazoa > Chordata > Aves > Accipitriformes > Accipitridae > Aviceda > Aviceda cuculoides. The sequence goes on from JAVJGG010000090.1 coordinate 32,342,405, forward strand.
CCGAGAAATCCTGTCTTCCTCCCCTGCAGTTTCAAAATCCAACTTTCAACTTTTGTAGATGTCCACAGAAATGCCTTAACACAAGTGTGTGAATATAAGATAATTTTAAAAAAGCCTTATGTTCCTTTCCTGCTGCTCACACCCAAACCAGAAGGGCTCATTCCCCTGCTCTCTCCCCTTGCTGCATCTAGAAAGCGCTGCCATTCTGATGCCCCTACCAGGGCATGCATCACAGCTGATGATATCCTTTTAGAGAAAAAAAAGGGAAAAAAAAAACAATCACAGGAAAAGCCCTTTTCCCCATTGTTGCGGTGACAGGCCAATAAACAAAACCCCATGCCGCCCGAATGCAGAAGCCTTCCTGGTTCAATAGCCTTTTGTGCAGCTGGCGGCCTTGCCGAGGGAGAGAAGGCAGCTAAGGAGATGCTTCTTCCGCCACGGCTCTGCAGCTTGGCACCAGCATCCTCGCGCCATGGCCCTGGCGAGGAGAGGAGGAAGAGGAGGCTGGATGGCCTGGGAGAGGGAAATGAGCTGCACCAAGCAGCCCTTTCTTCTGCGACAGCTGAAAGAGCTTGTGGGACACAGTGGCCCCTTTCAGAGGAGATGGCCAGAGCTGGGAAACATTAGCCTGGGTCTGTGGTGGGAACCCTTTTCATCAATCTGGTTTTGTTTACAGCGCTCGCAGAAAGGATAGGAAGAAAATGCCAGGAGGTGGCACTAAATAATTGTATACTGTGCTCATTTTTGTCCGTTTCTTATTTTGCTAGAGAAAAATCAAGAGAGTCATTAAGAGCAATCTACTTTGCTAATGAGTTTTAGCTTAATAATTCTGCCCTTGCATACGTTTTAGTCAGCAACCCCTCCCCCATTTCTAACGGCACTCTTTAAATACGATACAAGGAGCTGCATTGTGTCTTCCCCCTGTGTTTCATGCCCAGTTTTACTAATGAGGGGATGGAGCGAGCTGCTGCCAGGCATCTCTTCCATGGCCTCCAACAACAAACCAGTAGTCTCCAACCCAGCTCCCGGCAGCCAGGTGTGTGGATCAGCAGAGAAACCCCTGCAAACCCACCCTGGCACTGGTGTTCAAGACCAAGTTACCTCTCGACCCAAAGCAGCATCCGCTGTGAAAGCAGAAACACATTGGCCTGGGCTCCAGGCATCCACTGGCCATGTGAGAGTTCATAGCAAGACATCTTCATGTGCTATGACAGTTTTTGAATCTCATTTTTTTCCATGAACATGTTTGCATTGTGACTATTTTTTTTATAAATCACTGTACCCATGTAGGAAACAGCTTATGATGCTGGGACTGGTGATGATTTCCTCTGGCACAGCTTACCTGGATTGTTTCGGGGTTGGTTTTTTTAAACTACAAAGCCAGAGATGCTTCTTTTCTGAGGGTACAATCCCCAGATATAATCCTAGAACTTGCTTGCAGCTGTTCAATTATACCTCGGCCTTGGTAGTTTTACCTACAGTGAGACAGCAGCCTACACACTGTGCCACAGCCTACAGTAATAAAATATCCTTAAAGGAGATAATTTCTGATGATCATTTTACTGCTCCATACGTAGGATTCAGAGAAAGCAGTCATTTTTCGACCATTTTCCGTGATAGCCATCATCAAGATGTTTTTGCTAGCAAGTGCTAAATGGGGTAAATTTTCCACATTCAACATTTTATACTTTGCAGCTTTTAATTTTACTTTTATTTCATGTTTTCATTGAAGCCTTGGTAGGACAAGGTCCTGTTACAGAGGCACGCATAACCAAATCCAACAGGTGTTAAAGCTCAGATTTATTCTTCAGTAAAAAGTTAGTTAGAACTCGGTAACATTTTGTAACCCACAGGCTCAATGATGTGAAGGGAATTAATACCACACAGCTGACTTAAGAATCCCCAAGATTTAAAGTGATGGCTCCAAAACGCGTGTATCGCTCACCTAAAAGCTGAGGGCTCTCTCCCTCAAGGAGTTACATCAGGTGGTGCCCCGACCGGAGAGGGAGTCCCCGACTGCAGACTTGCTGCTTTGAGGAGGACTGATTCCAACGTGTCCTTCAGTGGGACCCCGTTTATAACCCTGTCGAATCTGACCTGTGGTCATTTAATCCCTGTTGGCCGGGAGGGTCACCTCAGTGTACCTGGCGCATCTCAGTTGGCCAGTTCAAATTTCAGCCTATGGCCTCCAGGGTTTCTTTCCCCTTCTCCCCTCCTGGAAAAGTTTCTTTTCCTGCTGGCAGGATGGGGGTGGGGGTGGGGGGGAGTGTACTGCCACTATTTTCCTGAGTAAATTTGAATTTCAGGCAGCCTTCCTGAAGGTTTACTGATGGTTTACTATTTTAGACCAGTAGTAATACCAACCAACAGCAACTACATTCAGTGAAGCATAAGAGATAATTACTGACTTGGAGAGGTGAGCTGGTCTACAATGCTTCTACAGGCAGTATTTCAGCTGCTGTGGAGCTCCTAGACAGAGACAACTTGCAGCCAGCCAGCAGCAGAGGTAGAAGATCTCAGGTCTGTTTGCACTGTTCCCTCTAACCATACTGATTGTCTCAATCTTTCCACCATAATCACAGTGAGTTGCTCTCAAATTCAGATTTCTTGCTTGGAGTCTGGAATGAATTTTCTGAGAACTTAGAAGTAAGTCTTTTTAACTACAAAACACAAGGAGTTGAACTCCTGTCCTATAAAAACCCTTAGCTTTCCACAGTGGAAAGCCTTGCCTCAGAAACTCTAGCAATGTAATAATGCAGATGCTTTAAACTTCATGTGTAGCTGCATGTGAACTATATTAGCATAAACATGGTTGAAAGGCAAGGGTTTTGTGAATATTTGATGTTATAAATACTTTCTGCAGTTATATAAGCTAAGGCCAGCTCATATATCTGGCTGAGGTCAGTGGATCCTGAAGGAGGGCCAGCCATTCCATCAAAGGTACCTTAAGCAATGGCCATCTTCCTGTCTGACTAACCGTCATGCGTTTGTTCCATTAATTGCCGTGACTCAGTGTTTGGGAAAGACTGTCCCTGTGATACAGGTTCAGCTTTGGTTTGCTGTTTAAAGATCCTGTGCTTGCTTGAGCATGCATTCTCTACAACAGCCCTGATCCAGGAACAGGTTGACTTTTGGGGGGCTGGCTTGAACCACAGTCCTTCAGCATTGCCATTGATCATGGCTAGAAGCAGGGCAACGTCCTGGGACTGGGAGCTTCCAAGGGATGTGCTAGTGAAGATGAAGTGGGGTCCACACCCCACTAATGCTAATCATTCAGTGTACTGATGGACTGGACATCTCTTGTTGCTTGAGCAGAGTTGAGGCTTGACTTTGGGGACATGACCATCTCTGCAGCTGTAGCTGGTAGATCTGGTCTGGAAGAAGAGGATGTTGTGAGGCCAGACCTGAAGATTTCCAGCTGCCTGGTCTTGATTGGGTGAGCAAGTCCAAAGAAGACTCTGGTTCACTTGCCTTGTAGTGCTGGACCCTCTTGATGTCACAGGGACATGACATTGAAATTTTTAGCTTGGTTGTGTAAATGCTGACCTTGGGGGAACTCCTTAGGCTGGTTCTCAGGCATGAGGGAGAGAGTTCATTTAGAGCCCAGTTTAGCCCATCTCCCAGAGCAGGAGGAGGCTGAGGTGAGAAGGAAAGCCTGATCTGCAAAGGAGGGAGAGGGGAGGCTGGTCTTGTGGAAGTGTTCATAACATCATAACATCTTGCCTTCACAGCCAGGACCCTGCAGAAGGGTAATACAACTTCCTGATCCAAAGCTGGGAGCTCTCCCAGCTCATCAGGGAACTGTGGGGACAGGGAATGGAGGCACAGGGGTGTTCTGGAAGGAAGGCAGAGTTCTCATGCTGCCATCTAATTAGCTGTAAAAAAAAAAGTACTAAAAATATGATCATCCATGTGGAGTGTGGGGGAGGAATGGGATAGGGGAAGCCAGCAGAGAGGAGAGGGAGGGACAGGGTATCCCTCCCCTGTGATAGTTTTTTCCTCCCTGTACTGAAATCCTATTTATTCCCTTGCATGGGAAGAACACTGGGTTTCTGCTGGAAGGAGGGCTGCTCAGTCACAGGGCCTCCCATGCCCCTGGTGCTCAGTCCTGTTCCTTGTGGTTAGTGGCACAGGATGCATGCAGGGCTTTTACATCTCATTTATTTGTTTATGAACATTATTTTCTTTCTGCGTGTGCATTCCTCCTTTCAGACCTTTGGGCAGGCAGCCCCCTGCCTTGTTCAGGCTGGGGTTTGGCTGCAGAGATGTCTTTTCTTTCTCTTTTCTCTTCTCTCATGCCCTGTTTTGATTAAAATGAGAAGCAGCTTTTTTTTATGTGCCCACTGTGTTCTCCATCAATGGGATGCCCTTTGCTATCTATAGCATTTACCAGCCTGGTAATTGAGATGGGGATGGCTTGCAAAAACCTAATGATTGATAGCACACAACATGAAGGTGCCAAAAGGATTTTTCAACCTCTGAACCTTCTTGTGGCCCATCTCCAGTCAACTGAAGGGTCAAGAGTTGACTGATGGTGCACTAGGTCCTCTGCTTCTGGGGAGAAAGGGAATGCAGCTATTTTGTGACGCATCCTTTACCTCAAACCAAGCTGCTCTGGGCATAAGATCCACACTGTGGGGAGGAAGAACAACAAACATGAATTTTTAGCTAAGAAACAGTGCCACTTGACAGGCCAGTGGTGTCTCTCAGTCCTTCCATGAGTTACACATGCAGGATGCTCCATAGAAAATGCCACCCTTATTTCTTCACCGTCTTGCACCCCTGTTGGGCTTGAGAGAATTGCTTAGAGCATCTCTGAAGGCCCCTTTCCAGCCCCAACCCAGTGTTCACCCAGTATGGCTGCACCAGAGGAGTCTCAGACCTGCTGGTGTCCTGCCAGGGACACCATGATCTGAAGAAAGCCCTCTCTTGGAAGGAATGCCCTATACTTGAGGACATGAGGTAGTCCAGTAGTGCATGGAGCTGATCCAGGAGCAGATTTCAAGCAGTCTATGCTGTGGCTGGAGACAGGACCACACAGTGGCCCTCTGCCATTTTTAACTTTGCTGGCAGGGGCAGCAATCAGCAGCAGAGGTGCAGTAGCAGAGGCTCTTCTGTGAGGTAGCTGGCACAGTAAATCCTCCAGGGCCCTACAAAGAAGGGAGCAAGCTGTGCTGGAGCCAACTATTCGCCGCACTGCCATCCAAGCTGTCTGGGTTAAAAGTAGTTGGGTAAAAACAGCCTCCCATGACATGGAGGTATGTCCTGGGGTCTGCTTTTTGCCCCCTTGTGCTGATATTCCCTAGCACACTCTCCATTGTAAGGCAGCATGGAAAAGTGGATGGAACAAGGAAGTGAGATGAGGAGAGGGGAGGAAATGGACACTGAAAAGCCTCAGAACAGGGAGAAAAGATGTAGAGATTCCAAAGACGTTTTCATTTGGGTGAAATAAAAGTAAGCGAGAGAGGAGAGGTAAGTTTTGTTCTTGAGCATTCTCCATGGACAGTTTCTCAGCAGATGTGTGGTAGAGCTGCTGGTACAGGGTGTGCATCCGAGGCCAGGAGTCAGAGATGCTGGCAGTGAGCAAAGGGAAGGCTCAGCATCATTGCTCCTTGCTCTTCCCATTGCAGGTGGGTGGGCAGGAGAAGAAAAGCACCTTGTCCTGCAGCCAGGGGTCATATGCAGCTCTGTGTTGTTGCTGTCAGTATGAAGTGGCAGCTCTGAGCACCTTCTGGGGGACTTAGTCTGTACCATTGCTCCAGCATCTTTGACAGTTGAACCTGCACCAAACTGGCTTGGAGATGAACTGCCCCTTTGTGCTGTCTTGAGGCAAGGGGCTGGGGTGCCCTAGTGAAGAGGAGTAGGGCTGCGATAGGTGGGGGCTTCTCACCTGGTTCGCTTGGTGCACCTTGTCCACACACAAACCCCTCTGAAGGAGAGGAATGGATCTTCAGAAGCTGCATTTTGGAAAATCTCACTCCAAAATACACAGTGAATTTGAGTCAGGTTTGTGGTAGAAGCTCATATGAGTTTACATTTACTCCTTAGCAACTGGTTTGGAGAGTGAAGCAGTAGACCACCGATGCTATCTCAGTAGCGGCCAGAGGCAGTGCATTTGAATCTTCATATGGACTTGTGCTGAAGGTGCCTTCTAGTTGGGACAGCCAAGCATGTCAGGAATTTGCTAGGCACCTCATTCTCCTTGCCTGCCATGGGAGCTGGTGTGCTTTAGACAGCTGTCTAAGCTAGGGAAGGTCTTCTCTGGTTTAAAAGATTATCCCTGTAAACCCACAACATGTCTCAGTTTGGTGTCTTGGCTCCAAACCTTATTTGGAGTTATAAGTGTGAACCAGAGCAGATGCTGAATTATAAACATCTGAAAAGATACAGAGGGAAATGGTAGCTGAAATTATTGAAGATGGTGGGAGGAGTGGTGTGATCAGAGGGGGACGAAAAAACCACCCATCCCATTACACTCCAAGAGGGCAAAGGAGCCCTCTTCCCATCCTACAAGAGGGTGAATACATCCATCTTCAGGTCTCCAACTGGCACCTCATTTGTGATGTGGACGCACAATGAGAGAAATTTTATCTAGCACAGGTGAGTAGCAGCAGCTGTCTGCTGTCTCTTTCTCTGGATGACATTCTCTGTACTTGCAATTCTAGGTGGAGTTGTCCTCAACCCTGCTTATTATGGTATGCATGGCCACACGAACACCATGATCCACGAAGTGGGACATGTCCTGGGGCTGTACCATGTCTTTAAGGGAGTGAGCGAGCGGGAATCTTGTGACGATCCCTGCAGGGAGACTACTCCGTCTATGGAGACAGGAGACCTCTGTGCCGACACTGCCCCCACCCCGAAGAGTAAATACTGTCGGGATCCAGATCCTACCAATGACACCTGCGGCCAGACACATTTCACAGGAACGCCCTTCAACAACTACATGAGTTACACAGGTAATGAGTGATTGTCCTTAGAAATTGTAAGGGGTCACCTTCCCTAGAAACTTGGGTTTCTCTGCTTTCTGCCTCTACTGAGAGTCCCTTCCCTCGTTCCTGAACTGAAGTGGTCCCTCCTGGTGTGTTGGGATGTGGCAGGCTGCAGCCTGTGCTTGCAGTAGCTTCTTAACCCCTTTCTTGCTGCAGGTTGTTTCCATCTCTCACTCCCTGCCAGTCTGTCACTTGTCAGGCATCAAGGCTGTTCTTGTCTGCATGATGGTGTGCGTTTGTTCTCCAGTCCTGAAGCAACTTCATTATTATTAATTATCACTACTACTACTATAATTTTGGACCTTCGAGTTGAGCCCTTTTCGCTTGGTTTCCAAAGGCACACCGTGGAGGGCTGGTGTTCCTCCTGGCAGCCCAGGAGGATCAAAGCCTGTAGAGCAATGTTGTCACCCCTTGCTGACCCACTGCGAGTCCCACGAGGATGGTGGCACTGCCCAGGTGTTAGAGCCGATGCGAGCTGGTGTTGAGGCCACTGCAGTGGGGAGCTGCTGTGGCAAGTGCAGGGATGTGGCGCTGCTGAGGCAGTGCCATCTTGTGGCTTTGGGGACACACGACACCAGAGAGTCCTGGCAAGAGAGCAACCACATGCTGGTGTCTCCCGGCTCTTCCCAGAGATCCCCAAAACAGGGTTTGGAGATCAGGAAGGGAGCACGTTGTCAGGTCCCGCCGGCCGATCCCTGCCACCTCTCTTCCCCCAGATGATGACTGCACCAACACCTTCACACCCAACCAAGTGGCCCGGATGCATTGCTACCTGGACCTGGTATACCAGCGCTGGGGCCAGAGCAAGAAGCCTGCACCCATCCCGATCCCTCCCATGGTCACGGGGCAGACACAGGACTCTCTCAGTATCTACTGGCTGCCTCCCATCAGTGGTGTCATACACGAGAGGTAAGGGATCTGCTGTTGCAATGGTCTTGGGCTTGCACAGGAGCCTGCTAGAACGGACAAGGGACCCTCTATGGTGCAGAGCCCCCCCATCCTCTTTCCTCCTTGGTCGTCTCCAGCAGAGCCCTCTGACACAAAAGCCAGACTGCTGTGAAGGCCCCACTCTCCTGCAAGCCTTCTGCTGTCGGGGTGCCGGGAGGGGAAGCCAAAGAGCATCAGGAGGCAATGCCAATTCTTAAACCCCAGAGTGCAATCACAGAATGAAAAATGAGCTTCATTTAGCACTTATTGTATAAAATAGCCATTTACCAGGAGGAAATGCAGCCTTGTGGTTAAGGCAGGGAGCTCGAACCACAAGAGCTGGGTTTTGTTCCCAGTGCTGTCACGGACTCGTGGTGTATCTAACTGGGGGTAAGTCGGGAAATTTTTCAAGCCAGAAATGGTGCTGAGGAACCAGAGTTGTTTGGCTGGTGAGCAGTGCATGGCCTTGAGCTCCTGGTGGCTGTCTTCCTTCTCCTCAACACTGGGGAGTCACCAAGACCTGGGTATGACACCAGTGCTTCTATTCAGCAGTCCCTCTTACTAAAACATTTTGGTTTTCACCAGGTTTTAGGCCTATGCTTTTATTATGGGACCATAAGCATATGTTGAAGAGCTCTTGAAATTGTTTTAAAGCTACTCACAAAGCTTTTGCAATTCAAAGAAAAGTGGTGTTTGAGGGCAGTGGGGACAACCCTGGTTCAGTGTTTACTGCCTTTTCAAAGAACTGATGCTCTCCACAGTGGGCCTTTCATCCCAGGGCTAACGAGATTGTGTATCTGTTATGCCCACAAGCATGAGAACCTCTGAGTGCTGGGTGGCTTTGAGTCACACAAACAAATTGCTTCGGTGGGGAATGGAGTGGTTTGGGAACAAGAAAACATGGGTTTAAGAGGGAGGTGCTGGCTCTTCAGATCCATCCCCGGCTCTTGCTCAGGAGCTGGTCTATGGTGGGGGTTCTGCATCCCCTGTGATGAACTTGCCAAGGAAAGGTCCTGAGGCTTTATCACAGAAAAGTCTCTTTTTCCTTCCTGGAGAGCATAGTGGCACCCTCTTTAATTGACATTATTGTGACCGTTGTGTTTTGCAGTAGTGACAGAAGTTAAAAACCTGACTCTGGGGTTTAGCAGACCCAAGTGCACCCACCCAACTGCAGACGCACTGCCCCAGGAAGCATGAAGTCTGTTAGCCCTGCATTGTGGTAGGGAACAGGGGATTCAGTGGCTCATCCGAGACTACCCAAAGAGCCTGTAGAAGAGGAGGAATTAAACCTGGCTTCTCCCATGGTCACTCTTATTCTCTTGTCTTTGACAAAGCTTATTTCAAGCAGGATGATATACCCAGGGGCTTCCTAAGAGCTTGGCTTTGCTTTTCCAACTTCCTATCTGATCCTGCCCGGACAAATGTGGATGGAAAATTAGACAGTTGTAACTAGACATGCCAATGCCTTTTTTTCCTGCCTGCAGGGAGCAGGACACGCTCTGTGACAACTGTGCAGAGGACGGCACCTTCCGTCAGTATGTGCATGAGGCCTCTTCCCCTCGGGTCTGTGATTCCTCTGGCTACTGGACCCCAGAAGAAGCAGAAGGTAAACACCTCCTTTCTTCCCCTGACTGTGAATCTCCCAGACAGAGATGAGATCTTGTTGGGAATGAGATCTTGTTGGGAAAAGAAAAAGAAGCTTTTTTCTTTTAGAGAGTGAGATGTCTCCTCTTTGGGGAGGTTACTTAGTGCAGGAAGGAATTCTATGTGCCCAGGAGATACCTGGTAACTGCCAGCTGGCTTTGGACAAACAAACTGACAGCCCAGTCATTGCACAGGAAGGTGTTAATGAGAGATACTGGTCAAAAGGGAGGGGCATTTCATTGAAATAAAAGTCTTACAACATAGATCTTGGGACCTCATCTAAAACCTCAGGGGCCTTCACAGGCTTTGATGCAGCCTTGTCCAAAGGGAGCCACAGGAGCTCCTTGCTCAGTCCCACTGAGTCTGCTGGGTCCTGGGCAATCTGGGTTGGATGCTACTCCTCTCTGGAAAAGTGAACAGCAGGATGTCACAACTCATGTTGAGACCCAGATGTTGGTTTAGATACCCGCCTTGTGTGTATTGTGGTGGCCTTTGGGGTCATGTACCTGCTATAGGAGCTGTTGGGCTTTTCATGCTGCCTCAACTCCTCCAAGGGCAAAGCAGAGGAGGGAGAAGACCAGGTGAAATGATCCTGTGACCTGTATGCAGTGCACATGCTGCTGTTGAATATCATGGAGCCAGAGGATCTGTTAGTTCTGTGCATTGGCATGTTTGAGCCACTGAGGTTGACTGAAAATGTGCCAGGGTGGTTGCAGAGAAGGTGCAGTTTGGACATTATTACACTTTTGGGATGTAGCCCATGCTTTGATAACAGGAGTGTCAGAGTGTAGCTGAGATTCTGTAGCTGGGGATCTGAGGTCAGCCTGGGCACCGTCCTGGTGGAAGAACAGCCTTCCAGAGCTGCTTCCCTGGCTTGCTTTGGACCTGCTCCCTTCCTGCCTGTGACCTGTTCCAGCACTTGCCTGTGGAAACCTTTGGTCTCTGCTCTGCTTAGCCTATGTCCAAACCCATGGAGCCGCAGGGACTCGGCATTCAGGTGCCCTTGGCAAGCCTTCTGTGCCCATGAGACTACAGAGCAAGCTCCACATCCCCCAGCTGTGTCCAGGCTGTCTCTAGAGTTTGGCACTGTGACCAGCTGCAGTGTGGATACCATTGTCCTTGTTTTAGAGGACTGTGAGACACCAGAACTGCCAAGCCTTGTGCTTGTGTGCGTACCCAGGATGTGGGAGACTAGTGGTGCTTATTGCTTTCTAGGATGTCAGGGCAGAGATGCCACCAGCTCTGGTGCATGCCTATAGGGGGTGCAAAACCTCATGGGTGTGCAGCTATAGCACAGAGATGCATAGGAGCTATGGGGTACTGCAGGGAGGATTGCCCCTCTGGGTCCCCTGTGAGGTCAGATGTCCCCTGGGATCTCATCAGCCTCTTCCTCATCCCTCCTGCCCAGGGCCCCCGGATGTGGATCAGCCCTGCGAGCCCAGCCTGCAGGCCTGGAGTCCGGAGCTCCACCTGTACCACATGAACATGACGGTGCCTTGCCCCCAGCCAGATGGCTGCATCCTGGAGCTGCGCTTCCTTCACCCCGTCTACCCCGATTCCCTCACCCTCTGGACCACGTACCTCTCCACGGGTTCTCCCAAGGCACTGTCTGACATTGAAGTCCTGACAGAGCAGGGGGAGTCCATCCATCTGGGCCCCCTGGACACCTTCTGTGATGTCCCCTTTACCGTGAAGCTTGACATACCTAAAAAGGTGTCCGGAGTCAAAATCTACACCTTTGATGAGAGGATGGAGATAGACACGGCCCTGCTGACCTCCATGCCCCACAGCTCTCTCTGCTCCACGTGCAAGCTGATCCAGTACCGCGTCCTCCGCGATCCCCCATTTGCAAATGAATCCCCCGCTGCCTCGGCACAGGCACACCGCCAGTTCATCGACACGTGAGTGACAAGGCTGCTCCATTGCAGGCTGGATGGGTGGCTGGGACAGTTTTGATGACGTCCTCAGGTCCTGCCTTTGAATCCCTGGATGGTTTTGCTTGTGTCTTGTTTTTTCACCCCCAGAATTACCATGTTCAATGCCATGAGTGGATTCCCTCTTCAGCATTGAGGAAGCTTGTTGCAGACCCACTATGCTAGCATGACCCTTGCCAATGAGCCCAGGCTAACTAGAAGGAGCTTATTAAACCCGGAAACATTTTCCCCATCAACACAACCAGTAAAATGATTGTTCAAGTTAATGCCACTTCTCCCCAGCTCAGACTCTAGGGAAATAAGCAGCAGGCCCCTCTGCATGACCTGGCAATGACCCTCTTGCCACAGTCTCTAACAGTTTAGAGTAGAAAAACATAATGTCAAACTGTGATGCTGCGTGGGCACACACACGTGATTTCTATCTAGCTGTGGTGAGCAAATCTGTTGCAGATGTGTGGGCTGTTCCCTCCAGCTCTTTCTTCAAGTCCTCTCTGTTCCTGCAGGGAAGTCACACCTGGACAGGTGTACCACTACCAGGTGCAGGCAGTCTCTGGGACAACCTCAGGAGAAGCATCTCCACCGCTTGTCCATGTCCACGGAGCACCCTACTGTGGGGATGGGAAGGTGACCATGTAAGTCAAGAAACTCAAGCTCTCAACTGAGCTTCTTTAAGCTGTCAGGTCATCCTGCCCCAAAGGGAAGCACTGGGTTGGTCCTCCACCCATAGGTACTTGACTGAAGGTGCTGCACCAAATCCCTCCAGCAGACTGGACTATAGAGCTTGTGCTTTGTAAAATGCCTTGTACGTAGGAGATGGAGGTGGTCTTTTTGAGAAGCAGGGTCTGGATGAGGGGTCCAACCTGAACATCCTCTGTGTTTGTCTGCAGTGCTTGGATCCTGGCCCATCTTGGTGAACTGTTGCGGAGTCTGACCCCAAAGGGATCTGCCCAATATAACCTTTTGTACAGGGCACACAGTGGTGGCCCTGCAGGATTAGGTTCTGCAGCAAACGCAGTCCCTCATGGCATGGTGTCTTTAGAGAGCTGTCTGGTCTCTGCTTAGAGACCCCAAATGATGAGGGATGCACCGCCTCTACATTGAGAGACTCCAACAGTTTGTCTGCTCTGTCTAGAGATAATTATGCCGAATTTCTGTATTTTAGCCTTTTCAGATTTCAACTCTCAGGTTAGTCAGAATCACTTTCCTTTTGAAAACAACTTTCTTAATGGTGTGAGGAAAGTGGACAATTGAAGCAAGTGCAGGAGGGATTGTGGTATTGTACAAGACCCAGCAAGACAAAGAGGCTTACGGAAGGGCTAGCTGCTGAAGTGGTGTAATCTGGTATGGTTTTAGCATGAATGCATACTAGCTGAAGACTTGGTCCAGGGAGAGCAAATGACCATATTAGGCTCCATTGTGAAAGTTGCTAGAAAAGTGAGAGGAGCAGAAATGGGCCGATAGCAGCTAAGATTTCTGGCAGGCTTTCCTGTTCCTGAGCTGTTGTGGGGAAGACCATGCAGGAAGCTTTGTCTGTGAAAGTTTTTTCCTTTGTACCATGTGTGGAACAGTGAGCCGAAGGTGGGACACAGTGGATCATTCGTGTTAGATGAGGGTGGAGGTGGGTGAGCATCACCAGATGTATGTTTGAATTTTTTTTCACTCCTTGTGGTTTGGGATACATAACTCTGTACAAAGGAATACGTACGAATCCAGGCATTTCTGCTAGCTTTTCCAATCAGGTCTATTTTCTGCAGTATGGGGACAGAACCTTTTCAAGGAAACCTCATGGGCTTCTTTCCTCATGAGATGCTATACATGTCAGCTGGGGACTGATTCTTGTTTCCTCTTGGGCTAACCTTCTCTTTCCCTTCTCCTGCCTCCCTTTTCCAACTCCTACTGAAACACCAGCTCCATCTCAGAACCTCCTGCCCTCTCCAACACTTGCTTTCTCTAGCAGCAAGTCTTCCTGATGCTTGGTTCTCTACTTCCTCTGTTGTATATGGTTTCATTTTCTCCCATAGTTCTTGGCTCAGGTCTTATAAGAAAGTCACAGTACAGTCATGACTTCTCCCATATGCTGTGTTTTCAATGTCTTTTTGTTCCCTGGCAGGATATGGTGTTTTCTCTCCTCTACCTTATTCCACATGTGGCTCTTTTTCTTCTCCCTGCTTCTGCGGAAATGGAACCAAGATATGGGGTCCTCACTCATGATTGGGCAGATGCACAGGGGTATTGAGTCAAGGGTGGTGTTAACATGTCTGACTGTTGTCCTCTTAGGAGCTTGGAGGAGGAATGCGATGATGGGGACTTGCTGGACGGAGATGGCTGTTCCAGGAAGTGTAAAAAGGAAAAAGGCTTCAACTGTGTCGGTAAGTCCAAATGGATTGAGACATCCTTTTGAGGCAGGAGTCAAAACTGTACCTTATTCACCCTGCTCCTCAGAGCAGCAGGTGACGCACCTCATTGCAACAAAATATGCATCTCCAGCTGGAGTGATCCATGGAGCTTGTCAGGCCCTTGTGGTGGGAAATCCCAGGGCTAAATGGCCAGCACGCCACCTGGGACAGGAGATGTGTATGCCTGGAGCCTGGTTTGTAAAAGGGTCATCCCTGATCTCCTTGCAGGGGAACCAAGCCTGTGCTATGTGCACAATGGGGATGGTGTGTGTGAGCCGTTCGAAAGAACAAGCAGTGTCCTGGACTGTGGTCCCTACACGCCTGATGGATATGTGGATCTGTGGGCAGTGAAAGCCTATGCCTCCCATCAGGATGCAAAATCCTGCCCTGCTTCCTTGGCCACTGGAGAGCCTGTTGTGAAGGTGAGTGAAGGCATGGCGGAGTGGGGGGGGGAAAGGAGAAAAAAAAGAAAAAAAAAAACTGTTCTAGCAAAGCCCATGCAGTAAAGCTGGGGAAGTCACTGCTGCAAGAGGCAAAAACTGAGGCAAAACCAAAATCTTCAGAGCAGCAGCTCTAGAAGTGATCATTGATTACTACATTCCTGTGCAGGGAGGCAGTAGAAGAACTGGGCATTTCTCACACCCCTCTTTCAGTAGTCCCTAAGTCCAGGAACTGCAATACATGGAAGGGAGTTTCATCAAGGCAAGGAGCACCTCCCCTGATGATGTAGTTTGCTAAACAGTGACCACCCTCGTCCCACCAGCTAAATGCACAACTTTGAGCATGTGAGTAGTCCCACTGTCAGTTTAAAAAAATCCCATAAATCTAATACCATATAAGGTCAGGGTCTGAAAGGGTAAAATCATGCATACATCAGCATCCGTGCTGCTCTCAAACTCTCTGATCTGAAGCCAAGGAAAAACTGGTGGGAGAATTCCCATCTTTCATATGGGCTTTGGAGCAGGGCCTGGAGGTCTAGGACGGGATTTTGCCTGATCAGTGTTAACATGGTGTGTGTATGTTCTTTCCTAGCAAGCTGAAGAAGGGCAAGAAATATGTAGAGATATCATTTTTAACCCTCTATACATGCATTTCTATTGACCTGATATAATGAACAATCTTCTTGAGACCTACAGCATGATTAAATTGCCCAGACGTACATGTCTAATGGGATGCCTTGGGCTCGGGTGTCTGCTTCTGTAGAACAACTTGTGTATCTCCTAGGTTTTGTCTGCCAGGCCTATGGGGATGTCTGAAATACCATAGGGCATTGAATGACACAAAAGACTGGTATTCAGGCAAATGAATCACACTGTCAGATCTCATCAGCCCAGATGAAATCAGGAGGCTGTGGTATTACCTACCATCTCACAGCTTGGCTTATTATTTCTTAGCCCAACAGACACCATGGGGTGCTTAAACAGCATATTTACAGCACCTCAAAATGGCAAAGAACTCTCCCTGCACATGTGTGGGCGGCGAGATGTCACTCCTGCTTAGGAACCCACATCCTAATTGTCTTCATGCTAGGAACTGACTTGTAATCCTTTTCAACATTTGTTGAGTCTTTCTT
The DNA here is from genome assembly GCA_035590195.1 of Aviceda cuculoides. Classification (NCBI taxonomy): domain Eukaryota; kingdom Metazoa; phylum Chordata; class Aves; order Accipitriformes; family Accipitridae; genus Aviceda; species Aviceda cuculoides. Next base: position 32,357,871 of record JAVJGG010000090.1, read on the forward strand.
GAGGTTTTGTAGGTACTCTTTCTTTCTCTCGCTTTCCTTGCTTCTTTCTGGGTTGAAATAAATATCTCCTTTCAGGTATGTAAATCCCACCTTCACAATGTGCCCAAGGACCTTTCCATGGCTGCTTGGTTCCCCTGTGCTCCCAGCCAAGACAATGCTCAGGATCCAGATGAGGAGAGGATGCCCTTGAGCAATGTGGGAGTTTGGCTCAAGGTAAGTGAGGATGTGTGGTCAGGCACAGAAGGATTTGCTTATCTTTGCCCCAGCAATTTGGTGACAAAGACATGTCCTTTTCTGTCCTGCAGGAGCTACGGCAGTCTTAAAAACTGCTCAGATAGGACTTCATATCCTACTGAACTCTTTGCAAACCCCAAATGCCTGTGGCTGGGTCTTATGTAGTTGCCCCATTCCCACTGTGAACAGCAAACCCATCTTGGGGCAGATTGCCAGGAGAAGGGCTGTGCCCAAAACCAGAATCCCACAGAAATGTGTTGAGGCTGAGAAACAACTTGCTCCTGAGACTATTCCCTGCAGTCAAGCTGTGCCGTTACACCCGCAGAGGGTGGGCACAAGCCGTGTTCCAAGTCCTAGTTGCCTTTGTTCCCCATGGCTGTGAAGAGCAACAGAGGGTAGGTGGATATACTCTGCCATCCTGAAGGGTCCTGAACACTCCAGGTGGTTGCTGAGCACCCTGAGCCCACAGCAATCAGCTGTGGCATGCAGGTGGTCCTGCCCCCTCCCCGCCCCAGTGACTCCAGACCAAAGGAGGCACTTCTGTGCCCAAGATGCTGGTCCTGTAGCCCAACAGGGGCTCGGGGGGCTGCCTTTGGGAGGGTACCCGGAGTGTCAACCCTCTGTCCTGGCAGGCAGAGGAGTAGGACAGAGGAGAGCTAAGGGTTAGGTCAACATGATTTTTACAGCCTTGATTTTCTAACCACAGACACAATTTAGAGGTTTCGTGGCTGTTGCCTGGTGTTACTGGAAAGCTGGGCTCTGGCATGCTGCTTCCTCTGCAGTTTGAGGGGCAGCTTGCCCTGCTTTGCTCAAGGTTGTCTAGAGACAACCTCTTCCCAAGACACTCAGACAATTTGGTGAATTGTCAAACCTGACTCAATAAGCATGGCTATTGCCTCTGACGTCTTCTGTCTCTCCAAATAACTTCCTTTAACTGATATAACTTCCTTTAACTGATTTTTTAATTTATTTTTTTTCCCCTCCTTTCTCCCTTGTCTGTGTGTTCACAACCTACTTTCCAGCTTCAGGCTCTGACCATGACAAATGTGCCTCCTTTCTTCCTTTGCTAGCGAGAAAGCAGCAATCTCCCCCTCTACCCTACCTAGATGAAAGCTTGCTTTCCAATTCTCACCAGGGGTTAAAGCGTGTTCCAGTTTTATTGGAGCTTGTGGTCAGTTCTCTTCCTCTATGGATGTTTATATTAAAGACTTTCATTACTGGTTCTCCGTGCTCTCTCTAGGAGTGCTATTATTTTCCGCCCATAAAATTATTTATGGACTAGTAATAAATATGCCCTTTTTCTTTTTTTCTTTTTTTTCCCTTTTTTTAATAGAGTTTGCTGATTGGTAACATATTGAGTTAGGAAAGACAGTTTCTTGTTGACAATTTGTCTAGCACACCCGCCTGCCCAGACAGGAATGGTGCTGTTCATACACATGGGTACCCACGTGTACATGGTGTTTCATGGCTGCCAACTCCCACAGCCATTTTAAAGCTGTTGCACCTGTGTCACCCAGGTTAGAGCCACAGCACAAAACTCATCAGGTGGTAGGAACCGCTTCCTACAGTGTTTCTCAAGAGGTGGCACAAATGAGCAAGGGAAAGGCTGGGTCATGCTGTAAGTGGTACGGGGGCAAGAGGTGTGTGTGTGTCTGTGCCACCTAATGAAGCATTTACCATGCACCTTGAGCCTGTCTGCAGATGGAAATCGTTACGATTTGCAGATGTCCAGTCATGCTTTGTTCTCAGTTTCTAACACATCCAATGAGGAGAGAAATGAAAATCACTTGTAAGCAAGTCGGGATGTGTAACATGCAGGAAATTAAACAGAAAGGGGGAGAGGGAGGGAGAAGAATTAAGAAGATAGCCTGCTGTGGCCAAGCACATAACATGTATTAAAAAGAAAAAAAGAATTGGGATGTTAGTCAAGTCAGCTGCTGTCTGTCTAACTTGGGGCCAGTGTCCTTCACCTCCAAGTAGATGCACTGCAAGAAGGGAAAGACTAAGCACTCCACCTAAAGCTGTGCAGTCCAGGGAAAGCCTCACCTGACTTCTCCAACCACCTTTCCTGCCCTGAGAAACCATACTTGGAGGAACAGGCAGCAGGTGGCTGGGTTACAATCGTCTGGCTCCTTGGGGCTTCCCAGCTGCAGCTCTGTCCGGGGGCACTCCTTGAAGCAGGCTGTGTGCTCTGCTGGCTCTTCATCTTTTTTCTCTTCCTGCTTTTCTTTCCTCCTTTCTTGCTTTCCTGTTTCTTTTCCTTTCTCCCCCTACTTTTCTCACCAAGGGAGACAGTGGGAATGTACCAAATAAAAATGTTTGAGCCTCCTGGTCTTCTTCTTGCAGCCAGGCCAGCCCTGCATGAGAGCAAGCCCTGGCCAAGGGAGCGTGTAGGCAGCAGTAGGGAATCGCTTGTGGTGTGTTTGCTACCAAGCACCTCCCTGCAGGGTGGGAGCCCTGGGCTGAAGCTCAAGGTTTTCTCCTGCTCCCGTGCGTGAGCAATGCCTGGCATGGCATGAGCCACCCCAAGGCTGGGCTGCCATCACAAATTGGGTGGCTGTCCCCTCTGCTCCTGCAGTCTGCTCCTTGGGCTGTGCCTGGCCAGCTGGGACTTGTCCTCCTCTGAAATATATCTTCGCCTTGAATTTCTGGGCTCCCTCCACACCAGCATTCAACAAAAACACTCCATAGGGTGGATCTTGATCAAAACACATCACAACACTGGGTGGGGGGTACCAGGGTGGGGGAGAAAAACATTTCGATCTTCTTACTTCCAAAGAACATCTGTCCTGCCATGACTGATGCCATAAGTTTCCCGGCTCCCTCCTGTAGCCTTCGGGGCTGTAGACAAGTGGGGAGCTGTCGGCTGTCCTAGCAGGCAGGGCTTCTTCCCACAAATCTTTCCACGTGTTGGCTGACGGACAGTTTGCAGTCACTCCGGGTACTGGGACTGTTATTTGTTTGGGGTTTTTTTTGGTTTGGTTTTTTTTTTTTTTAATTGAAATATTTCAGTGGCAGTGCTGGTAGCTGTGCTTTCAAGGTGCCTCACTTGCCTGGCCAGCACTGTGTGGAGTGGGAGTTGGAGCCTGGTGAAGAGAGGGCAGAAAAAGGGTTATCCAGGTCTCTGTCAGGTGTTGCTCAATTTTAAGAGCAGCAAATGTGAAAGCTGGGAAGATGCCATAAATTTATGGCAGGGTGGGACAGATACACGTGTGAAAGGCTAGGGAAAGGGAGAAGGGGAATTAGGAGGGAAAGGACTGACTGTGTTCCTGCACCCTTCCTTCCCTCTTCTCTCTCTTCCTACCCATTTGCTGCCCTGCACATCTGCAGTCTCTGACCCCCTAACCCTGCTCCTGCACTCTCACCATGTTCCCTCTTTCGTATATGGGATCAGAAAGGCTGTATTTGGTATGCATGCTTTCAGGATCTCTCTTGCCCTCCTGCCCAGGTGTGTTTTGAGAGACCTGCAGTGCCCACCTCCCTCCTGGTCTTCCTGGCCTCCGACGGCACCGTCCCAAGCAACCAGCGCAAGCCAAGGGTCACTGTCCAGCTGAGCAACATAGATGGGCTGAACCGCTCTTTGGGTGAGCAACCTATGGGCTGTGGCAGCAGTCTGTGCTGTTCCGGCACGGATGCCGGGAGCCCCCACCATTGCTGCGATCTCTCACTGGATTGGGTGCCCTTATGCCCGCTTGCAGCATCTTCTGCTTCCCAGGCTGGTCTGTTGGGATGTGTAAGGGAGCAGAAGAGGTAAATCAAAGCAGAGAAAATAACCCTGGAGCTGAGCTCGTGGCTTTTTTCTTTGCCCCATCTCACAGGGATGTACGAGCTGTCGTGCCAGCACAACCCCCTCATCATCAATGTGACCCATGGCCAGGAGGACCCACCCCACTGGGCTGCTTCAGTGCTGCTCAACTTTTCCTCCCCACTCGTGGGCATCGCAGCTGTGGCCTTGAGGACCTCAGCTCAGGCTGGTTCCTCTGACCCCACCACTTGCCTCCTGCAAAACGAGGAGGGCCATGGCCATCAGCGTTACAGGTATGATCTCCACAGGGCGCTTCCCAATGGGCACCCAGGGTATCTTTCTCCTCTGGGGCTTTGTGCTTCAGTTCTGGAGTTTTTATTTACTCATTGAGTGTTTCGTGATTATTCTCAGGTGGCTTTTGAGGTGTTGCGGGAAAATCTAGTGTATGAGTCTTGATTTATTTATCTCGCTGTGGGAGGGAAGGCAGGAAAATAGATTTTGTGCATGGCCCATGAATCTGCATAAAACTGCATTAAAGGACCGTTACCTTGTGGGAAAACTAAGCTCCCTCTGGTGAGGAGTTATCGCTGAGGGTTGCTGCTGAAGCTGAAATGTTGTCTGCTTTAGAGTGTGCTTTTTAAGCTCGGTCTCCATCTATTCCAGCCTTCCCCACACTGCGGGAGGTGGGGACGAAACTCTCCTCCTCCTCCTCCTCTCTGGGCTTGGTTCCCTGTCTATCCCAGGCTCCTCACCAAGTCTCACGTTGCCCTGGTTGTAACATGGTGATAACAATAGTAGTAGCAACAGCACTTTAATTTATTGATGTCCGGTGTTCACAGGCGTCTGCCTGTCTTCGTAAAGCAGCAAATGAGAGACAGCGTTTGCAGAATGGGTGCTGCTCTCCAAGTGGGTCGTGCTGGCAAAAGGACAGGGGAGGACTGTCTTCCAAAATAGACTAAATAAGGCAGAAAAAGCGTGCTGAGCAGAGGCGCGGACCCAAGGAGGAACGAAAGGATGGCACTTAGCTCTATCCTAGAGGGGCAGTGGGGCTGACGACAGCCAGACCTGCCAAGTCTGGCTTTGCTTTCAGATCCCAGGCTCCCTGAAGTTACAAGCGTGCCGATCCAGGGCTCTGGTTCAGCCAGTTACTCAAACTGCACCACTTGGAATACTGATTTTTGGGTCCAAGCTTTGCTGGAGCTGTGGGGGCGTTAAGAGTGAAGGGCTTTGGCTAGGGTCATCGTATCACTGCTACTGCCATTTTTCTTCTGTTGATGGCCCTGGATGGACGAACGTCCCTGATAATGAATGAGTGTGCGTGTGTTTGTGTAAAAGCTTCTGGGATCATGGTACAATTGATTTATGTAGAGTTCTGGAAGCCATGAATATCCTGCAGTTGCTTTTACTTTCTTTCTCTTTTTTTTTTTTTTTTTAAGTGCATGTGTGATTTATAAAGAAACATAAATCTTAGTGAGTCAGAATATAAATATTATTCTCAGCCTTACATTAAAGGATCAGCGTCCACCTGAAATGCAGTCCGTTTCCTCCTGGTAGCCGTTACAGCTATGTACACACATGCTTCTAAGACCCCAGCCAACTGATGTGGTTTTTCAATTACATTTTCTCACCCTTTAAAATAATTTTGCACTCTCACTGCTTGAGAGCTTCCCCTTCTCCCTCAGAAGTGACTGCAAGGAGGAATAGACTGGACGCAGCTGAGCTTCGCCTATGGATGGGGAGAAGCTCATATAGGGACAAAAAGATAGGAAAATAGATGGTTTTCTCTTAAAAGTCTTGTTATAGCTGAAGCACAGGCCAGTTCCCATATCACCAAAGCACACAGAGCTGCGTGCTTTCCCCTTTGCATAGGCACGGCAGGACCCAGCAGAATCCTCGCATCTTCTCCTCCTCCTCTCGCTGCCGTCCTGCAGGCTCCCCGTGGCCTTGGCTTAGCTGCGGTAGGCAGAATTACAGGTTACACACGTGCCCTTAGCAAACACTCTAATACTTGGAGTAAATCAGATCCCCTGAGTTTTCGGAATAGGAAATGCTATTTATAGTATTGCTTTTCTGAACAAAAGGCTTGAATATTTAGAAGGGGGTTAGACTTACAGCCTCCAGTAGCCTCACTAATAATAAAGGATCTGCCTCTGATCACTCAGGAAACATCCAAGTATCCCCCCTCCTTATTATATTTCTAAAATCTATTTCATCTCCAAAATTAACGTACAGCAGTATTTTTATTTTTAAGGGTTAATAATCCATTTCATATAAGGCAGATGAAGCCTGGAGAAACAAATTCCCCATAAAAATCTAGGAATATAAAATCTTAAGAGGTTTAGAGACATTCAACTGTAAAAGATCACAGAAGATCTGTGTTATTCCTCTAAAGAATTAAATGGACCATTCACAGGCACCCAGCCTCATATACACAGTGCGTGCATGTGAGTGCTTTCCTAAAATAACCCAAGAAAGGGACAGTAACAAAAGCAACAAAGAAATGAGGTTTCCTGACTTCAGTCTAGAAATGCTCGTTGCCAAAATAATAAATATATGACAGCTTGGTATTTCTGTAGCATCTTTCATCTTAAAGGATCTCAAAGTGCTTTGCAGGCTGGGGCAAACAAAAAGAGCATGTCTTTGCTGATGAAATGCAGCCATCTCCAGGTCAGGATGCGTTTGATGCTAGAAATGTACATCCTTGTTTTGAAAAAAAGATTGCCTTCTGGTTTTGGACACGCTTGAGGCACTGAAGGTTGGAAGAACACTTGCAGATCCAAGCAGTGTGGCGTCCCTCCCTTGCACCTCGCTACCAGCAACAGGAACCCCTCTACTGTCTCTGCCAGCAGCTCAGGGCTCTTCTTTGCTTTCTGTACCCAATCAGAACCTTACAAGGTAAAGTAGAAATCAGACTTTTAGCTAGTTTCCACCCAGGAAACTCAAACTCTCCAGCTTTCATCCTTTTCTTTGTATTTTAAAACTGAGCCACTGTTCCTCCTGTGTTCCTTGGTACAGGCTATATAGTGAACCAGGGGAACATTGTTAATTTCTTCCATTACGTTTATTTTTAGCTTGGTTTATTTTTAGTGTGTTTTATTTTATGTTAGCATGTGCTGGGAAATGCTTTGGCGAGTTAACAGGAAAGGTGCTACAAAATGCAGTCTGCATTGTGTTTTTATTTCCTGTGTGAGTGCCCTCCTCTGCTGCCCCAAAAGCAGGTTTACTGCATCAAGGGGAGTCTGGTTTGGATTCCTTTTATACGGAAAGTGGACGTCAGGGAGAGAAAATCAGATGGAGGAGGGGGTTGTTTACATATTTTCAATTGCTAAACTTTATTCAGCAAAGAGAAGAGGGCCATTTTCCACGCAGGTTTTATTTGCTTTGTTTCCTTTCTTCCAGGTGCCAAATGTATGCAGGATCAATTTATGAACTGCATCTGTGCCGGTGTGAAAATTTGTGGGGACCCTCGGTAGAGATGCTGGTGTTTCATTTCCTTCCCTCTGGCCTAAGGTGCCCCATGGTCAGGGACCATGCACAAAGTGGATGGACCCTTACGTTGGGATCCCAAGGTCACCCCTGATGGGCTGGGACATCCTCAGGTTAAGATGTACCTCCATCTCCACTCTGCCCTCCCAGCCACTGTCTGCTCAGGCTCTGCTTGCATGTGTAGTGCAGCTGGCGTTGAGAGTCGTCTGCCGCGAGGACAGCATTTATTGCCCGGATGTCTGTTCACTGCCTCTCCTAGGCAAATGCAGCCTCCTGGGTGCAGCATGAGGCCCACCAGAGCAGGTTGTGTCTGTACTGCACCGTGGGCATCCTCTTTTCCTTGAGCTGGGGGAAAATACCTCTCGAGAACCAAGCCTAGGATCCTGATCACCACCTTTCCTGGGGCATGGGCTCACCTCAGCCTGCCTTTGCCTCTGCCCTTGAGACCTCTCAAGGTGCGTCTCCTCTGGCATCAAAGCCTTTTGACCTCTGGTGTTTCTCTTGTGGGTCCCTGACTGGCTGATGGGCAGTGATGGCCGGGGCTCTACTGTAAGACTTGATCATTCACTTTAGCTGGTGGCTTCACTGTCTAGCTGGTGGCTTCACTGTCCAGCTGGAACATGACCAGGAGAAACCCTGGGAGGTGCAGGGACAATTTTCATGGGCTGCCCCGTTCTATTTGCTCTCTGCAGCCTAGTCAGCTTCTTGAGTTTAATGCTTTGTATATGGGCTTTTTTTAGGATGCTCAAGGCATCTTCTTCCTTTCCCTGAGACTAGCCTAGAAAAAAATATTGCTCAACACAAAAGTTTTTCACCAATATGAGCTTAAGTCAAACACAACAGCTGAATGGCTTAGAAACAGAGTGCTTGGTGTCACCTCATGGAAAAGGCCACCAGTCGGATAAATTTGTTCCAAGCGTGGCCAGCCTCTGATACATTGAGGGAAGGTGAATTACCACACAGAGCAGCTGTGTGAGGTGCAAGGCGGGTTTCCCTCCTGACCCCAGCACAGCTTCTGGTGAAACCCCGAAGCTTGATCTTGATTCCTTATTCTCTTGCCAGTATGGACATTACGTGAATCACACAAAGCCTTCTGTCCTTCCCATGTCCAGTGAAGAAGGGAACAAGCACTGGGAGACCCTGAGGTTTGCCTGCAGAGCCCTCGGTGTACTGCTGCAGCCAGCTTGCCCCTCTTCTGCTCTGCCTTCCCTAATGTCATACACAGGCATTAGCATTTTTCACAGAAACTGGATTAAACACGTCCTTCAGAAGACTCTCTTATCTCCATGTTACAGGCTGCAGGAGGTGATGAGTCCACCACACACCCTGCTGAGCTATTCTTCTATCTAGTAACCCTCTCTGCTAAGAAGTTGCCTCTGATCTCAAGATGAAAGTTGTTGGTTTTGCTCCATCCTTGTCAGGAAGGTCTAAATGCCTCTTGCCAGAAGATGTATTTTCTGTGTATATGTGTCTACAGAGTGATCAGATCCTCTCACTATTGCCTCTCTGTCATGATAAATATTTCTTCCTCCTTAAATTTTATAGCATAAGTCTTGCAGTCCAGCTATGACTTCTGCTTGCAGCTCCCTTTTGAAATCCCTCTGCTATTTCTACGTCTTTCTTGGTGGTGGATGTGGATCAGAAGTGAATTCCTTTGGACAAGATAGAAGGTGGCAGAAATGAGGTACAGTGTGTTGCTGTGGGGACTAGATATGGATAAAAGTGGTGTTTGGGACAGCTGAATATGCACCCTTGAGGAATACTGGCAGATAAATCCTACCTGTGTGCTGGCCTCACGATGGGCAGGTGGACCATATACCTTCAGGAAGGAGTCAGGCCAACTCCTCTCAGGAGTGATGAAGGTACAGTCCATCCTGCCTCAGGCTGGGAAGCTGACTAGTCCAAACTTGACATCCTATTCAGCCTCAACTTCTGTGCTTCTATAAGTCTGTTTTGGTGTAGCAAACAACAAAAAACCCATGGAAAGCAGCTGTCTGGAAATATATTAAGATTGATCTGCTCTTGCTTCTTTTTCTTCCTTTGCCACTATGGCTACAGAAGGGCCAACAGGTCATTTGACATCTTACTGGTGCCTTTTCTCTATCTGTGATGTAGATGACAGTGGATGACTCACAGGGATGTTATTTTTTGCCAAGTTTCTTTGGGAGTCACGTACAGAAACAAATTTCTTTTCTTGAGATGGCAGCCTCAATGAAGATCGTAATCAAGAAGCATCACCACCGTTGGGTCTGTACACGTAGCCTGCTCCCACACGGATGGCTGCCATCAGATGTACTGGAAAAGTGAGACCTTTCCCCTTCACGAGAAACATGCCTGAAGGGAGAAATTCCCAAGTATTTCCAAAACACCTTTTCTCATTTCCTAGCTATTCTCTTTTGCTAGACCACATTGCGGTAAACATCTTTTATTTCACTGATGTTCACTGCTACAATCCAGACTCTATCAGAGTACATGCAGTGACTACTTTTAACTTCAGGAGATTTGGCTGAAGTCTTTACTTTCTATCAACATCTCCTATAACCCCATCTCCCCCAAAATTTGCACCATCAGATGAACAACTTATAATAATTTTACCCTGTTAGAGTTGGAGCTTGATGATAAGGGCTGTTTTAGAAGCAATCTTTGGGTTGAAAGCTTGGGTAGATACTACAGCAATTTATGGATGATTTATTATACTTTAGGCAGCTGCACTGTATTTGGCTTGGCTTAGCTTGACTTGAGTAAATCCATCAGTATTTTCTGGGTTCCATGAAATAATTGCTGTAAAATGCAAAATTTCAGCTTTTCAGAATTTGGATTTTGTCACAACAAAATGATGCCTGCCTACCAGCATTGCCACCGCTGACTCAATGTGCTCCATTGTTGACAGTTGCCTCCTACTTTTATTCTAGAAAGATGAGGGATCCCAAGGGAGAAGTTTTGCTCTAGTTTATAGAATTGGTCCCATTTCAGAACGAAGCTCTTATCATTCCAGAGCAGTTAAGGCCATTGCTAGGCAGAATTTCACAGATTTCCAGATCTGAAACTTTTTTTCATGTATGAATTATGGGACTTGGTGAGCCCAGAAAATCATGCAGGCTGGTGCTGACGTGGAATAAGTTAGGGGAAAAACCTTAGTATTTTGTAAAAATGTTGTTGACAAATCATTAGTTTGAGCTTCAAAAGATGCTGGGATAAAAATGAAATTTTTGGGGGATGTTTCATGCCGGAAAAAAAAAAAATTGGCTCGTTCCACATCTTATACGGCCTGAATCAGAAATGGGCAAAAGTCAGGAGTCTGCAGCTGTGATACAAGAATTTCATTTATCATCAAAAGGAGAAAGAGCTCCTTCATGCTGAGATCAGAACTGGGCTAACTGCACCATTTCCTCGTCCAGCCTTTGTTAGGGTGTTCCAGAGACTGGGAGCAGTGATTTATTCCATCGCTTTACCCGAACCCTGGTAAGGCATGTGGATCACGATGGGGCCAGGCCAGGCCACATGGCTTTTGGCTTTCTTTTTTTTTTTTTTTTCGTCCTGCACTTGTACACCATCAAGCTCAAGGCCCAGAGTGCTGCAGTGATAGTCATGATGATGCTGATAATGGTAAAGAAAGCAATCAAGGCAAAGTTTGTAGGTAGAGATGAGACATATATATATATATATATATGTATTTTAAGCTTACTGATGTATTTGAGAAAATCAGACAGCTTTCAGTGACATGAGACCCTCTTCAGGTCTGGAATAGCAGCACTAGACTTCAAAGCTACATGTAGGGTGAGAACAGCTTCTCAGAACTTGGGTCAATAGGTCTCAGATAATTTCCAACACAAAACCTAGTGGGTATTTGTGGGATAGAGGTGTGTTGTTAGTCACAGAGAAAACAGTGATAAGTTAGTCATCTTCTGGGGCAAAGAGAAAGCTAATTATTTCTAAAATATATCTATATGCACATAAAGAGTGTGTGTATGAGTATAGACGTGTGCTGTATATAAAAAGAAAGATTTTGATATTATGACCTATAATTGCCAATCCCTTATGTGTAACTAATCTGCATAACATTTTGCATATACAATAATACAGTAAGAATCTTGGTAATCTCTCGGTCTACTTTATACCAGCATTGCCGCTTATGTTTCTGAACTGGTGGAAAAACCAAAATGTGCTCAGTAGCGCTGAAAAGGATCAGTGCTTCGTTACTTGTTATTAAATAACTTTGTCCCGACTGCTGAGGCTGCCCTGGACAATGTGCAATTGCTCCAGCAGAGCTGCTCCAACCAAGCACTTGGCCTGGCTGGATGTGTCCGGAGGGTGCCACCACCACCCCTCAACCCAGGGCTGTGCTGATCTCTGTGACTCAACACATCATGAGCAGATGAAGTTAGGCGTCTTGGGGTCACAGCGTGGCGGCACAGCTGCCCTGTAGCCTACAGGTGCTTGGTGAACCCACCACTCATCTCCCAGCCCCGCTTCCCAACATGTGGCCTATGATTTGGCTACATAAACTCCATGTGCCCAGCTGCACATGGGGGTAAGGACTCGCGGTGGTGTGTTGCTACAGCACCAAGCACCATGGTAGGGGGGGATGCTGTGCACCAGCTGCATCTCCACGCATGCCTGGGGCTGGTGAGGAAGGGGGTGGGATGCAAGTGCAAGGCTGGAAAGAAGAGAAGCTCAGCCCCTTTTGCACATGCGTGTGCAGAGACACGCACACGAGGAAGTTTAGGACAGCAGCTCCATCATGGGGAGGTGGAGTTGGGGATGGGAGCATGTGTGTGTCTGTGTGTCTGTGTGTGTGTGTGTGCACATGCTGGGGGCACAGGCAGGGACCAAAGCAACTGCCTGGAGAAGGTGACTGCAGGAGAGAAGGGGAGAGGGCTACAATTGGTACCAGATGCCCTCAGAAGCTAATGACCTGACAAACGCTGTGCTCATAAAACAAATTCTTTAAAAAGGAAGCAAATGGAAATATAAGCTAGTGAAAGAATTTGCAGCAGCTGCCCTGAAACCATTTCTCACTTCATAAACAGGTCTGCATTGAAAAAACAGCCCCTTTCTTCTTGTTCTCCTTTGTGGTCCCCTCCCGTGCCCACCGGCTCTTTCAGGGCTGTGGCCTGCAGGTTTCCACCGTGTCTTTGGCTCAGTGGACTTGTCCAGAGTCAACAGCACATTGCGTTCTCTTAAAGTCCTTGTCAGCACCATTTTTTTTTTTTTTTTTAAGAAGAGCAAAGGCTGCCTCTGCCTCCCCTGGGTGAAACACAGTGCACAAATACTGTCGGCAGCCTCGTGTGAAGGAGGGAGCAAAGGGGAGACATTTGGGTGCAGCTTCCCTCCCTTCTCTCCCCAGTTATCACCTGAAGCTGCAGCACCTCTGCTTCAGGAGGGCTGATGCCAGTTTTTGCGCTTATATCACTTGGTAAAAGAAAAAGCCTGACTGCCGGATAACCAGGTCATTTTCCTGCGGGAGCCGTTGTGTCAACCCCATGTCTTGGCTTCATTCCATCCCAAGCAATTAATCTACTGGCTGCTTTTCACTGATGGTGACCATAGCCCTCTGGCTGGCACTCCTCTTCACTATGGGATTGTGATGCTTAATTAATCAGTACCTAATGACTGGTCCTTGGTGGGAAGCTGCTGTGGTTGGGAGGGGGCTGTTTATTTCCAAGAGACAGGTGACACATTGCAAGCTTTCCTGGGACCTCTTGTAACTTGAGATGATGCACAGGGGAGGGTAATTCCTCCTTTGAGCTGTGTCTCACCTTGGTGGCCACAGATGAGTCTGTAGAGCTGGACAGGTGCATGTTGAGACGGTCTTGATTTCAAAGAGCCTGGCATCAACATGCGCAGGCTTGAAATGCTGCGTGAGCCTGTGGAAAGAGCAGGGGTGATGAAGACCATCAAAGCAGAGCAGGAAGGTGACAAGAGTGGGGTGGAGGAGACAGCTGCAGCGTGTCCAGCTTCTCCCTTCCACCACAGGCTGTGATGTAGCTGTATGGACATGAAGGTTGGGCACCTCTGCTGTGAGATCACGGGGGGCACTGCACATAATTCAAAGAACATCTCATGGATGGTTCCCTAATATCTGCAGAGGTTTATTCTCCAGCTGAAATTTCCCTTGCAGTTGGAGAATCCTCTGTAGATCCTCTGATGTCTAATACAGGGTTCGACATACCTGTTCTCCTTCTATCAGCAGAGGCTTTAAAAAGGTCTTTTCTTCCTGACCATCTGTTGCTGTGAATCTTGTCTTATTCTGCACTAAGATTGTCTGAAATCAAGATGTGAATTCAAAAGTTACCAGGAATGAGAAACACCCAGTGTTACTGTCTGGGCTTTGTTGCCTTTGGAAAGCACAGATCTCTTGCTGTCCACTGTTGGTCCCCAAACACTAGTGTCCAAGACACATGTGTGAGCAGAGTATGTACAGGAGGACGCATCTGAGTGGCTGCAATCATGCATGAGTCTAATGGTCTGCTCCCTATGACACTGCAGAGTTCAGTTTCAGGAGATCCTTTGCCACAAGTTCTCTGGTGTCCAGTATCATTTGAGTGTGTTAGAGATGAGAAATTGTCATGTGATAGAGACCAGCTTGCTGCTGGAGAAGCTGCAGCCCTTTCAGGAAGGTGCTACAACAATTGCTGTTTATAGCTTTACTCCTTGTGCATTCAGGAGTGCTGTTTGATAGGACCATCTGATATCAACTTTCCTACTTTGGCCATGGAAGAGTTGCGGCTTTGCTGGATATGCTGTCTGCCTGCCCTCTCCCTGTGACCTCCCTCCTCTTGGTCTCTTGGTCCACCTACACTGAGCACCAACGGCCCCTTTGGTGCCAGGCTGTGTGCCCTGGGGCGGAGGAGCTGGAGTTAGCCCCACCGGACAGCATGGATTTTGAAAGAAACGTTGTTGGGCTGTGCCTCCTTTCATCAGCTTGGAAGGACACTATGGTCTGTGGGAGGGTGTGGGCTGGGGTTGGGCTGAGGTCCAGCCAAGGCAGAGCTGGGAAAAAGTACCCTCCTGGCATCATTGTCAGAAGACTTAAAGGCTGGAAGAAGCTGGGGCTAAGGAATAGGTGTGCATCTCTGTAAGTACCTGTGACCTGCTGAGCAGCCCACACAGGTGCCGTCTGGAGAAAGCCCATCCTTGCTGAAGAAGTCCTGGGACCCCACTGGTTGATCCCTTCCCTCTTCTCCTCCATAGCTGCGTCCATGGTGCCTGTGCAGGATTGGGAAGCTGCATGCAGCCGCTGCTTGCTCATACTGCCACCCTCAACTGTACCTCTGATGGCCCAAGGCACATGGCATGCACTGTTGCCTGCGAAAAGGGCTTCGTCCTCCGCTCCAGCAGTGGGAAGAGCCTGGGCTCCACGCAGGTGAGTGGACCTCAGGGTGGCTGTGACCTCACGGCCTGTTGGACCGAGTGCTAGTTAAGAAAGATTTAACCATCCTGAGGTGGTTGGAGTGATTCTAGGACACCTTGTTCCTCCAGCTCTGACCTCCTCGCTGCTTTTCCAACAAACCTCAGCCCAGTGGAGGCTCTAGTGCTGGGCCTCTGTGCTGGTGGCTGTTGGTCCTGCTCTGGAGATCCCTCTGCTTCCCTCGCTGTGCTCCTTCTAGCTCTCCTAGCCCAATGCTGCCTGCAGACCATGGCTCTGCCAGGCTAAAAGCCACTGCAGGGGATGTCCCAAGCCAGGGTGACGCACTCCTGCAGAGGGAGAGGTAGACATTTCTGTTCTCTAGATGGGCATTGCTGGGAGGATTAAACATCCATGGGATGTTTTCTCTCTTAAAACTGAAGTTAGTGGCTCAGGAAAAAATGAAGTCATTGCAGACTGACTATATTTAGAGGCAGCCGACAGCATGGAGAGCTTTTCTTCCTTTGTGTTGCATTGCAATGACACTGCCCACATCAGCGGGGCAGCGTAGAGGTCGCTATGAAAGAGTTTGTCCTGCTTTTCAGAGAACTGGTGGATGCCTCATAAAAGCCACAAGTCAGCATGGCTCTTAGTGTTTGACGGAGGAGACCTGGGACTGATGTATCTTTGGGAGATGAGCTGTCTTGGGTCTGGGCAGTGACCTTGGCAGGGTCATGGGCACAGTATGTCCCGTCCTTAGGCTGTTCCTGGAGGGGGAACAGGAGTATTTGGGGCTGAGCTGGTCCCTGCACCAGCCTGAGTGAGAGCGTGAACTCGCACGGGATGGACACAGATGGAGGTGAGTCAGGCCATGTCAGCAGGGTGGACCTTTCCTCTCCTCAGAGAGTTGCAAGTGCTTGTGATGCCTGGCAGGCAGGTTTCCCGTGCTGCAGCCATCAGTGTTTGCCGAAGGAGAGGTGGGTGCTGGAAAGTGTAATGGAGGGGCTGGGGATGCACCGCTCAGCCCATCGTCACCAGGGAGGTTATTAATTACACGACCTCATGGCTTTGTGGGCCAAGGCATGCCCAGGGAAAACAAAATGTTCCCGTTCTCTGAAATGAAACTGCATAAAATAAATCTGCCTTGGGTGACAATTTTCCTGCGTTTGGCAGCGAGATGGGAAACTTCTGGATAGAGCTTCACCGTGTGGCTGTCACAGCAGATGACAGCTTGCAAGTGCCCTGCCCTGAGCCCTCCAGTGATGTTACTGGTTTGGCTGTGGGACCCAGCATCCTCTCCACCTGGTTGAGCTACTCCATAATCCTGCTGCACACCCAAGAGTACCAGACTCAAATTTAGCGATGTCCTTCAGAGCCACTGTGTCCAGGTTCAATCAAAATGTGTTGACTGGGAGGACAGGTCACACATTTGCACAAGCAGCATGGTTGTACTCAGCTGGTGAAGGGACATCAGGAACAGCTGAAAGACATCTCTCTGGTCTGCCGCCCCTGCCTGAGGACTGCTGGGCTGGGATTAGCAGTCTGCGAGTGGAAATCACAGAATAGTTTGGGTTGGAAGGGACCTTTAAAAGATCATCTAGTCCACCCCCCCTGCCATGGCTAGGGACACCTTTCAGTAGACCAGGTTGCTCATGGCACACCATTGCCCACCAGCTCTCTTTTGATGAAGTCTATGGCACATATTGATCATGTTTAGTGGTGGGACCACTGGGGGTTAGGTTCTCATGCAGTCCCCTAGCTGTGTAAGAGGGTCTGTGTAATTAGGATTTGTAAATGAGGTTATATGAACCTCTGATTTCAGTAGGGTCTGCGGGCTGAGGCATGAGAGAATCAGTGCATTTAGGGAAAAACAATCAAGAGGAGAGCTGCCTGCCAACAGCTGAGGTAAGACTTGATCTTGCAGGGGAGAAAACTGCAGTGCACAGAGTTGGGAATAACTTGTAGTTCAGGAAGTTGTAGTGTATCTTGAAAGTATTTTCCTTTTTCCTTTAATGCGCTCCGGCGCCACTCAGACAGTATGCACGCAGCTAGCGTTTTCTGGAGGGAAGCAGGTACAGACCAAGAATTAGAAGGTCTCTTGTGCAGGTGGCTTGCATGTTACCCCAAGGGCCGTTCACTGCTTTCACACCACACATCACCTTGTCAACAGGTAAGGGCTTTGTGGCTCGGTGTCCAGAATGGGGCGAAAGGGCACATTGGGGAGGAAAAATGGGGAAAAGCTCTCCTTGTCCTGAAACTTGGGTCAGCTCTTTCTGCTGTGGTGGCAAACCAGTAGATTAAAGCTCACAGGGGTCTGACAGAGCCTTGCTTTCTCCACAGCAGGAGGTGGTGCTGATGTGCAGCTCAGGACGGTGGGACAGATCTGTGACTTGTGACCTTGTTGACTGCGGTGTCCCTGACCAGTCCCATGTGTACTATGCTGAGTTCTCCTGCCCCAAGGGGACCACGTACCTGCAGAGATGCTCCTTTTCCTGCATCCACCCAGCTAAGCTTCAAGGTACAATCTGGAGTGCTGAGAAATTTAATCACCCTTTCTGGTGCTACCTTTCCATGCCTGTCCCAAGCTCTTCAAAGAGAGCATTGCTACTTTGAATTTCCCAGTTATCCTGGCTTCTGCCAGCCAGGTGGGCTCTTGAGAGACTTCCCGAAATGGTGGGCATCCATGCCCCTTGAGCAGACACCATAGAGTGGGGATAATTCCCTCTGACTCCCATGCCCTGGCTGGCAGCCTGTATCCATCCACCTCAGGGTGTAGGGATGTCTTCTTCTGATAGCTGGTGAGGTCTGGCAGCCTCCAGTATTCTGGGGACGAGTGAGGCAAGAAGTGTGCAGGCAGCCAGCGCGGACAGACACAGAGGACTTCAGAAAGCCAAAAGTGGCTCGGTGCCTGGTGGCTGTGGGAAAGCTTGTGGTTCAGGAGGCCTGGGGCTGTATAAAGCCGTAGAGACTGATGCCCACAGCTGCAGAGCAGTCTGGGAGATGTTCACCACCCAGACACACAGCAGTCCCCCAGACATGCCATGGCCTGGCTTTCATTTTGCCGACTCCATCAATAGCCGCAGGAATGTTTTCAAGCCAAGTCGGAGAAAAGAGAGCTACTGTTCCTGCCTATACAAGGCTGAGCTGGATGGGATTTGGGGGGTAATTGCCTTGACAGCTTCAAGCCTTGGGACTTTATGTGAGTTTCCACTAGCGCCTTTGCTCTGAACAATCACATACAACAAATCATTTTAATGGGTGCCCTATTTTATGGAGACATTTATAGCTGAAACGTATGAAAATAATTTACTTTTTTTTTTTTTTTTTTTTTTTTTTAATTTAAATCTAAGGACCAAAAACTGCAGGGAATTAAGGTCTCATTTCATGACAGGGGCGATGCCGGCAGATCCCCAGCGTGAGCTGATCAAAGAGTAATACACGAACGACGACGCGACAGCCCAAATTCTGCACGAACCAATACCCGTTGCCTTGGGTGGGTCAGCTGAGGGCAGGGCTTTAATCTGATCTATCACTCACAGCTGCCTCTTGTTCCCGCTGAAGTCAATGGGAGGTTTGCCATGGGCTCCCTCGGTTGGAAGGCATCCCCTCAGTGGAGCGCCCTGGGTGACTTCCAGCGGCTGACACGATGGCTGGTGGTGCTTGGCCAAGGCTGCTGAGCCATGTGGGTAAACTCTTAGAGGTCCAGCCGACTCGGCTGAGCTCTCGAGGCAGGGACGTGCTTGATGCTTGTTCTCCCTGAAGGCTTGCATCCTTATGGCCAAGCTCTCAAGGCTAACAAATTCTAAGAATAGGTAAGGAAAGGATGACATGGCTGCGTGGCGCTCAGAGGTGGGGGATGACCATTGGCAATGCCAGCCCGCTGGGAATGCAAGCGCTAAGTGGAGGCATGGTCTTACCCCTGGTCCAAGAGCAGTTGTAGGCAGAGCAGTGATCCCATAAAAAGAAAGCAATGCTTGAAGAGAGCGTGGAGCAGTCTGGCTGCATTGGGAACCTGCTGATCCAAACCTCTCAGTAGGAAGAGTGTTATTCACTCCAGTCCAGCTTTTTTTTCTTGCTTAGCAGTTCCCAGTGAACCATCCATCATCCACACCATGTGGGTGATGCAGTCCTGGACACTTACCACAGGCACCCAGAACTGTGCAGTTTCAGCCACCCGTTAGCTGGGTCTACCAAACGCCCTTTTCTCTAGAGGGACAATAAAGAGTTGTCTGTAGTACTCAATACAAACCTTTAGTAATGGATGGGTTGAATTCCCAGTCACACCAGTTAAGGCTCCCACCTCTGTCCTCCTGCCACTTCCCATCTTGTGCTGCACACGTAGCACAGGGTATGACAGCTTGTAAGGGTAGGTAAGGACAAGCTGCAAAAAGTACCTGGGGAGAATGAAGATGGAGTGAACTAAATATGACAGATAGGTGTCATACACAAAAGCCCTCAGCCCACTGAAGGCTATCTTGAGGCAGGAAGAGAGAGGAAGTTTAAGGGAAAGTTTTGGGGAGATTTGCGGAACCAAGATCCTTTCTCCATCCCCTAGAAGTTTTTTCTTCCCTGCTTCTGTCTGCAGAGTTTCTGCAGGAGGAGTTTCTGCCCCAGCCTGACCAAGCATGCAATGGAGTCCATGGTTTTAGTATTTGTTGCCTCCCTTGGCATCAGTATCCACTCTAACAAGAGGGCTTTTGCTGGTTGCTCTGAGCTTCCCTCAGCAGGACTCCATCCCCAAGTCAGCTGTAACCCCAACACAGTGTTTCTTTTTTGGGGTCAGGAACAAACCAGTGGCTGACCTGCCTGGAGGACGGTCTCTGGTCACTCCCTGAAGCCTACTGCAAGCTGGAGTGTGACGTGCCTCCAGCGGTGGCCAATGCCAAGCTCCTGGTCCCACAGTGCCTGTGGGGGAACCACGATGTGGGCTCGGTCTGTCGCTACAGGTGCAAGCCTGGATACCATGTGGCCGAGAACACAGCCGGCAAGCCTAAGAAGTAAGTCTGTGATGGGTCTCTTATCACTGTTTCCTTCTTCCTGTTCTCTCAACATGAGCAAGTAGGAGAGGTGATGGTATGCTGGCAGTCTTGAAGAGTTGATTTGAAAAGTATAAGGCAGAGCACTTTGCTCTGGTCATGCAGATTTCTTGAAATGCAAGAGGCATTCCCCTGGTTTAGGTGGAAGCAGGTGGGAACAAGATGTAAACTGCTGTTGCACACACCTGTACGTTAAGTGCCTTAACCTAAAGCATGCAAATTTTCCCATGCACCTCAACACACTTGTCACCTGGTGAAAATTAAGCATGTACAGAAGTGTTTGTGGAGGTTAATTAGATGTAATAAGATGCTGGAAGATTCCTGGAGCTGCTGTCTTTCCTAAAAGTGATAAAACATAGATCAAGGCATTGGGAGTTGTAAGAATGAATGACTGCCTTTTGTCAGGGTTAACATTTTACCCCCTGCACATCTTGGCTAAATTTAATCTCAAGCATTCGCATGTCAGTTGGAGAAGGTTTTTCCCAGCGCTTCGGGGAAAAATTCCTGGTGATTCACTAGCCCTGTGCTCAGCCAATATCATGACGTTGGGGGGTAAAGCAGCATTTTGTATGCGATGCCTCCAGCTGAAGTCCCCATTGGGTATGGTCACTAAAGATTCCCTGGCACTAGCCAGGTCCTCCCCAGAGTCTTGACGCTAGCTCAAATCAGGTAATTATGTGCTAATTTTTTAATGCCCCCTTCCAGTTTTAATTGGATGCAGACTTCATCTCTACTTTGCTCTGGGGTAGGGTGGTTGTGCACTGGGAAGCAGTTGCCAAATTTCTTGCCTTGTAATGAAGGAAGTGGTTTCTGTAAACAGCTTTTCACAGTGTTAGGAGCATTTCTTGGGCCAAGGGGAGCTGAGCAAATTATGATTATGGCTACGATCACATGGACTGCTTTGCAAACTGCAGAGCAGCTTGTGTGCCTGTGGCATTTCACGGACTGGACGTGCAATCAGATCAACTCAGCTTGCAAAGTTAGACCATCTCAGTAATGCTGCAGCAACTGCTGGTAAAAAGGATGGCCTCTGGGACTTCCAGAGGCTCCTCTGATGTGTGTGTAACTTCCCCATGGGTCTGAACAGCCTGTGAGACAAGTCAAGGAAAACCATGCAAAGTGGTTTACATTTTCGTAGCAATGCACATTGACATAGCATTTTCACATTTGCTATTATCATTACTGCTAATTCATCTGACATCTTTGATGGCAGAGTATGATCCTATTACAGTAAGCAAAAAAACATTAACAGAAACAGAAAATTCATTGCTTTCTTATCATGCAGATTAATTGCTATGTGAGTGGCCTGATTCAAAACAAAAGCCTTCCCTTGGAAGTGCAAATGTCAGTGTACCATCTCATCTGGAACTCTGCATATACACTCAGCATGAGTATAAACCTCTTGGCACATGTAGTGAGTAGCAGCTACTAGCCAGTAAGTGGGCCAGTCAATTGCTGGATTGCTGGAAAACTTTCTGGTGTTTCAGCCCTGGCAGGCGGAGGATGGGAGCTGCCAGAGTGAGAGGTTGCTTTCTTTGTTCAGGCCAGTTTTGGAGAAAGTGAGTTGTTGAAGGTGAGGCAAGCTCTGGAAGGGGCCAGTGCTCGTGGCATGCAGGTTCCTGATGTGCTGGTGTGCAGGGTCTCAGCTGATGATTTGGACATCAGGTTTTGAGGTCTTCTGAAGTCTTTCTGGGTTCAGAAAACTGAACTCTTGACCTATTGTCTCCCTGTTGCCCATTAACACAGCAAGCAGCAGCCTTGCTAAAGGATTTAGTGCTGTACAGGTATGGATGGGCATGAGAAAGCAAGACTATGTTACTATATATTAGACAAAAGTCAGGCATGATTCATGGCTGACACTGAGGACTCCTCATGCCAGCTAACTAGCTCAACCTTTGAAATATAGTCAGGCTCCCTTTGAATTATTCTTCTTGCTCTAGCAACCACGCCTTTTTAGAGGGGAACGTTGGAGGGAGGGTAACCCCTACCTGCCCTTGCCAACAGCTATGTGGCTTCTTTGACTGTTCTCCAGGGAAGGCACAGAGGCATCTTTGAGTGACCGTGGGTTCCCAAGGGATAAGCTCGCTCTGCTACTATGTGGAAGACACACTCAACTTCTCATAGCACTGTTATAAGAAGCTTGGTCACTTCCTCCAAGGGCTGCTTGTAGGCACCTTCCTTCAGGGATGGCTTTGGATCCCCTGTGGACAGGGACAGTTAAGCTGTAATATGAGCGAGAAGGAGTTCAACCCAGCCAGGGCTCAGCATCACCTCCTGACTAGCTGGTTTTTTTGATCAGCCTTCTGCAGTGCCTTTCTTTCTCATGCACCTCATAAAACACCGCAGGTGCTACAGCTGAACTGAGGACCCAAGCTCTGGGGCTTTGCTCTGTGAGGCAGGGCTACAGTGCCCACCTTCTGCGGGCCTGAGCCATGGCTGGGATCCAGCTGTCTTCAGCCAAGCTGAGATACTCTTGGACAGAGACGTTCATGTGATTCCCTCACTTTTGTTTCATTAGGTGAATTTTACTGCAGGGGCAGTAAGGATGCTTAGAAGGCTCCTGCAGTCTTAGTTGAAATTCATTTCCTGTAGCATAAGTGGAAGTGAAAGGGGTTGAAGAAATCCATTGTCTCAGAGATGCTTTTATCTGTTAACCTGGGTGAGGAAAAGCCCTTCAGAAATCACTGCTTGTCAACAAGAGATGAGGAAATGTTGATTGCATAATCAAAATCCTGCCAGAGATTTGCTGCCTTTCTGTTGTCAGGATCATCTGACTGATGATGATGATGAGAAGGGTAAAACTTCTTTGACTCTTCCTAAAGGAAATGCCTGGAGAGTCCACATAACAGCCTGGTTTCCAGCTGCCAAGATATTTCACATCTAACCCCAAAATAACGTTAAGAAGGGGAACTTGTGCTTTGAGATGGGAGCTCTCTGGTTTTGGGCAGCATCTGTCCAATGGCAGCACCAACCCACCCACCCACTTGGATCACAGAGAGAAATGAACTCTCAAGGAGCAATATTTGGCATCGTTCACAGCTGCAGTATTGAAGAGAACTGGCCTGAAAGTCAGAGGTCAGATGCTTTGGGGAAAATGGACATCACTCCCACAGTGGTCCTTGCTATTGCTTCCACTGTGAAGTGCCATCTGAAGCAGCTCTCTAACAGGAATATTTAGGACATCATTTAGAGAAGCACTCTAATGCTGAGAGGATGCTCTCAGTTTAGGGACCAAAAAAGTCAGACCCTGCAGAGAGGTTGTTTCACTTGCCCAATGCGGGATGACTCCTTAGAGAGAAGACATTTGGGGATCTCAAAGCTAGCTTTGTGAGTGGTTAAGCCCCTTCTACTAGCTTGAGGGAATGAAGCAAAGAAGAACTGGGCACCCAGGTCTTTTCAGGAAGCTTTGAAAGTCTCAGCCTGCCTTTTGACCAGAGATCAAAGGAGCACAGCACAGCCCCTTGATGAGCTTCCATGGAGATGTCAGGCCCCTCTGCCTCCTCTCCCCTTTCAAACACTACAGAGACCATGAAAGGGAGAGGAGGTGGGAGAACGTGGAGGAGAAAAAGGACTGGAAGGAGTTAGCAGACCAGGGGCTGGAAACACATCAGAAAGTTCACAGCAGGCAAAGCAGGACAGCCTAACCCCAGAGCATTGGAGTTTAGCAGGGCACCAGGACACTGCACGTTTGTGGTAGGTGGGGTGCTGACTGCTTCTGCCCACGTCTGGCCCCGTCCAGATAAAAGGCAAACACCCGTGCAGCTGAGGGAGCCAAACAGCCAGGTGAAGAAAACACAGGCTGTCAACCAGACTCCTGCGTCACTTCCACCTCTAAGATCACTGATGAAGATTTACAGCCCAGGTTTCCCAGGCTGTTTGGAGCACAGCAGCAGAGGTCCTACTAGCTGGTGTCGCTTTCTTTCAATTTACCAGCAAATCTCCCTCCTTTCCTCCTATTCTTTTTGAATCTGACAGTCTCCTGCTATGGGTGATGAGGCTTTAGGCTCATTTATCACTGTTCCTGTATGGTGGACCCAGTCCCCCCAAGCTGGCTGCCCCGGTACATGGCTGGATCCCAGCCAGGCTCCTGCATGCTCAGCTCCCAGAGCCAGGTGAGTGCTACGCCTTCATGTCAGATGCAGCCCTAGCTGACTTCAGATGTCTCCCCTGCCTCCTCTACCCATTAGGCATCTGCTTGCCTGGTTGGAGGGGGAAGCTTTGGCTCTGATTTTCCTGGCTTCCTTGTTAATCCTTGAGAAATGCCTCTAACCCAGATCAGAAGAAGTTGGAGGGGTCTGGAAATTTCAAGCTGCTATGAAGTTGTGGTTTATAATAATAATAATAATAATTATTATTGTTATTATATTTTATTTTAAAGCCTTACCCTTCCCTCTCCATGCCTTAATATAAACTGCTCACTTCATAGGTACAGCAGTGGTCCACATGCCACCTTCTACCCTGGGGTCAGCCCAGGCTAGTCCTGTTTGAAGTTCCCCAGCATGGATGATGGTGGTGGGGTGAGTCTCCAGAATGAGGCAGTATCTCCTCCCAGGTCTAGGGAGCGTGCAGGTCTGGGGAGAGGTGGGAGAGGCCATGCAGGGTGCTGGCCCCGTGCTGGCACCACTCCAGCACCACATCAAGACAAGAAGCACCTGTGAAGATGATGGGGGTGCAAACCACAGCGTGCACATTGCAAACTGCAGCTCCTACAGCGTGCCCTCCCCATGCTCAGCCATTCTCCCCAGGTCTTCCCATGGCTCCCAGGCAAAGGGGCCTCTACTGCTATTTGGAGGAGCAACAGCAAGGTGCGGTGGATGCATCAGTTATTTTCTGGTGGCTAGTGGGGAAGTGAGAAGTAATGTGTGGCTGGGATGCTTCTCCACACTCCCAGCTTGCTCCTATTGCTGTAATGCCATCAGCTTAACACTCAGTGATTTACCCTTGCAAGTTGTACAGCTGGATCGCACCCTGTGTGCCAGGCAATTCAAGATGGGGAAAATGCTGTTTGAGGACCTGGATGTCCAACACAGAAAATGCCTCACAGCACCTGTCTTCATTTGCCTTTAAAGGTGGGCACAAAGCATTCAGACAGACACAGGAGGTGGCAAGGTCTGATGGGGACATCTTCAAAAGGCAGTGACCATCATCCCAGTGGATGATTAGGGGTGGGCTGAAACAACAGATGCCCACAATAGGATCCAGAGTTGCTCTTCCTCACCACCCTTCCAAAATCTTATGTAGTTGCAGTTCTTTTCAGCCAATTCAAGGCTGCAGCTCTCGGGGTGACTTTGCCAGACCACTTGCTGCTCAGATGCTCACACCACGTCAGCCTGTGTTCTTAGCATGGTCTTGTGGGAAGATACTTTGCAAAGCTCTGTGCCAGGGGACCTGTCATGTCCCCTCCCCTGCCTGCCTCCACATTACCTGCTGAAGCCTGAATTCACCACAGCAGGAACCCACTGTCTGCCTTATACAGTCTTTAGGAAAAACAGATCTCTGATTTCTGAAGGGAGAAGGGGAATCTGTAAGGGCTGCAAATACTTTAGAAGATCAGAATGTTTCAAAAAGCTCTCAAATTTCCCATCCAGGAGTTCCCAGCAGAAATGCGATGGAGATGGCCACCAGCTCCTGCTCCAGGTCTCACGGTGGGGGTGCAGATGGGGTCCCCTTGCTGCTCTGGGCTGCGTGACCTGGCACCGTGTGTTGGGGGGCAGCTGGGTGGCCCCGCGCAATGTCTGCTGCTGCTCAGAACAACGGGCAATTTAGTGCTTGCCCCCAGGGGTTTCTCCAACCCAGTTAAACCGCCCTCCGCATACCTGCAACATGCTATAAACTCCATAACGTGTGCCTGGAGCCCTGCCTGCTGGCACCGGTGGTGGGAGAGGGCAGGGGCAAGCAGCTGGAGCAGGCTGTCTAGTAAAGAAGAACAGGGGGGTGGGGGGGCGGAAAGCCTTGTTAAGGATGGAGCAATCAGTATGGCTCAGGTAAAGCCCATTAGTGCTGTCAAAACCTATGTGTCAAAGTCTGGGGTTGTGATGACGTGCCCTCTTCTGGGAGAGCAGTCCCCAGCCAGTCCGATGCCTCGTGGGGTTTTGATGCCTCTGTGTAAAAGATGCGATGTCTCTATTGCTGCCAAGGACAGGAGACTGAAAAGCAGGTGGACTTTGCTCCTGGAATTTTTCTTCCTTTCTTTTTCACTGTTTTTTTGGCAAGCAGTTTGCGCCTGGGCTGTTTTAGCAACACAAGATGGTATTGGTCTGCTGCGGTATGACAGCTCCACGGCGAGAGCAGGATTGACAGATCTGGCTGGAGTACAAAGAGGAGCCTCAAGAGTAGCTGGGCACAGGCCAGCAGGATTTACTGGTGGAGGCTCACTCCATACAGCAAAGTATGTAGCTACTGGCGGTGGGACAAAGCAGCCTAGGACCCGCAGGGGCTGTGGAGCAGAGAGGAATGGTTTAGGGGTACCATGAGAGATGGGGAGCAATGAGGTGGTGAGTGCAAGCAAAAAGTATCCAGTGCTCCTAAATCAGTGCGATCCCCCCAGCGAGGGGAAAAAGGTCTTTGTTGAGCGTGGGCTGTCCCTTTGGGAGGATCTGCCTATGGTGAGGGGTGGGATTGCATGGTAAAGCTCCACGCGGGGGGGCTTGGTTGTGCTCCAGGAGAGATGTCTCTAGGCTGCTCCTGCCTCTGTGGGAAGCTTGGTCCAGCCAAGGTGGGGTTTGTTTGGGCTGCTGCAGCCCAGTCTGGCATCTGTGTTTCCCCAGGAAGTTCCTGAAGGTCCAGTGCCTGGAGAGTGGGCAGTGGGAAGAGGGGCACTGCGTCCCTGTGGTGTGTGAGCCCCCCCCTCCCGTCTTCGAGGGCATGTACAACTGCACCCAGGGCTTTGAGCTGGACAGCCAGTGCGTCCTCAACTGCGAGCCGCAGGGGCGACAGGTGAGTGACTTGGGGGAGAGGCAGAGACCGGCCAAGCGTTGTGCTTCAGAGCACCTGAGAAGAGCAGGGCTCCCTGTGCCCGGCTGTGCAGAGGGACCACACGGCAGCTGGGCTAAATGCCCTTGTACCACCAAACAGCAGTTTCCCTGCAAACCTAAAGCTTTTCTTGCTGCATACCAGCCATGGCCCAGGGTGCATCACTGCCTGGGGACATTCTCCTGCTCCCTGGTGACCCTTCCAAGAGTCATGGTTCTAAGTAAGCCTGCTTGTCTTGAGTGAAAAGGGTGGGAAAGCAGAAGTAGAGGGTTTCCAGCAGGTTTGGGTCACTGCTGTGAATGCTGCTGGGATGAAGGGCAACCTTACTGCAGCAGGCTTGCTACCCAAAGGGCTTGCCTGGGGATGGAGGCTGTCTCCTGCCAGGCTCTTCCACCCAGGTTTCACATCCAACCTGCTGGAAAGGTCTTGTCAACAGAAGCGTGGTCGATTCCCTCTGGTGGGATCCCGGAGCAGCTGGAAAACAATTTGCTTTCTGGTCAGTAGTGCAAAGCATACATAGGCTGGACTACATGGCTGCAACCCAGCTGCCCTGGAAAACTCCCCTCTGGACCTCACTGGCAGGAGGGGGGTCCTTGTATTGTCCTCCCACTCCTAGAGCTGGCCAGGCAGGGTGAGCCCTGCCCAACAGTAGTAACGCCGGCTGCTGTCCCTCTGCTTTGCAGGTTCCCATCGTCTGCACCAAGGAGGGCTTATGGACAGAGGAGTTCAAACTGTGTGAGAGCTTACAGGGCACCTGCCCACCACCCCCGGAGCTGAATTTCGTGGAGTACAAGTGTGAGCAGGGACACGGCATAGGTGAGGGCAGAGAAAAGCTAAACAGAAAAACAAACCTTATGTTGACTCAGTCCTCCCAGAATGCTGAAGGTCACAATGACTTTTCTTGTACCAATCCCCCCTAAATCTATGAAAAAAAAAATTCCTGTTTTCTCTTCCATCCTCTTTCTAAACACAGAGCCAGCCTGGCTTTAGCTTTGTGCATGCTCTAGTTGTACTCATGGGCAAGACTTAAAGCTAAAGCTGGCTCCAGTGTAAGCATCTCTGTTTTTCAGAAGTAGCAGGGACTCGTCTCCAGGGCAAACCCAGCCCTTTGCAGTAGTTTTCCTAATCTTTAGCCCTCCACCCCCCCCAAGGTCTCTCCACTCGTCACTACTGCTGACATTTGCAGGGTTAATGTGGCAGGTCCTAGATAAAAACCACAGTGACAATCGTGTGTAACAGGGCACTTTCACCAGATGAGGGACCACATCATCCATTTCTTTCTCCCGGATTTGGTTGCTTTGTGCATTCAGGGAAAGCTGCAATGCTCAGTCACAGTCATTGCATCTTGTCTGGCATCCCACTGGACAGGATGCTTAAGCAAAGCCCGTATCACTCTGAAGCAAACACACCAGTTGTCCGGGTCTAATCAAAACAGGCTGAGGCAAGTCTAAGGGCAGGGCCTGCTAAGGTTAAGCTTTGGAGAGACTTGATGTGTGCCTGGGGTTAGGGCTGGGATCCACCTGGTTTTCCAAGGTGGTTTCCTGGGTCATAGGAAGGCAGTGGGAATTCAATGTGGTAGAAAAACTATGAAAGATGCTTCCTAACATGTCAACAAACATTCTATAGCATCCAGTCAGACTTATTTTCATGCTGGATCCCATGTCCTGCCCTCAGGGCTTGAATCTATGTCTTAAGGCACATTCAATTTTCCTTTCATCTGGGAGAAGGGAATTGTCCACAACTCCTGTAGGCTGTTGCATAATTCAGGATTTGGGGAAGGAATTGTCATCGCAGGCTGGGAAGAAAAGGGCCTCCTCTATGTCCACCTCTACCCTTAGTGAGGAGCCTACACATTTGGGTCTGGTGCCCTCCTGTAAAACATCATTCCCTGGTCCTGATGAAGTCCTCAAAGCTTACTGTCCTCCTGCAGGTGCTGTGTGCATACCTTCCTGTGTCATACCTCCCAGTGATCCTGTCATCCTGCCCAAAAACGTAACTGCTGAGACTATGGATCACCATCTGCAGCCCACCAGAGTCCAGGTAAATGGGGAGGTGGATTCTTCTAGCAGGGGGTTCACTAGCAGCATAGATTGGAGCCCCCTCTTCTCTATCTGGTGTTTTTTAACCAAAGTCTCTTTGCCTTGGGTGAAGAATTGTAAGACTTGGAAAGATAACACCATAAGTGAGCTCATGGCTGGCTGGCCGTCTCCAAGGAGCTGCCCAGGCTGCATGCTCTCGAGGTACCTGCTGCTCCCCATAACCAGGTTCTAGTGCCAAGGTCCTCCTTCCTCCCACCACTTCTTTCCCCTCTTCCCTCCCTTGTGGATGCTACTGAACAGCCTCCTGCTCTCCCATACCAATGTTCAGCACAAGTTATCAGCTCCCAAGCCAGCTTTCAAGGACTGCAGGATACCACAATGAATGAAGTTAAGAGTAGGAATCCCACTGATTTTTCAGGACATACTGCATGCCTAAACCTGCTAAGCTGCTGTTAGTCAGCCAGTGGGCTGGGAGAGTAAAAGCCGCCCCTGGCACGGTGTGAGCCTGGGTCCCCGATTACCTGCCAGCAGAGATGCAACCCCAGGCAGGCATCTCCCCGCCAGGGAGGAGGCAGGGCACTGTCAGCTGAAAGGTGTCTCAGGCTGCCAGGATCTGCTAGCCGGCTGGTTGCCTCTGCTGCTGGAACAGGGGAGCCTTTTCCTCCCCATCTCTTACTCATTTTGTAGGCAAAACAGCTCGAATAGCTCAAATAGTTTGGATCCTCACGGCACGACTTTCCCAAAAAGCAGCTCCTTCGGGGGAAGATTTCTTAAAATAAAAATGAGATGCATAAGGAAGGAGGTGGAACAAAGAAAAGCAAACAATCTTCCCAGGAGCCAGTGCTCCCATCTAAATGCTTTCCCCTCCTCCTGGGAAGCCGCAGGAGGCCCAGCACTGTGCTTGTGGATACTACTGTACGTCGCCTTGAATCAGACCCATGACGGATCGCTGCCGGGGGTTGAGGACAGCTGGGGTGTGTGGGATGGTTAAGCACGAGCCTTGGAAGGAGTCCTTGCCTTTGAGGGATTGGATGGCTTGGCCCGTTGAGGCAGTGGCGTTCAGCTTCCCTTTCACCACTGCTGTGGGCTGTCGTGCAAGGGAGGCATTTTGCAGCAAGGAGGAGGAGGGAGGGGAGGTGTTATTTTAAGAAACAGTGCTCCCCTTTGCCAGGAGCTCTCTCCCTGGACCATCTTGTTTTCCTCTCTGCCCTGGATCCTGCCTCTGCTCCCCGCTTTGCTCCTCCAAGCCTCCAACAGCTTGCCATTCCTGGGAGCTGCTGTGATCCTGAGGTGATGGAGAGGATGGGGCAAACCACGCAGGGAGCTGCAGAGGCCACTTGGGGAGGGCACGGTCCTGTTTTGCTTTCAGCTCTGATTCATTGCCTCCCACAGACAAGCAGGTTTGTCCCTCTGCCCTTATTTCCCAGCCTGGAATACAAATATACTAATATGAGTATGCTAAAATGCCATTCAAGTTGAACAATAATCTCATGTGAAACACCCCAGTAGGGTTAGGATGCAAACCTCCCCTGGGCTGAGAAGGAATTGGCTAGCTCAGCCAGCACCCCCAGCCTCTGCCCCATCCGATGACAGCTCCCTCCAAGTCTGCCTTCCCTGCGCTGGCTAAAGATGTCCAGGACCTTGTCCTGCCGCAGCCCCATCATGGTCTTGACCGACCATGCAGCAGAAAGACCTGCAGCAGGTCGGTGTGGGTAGAGCTGCCCTATCCCCAGCTGCCGTGCCACATGGGAATACTGGAGCCAGTCTGCCTGCTGCTGTGCATTTCAAATGGGAGGCTAGGAGAAAACATATGAGCTGCCCCTCTGTGCAGCTCCCACGCGGTGAAGGGCATCCTAGGACACTTTCACAGGCCAGCCATCGTTTTATGGGGCCTCAGATTTCAAAGTCTTCCTGAGCTTTACAAGGAGGAAATCGCATGTGCGGTGGGGCTTTTCTTCCCCCTGTATAATCATGAGTGCTCCCCACAAACCCCTGCTGAATGAGTGGGACAATGCATTCCAGCACAATGAAACCGAACCCTTTGCATCTTGCTCTTGTGTCCAGTTGGCTGCAACAGCTGAGTTTGTGCCTCGTAAATACCAACAACAACCTCAGCCCCGTGAGTGAACAAGAGTCTGGTGTATCTGCTTCAGGCCAGGTCTGGGGAGGTGAGTCCTCCCGGGACCTGGTTCTCGGAACCTGAGCAGGGGTCAATAAGCAAATTGATGCAGGCACCAAATGATGACCAGCTGAGCCCCCCATCCCGAGCGAGAAGCTGGTGAATCCAGCATCACACAGAGAGGTGATGGCAGACTCAGCCTTGACGTCATGGCACTGGGTGGCTTCCTCCCAGCAGCAGCTTGTGGCCAAGTCAGCCACCACAAGGTGGTACTGCCAGCCAAGCCCACTTCTCTGGTGGTCTCTGCCATCTCCCTTTGTCCTCTCTCAGTTGTGTATCTATATAAGTCTACATATAGACACACATGTGTCTGTCTAGCTTCTGCTTTGAACAATGTACCCTGGTTTGTGGGTGAACCAGGTGCAGCTGCGTTGGCTTTGGTGGGCTTCAAAGGGTTTCCCACTGGGCAGAGGTGCAGGGAGGGTTCTGGGGGTGCCACTGCTGTTCTGCACCATCATAAGCAATGCAGCATTGTGGAAGACCCTCTACCTCCAAAAAGCATTGGTGGCTGTTTGCCCTCTCTCTGCCACCTTGCCTTAACTCATCTTTTCTCCTTCCCTCCTCAGCATATTGTGTGCACAGGCAGGCTGCGATGGTATCCAGACCCCTCCGTCATTCACTGCATCCAGTCATGTGAGGTAAGCCCCCCTGCCCCCAGCAGGAGCTGCCTGCTCCTTGCAGGAGAGCTCCTGGCAATGAAGGCTCCAGCACAAAGCCGAATGGCTTTGACTTCATGTTTGCTCCGACCTGGGCCAGGGCTTGCTGGCTGAGCAGAAAGACCAGAGCAAGCATCCTTGGGTATGGTCCCCTGCAGCCAGGGCAATACTGGGGAACAAGAGCTGCAGAATAACCCACTTCCTTCCTTGCCTGCTTCTTCTTGCCCAGCCTGGGAAGAATGTTCTAGCAAAAGGATTTCACTGGCAAGGGGTATCCCCAAAAAGCCTGCGCTGACTCCAAGCCTGAATATTTCCTTAACCAGAACCACAGTTCTAGAGTAACGGGGATCCAGAAAAGCCCTGCGTGACTCACGCGTCCAACCAAAACAACTAGGATTTCCAGCCTCGTATATGCAAAACAAACCGCTCCTGAAGAATCTGCAGACAAAGAATTCCTTGCAGAAATCGGTTAGCCACTCATTTCATTTTGAATAATGACCAGGCAGGAGAAAATCATAGGCAGCCTGGAGTCAGTTCACAAAGGAAATTAAAAATAGGCAGTCTTTGTCAAGCACTAGTTGTTATTATGATTGAGGATAAAAGGAAAATGGGGTGGGATGGGGGTTGTATTTTGGAATGTTGTATGTGAAAATTTTGGATTTTTACCAAAAAAGAAAAATGTAAATGAAGCTTGCACACCAAAAATACCTTTGGGGTTTGCTGATATTTTTTTTATGTATGTGTTCATTTCAATACAGATGATGGCTTTTGCTCACCAATTCTGCCTAGCTCAGCTCTTTGTCAACTGAACTGTGGGAGAGAGGGTGATGTTGCAGGGGGCACATCCCCAGGAAGGAGATGTTATGGTCAACAGAAGGTGCAGCAGTTATTTCCCAAACTCAGTGGCTGTGTTGTGCATCTCTACTGCAAGACATGGGCTGCAAGGGGAATGATGTGCTGTGTGCTAGAGAGGTGTTTGATGGTTGCGTACCAGAGCTTAGCAATGGATGCTCCGGCATTTTGGGAGCTCCAGGTCTTTCTAACCCACATCTTTTAGCTCAGCTCTGGGGCAATGTGTTTGAAGTAGTATGGTCTTATGTGGTAGAGTAGTCCAGATGGTAGTGGTGATCCTCTCTGTGGTTCTTCTGATAGGAAGGGAGAACTGCTCCTGTGCTCTCTAGGAGTTGGTCCTTCCAAAAAAGAAACAAATGGGGTATGAGGTGTTCCTTCTTCCCTTCCTGTGCAGCTCAGGTGAGAGAAAGCTGACACAGGCATGAGGTAAGGTACACCAGACAGACCCCAGCCTTTCCTTTTCTATGGTTCCTGTACTTCGCCTTGTGTCTGTGTCTTCAGCAAGAGATCCCATAGGGAATGATGAAAAATGCCAGCTTATTTGTGTGTGTGTGCATGCGTGTGTGTGTGAGAGATAGGGTCCAGCTACCTGAAGTCCCAGCATCTCACAGTAACAGTCACTGTCTTCTCATTGCCACCTAGACATGCTCACAGCCAACATGACCTCTTTCTGTTCCTGGATGCTTGTCATCCCCTTTTACTCTCAGAAAGAAATCCTAGACAGCAGTCTTAGCATACAGGAAGTTAAGCAAGCCAAAATCTTGCAGTGTCCTACCAAAAGATGGAGAGTCCATGCTCTTCATTGCTCTTCTAGACTTTTTAATGCCTCTTCTGCTTTCAATTAATCTTTAATGACCAAACAGTACATACTCTTCCAGCTGAGGTCTCACCAAATCCCTGCACAAAGCTTCCTTGTGCTGGGAATGTCTCTTTTGATAGGACCCAGGACTACATCTGTTATTTCTGCAGTTGCATCTGTCTGGCAGCTCAGAGAGATCCTGAGGTCAGCAAGTACACCCAGATCTTTCTCTACCTCCTTTGTTTCCAACTGATGAGCTCCAAGCTAACAGCAGATGTTTTACCATCAGTACAAGAGCTCACCCTTCAATTTTATACAACTGAATGACATCCTGTTTCTCTCTCTAGTTCTTTGGGTTGTCTAACTATTTGTCAGATATCCTGATCCTCCTCTGTGGAACAATGCCTTCTTCCTCTTTAGTTTCATCATGACAGGCCTATTTTTAAGGTCACAGTCACTCACTGTAATACTAATGAAGATTCATCCTCAGATAGTTTCTTTCACACTGATGCTCTCCTTTTTGATACAGATCACAGCTGCCTCCTCCCTGTTCTCCTCCTCCTCACTTCTTGCATGTCTTTCATTATTCTTTTCATTGGGTTTTCTTCTACGATGCTGCAGGTTGTTAAAGATGGACTGATAAGCCAAGTCTTCCTAGATAACTTTTTTTTCACATCTGTTTTATAGTAGTCATTGTCTTGGCATAAAGAATAACTCTTAACCAAAAGCGTCTCGTCCGAAGATATTGCTCTGGGAGCTGCTGCTCAGCACTGGAAAGAAGGAAGGTGTTACCAGTCCCCCTGTTTGACCACAGAAAGTGCCCTGAATATTGTTTCTGCTTCATCTGTGCTGGCTTCCATCCTCATTCCTATTCCTCTCCTGCTTCTGCCCTTGTGACCAAAAGCACTGCAGTTCTCAGAGGCCATTTCACTTGGGACCCAATCTCTTGTGGGATGTGGGGACATCAGACAGCAAGAGCCGGGTAGAGATGGAATATAATGTGTAATCTGTCCTTGCTGTGTGATGTCCCCCACCCCTATCTCCTTTTCGTGTTATCCCCTTCATTTGTCTGCACAAGAAATGTTCTGCCCCAGCAGAACATAGCCCCTGCTGGGTCTGACATGGTTCAGCTTGACTTGCCATGTCTGTGGGACACCTTAGTCCCAGGTTCCTCCTCATTTCACAGTAATCCCTCACTGGAGGCACCTCCTTTAGAAGCCCAGTCTCTGCTCTCCATTGGGCAGTAACATGCTGTTCCAGTGGACTGTCCAGGTCACCTCAGGTCTGAGTAGCCCCTCGGAGATGCTGTTGTCTGTCCACTGACTGCTGAGGGGGTGTTGGATGAAGCACCTTTCTCATCTGGATGCCTCAGTGAGGAGAAAAACCCTACATAAGAGAAATCCAGGCCACCTGGCTGCTCGTACCATTTCTCCCTGGTGGAGTCACTTCAGGCTGGGGCATGGTGGCAGTAGCCAAGCCTCAACCTCCCCAGCCCCAGCTGGACCCCTGCCTCACATTGGAAAGTTCAGGTCACCACGTAATGGCGTTAGAGGGATTCTTGCTCATCTTTATCGTATGCTGGCAGCGGATCAGCCCGCCTGCTCATCCCTCTCACTCCTTTCCCCACCTCCCTTCTCTTTCCATTAATCTGGTCGTCCGTCTGCCTCCCGGTCTCTCACTGCACCTTGCCAAGTTCCTCATGCCTGGAGCAGGGAGGCACGTAGTTCAGCAGGCGAGGGAGGGAGGAAGAGAGGGAGGGATGCAAACCTTTCCAGGAGCCCATCAGGAATACGAGTTAGCATCGAGTGTGCTTTGCCTCTCGAGGGCCAGCAGAACATCTCCTCCCCTGCCGTCAGTAGAAAAACAGATGGCAGCATGGGGGAGGTGGAGGGAGAGAGGAGGGGGCTTGGGGCTGAGTGGACAGGGGAGTGGAGTAGGAGGGAAACCCCTCCTCCATACTGTGGTTTGGGAGAAGGCGGTCATGGTCCTGGTGGTGTGCTCAGCTGCTGTGAGGGAGGCGTTTGCAGCATCTGGGGCAGGTCCTCCTGAGCCATCCCGAGGTGGCCACCTCTCAGCTATCCTCCTCCTGTGCCCAAGAGCAAGTGAGGCTGTTGACTTCAGAGAAGACAGCATGTACAGTGATCCAGGTTGCTCCCTTGGATTATTCCTGCCATGGTGCAAAATAGTCCATGCATGAGTGTAGCTCCTATAAAGCATGTCCTAGTCTGTGCAACTCACTAGCTCTGCACCCCACTATCTCCCACCACAGGGGCTCTGTGGTTCACACTGTGGCTGTGGTTTAGGTGAAAAGTTTGCTTATTTTATCGTCATCATGTTTACACAGTGTTACTCACAGGATGGAGTAACCACCACTGTCCTGCTCAAACACACTCAGAGGAAGGCAAGCTGCTCTTGCAGTGATCAGAGTGAACGTGGGCAGGCTTTTCTGGGCAGGCATGCTGACCTCGCCCTCACCTCCAGCTCTGTTTCACTGTTGCATGCAGGTAGCAAAGGGTTAATTGCAAGGGATTTAAAGGAGGCTGCTTTGGACAGAACACCCAGGAGGCAGAGCTTCATACTGGTATGGTAGGAGCTGGACAAGAGCTACTACAGCTGTGGTCTGCCTTATAGGGTAGTAATTCCCTCCTGATACAACTCGGTGTCCCTCTGGTTGCGGTTAGCGTTGCTGTGCTTTGCTCTGAGCAGCCCTGCCTGCATGCTGGAGGAACATGCAAAGACTTTGACTTGAGGTCTCTGCCTCATATCCTGGGTGAAGATGGGCCATACCAGAAAGCTGTTGTGAGCATGAGCTGCTGGGAATTTCTCAGGTCTTCCCTGCATGAGGACAAGGTCTCGCTGCCCTTGTGCGTGCTGCTGGTCATGTTATCACGATCGTAAAACACTGATCCATTGCCTGTTTTGTGATTTTCCTGAGATATTACAATGGAAATTATGAGATAGGGATTGAAGCATGTTTGTGGTTGCAAGTTGTTCTCAAGTCTCTTGATCCAACAGGTAGTCAAGGACCCTGATGGATCCTTGGCTCTTCACACCAGCATGCACAAAACCCTCACTCAGCACGTATGTGGCTTGCGTCCAGCATTTGTCAGCTAGAATTAACCCCTTTGAAGTCATATGCAATAGGGACAGTGGGAAGCCTCATCTAAAATCAGGGTTCCACTGTACTTTAATGTGACGGGAGACAGGGTGCAACTCGCTCCCCGGGCAAAGCGCTGCAGCTGGAGTCCAGCTGCAGGCAGCTGCCTGTGCTCCTCACTGTCAGTGGGGCTGGGGCCCCTTGATTGTCCCTCCTCCCGGACCTGGGTGGGCTCTGATTTTGTACCATGGCAAAGCTCAGCACAGGAAACCAGGCAGAAACATGATTCTGGTAGGATGCTCTGCTCCGAGAAAGAGATACTCTTCTGCTCTCCTGGGGCTTAAGGCAATAAGGACTAGAGGCACCCCAGCTTCTGCAGGAAGACTCTCTAGAGCAACTAGGTATGACAGCATGGCTGGAACTTAGTTAGTCTCTTGTGATGCTCACATCATCAGTCTCGCATCTCTTTTCCCGGTGGGAGCATTTCATGATCCTTTTATCCAGCCTGCACTCTTTCTCTGTCTGCTGTCTGGCTTTGAAAATGCAAAGAGGATCCTACTGAATGTGACTGCTGCTCTTGCAAGCAGGCAAGAGGCAGACTGTGTGACTGCTATTCCTTCAGGAGTCTTGCCAAAGTCTGAAGCCTTTGTGATCCAGGTGACCAAACTCAACTCGATGAGTTGCCCTAGATTCTGGTATATTCAACTTTTGGATAGTACATGACATGTTGGCCTCCACATCTCAAGAGGATGCAGTGGAGTTGGAAAAAGCAATGAAAATGATTAAGAGGATGCCACAGCTGCCCTTCAAGGAGACCCTAAAACATCTGGGACTCTTCAGTTTGGAGAGCAGAAGAGTGCTGGAGGTTTGCCAAGTCACAGAGGTGCGGGGTAAGATGGATGCAGAAGTGGGGAGCACTCACTGAGACTGGCAAGGGGTTTGTTTTAAACAGGTGAAGGAAAGTGCTTTGGACGCAGTGAGCACTGGACTCTGAAACTGGCTGCCACGTGAGGCTGCAGGGGTGAGTAGCAGCTTTAAGTTCAAAAGGGATTAAACAAAGTAGTGGACATCAGGGCGACAACCAGATACTGAAAGGACTAGACAAGGCTATACCTTCCACCATGCTTAATGCAGCAAGTGCAGACGGTGGGGGAGTACAAGGAGCGTGGACTGCAGGTAGTGGTCACTTCTGGATCAGACCCAGCCCCTGACTGGTGAAGGCAAAGCCCTTCATGCTGGGGAGGTGGAAGGCAAGATGGGAGCTCTCTACATACCTGCTAGGTACATTGACATACTGCTCTTGGCGTGAGCAGCGTGGGCTGCTTAGCATGGGATAAAGCCTTCCAGGGGAAGAGCCCAAAGAAACCTATTCCTCTTCCAAAAATCTCAGTTGAGGCATACTTTTCCTAAACTGTGAGATCATCTCTGTCCCCTGCACACATGTAGAGTGTGATTATAGAAATGTCATTTTCTTAAGAGGCAAAGCAGAGGGAAATAAAATGATCATACAACAGCGTGGTGCAAGGACAGGGGACGGTGCAGCTCTTCTGCCTACAGGGACAGGCTTAGAGAGCCCTGAAAAATGGGGGCCTTTTGGCACAGGTAGAACCACAGCACCCAGGCACACCACCAGTGCTGGTGGAGACCCAAAGAGGTGGAAGCAGCCTCAGCTCCCCCAAGCTGTATTGCGCAGGCTGGCCTGCACCTGGAATGCCATGAGCTACGACTATTTCTCTGCCCTCTCCAGCTCAGGTGCTATCCCTCCATCCCTGTCCACGTTCCACTTTCCCCTCTCCCAGCAGTCACAGTCATGCAGCTGGTGACACAGAGGGAGTGGAAAGCCACTGAAAGCACCCGGTGAAATAAAAATCAATGAGTCGCTTCTGATAATAAACAAACACCCCTAAGCATAGCCCAGCCAACTGCTCTTCCAACACGAATATTCATTCCCCTTCAGCTCCTTCATCCCTCGTACATTGTTTTTCTTTCTGTTTAAGATCTGTAACAAGAACTTGGCAGAAACCAGATACAAGTGGGTCAGGAGGCCCTTGTGGTTTTCAGGGCTTGTTTTCCATAACCCGTTCTATCCTGCAACATATTTTGCACAAACAGCTTGGCAGGAGATCTAATCCATGGCAGCAGGCGAGGTGCTGAGGGCAGGATTGCAGGCTGGTGCTCGTGGCCTAGAAAGTCCTGGCTTCTCTCATGTGTGCAGTTGGAGCCCTGGGGATGGTGAGCGCAGGAGACCCATCCCTGGGAGCCACCATGCTTGCCAGGAGCACTATCGGCACACAGCATCTTCCTCTGCTTCCCTTCACTTGTTCTTTCCTGCTTCAGTTTTTCTTCTCCCGTTAGCACTGAGATCAGGGAGTAAAAAGGACAAGGCTAAGGACCCCACCATGAATACATCATGGACACAGATGCTTTTATGGAAACAAAGACCTACTCTGATGTGGTGTTCATCTACACCAGCTTTCCATCCCTTTCTTCACTCTTCTCCCTGTGGGCTGTGCAAAGCACTTTCCAGGTCACTGTCTGCTGAGACATGGGGTCCCTGAGGAGCAAGTCACAGAGCAGGACACGGATAAAGAAATGCATCCCCATTCAGTAGCCCAAAGTGTCACATAATCACTTCTGAAGCAGAAGTGTGTCCAAGCCAAATCCTGGCCTGGGACACAGAAGCGCTTTCAGACACCGTGAAGGCAAAGACCTGCTCTCCCTGTATTGTCATCTACAGCAGCATTCAGGCTGGAGACCAAGCAGCAGTCTAACCTCTGTGCTCTCCATCCCCCATCAGAGACTGATCCTGTCCAAATTCAATCCAGACTGACTCAAATGGGGCCCAGATGTTTGCAGGAATCCCATGTCCAAGGGACCCCCTTTGTCCTGAAGAACACCTAGAGCTGCATACCAAGACTGCTGGGAGCTGGGCTGTTGCCTGCCTTGGGTGTGGCAGTACAAGTGATGGCACATAGGCTGAAACCAGACAGCAGGATGCCGCCTTGCAGTCTGTCACCTCTTCCTTGAAGCATTCCTTTGAGTATATGGAGCACTTTCTCAAGCAACAAACCTCTGTTTTCTTAGTGAGGCCTGGGAAGAAGGATGTTGGAGCTGCAGCAGATGTTCCTGAAGACCTGAGATGTGATGAAAGCGGTCTGCATGCTGAGCTGATGAGTGAGTGGCTCGGGGACACCAGTAAGCTCAGAAACAATTGGCATTTCTCCATTTTGCTTTCTGGCTGTGTCTGAGGTGACAGGGCAGGTCCACGATGTCTCCCAAGTAAGCCGTCCTACAGGCATGTGGGTCCAAGGGACAGCTGCTATGGTTCAAAAGGAGCAGAGGGACGGCTCGGGGGACAGAAACTGAGAGACACAAAAATGGTGGATGAAGCACTAGGTCTGTAGGAATTTGTTTCTCTTTTCTCTTCTTCAGGCCAGTTGGTCCCAGGTGCCTCTTGCCAAATTTCTAGAGCTCTCTTCCTCTGAGCAGTGCTCACCCTGCCTCCCTTGCTGCGATGGGCCAGGTAGAGCTTGTTTGCTGCTTGGAGTGGCTGAGGGCAGTGAGGCATCCCAAAAAGCTTTTTGAGCAGAAGCCAGCCCTGTTCCCTCTCTGTCCCTCTCTGTGTTTTTCAGAGTTGATTTCCTCCTTGCGTGCTGGAGAGCCTCAGGAAGGAGAGAGGGAAAGTGAATGTGCTTGGGGTGTTGAGGGGGAGAGAAGAAAAAAAAAAAAAAAGACACACTGCAACAGAGAGAGGGCCAAGAAAAATATTTAATCCAAACAATGAACATTGTCGTTTCCTCCCACAGTCTGCATTCCCAGTCAACTTCCCTGGGCAAGCAGGGGGAGCCAAGAATGGCCGGGCTTTCTGCCTCACCAGCGTGAGCGTGTGTGTGCAAGGAAAGGGATGTGTCCTGGGGACACTGGGCTATAGTATCACTTTAACTAGCTCCTGCCGTGTCTGCGGCTGAAGGGACTGACACCAGCCCATTTTCTGTAGGGAAACAGTGGTTTGGAGCGATGTTGGAGGGATGTGGGCAGGGATGGGAGAGGTAATTTCCAGGGACCCAAGCTGGGGTGGTGGATGCATAGGGGCTTTAAGTGAACCAAACTTTTAACAAGGCTTTGGGCACTCTTCAAGTCCTCCCAGGGACCTCCCGGAGCTTTCTGAAATATCTTGGCTAGTGGCTGAGGTGGGAAGGAAAGAAAGGCATCCAGCAGGGAGAAGCTGCCCTCTGCCTAGCTCTGGTCAAGGGCTGCTGCAGCCTTTTCATGCTTTCCTTTCCCCACGCACCCCTGCCTGCTCCCCCCACCATGTGCAGCAGCTTGTACATCTTAGAGCCCTGAAGCTGCAGCAGTCTCCAGC
Source organism: Aviceda cuculoides (assembly GCA_035590195.1). NCBI lineage: Eukaryota > Metazoa > Chordata > Aves > Accipitriformes > Accipitridae > Aviceda > Aviceda cuculoides. The sequence goes on from JAVJGG010000090.1 coordinate 32,398,677, forward strand.
CCTGGGGCAGCTCAAGGTTCATGTCCCATGGTTCTGCGAGTCCTGGTTTGGGCTGACATCCCTCTGCCACCAAACAGGCTGGGGTTTCCAGCTGTGCTCGGTGAGAGCCTGGCCCTGGTTACTGCTACTTTCTCAATTCAGGGGCTGAGCACATGCTGACACTTTTTGGGGCTTGCTCTTGAAGACCTTGCAAGGCTCCTGGAAGACCATAAGCACAGCGAGGGGAGATATTTCCCCAGCAGAGGTTTATCACCCAGCCCTGTCCCTGTCTCCCCTGCGATGCCATCTCCCTCCTGTCTCCTCCAGCTGATCCTTCCACCACTAATGACTCATCCATTGCAAGAGCAGAATTCACAGCGGTGAAGCTGATGCACAAGGCGTGGGTCTGATGGCAGCCACAGCTTTTCCAGGGCCAGTCCCTGCCTGTCTCCCCTGCCAAAACGACGGCTCCCCTGTTTCTCTTGAGCTGCTTTGAAAGCAACAGCTGAGAAGGATGAAGACACCTGCACCCCCTCAGCTGCAGGGTCACATGTGGTTGTCTCAGCATGCAAAGGATCCAAAGTCAATGCCCAAAATACCAATGCCCAAAGGGAAGGATGAAAGGACAGCAAAATCCGTGCTGACTTAGAAGCAGCGTGAAAGCAAACTATGCACCCTGCTTGGACGGGAGCAGCACAGTTGCAAAGCCCAGGACCTGCGCAGCCTCCCAAAGGCTGGGGGGGAAGGAAACACTTTGCTTATTAAGGCTGGACCTCATCCCCTGAAACTGGGATCTAGGCTTTCTCTAGCTGTGGGCAGATTGAAATCGCAAGCACTTTCCATCCCAACGGCAGTGCAGGAGAGTCTTTTCAGCTCTTCAGTTACAAAATTGGCCAGGTGCTTTTTTCCACCTTCCTCCAAAGCATCTGGAATGGGTCATCGCCAAAAGCAAGGTACTGGGCCTTCAGGTTTGCTTAACCAGAGCAAAACCTGCATTCCTGGGAAATAATGTTCATCAAATGCCTGTGACGCAGCACCAAAGTATGTACGATACTGATGGCATCTGTGATTTATTCTTCATGCTCCGTCTTTCCCTCACTCTGTTGCACCCTTTCATGCTCTTCCGCAGTGAATCAACCTACACATGAGGTGGATTTGAATAAAAGTGTCTGGACCCTGCCTGCCTCCCCAGTGGCACTGGGGGCTCCCTGCCAAGCAGCACAGCAGCCCCCGGGGCGGGAGTCAGCCAGCTCTGCCCAGGCCCTGGGGCTCTGCAGGGATGGTGGAAAAACACCATGTGCAGACGGTGCTTCCTGCACGGCATCTCCCGGAAGCCTCAAGAGAAATGGCACCACCAAGCCCTCTGAGATGCTTCTGCCTGGGATGTGGTGGGATCTAACCAGTCCTTTCTCACATCCCTCCTTTGCCTGGAATATTTTTCCCTCTTTTTTTTTTTCCCCTTTAATTTTTTTTCTCTTTTCATTTGTGCCAATTCCCGGCTTTGAAAGCGCATGGTTTTTTAGCCTGTTTAGATTGCCAAGCACTTGATTCGTGGTTACTATTTTTATGCCGGCAGCACAGGGCTTGGGCCCAGCAGTGCCAGATGCTGCACCTCCACGTGCTAACACATGTCCTGCTGAAGCTCCTGTCTGAATAAACAGGGAAGATGGATGGCGCGAGTGGGGAGATTCGCTGACACAGCCTGGCTGCCACGGTGGCATACAACCTAGCCGAGCAGCTCCCTATCACTTAATGCAGTATGGGGCAGTTGCAGCAATTACCTTATCCATTTTTTCCCAATTTATACAAGCCATTTCAGCCAGCCCTTTTTACCCCCACACCGGAGGATGCATATTCTGGTGACGGAAACCCAGCTGGCCATTTCCCTGGATTACATCTGTTGCCTTCGCATGGCATGGTTGGGCACTGGTGTCTTCTTTTTTCTTGCCAGCACGTTAAAACATTGTTCGGTGTTCCTGCAAGTCAGCGACCTGGGCAAACCTCCCTTCTCTCACTGCTGGCATTGCTTTCTGTGGAGCCACACGTCTCAAGCACAGGCTGAACAGAGTCTGTATGGGTTTCTTCTCTCACATCATGTCCTCTTAGTACACTGCATTGCCCATGTCCTCCCTTGCCATGACTCTTACAAGACCAAAATGAGACTGATGCAAGTACGAGGGCACCTGTGCCCTCAAGGGTGATCCACCACCACCTTTGCTCTTTCTGCTTGCAAAGATGAAACCAGCTGGAGATTCTTGTCAAGGCGAAGCAATGAGAGTCACTGTGTTCTCCAGGCACCGGGTGAGGAGCAGGGACAGCAGTCCCCAAACCCTGTGCCTGGCTCTCTTGAGCCTCAAATCCAATTAGTCATTTTTTATTTTCCCCTCATATGTTTTTCCAATGTAATTTGGAGCATGAGTTGTTAAGTTTCCCCAGCAAGTGTTGCCATAGGAGCCTGTATTTGTTTAGGGTGGGGTACGGGCTCCGGCAGATTGAGAGGAGGGGGCAATTAGCCCTAATAGGTGTAGAGAGAAACTGAGGGCCTCTCCTTCCTCATCCTGTCCCTGGCTCTGTCCTCCCCCCACCTTTCACACAAGATCTGGAAATCGTTTCAGACCTGTGCAGCCAGGATGGGCAAACCTCCCCATAATTATATGGAAACTACCGAAGCGGTGGGTGTTGTTTTGCCAGTGAGTCATGACATATGGAGCAAAGCTCAAGGAAAAACTCCACTGCGTGGAAGGCTGCAAAAGCAAATCACACCCAGAAGAGCTCTTCCCTGCCAGCGACTCTGGCCGGTCCCCTGCCTGCATCCCTGCACCAGCCAGCCGCAGCATCCCTGTCCTGGATCTCCTGGTTCTCAAAGCTGCTTTGTGGCTCGGAGACTTTCTTTGATCACCATCATTTAAGACCTTCTGATGCTTTTCAATGGAAGAGGAGTGTTAACCTTGGTGAAATTGCACCCTTGTCTCCTCTGGACATGGTCTGCAACAGCAATGATGGAAGTCAAATCCATTCTTGGTTTTGAGTGAGCTACCTAACCCAGCTGTGCCTCAGTTTCCCACCTGTAGGAAGGTGTGCTTGGTCTTCTTCTCTTGTGAGATCTTCCAGGAAAATGTGATCTTTCTGTGGCTGCCTGGATTTGGCCCAGGAACAGTGGTACTGATAGCAGAGTCAGACTGGGTGGTTTGCCATAACCCCTGCTGCTACTTCCTAAAGTGACATTAGACTGCATTGAGCCCACTTCTGTTCCTTGTGAGTCATGATGACAAAAAGCTACATCGGTTCCCTGGTTTTGGCATGGCTTTTTCCTGTGATTTACTGGCATTATCACCAGTCCCGCATGTTGGCTTTGGCGCCGCAGATGCAGGGCTATCGCAGTGTGGTGACATTTTTCAGCTGGCTGTCTTTTGTTTTAGGGCTGCTATGGGCAAGTGTCCATCAAAGGCTGGGTCCGGGTATTTTCTGAAGCTCAGTTGTCGTTTGGGGCCACCAGATCCAGTGAAGCAGGTCAGCTGCTTCCATGAGCAAAGGGGTGGCCAGGTTTTCACCAAGAGCCTTTCTGATGACAGCAGTCCTCCTGGAGGTTGGCCATGGTTGCTGGGCCAGTAGCTACCATCACAGAGCCTGGAGCGGGAGAAGCATTTCATTACTAATCACTCGGTTAATGAACGGCCTCTCCATTGTTAGCACATTTGGTTGTTGCTTGGCAGTGCTGATGTGTATCTGTGATAAATAAACCTTGGCTGCAGATTGTTCCTGACAGTTCATTGCAAGTGCTTCACATGCATGTTGTTTGGTTGCACCAGTCACACAGCATTGCTTCTCAGCCCTAGTTGGCTGCTTGTCAGCTCCAGTTGCTTGTTTCTCTTCTCTGATCAGATGACTCATGTAGCTAAACAACAATAAAATGGATTTCTGAATGGCTGCATGTGCCATTTAACTTTTCTGGACAGAAAGCTGTTCTGCTGCAATAGCTTTCTGTTTCCATATTAGAGCTGAAAGTAAAGAAGACTTGTTAGGGATAGAGTATTTATCTGAGCTGCACCAAGGCAAGCTGGGATCTGCAAATCGCTGGTTGTCCAGGCAGACCTGACTTTGACTCACAGGAGAGCAGCAAAGGGCACTGGGCTGTGTCATGCAAAGAGGAGCCACCGTTATTTTGGCAACGCAAAATTCCCCACCACTCAGCGATACAATTTCCTTACAGATGGTGAGATTTGGGCCACAAAGAAGAGAAATGAGGAGGAAGATGGCCAAAACTGAAGCTGGAAGGTGGCCAGGTTGCCACTATTTCTGGTTATCAGTAGGCTGGTGCTCTCTCTGCTCAATCAAGAGTTGGATTTTGCCTGCAGGGAGCTAATGCCTAATGAAGATCCCTTCTGTTTGTCCCAGCTGGCCGTGAGATAAGTAGCCTCGTAGTCCAACCCAGCAAGGTTTGGTGGAGTCATGTACTGTGGTCAGGGCTAGAGCCTCCAGTGGACAGTCTAGAGGAATTTGTGGACATTTTCCTTGGGGTCAGAGCCAGAGCAAGAGCATTCTGAAAAAGGCATAGTCCTTGCAAGCAAGGCTTGCCAGTGCTTGGCTTGCCTTGAGTGCAAGCACTTCTGGGAGACTCCTGACCTTGCTGAACCTTTCTCATAGTCCAAGGGAGACAAAGCACATACCTTTCTGAGATTGATCCTCTAGCAGGATGCTCTATCAATCCTCATAACAGCCTCTCTGTACTTAGCTGCCCAAGCCAAGTCACCAAGCTCAACTTCAGAGTCAAGCTCTTTTGGAAGAGGAGTGTTGGAGAGAAGAGTTGGGTCAGCTTCTTACAGAGCCCTGCCCCATCTGTGAACATGCAGAGACCTGGATTACAGTGGAGACACATGAAAGTGGTGTGAGAAGGTGGACGAGCAGATGAGGTGGTGAACTGACTGCTAGTTGGGTGGCAATGGACTCTATGGAGAAGCACTGAGTGAAATGGGAATGGGGACTTGTGGCTTTCAGGTTGGAGCCCTCTCTAGCGATGCGGATTTGCTCTCTTGCTTCCTGACACAATTCCCTGATCCTTGAGATACAGCTGCTGCCCTCCAAGCACCCAATTCTCCATACACACCAGCCAGGATACCAGTTTTCTGGTGCCCTTTGGCATTGAAGAGGGGGTTGTGTATGGTTCAACTGGGCCTTAGCCCTTATCAGAGGTGCACATGGGCCTTGCTGAGGACCTGGGATTTCTGCTTTTGGGGGCAACTTTATGCTTTTGAAAAACCCTTTTAGCAAAGACTCGTTTCTCTGCCTAGCCCTTCCAAGCAGACGGCTGGTGCGACACCATCAACAACCGGGCATACTGCCAGTATGACGGGGGTGACTGCTGCTCTTCCACACTGTCCTCCAGGAAGGTAAGTGAGAATCTTCTGTGGTGCTGGCCAGGATGTAGGATTAAGTAGTGACTGTTAGCCATGCTCTTTGGCTTTACTGGCTGTGGAACTGAGCCTGCAATGCAATTCTCCCACGAACAGAGAACAAACCCATGATTTTAAACCAAAGCCAGCTGAAGCTGATAGACATCATCCCACTGATTAACAGCGCGGTTTGGACTTGGGCCAGCGGGACTGAAAGCTCAGCCCAGCTCCCACTGAGGTTCACGGGATTCCCTCTCTTTTTGGGAAATGAGTCCCAAAGGAATGACTTCCATAGGATGTAGTGCTAGCCACGGTGAGTCAGAAGTCACCTTGTCATATAATTGAGCATTCTCAGGGGATTTTTGGTATGGTCCATTGGCGTCTGCTATGGGCTGTCTTTCCCTCCCAATTCTCCTGGGGAGGGAAGGAGGGAGGAATAGTGTGGAGGGAGCAACTTGGCATTGGGGTTGCACAGACCCTTCTTTGTCTCCCATCACAGCCTCCCCTCCCACCTAACTTGCTATCCAGCACTCACAGCCCATCCTTTCTAAGCATATCCAACAGCAAAACAAATCATAGGGCATGAGATAATTTCTCACTGCAAAAATATGTGAATGTGGATCTTCTCATCTTTGTTGTGGAGCTTGAATCATTTTTCCTTTCATCACATATACACACACAGGGAAAAGGAAAAATGAAATCCTGGGAAGATCTAGTTGAGATAGGAGAGAAAAAGTTTTACACGTGAGTGACGAGTGAAACCTCCACAGTGGTATCATGACATCTCAGAGCAAGGCACGGCTCTCAGGAGGTCTGAGACATCTGGATCTCGGGCCAAAATAAAGGGCGGGTTTGCAGTGGAAGGTGGGGGATTCAGTCCCATGGCTCTCAGGACATCCAGCCCCAGCTTGCATACCCCGCAGGTCCCAGATCTCCTGCGGCACAAGCCTCCAGCATGTCTCTGTTAAGGCAGATGCAGGAATATGGGGTTTAAACACAAAAAAACCCACCCCAGCCTCTCACTGGCACAGACTGTGAAAAATCAAATGTGCTTCCACAGAAAGAAAAACTCCTGTTTCTGAGCCTGGTGTGTATAAAACCTCTGGAGGAAACTGTTTTCTCAGCTCCCATGGCCCATGACTGGGCAACTGTCAACCAGGAGCCAGATGCTCTGCTGGTGCCCTCCCACCTTGCTCTGCTGCCACCAGCTAAGGTGACATAAGCTTGCTAGTCCACATACAGTTGTTGTAGAGAAAGTAATGTGCAGTGAGCCTCTCTACCTACATGGGATGTCTCTAAGCAGCACAGCTTGTGTGTGGCCCTAGACAGACCCACTGCCTGCCCCACTGAAGGCCGCTCCTGCTTACACAGCCTCCAGCCTGCCTGGGTTTTCTTAATCCATAGTGCACAAGAACTGTACGAATCTACCCTGGCTCCTATATCAGGTAGTGTGGAGGCCAGCCTTTGCATCTGGGAGGTTGGATGAGTTCCTCCAAGAGGTCCAGAAGATGAGGTGCATGCAGTAGGTGTATGCTACCTTCATGCTTTGCTGAGCCTGGAAGAGCCAGAAGTAGCTTGAAGGATAGGTCCATGGGCTCAGACATGGACAAGGGGAGCTTTCTAACAGGGGCCAAAGTAAAACTGAAATCTAGAGGTGCCTCACCACCTCCAGCCCTCGTCCAAATGTCTCGTACCCACCAGGGGAGACTTCTCCCCAGGGTTTGACATTTGGGGCACAAGACTCAAGATGACCCTTGGTTGCAAAATTTGAAATGCAAGTTAACAAAAAGGAAAACACTAAGAACAAAACTCTGCCAGGGACAGCTTGTATCACAGTCCATTTCTTAGTGAGCATGAAGCCTGGCAGTCTCTACAATGCCGACAACATCAGGGCACAGCCCAAAGTGTCTGTCTGTCTGTACCTGGGTGGAGAGGGCTTGCAGGGGCATAGGGGTGCCAGGATCTCAAAGCAGAGGCTTACATCTCCCTTTGGTCCCCCCAGGTGATCCCATTTGCTGCTGACTGTGACCAGGACGAATGCACGTGCCGCGACCCGGCAGCCGAGGAGAACCAGTAGTGGCACCACGAAGGGCCTCTCTCGGTCAGGCGAGCGCCAGAGGAGCGAAGGGGCAGCAACGGGAGCCGCTGCAGAACAGTGGGGTGCGAGGGGGCAGGAGGCATAAGGAAGCGCCAGGCAGGGGGATGGTGACTGCACATGGAGGGGATGGGTCAAGGCCACCGAGCAGCCAGCGGGCTGCGGCACGGGAGGGCAGGCGCTTGGCGGTCCCCTCCCCGTCGCTGCTCCCTCCTGAACCCAGCCAGGACATGGGGGCCCAGTGCACACTCAAGGGGCTCAGCCAAGGGTCCGGCACCACCTCGGCCATGCGCTGGGCTGGGCTGCACGCCAAGAGCCTAGGTGCTGCCACAGATATTTGTCCTGGTCCAGCATCCGGGTGTCTGTCTTTGCTCTGGATTTTGTCACTATTTACCCCCTTCTGCTGTACAGGCTTCTTTAGCAAGGTCGAGGTAGTTGTGATCTCTCTGCAAATATTTAAACTTAATTATATATATATACATATATATAATATATATATAAATATATATTATATTTTCTTTGCTCTTGTTGAAGCTGAGAAAGGATATCCTTTGTCACACACCCATGCTGCTGTGAAGTACAAACCATTGGGAAGAGTGCAGGTTGGGGTGGGAGGAGCAGGGAATTCCCTCTTCCTTGATGAGAGGGAGCTGGAAGGACAGAGAAGCCAAACACCCAGGCCATGCGAGGAGAGAGCTCCCCAGGCAGGCAGCATGGAGGCTGCAACTTTGAGGTTCTCTCGGGATCTTTCAGGCACCAAGTTTTGCCCTTGGGATTTGCCAGTGCTGTGCCTTGCTCTGCTTAGGGCCCTGGGTCAGGATTTTGAGGTTGAGAAGAAATGCTGCTGTGCCCTTGCATCACTCTGTCAAGCACGGCAGATTTGGTGAGCGCTGCTGCCCCAAAGGGCACTGCAGGTGCCTATCACCCATTATTTCAGAGCCCTCTGGGAAGGATTATGTGTCCACGGGGATCACTGCAGGGTCAGTAGGAGCAAGGACATGCTACAGTCCCTCTCTGCCCCACTCCCCCTGGCCACTGTGCACCCAACTAGACGAGGGACTTAGTGGGCAACTCAGAGTAGCTATGTGATGCTCTGAATGAAGGACGATGAAGTGGTCCTACTTTTCTTTCCCACGTCTCGTTTCCAAATATGAGCTTCAACAGTGTTGTCAGCAGTTCCCGGAGGAGACCAGACCCTGTAATGCAAGGAGAGACAGGACCCGAATGACCTGTCAGGAGACTTTGAGCATCATCTTTTCCCATTGAGATTTTCCTTATTACTATCTCTATGGCCAAGCCCACCATGGTGGATATACAGTCACTGACTTTCATGAGTCTCTTCCTCCTGTAGGCACTAAGGGAAAATCTTCAGATCCACTTCTAGCCCCAAAGAAGCCCAGTTAGAAACTTTGCCCCCCCAGTTGACTCCCAGAAGCTCAGCTTGGCAGCCTGGACCCAGTCCCATAGAGGCAGCAGGTAGGGAAGGTGCCTGGCTCCAGCTGGGGTTATCCCTGATGGTTTTGTGCTGCAAAGAGGCAGAGAAAAGGGATAGAAAGAGCAGAGCAGAGAAGGGACCACAGAGTAGAAGCACGGACCCCCATGTCCACGGGTCCAGCTGCAGGTTGGGACCAAGAGACCCAAGGCTGCCCGGCTGCATTCTCCCCCCATGGCCTGTGCTGATGGAGGCAAGCTCCAAGCCACGGTTTGTCCAGTGCGGGAGCGATGGAGAGAGACTGACACGGTGTGGAGAGACCGGGGATTTTCAAGGAATCCTTTGACTTTTGCTAGCTTCCCCCCGCCCCCCTTTTTGTCAGGCATCTCCTAAAGTTATGTTTCATTGGAGGACAGGAGTGGGGGCAGAGGTGCCTGGACATCCCACCAGAGTTCAGACAGGAGCTGTCTTGTCCTTCTCCAGGACCTTTCCTGATCCCAAGTGTCCCCATCGCCCCACAGTGGGTCACGTCCTGCCTGCCCTGGTCTAGGAGAGGATGTGGAGCAGGGAGGACTGGACGATGGGCCCTATCTCCTTTTGCAGCAGGGACTCACTGACATTTCTGTTCCCATCATGCACAAGTGACAACACCCCGGGCTTTTCACCCAAATGCACTGTCAGTTTGGCAGAGTGCTGCAATTTTTTTGCAGAGATCTACTTTTCAATTAAAAAAAAAACCTCTCAAACAACCCAAGGAAACTTAAAAAAGGCCCTTTGAGACTCTTCTAGCCACAACATCCCCAGGCTGTGCAAATTGGGCAGCCCATCCTACTCCACCAGCACAGGGGAGGGAAGATCCAGGGATCCCAGCACAGCAGGAGCAGGGGGCACAGCAGCCCCCGATGGTGGGGACATGGGATGAGGGTGACACACAGAGGGAGAATTTCAAATCCCAGCATCTTGCCATGCAAAACCCTTTCCTGCCTGGTGTCAGCATTACCTGGATGCTTATGTGTTTAGACACCAAATTTTTTGCCTTTTGGTATGAAAATCCTGGTCTCGGCAACGGCTCGTCCCTGCTCACCAGTGGATGCAGGGAAGGGACCATGTCCCATGGACAGGGGAGCTGGGCGGGGCCGGAGGTGCTGGCTTGGCTGATAGACATATGCACTTCTCATGAATGGATAGCTTCTGCATACTGAAATATTGTTCTTCTATAGCGACACTGAGCGGTTTTTGTCCCTTAGGGTTTTATTCACAATGGAGGCTGCTGCTATTTTTATTTTTTTGTATTTGATAATTATTTTTTATAAAAATCTATGAAAAATAAATAATCTTCTCATCCTCCACCTCTTTTGCCTCCTTGCTTCACCCAAAGCGTGGCCAGGCTGGCAGAGGGAGGCGGTTCAGCTGCTCCCAGCATCCTTGCTCCCACATGCCCTCCTCTGCCCCAAACTACAGACTCTCCCAGCATGGTGTCAGCGCAGTGGGAGAGCTCCTTTGGGTTTTGGGCTGGGGACACACACACACCTCAAATGCCCTCCCTATTCAAGGCTGCCACCCAGGCAGCTTTTGCTGTGCCACTAGCTGTGAGGACACTTTTGCAGATGGTCTTCTGCTGGTTATGCCACAAATGGGTCCAATGCCAATCACCTTTTGTAACTAACCCACCTTAAAGGTAGGGAAAGAGTATCTGTGTATGTTCACACCCCACCTCCCTGGGGACACGGAGCAGGGGGTGGCTCACACTAGAGCCGGAGAGACATGCCACGTGGCACCCTGGCAAGAGAGTTAAAACCAAAGACAATTTAAAAAGTTGCTTAAAGATTGTGGGAATTTTTTTTTTTTTTTTTTTTTTAAGCAACCAGATAAGCTTTGTACAGATGGACTGGGAAACATAAAAAAGCCCTGCACAAGGTGGGTGGCCCTGCCACAGTGCCCCTGCAGCCAGCTCCAGCCTCTCCATTGACAGTGGTGAGCCCAAGGCACCCATCTCCAGTCGCTTCAGTGCACCACCAGCACAAAGCATGACAGGGACCAGGGCAAGCTGATTGTATAGTACCAGCTGAACTGCCTCCTGTGGACATTCCCAAATCCCACAAACATCCCATGTCACCAAGGCAGGGGACATCCACAGGACCCCTCATGGGTTAGGACTTTGCTTCAAAGCTGCCCACAGCTGTCCTGCTCTGTCCACTTGGCCAAATCAGTGTTTCTGGTGCTGTGGAAAATAGGATTTGCAGCATTCGATGAAGCAACCCATCCCATGGAGCCTGCTGTAGCCACAGCCCTGTGTGACCCCAGCCATATCTGAGCATCCCCTCTGTACCAGAGGCACCTGGACCATCTGGGCCAGGTTTGAAAGTCCCGTGCTGGAAGGCTATCATGCCAGTGGCACGAGGAGGAACAGCATGAGGCTGGGGGTCAGGAGGCTTTCTTTGTTGCAATTCCTGACTCCCAGTGGCCCCTAGGAAGCTAGGTCTCCCATGGTGCTGGTTACAGACCTACCGAGCCACAATGGCCTGCAGCAGCCACAGCTGGTGACTACATCTGCAATGGGACCAGCCTGCCCTGTGGTTGATTCCTCAGGCCCGCAGGATTGTTTACTGGAAGGGAATACTACTTTTTATAGACTTTGGGTAAAGGGAATTACTGTGTTTTTCTTCTTCCCACTGCTACCTTTTCCACTGTTCAGGTGTTTTGGTGTCCATGTTACAGTTTTTTCCCCCTTTCCTTTTTTAAGACAGTTTCAACTGAGCAAATAAAATGGCCCTGAAAAAAAGTCATGTTGGCTTCCAAGAGCAAGCAAACATGAATGGCAGCTAACAAAATCTAGGCTGCACTTTTTGATGGACAAGTTCTGGAGACATTTCAAGCCTCTCCCTACATCAGACAGGGACAAGATGGTCCCTCAAGAAGCCCCTTCGCTGTTTCACAGCTCAGAGCAGAGTTTGAAAAGGCCAAAGCTATGCTAGGAGCTATTTCTCTTTCCTTCAGCATGCACCTTGCTTGCAAGTGGTGGAGAAGGTGAATTACGGCTCAGCAAGTAGAAAGATTAGAAAGGACTGAAAAACACAAGCATCTGAAGTGGGTCAGGGGCCAGGGGGCTGCTGGACCCCGGAGGGCAATGCCAAGGCTATGGAAAGCAATGAAATCCCAAATTTCCTCCTGCAGGGTTGACCTGAGCACATCAAGGGTCCCAGAAAGGAGTAATGGGCTGAGAAAATGGAAGGAAAAGCCCCTAACACAGGGTGCCCAGTGCTGCACTGGTGGCTAGGCAAGCAGGGAGCACCTGGGGACACGGAGCTGCCCCTGCCAGCTCCAGGGTGGCCGGGTGCATTGCACAGCCTTCCCTCCTCACTGTGGCCAGGATGCCCTTCCCATCACTGGCAATCGGAGCCATATGTACACGTCCCTGATTGAAACAAGCTGAGGTGCTTTGGTTTTGTGTTGCTGCTGGAAGCAAGCGAGGACCCGGCAAGCCCTTGGTCCTTCTGGCTGCCTACGCTGGAGCAGCTGGGGATGGCAGACACAGGGGCACGCAGGCAGGGCTGTGGGCAGGGCTGCCTCCAGTGCTGGCCCTTGCACCATGTCCAGGGGCTTGGGGCTGGGGTGGAGATGCCCAAAATCAAAGGGGGTGTATTCCTACTGGGGACAGTCAACTCATCCTGAGTCTCCCTCTTCATTATCTTTGATTTCCCTTGTCCTGTCTTTAAAACCCACTCCCTTTTCTTTCAGCCATCTCTGATGGCCACATGCCTCCGTTTGCTCGGTACTGGCCTCTCCTTCACTTCTGGTCTTTGTATGGACTCTCTCATTGCTCCCCAAAAGAGGAACATCATCTCCTGGTGACATCAGATGCCCTCTCTGGGGCAAAGCTCCCCACATCATGCACTTCCACCAGGGCCAGGTTTGCTCCTGTGAAGGACAGTGCATTAAGGGTCTCCACAGCCCCAAGCAACCAGGACCCCAGTTGTATGTCTTGCATTTAAAACAAAAAGAGCAGCTGTCTATGGCACTAGCCAAGTGAAAAGCTGTTTTCTCATCCTGTCCCCCTGTTTCTGCCCAACACCCAGCCTCAAGGCAAGATGCGCCAACCCCTGCATCCATCCCCAAAATGATGAGGACATGCGGTTGAGCAGGGTGGTGGCTTGTTTAGCAACACAAACTGGATTTGAAAAGCTTTGTCAGCCATTACAATGGAAGAGACCCCACGGTCAATCACTGAGAAACGGGGCAGCCACCAGCATCATGGGGACACAGTGCCTTATGTGTGGGCTCCAGCAGTGCCACATTGTTCACGCATGTGTTGAAATGCAGCAATCCCTACCGGTACCTGCTTTCTGAGAATGAATAGGGACTGTTGGCCAACAGCAACCCTTCCAACACACACACACACACACACACACACACACTACCAAACCCTTCCTAAAAAGCTGCAATTGTACTGGTGATGCATCCCTTACAGTCCGATACATCCTTTTTGGGGTGGCTTTCTCCAAACCCCCATCACTGACAAGCCAGATGACCCCCATCACTGACAAGCCAGATGACCCCTGAGGAGATTTTGGTCTGGCGAAGGTGTGATGACCCAGTCATGCTGAGACTTACGCAGCAGCTTAGGCTTGCAGCTGCACGCTCCACTGCCACGCGGCTCCTCTCCACCTTCCTCTCCTCCTCACACCTCATTGCACAGCCACAGGTTATTGTGCAATGAGCCGGTGGCAGCAACAGCACTTAACTGCATGGAAAATAGCAGAAGGAAAAGTATTGGGTGTATTTTTAGCTTATTTTCCTGCAATTTCGTAGCAGGAAAAGAAAAAAAGAAAAAGATCAAGTTGTTCCATGAGACCTAATGAAGTCTGGTTTCCTATGGATTTGTGCGCTATAGCCCCTAAATCCCCCTTCTCCCATGTACACCCAGGCATCCTGTCTGCCTGCCCACAGTAATCCCCAGCTCTCCCACCCATCTGGCAGGGCAAGTAGCAATACACACTGGGCTTGGCCAAGGGGCCAGCTGCTACAAGTGCTGATGGCCTGAGCACTAGACACAACACTGCACTGTAAATTACTTTTAAGGCATCCTTTGCAGTTCTCACCTCTGCTCAGGCACCGAGTTTTGCATCATTTGTAGGACATTAATATTCATGATACTGCTAGTCGTCTGTCAAAAGTCTGCCAGATGGATCAGGAGGTTCTCAGGTGGTGGTTGACCACCATACAGCACCATCCCATCCACCTTACATACCAAAAAACAGGATAAAAAGAGATTTTTTGGACTCTGCTCCCAAATTCCCAGCATCCACAGAGGTTTGCAAAGCAAGGATTGAGAGCCCCTTGCCAAGGATGTGTAAATGCAGTCTTTCCCCCCAAAACCTGAAGGTGCCTGCAGGCATCTGCGTCTTCCTGTGCCCGGCAGAGCAGGTAGGTGAGGCGAAGCGTAGGACACAGCTCTGGCTGTAGGTACTGAGTGGTTCGGGACTTGGCTAACCCATTGGGCAGACAGGCTAATGCTAAACTTGCGTGAAGACGCACCCAAGTTCAAAGGCTGGGAGTGTTTCATCCGCTACCAAAAGATGACATCAACTGGACCAAAACTATAAACAAACACTCCAGTTTGCCAGAGCCACAGATTACTAACAGCTCCGTTTAATAGTCAGTTAAATTATCATCTGGAGTTTTACATAGTGTTACAATGATTTTTTTTGTTGCTGTTGTTTAAAACCTTTTTTTTTTTTTTAGTAATCTGGAAGGGTTTTGTGTTTCTTGCCACATGGCTATCTCACCCTAAAGCACCCTACTTTCAATCTACAGTAGTAAAACGTCACATTAGAGTTTTAATAGAACATCAAGGAACATGAACTGTAGCCATCTTTGTAAAGAAAAGGACCAAACCATCTTTATATGTTAAATAACTCCACGACAAGTAAAAGGTAGTAATGCTATTACAGGAGTATGGGTGCAGCAAAGAAAAGATAACAACCCAGAGGTTCATCTCAGGCGAATGATCGCTTATTAATTCAGAAATAAAACAAGAAGAGAGGGCAGGGGAGCAAGAGAGGTTGCAGAAGTGGATGGAAAATAGTGTCTTCCCCAGCTTTCATGTTGTTGGCAGCCTGGGAAGAACTAGGAGTCCAAGAGAGAAAATACTGTGCAGACCCAATGGTAGGACCCTGCAGCAGATGTGGACGGTATCAGCTCTGCAGGGAAGGGCATGCCTTGGGGCTTGCCCATGGCTCTTTTGGGTGAGCAAGCCCCATACAACACACCTCACCAAGACCAGGTCTGCAGCCATGGTACAGCCCCCCACTCCCATCTGGGCCCCATGGCAAGCCGCTGGAATTTGTCTGAGATGGGATCATGTGTTAGTTGAGGGATTTTGGCAAGAAAAACCAAGTTTCGGCAAAATTCTGACTTGCAAAGACAGAGTGAGGAAACCAAGAAGGAAGCCTTTAGAAAGCCAGGGCCATTGTGAAAACGGCCCCACAGACATGCCACACTGGCAGGACCTGCTGGCACAGTGGGTGCAGCAATGCCGCGGTGGTCAACCAAGTGGAGCACAGCCCCACCAGCAGACTGAGAGGTCTCCCACAGGATGGGGATGCTGAGTCCCATCCAACACTGCAAGAGTGCTGCCGAAGGACCTTGGATGGGTGGCTTTCCCCTTGCCCTCCAGGGTTGTCCATCTCCCAGCCCATGGGGAAGCTGGGGGTGAGGAAGCAGAGTCCAGCCCAGCCGGCTGATGGTGCTGTGGGTTTTTGTTTGACCACGCAAGGGCTTTGAATTGTGAGCACAGAAGCAGAACAAAAATATCTGCAGAGCCCCAGCGCAAATCTTGGGGCCAGACGAAAAAGTAACCTAGGCAGGTGTGAATATATGGGGTGTTCAGGGTTTTCCTGGCAACGTTGTGGCGAGTGGCTGGCAGACTGCAGGGCTCCAGTCCCTGCTGCTGCACCTAGTAAGCAATAAAAGAGAGGAGTCTGCTTCCCAAAGGAAAACAGTCTGCATTTCATATAAAGGCCACATAAGCAGTATTACTTGGTGAGCAACTAACTTGCATCTGGGCCAGAGCAGCCTTTGTTCAAGCATCCCTTTGAGGCGCTGAGTGGAGGTGCCCTTTGCCCATCCCTGGACAGCTGCCTGGCTGGATGTTAAAAGTTGTCTCAGCATCTGCTGGGAGAAACAAGAGGATAAACCAAAGTGTCTTGGTCAAGACTGGCAGTGGCTGAAAGGAAAAGGAGCAACAGCTCAGTACAGATCACCTGCCCACATATACCTGCACAAGGAGGTGGCGCTGGTCTTGCTCTGAGCCCCAAGCCCTTGTCAGCATCACGCACATCAAAATATAAGTGGAAACATGTATGAAAAAGCCAAATGGATCCAATAGACTTCCTTCTTGCAAAGAACGGGTGTTAGCCTGATCACCCCTGCTATACACATTCATCACAGAAACAACATGGGGATGCACAGGTAATACTGACTGCTGGTGGCTGCTCCCAGCAGCTCCCCAGTCCAGGCCAGCTACCTCTGGAGGAGAGGTCTGCCCATGAGAAGGGAAGAGCAAAGCACCGTGTGATCCTGCAGGAAGATACTGAACTGCTGTTGCACAAATACTGTATTGCGGCGCTGCCGGCTGCGGACCAGAGCCGCCTCCCTCTCAGAACCATGCAAATATTCGAGCTGTGTCCTTGGCAGGTAGGAGGAGGAATGAGGCAGAAAATCGTAAGAGACAGGCTGAAGATAGCTCCTGCCAAGACTGAAAAAATGAAAAGGAAATTTCTCTCTGAAGAAGCATCGTAAAAATCCCACTGTAGGTCTCCTGGCTTATCCAGATCAAAGGTGCACAGCTGGCAAGTCCAGAGTTGCCTCCTCTGAAAACCAGGCTGGAAGTTGAAGCCAAAAGGAAGCTGTTTGCTGCCTCCAACACCATCAGTGGTAACAAGGTTTTGGAGAACAGCTTGCTCTGAACCAAGCCCAGTGTCCCAGGACAACCCCAGTTCTCTAGTTTAAAAAAAAAGTCACCAGTGAGAGCTGCAGATGTGAACCTGAACACAGGCAAGCAACACCCCCAGAAGCCTGCCCACCACATTGTGTCACCGAGCGCTCTCTGGGACCAGGACCTCCAGGACTATCCTCCACTGCCATGTCAGGGTACGCTACACCCCGCTCCTCTCACCATGCAGAGCCTAGGCTACGCCACAGCTACAGGGTGGCTGGTGCAGAAGGCAGCCTCATCCATGCCATTTGGGTGCTACTGTCTTGGCTGGAGGTCTCCTGAGCAGTAGTTTGACATTGCTTCAAAGTCTTTATTATGGTGGGTAAAAAAAAATAATGGAAGGGATTTTTAAGTTGACTTCCTAGGAATGTGGTCCCACAAGAAGAAAGCTCACAATATCCAGCTGACCATTGGCTGTGGGTCCAAGCTGCCTTTTCTCTGGAGGACTCTGCAACTTGGAGCAGACATGGGCTTTGACCATGACGTAAGAACCTGAGGAGATGGGCTCACCAATGCCCCTTTGTCCTCACCCCAGCTGGTGACACCACACCAGCCCTGCCCTGCAATGGCACTGTTACTCAGACAGGTCTCATCCAGCCCTCATGCTTTACAATTGAAAAAAAAAAAAAAAAAAATCCCAACCCTTTTGGCCATCCAGTGGCTGTTTTATTCAGCCATAACCATTAGCATCTCAACCTGACCTGCATGCCCTGCCTCCATTCTCTGAACACTGCATCACCTGCTCTCCCATCCTGGCTGTGTCACTGTGTTTCTCCCATGATGAGTGTCCCCCACCCTTGGGGAAGTTCCCCACAGCCAGGGCAGGGATGGGGCAGGAGGACAGGGCATGCCCTGCCAACCTGCCCTCTCCACCGATGCTGAGGAACCTCTTGGCAAAATGAATAAAACAAAACCAAGAAAACTGGGTCCCACAAGACTTCTAACTAGAAAGGCTTTTGGCCAAGTCGAAGAAGAAACTAATACTGAGTCAGTCCTGCACAGAGCAGCTGTTTTCACTCCCCAGTCCAAATTTTTGCCTCCAGCGCCGCAACCAGCGACACCCCCCCACCCCCACCCCCGCCATGGGTCCGTGTATAAAACCCTCACAAATGCCTGTGGGAAGGCCAGCGTGAGAGCGGGCACCTGCAACCCTCAGTAGTCCTTGTCACCATAGTCATTGTAAAGGACACTCAGCGTCTGCTCTTCGCACGTCTTCTTGAGGTCCCGGCTGAGCTCCGACCAGTCGAGCCCATAGGGCTTGATCTCACTGTAGCGGCAGGCAAGGTACTTGAGGGACGAGCGCTGGAGGCTGATCTTGGGCTCTTGCAGGAGGCCATTGCACCAGCTGCTGAGGTCCCCCAGCTGCGAGAGGATGAGGCCGGCCTTCCTGCAGTGAGGGCAGGCAAGGGGAGATGCCGGGGTGGGGGGTGGGGATGGACAGCGAGGGGGCAGCAGGGGTGATGGAGACACCATGGGGTGATGGTGGGAAGGGCAGGAGCGTATGAGGAGAGAAAAGCAAAGACAGTTAAGGAGACCACGGGAGCTCCTGGAGGGAGAAGAGATAATGCAAGAGTCAGGCAGCATGGAGAGCAGCAGAGTGGAGCCCAATGCTGACAGGACGAGGAGGGATGACGGGACAGGGGGGGACACACCAGCCCCATGGCAGCACTGCAAGCCTAAATGCACAAGAACAGCCCCTACCCAGGTCAGAGATGCCCATGCCACCACGTTGGTGCTGGACCTGCTGCACTGGTCTTGGGACTCACTTTACACTTCCCTGCCCTGTCCTCCCTTCTTTGACCCTGTATTGTCCCCACAACAAGGCCAGGTTTGCTGAGAGTTTAGTGAGGGTACAGTCACAGGTGTAGCTGTGAAACCCCCAACACCCCTTGGGATGGACATCATCAACAACTCAAATGGCATCACTAGTCACTGCTGCAGCTACTGGACCCCAAATATAACAGGATGGGAAAGTGAGAGCCAATAGCACTGCAGGCAGTGGGGAGAAATGCTAAAAGGTGTCAGGCATGACATATGTGGCCAACCCAGGGCAGTGTCACCATATGTGTCCTCTCCATGAAGTACATGTGTTGCTGTTTAGGAACTGTGCTGGTCACTCATGGCTTGGTGTAAGACACTTCCAGTGACATGGCAGGAAGGGCATGGAAAAGCTGGGCATGCCAGGAGCATCACTCCCTTGCCATCATGTGGCTGAGGGGGACATGATGGAGAAGAAATGCACAGAATTGGGAGCCAGCATGCTGAGACGCCACTGAGCATGAAGGAGATTTAGGAAAAAAAACCACTCAAAATATCATGCCTGGCTTGTGGGGGTTTGTATGGAAGGCTGAAAGTGAGTTAAAAATCCTCCTAAGATGCAATATCACAAGATATAAATACAATGAATGACACTCCTGGTACATGACTTGTAATGTTTAGTAACAGTTTAGGAAACGTGTCCCATAGGACAGCATGCAAACTAGAAGGAATATACTGAAGCATACAACATAGGTTTGATCCAAAAAGCTCTGAGAAAGCAAGGAATGTGGCAGAGCTCCCTGGTTCTTTGCATGTGCATTTTGCATCTTCCAATTGCAGAGAGCAAAACAAGGAAAGGCAGATCACGGCAGCAGTGTTTCCTAAAAAGCCGCAACCCAGCCAAGGAAGCCAGAAGAGAAGGTTGAGTGACAGAGGGAGAGGAGGTCCAGGAAGAATCCATCTTCAGCAGAAGACAGACACACAGCACCCCCAGGGCCACATAGCCTCAGCATGGGCTTGTTCTGGTAGCGAGAAAGTGCTAAATTACCAACCCCTCATGTTGGATGAGATATTGGAAGAGCGTAGAGGATCCTGGCCAAATATGACCTAAAGTGTATTCTCTTCACATTTTTCCTCTTAAAATTGTGTTTCTAATGCTTTTATCAAGAAAAATAGTTTGTTCAGATAAAACACATTATGTTCATTTTAAACTTGTCTAGTACTTTGGGTGATCTCCAGGGAACCTGACACATGTGGAGGTAATGGATTCAAATGAAGTGTCTTGAAGGTGAGTATTGCATGTGCCTGGAAACCTGGACAAAAGTTTAAGTGTTTCAAGAGCTGGGATAAGTTCTCTAGCCAGCTTCAAAGTCAATTGGTGGGTTAGTATAGATAGGGAAGATACATCCCCTTGGTAGCTTTAACTCGGCATCTGTTCAGCACAGAACAGGCAGTGGAGGCAAAAAATGGTGATGGCTAGGGGAAAAAACCCTCTTTGTCACATTCTTACTTGGATAAGCAGAGGTTGTGTGTGGAGTACGTGGCTGTGGTGTGGCTGGTTTGACAGTTTAAGGGTACATATACCAACCATAAAGGAACATCCACAGCCCCTCCACACCTTCGTCCAGGCCAGATGCACCATGGGAGAGCTGCTTGGAGAGGAATTAATTTACCCTAGGCCCAGCCAGAGACAATCTTGCCTTTCCTGGAGAGGAAACCCTCAAGAGGTCCATCATAGAGATGGCTGCAGCTCCAAGGGGCCAGTCTGGAGCCACCAAGAGGTTGTCCAGCTCTGCAGCAATGTGACACCCGCAGGCCGGGGGCTCACATCCAGAGCACAGCAGAGAGGCGAAGGTGCTTAGCATGGTGCTGACTCTGGAGATAGCCACCCAAGCTGGCCAGGTCTTCCATGGCCATGAGATAGCCATGAGAAGGTAGCTGACCTCTCACTTGTCTTGGTCCCTGCATCTAGACACCTAGGCAAGGTGCCACGATTGCCTCTCTTCCTCCAGTGTCACAGGTACCCTAAAAGGAACGTTGAATATGATCCCAGAGATTTTGGCTCAAAGCCCATAGACACTACCAGACTTCACCAAGCTTTGCATCACTTATTACTTGCTAGAAAATGACTTGCCTTTCCCTCTATTTCTTCTCCTTATGCAAAGTCCAGGGCTCTCTGCAGCCCTTCTCGGACTGGGAAGGAATGACTCGCTTTCATAACCCCAGACAAGTTATCGGCACATACCCTCGCTTCCTTCAGTCCAGCAGCCAGTGTCACCAAGAAGGGAGGTGAGTGCACCCCAAGTGAGCAGAGCCAGAAGGCGGCATGGCCACGTGGAAGAGGAGGTACATGGTAGAGTCAGTCGCGTGGGTCCACATCCAGGACTTCAAAGGAGCATCAGCAACAGTCAAACAAACACTCTGTCTGCTGGCTAAATAATGTCATCTGCAAGTGATTTGTCCTGTCACCACCAGTCTGGATGCTTCGCCCTCGCAGATGATCAAACAGAAGATCTGCTTTCCAAGATTTGTCATCACCAGAACCCACTGCAGCTGCCTAAAAGTCTCTTTCCAAGTAGCGCGAGCTGCAAACACTTCATCAGCAACTTGCGTCATCCCATCCTAAGTGCTCCAGCATTTCCAGAGGGTGGAATTAACCCTCTGGCGCATAGATTCCCACAGCAAACAGTAACGTTTGGCCAATTCAGTGGCATTTCTGGCTGCTCCATGCCAATGCACCTCTGCCTCATGGGGCTCAAGGCAGCAGCTTCCACCACATGTTCTGGCTGGTCCTTGGTCTCCTCACTGAGGCAGCAAGCAGCGATGGCAATGCTCAGCCTCAATGATAGCAGTGGCTGTGTGACAACTCCAGTCTGTCACGTAAGGAACTTCATGTACTCGTGCAAAACATCACAACAGATGTCAGATGGTCTGTGCAAACTGGGGCTGTATTTCACATCTGGAAATGGAGACAGAGCAGCATCACTGCAGCTGGGCTTGAGACAAAGGTGGGACGTAAGTCCAAGCCTGCTGATCCCACTCGGCGTCATGGGAATGAAGCAACCCTGGGCAGAGGAGCTGGTGAGAGCCTTAGCCTTAACAAGACTCCACGCACTAGGATGTCGCTACTGAGCTTTGAGGCTGTGCCTCAAAGAGCTCACATTTCTTAGAACATAAATGGGAAAAGGGGAAAGAGGAGAAACCCCAGCTTAGCCCCAGGGAGTGCAGGATCTCTTAGGAGTTCCCCACCAAAGCTGAACTAGGAGACATTCCTAAGACACTAAGTGCAAGACAGCCACCAGCTATTTGCTGAGTCTTTCTGACCACCTAGCAGAGGTTTGGAGGACAGAGAAGGTACGAGGAGGATCTCCAGTCCTCTGCTAGAAATCCACAAGTGATCACCTGGAGAAGCAGGGCTGGAAGACAGCTAGTGGTGAGACCAGCAAGAGGAGGTGTGGGGCAGGGGGTAAGGTGCAGGCCATGCATTTCATAGATAGGAGTTGTTGCTGACGTACATTTGAAGTAATCCTGATTTCTGGATGGGCTCAAGACTCCAGATCTTTGGAGGCCAGATGCTATGAAACACTACTGCAGCCCACACAATCTCCCAGCCCAGCTTGCTAAACTGACTGGAAACATCCACATTACTGGGAAAGCACGCAGACAAAAGCGGACGTCGAAGGACATGGGGAGAAGGGAACATCTGGCTGTCTCTGCAAGCCCTTAGCATGAGGCACCCCATTCCCAGGCAGCTGGAGGGGCTGCAGTGACCTGGAGGAATCCGGGGAGAGGACATGGTGCTCATTCAGGCATGAAGGTACTGCTTCAGCCAGGAAGAGCTCAGGGCAACCTCCTCCAAAACCTGCCGTGGCAGCTCAGCACTGCCTGGGCACCAAAAACACTCGTGTCCCTAAGATCACCCCACATGACCACAGACATGGATCAAAAGGGAGGGAACATGTGCAATTCAGACCCAAGATCAATCCACTGCCTGCTTTGGACCACAAGTGGCAGCGAGTTCAACACACAGAGATGCATTCAACTCAAGCCAAAGCCCAGGAAAAGGAGGAAAGCCAAGTCTGACCTTGGCATGGCCCAGCACACGTGTATGTGTTTGCACACACTTCATCCAGCAGCTTCCACAACCAAGCTCTCCTCTGTCACCTTCTCCAGCAGGCTTGAAGGTACAACCACCTCCTTGCACCTTCTTCCCTCCATCAATGCCCAGGGCCCTTCTCTAGCAGCATGCTCTGACCACACTCCCTCCCCTTCTCACCTGCAACAACCTCCATTCCTCAAAGGTGTATTATTTTTCCAAGACCTTCTGCCTTTTTGCCTGTGGCAGCAGCTACTGAGGGAAAAAGAGAATCCCATCCCCTTCCCACCCTGCATAACATGAATGGACTAGGCAAAACTCTAGAGGCAGTACAGGGCTGGTGGGATGGACAAGGATGATGGGTTGACAGTGGTCTACTGCCTTCCACCTTGTCCTATGTTTGTGGTCCTTCAAGGGAGATGGCTGGACCCCAAACATATGCACAGCATCCAGCAAAACAGAAACCCCAATGTGAGACTCTAAGCTCTATCATCAAACAAATTCATGATATTTGCCAGAGAGTCACCTTCCTGGTGACCAACATCTACAATGGATAAGCTTGTTGGTGGGCAGGCCTGCCTGCCTAGCCAACTCGGCTCCTGAGCCTACCTGGGCCCCAGCTCATCTTCACAGCGCCAGGTGAACTCCCCAAAGCTCTCATAGTGCTGGTTGTAGTGGTAAAGGACTCGGTGCAGGCTGGGGGAACCCAGGTCCAGCAGAGTATTGTAGGCTGTTTGCTGCTCCTTGCCACTGGTGTAGCCATTGAAGAGGTTGTAGATCTTGTCTGCTATTTCTGGGCAGAAGGACGCAGTATTCAGTAGGGTGCAAGGAAAGGCATGAACAAAACCCACCAGGCTAAAGTTCAGCTCTATGGAAACCAAGACCAGAGCCAAGATTTGTCCCCTGAGTCATATCAAGGCCAGGTCCCAATGGAGGAGCAACAGAGTAGATGGCATTCCCTGGACTTAGTCCAGGTTAGGTTCCCACAGTGTTCTGATTAGGAAAAGAAATGGGTGGTGTCATCAGGTACTGTTAGTGAAATACCATTTATTTATGAGAAGACACACAACTGGGGTTTCTTGAGCACAGCCACCGCATACACTAACAGTTGCTTTCTGGGCAGGACAGGCAGGTCTTCTTGGCTATTTTGGCATGTCCTGAATGCCTGCCCTTCCACCCATCCTCCCACACCTCCACCAGCATAGAGTGCCTCTGTGTTTGTTTGCGGAGAGGATATGTGCCTCCTGCTGCTCTCCACACCAACCCTCAACACCACCTGGCAGCACCTGGGCCACCATGGGTGAAGGAGATGTTACAGCCAGGACACGAGATGTGTGTGGGGACATGCTGGAAGGGGGAACTCCCTGTTGCTGGTTCCAAGCATCACAGTCCAGCAGCTCCCCTCCCTCCATCTCACCTTGAGCTTTCACATCATCTACCACAGGGCAGGGGGTCTTGACTGTCACATCACTGGACCTGGAGCGTCTTCCTGTGTTATCAACTCCCCAGAGCGTGAACCTGGCCGAGAAGCAAAAAGGTGAAGCTCTGGACTCCCAAGGCCTCATACAAACACAGGCAGCATCAGGCAGGAGCACCACAATCAGGGCGGCAGTGCTGCCACGGGCACGGTACAGGGGAGGCGACTCACATGTAGGTGGTGTCGGGCTCCAGGCAGCGAACGATGAGGGAGATGGTGGAGGAGAGCCTGTCAGGCACTTGAGCCGGCATGGCGCAGGGTGACTTGGCACCAGAGATGATGTCGTCCACGAAGCTCAGCACCGTCTCTAGGGAGAGAGGGGAGGACGCGCCGCGGGTGATGACATAGGTGTCCCTGGGGTTGTGGAAAGCCCCTGAGGTCTGTGCCCACTACCATGCTGCCTGGTGCCAAGGGGGACCAAGGCTCATGCATGAGGTTGGTGCAGAGATGGACCCATTGCTTTTGCAGCAAGGCTCACCACCGTGGTGTGGAGCTGCCACTTCCGCAGCGTGGTGGGCAGGAGAGGGGCTGCTTTCTCTTCCACAGGTTACTGGATATGCTGCAGCATCCCCTTGCAAAGAGAGAGACAGAGGCTCTCTTCCAACATCTCCATTCCACCCTCCCCAGGGAGAACCAGTGGAGTTCCCACTCACCTGTCTCCACCTTGGAGTGGTCCATTCTGTCGGTGACTTTCTCTTGACGGAGGAGGTAGTCAACGATCTGCACCCCGATGGGGGGTTCCGAGTGCCCCCACTCCAGCACCACCAGTGTGCTGCTGGGCTCGTGAACGGTGGAGAGCCGCAGGCTGGGGGGCAATGCTGGCTGGTCAGCATCTTGGGAGGGTAAAGTCTGCTGGCTGTCCCCACCACTCACCCATGTTCACCCTCACCCACGTCTATCACCTCCTTGCTGCTCCTCTGTGCCTTAAA
The DNA here is from genome assembly GCA_035590195.1 of Aviceda cuculoides. Lineage (NCBI taxonomy): Eukaryota > Metazoa > Chordata > Aves > Accipitriformes > Accipitridae > Aviceda > Aviceda cuculoides. The sequence goes on from JAVJGG010000090.1 coordinate 32,423,829, forward strand.
AAGGCAGCAAAACCACCAAGCTGAGGCACACAGTATGGGAGAGATGCTGAGGACAACCTCTCCAGCCAGTCCCCATGGCTGGTGCAAAAGGCAGCATGAGTGTGTTTGCTAGTGACACTCACTGCTGTGCAGACCACAGGCAAATGCACCAGAAATGAGTTGGTTTCTGTAATGTAGTATGTATGGACTCTTTCTGCATTACTCTCTCACAGCAAAAGGGCTCCAAAGCCATTAACCCATGGGAGAGCAACCTCAGGAGAGAAGTGACTCCCCCTCTCCTACCCCTCTTGGCTCTGGGCATGCTGGTCCAAAGGGCTCCTTCCCTGGGGTTTCTCTACCAGGATGGATCAAAAAACAGCTCCCCAGTCCTCAGCTGAATTTAGAAAAGACACTGCATCTCTGCACTCTCTGCCTGACTTCCAGATCTCCCATCCACTTGCAAACCTGTCCCATAAAGCCACCCCAGACCAGCCACCTCCTGCCACCACACCATCAGTCATTGCCGCCTCCTCCCAGACCCATCACGCCAAGAGGCCAGGCTGGGCACTCATGGAGACCTACATGGGGTGAGGGAGAGGCGCACAGGTGGGCAGCCCATCAGCCCCGAAGGCACTCGAGTCACAGCGGCACCAGTCCTCGATGACATCCCCGCTGCCCGAGCACCACAGTGAGCTCATGGTGGCCTCCTGCAAGAGCTGGGAGAGAGGAGAAGGCAGTGAGCGCCAGGCAGGTGAGCGCCCATCCTGCCACCCCTCGAGTCAGTGCTCATCCATCCCTCAGTCGGTTCAGTACAGTCCGTCCACCCTGGAGAGCAGGGCTGGCCAACGGGCAAGGGCTGCCACAGCTTGACATGATGCTACCAGTACAAGCTGCCTGCAAAGATCACCCTGCTGCTGTCCTGCCACCCCCCATGCCCACCCCAACACTCCCAGCCAGTGGGTCCTCACCCGCTGGGTCTGGTTGTTGGTGACCAGCTCGTAGATGGGGGCCGCTTTGGTGACCTCCAGCAGGATGGGCTCGGCCGGCACATCGGGACTGGAGGCGACGTGGCAGAGCGGGCAGGAGGAGGGGCAGCGCCCGCGGCTCTGGCACTCCATCCGCACACCGGCTGCCATGCGCTTGGTGCCTGACTCGGAGAGGCTGGCGATGTACTCGGGGAAGGTGAGCACCTTGGGGTCCCGCTCGCGCTCCTCCGACTCATCTGAGGGGGAGTTGCCTGGGTAAGGAGGAAAAGAGGGGCACCAGGGTGGGCTCCAAGCCATCAATAAGGGGATGTGAGGGGGGGCTAGAGCCCTGTCTTCCACCCAGGATAGAGGCAGTGCCACCCAGAGAACCCCCTGTATCCTTAAGAGCTCCCCGTTTGCTCTGTAGGGATGAAATGTTCACTGGTCTTCAGAGGAGGAATCGTGACTGCAAAGTCAACCCTGGCCTCTACCATGGCAGGTCCTTTTGTCTCCCCATGCCTCAGTTGCCCCAGTCCCAGCCCTTTGCTTGGCACTGGGATGGACCACCCTTGCAGCATGTCCCCACGAGAGGGAGCCTTCTTCATGTGGCTGGAGATTCATGAAGGATCTGCCTGGGCACCTTCACCCCACACTGATGCCCTGCCAAAGCCCCCAGCCAAACCCTCTGCTGCAAAAGCCCTCCTGGTCCAACAGCTCATTTCTTCGCTCAACTCCCTCTGTTCCCCATGACCCTGATCAAAGCTGATGTGACAGAGCACGTTGGAGACCAGAGATCATGAGTGTCAGACCAGGGTGCACAGGAACAATGCTGACCTGGTGCCCCCCCGCTCCAAAGGTCTGCAGCCTTGAACACTGAAGAGCTCAGAATGAGCAGGGAAGACTTGCCAGTGCCTCACGATGCCCAGAAAGCTCCTGAGATGGCTAGAAAGCCACCAAGCTCCTCTCCAGCCCCTCCTGAACTGTCCCTGTGCAGGAAAAGGGAGATGGGGAGCAGTTCCCTTTCAGGAGCTGGTTCAAGCCTGGTTCCTCCTGTCTCTTCGCACTGTCATGGGGCATGATGGAGGTGGACAAAGTTACAGCCAAGCAAGGAAATAGGGTCTCTCCCTAATGGCTTAGCTTGCAAAGCACCATCACAAAGCAAAAGAAAATGGTGAGATGGAGGCAGATACATTCGTAAGGACCGCAGACCCCCAGCCAGACTGTGACAAGACTGAAGGCTCATTTACCCTCTGCCCTGTGCACATGGGGGAATATCTTCAGGTCTTACCCTGCCAACCCTCAGGCCACCCTGCAACCCAACAGGCTTGGAAAAAAAGATCTGCAGCAGGAAAGCATCACCACAGTCTACACTTTTCCCAGCTCCGCGCAAAGGTGCCTGACACTGGGTGCCACCATGTTGCCACTGCATGGGGCAGTGAACCAGACCCTGCATTTGGTGGGCTTTTCTCCAGCACTCCCATAGCAGGAAATATTTTGACACAAGGGGAAAAGTCCTGGCACAGAAATCAAGAAGGGAGGATCTGCCCATCACTGCTGTGCCCTGGCTAGCATCACCCTGCCGCTGCGAACCTTGCCATGCAGAGAAACGGTGATTTTCACCCAAAATCCCTGCCAAAGGATATCCCTGGCTCTACACTGAAGAAAGAGGGGCCCAGAGGGACCACTGATGATGGTCAGTAGGGTCAGAGGAAGCCGAAGGATGCCCAGGCAAAGCCTTGTCCCTGGGGCAGGCTCAGGACATTGTCAGCAGTGGCTTGGTACAGGCTGGCTGCTGCGGGGAGCTGCCGGAGAGCACGTCCACGGCTCAATAGGAAGATCTTCCTATTGCAAGGGTTTGCTAAGAAACGGGCCAGTGCTAGCCTACCCTCAAGAGTCCTGCAAAGAAAACAAGGCTGTTAAACAAAACCCATGGTGCAAAAGCGTTGCTCCGCTCCCCCAGCAAGCTGGAAATGGATCGCTTTGGGCTGGCTGTGAATTGCAGCTTAGCAGGCGCCAAGGGAAAGCAGAGGAGCCAGGGAATGATTTGTCTCTTGCAATTTCTCAATCGATATCCAGCTCCTGACGTTTGCAAACAAAAAGCAAAGGAGGGAAAATGGCAGGTGCCAGAGCGAAACCGATATGTGATATTGTGGGTGGAAAGAGACTGCCAGACCTGAAAAGCCTCCAAGCAGGAAAATCAAAGAGGAGGAAATTGCAGGAGGAAAAAAAAGTACTTGCAATCAAAAGATGCTACATCTGGAGACAGCCCACAGCAGAACAGCAATGGGTCTGTACTCTCGCAGGTGGGCTTGGGAAGAAGTCCAGGCTCCAGGAGGTCTGAGCCCGCAGGATCCAGACTCAGGCTCAGAAAGAAGCCTTTCCCACACAAGAGCCCTGGAGGGAAAACAAATGTCTTCACGGCCAGGGCACAGCAAGAGCAGCACCATAGCATGGTGCCAATACTGAGAATTATGAAGCTTCATGCTGGAAACAATGCGGCGGTCAGGGTGCCTGCAAGCTCCAAGCTCATGCTGCCTGCACCCAGGAGCTTCTGGGCAGGGGACAGCAGACCAAGGTCACCTAAAAAGCAGCAGCTCTGCTCAGCAGCCTCCATGTCCGGGCTTGGGAGCTGGCTCTTGCTTGCTGCCCAAGGCTCAGTGGTACAAGCCAATGTCCCCAGCACAGGCAGCAAAACGCCTGCAGACAGCTTTGCAAAGGCCAGCACAAGAGATGCTGTGGTCCTGGTGACAGCTGGCAGCAGGCAGGCGTTGGGCTGCCTCTGCTTTTGGAAAGCTCACATCCAAACCAGCCATTGCCCGCCTGCAAAACCCCTTCCACCAGGAATCCATCACACCTTGTTGCAGTGAGGGCACTGGAGGGGATGCAGCAATGCCAGATGCCCACTGCACCATGGCAAACCTCACTTCTCAGTTCATGACTGGTTTCCAGACATTAAAAGCACAACACTGACAGCCCGGGAAAAGAAAACACATTAGAAGGAGAAAAGTCTGGCCGCAGGATGCAAGTGGAAGAGAGCAGATATGACTGAGACAAAAGGAAGGAAGGAACGGGATTAAAGACAAATAACAGTTAAGTCCAGAATCAGGCAGGACGGCTTGGTGGGATTAGTGCATTCGTCTTTCATCTCCCTGGGGATGTGGGTATTTATCTTCCTTTCTGGCCCAGACTAACGCCTGCTGCAGTCCATGGGAGTCCTTTGGACGGCTTCAAAGGGTATGAGAGCAATGTGCAAATAAAAGGATGAGATGGGATGCAGCCCTGCTGCAGGCTTGGCACATCTCCTGCTATGCTGAAAACAAACCCAGCTTCTCACTCCCATGGGGTGGCTGTGCGGACCCTTCCTGGGCACAAGAGGGGCTCCTACCTTTGCTGATGTCCTCGTACTCCAGCCAGAGCTGCCGCTGGACCTGTCTGTTGGGATACCAGATGGAGCAGGACTCCTCGAAACCATACACTGCCTCCTGGATGTAGTGGTTGCCAAACTGATCCAGCAGTGCCACGAAATCTCCGCGGGAGGTGGCCCCATCCAGAGAGTGGAGTGCGTTGCTGAAGGCTGGGGAGGAGATGGGAGGAGATGCTCATATCCCAAGAGGATCCCAAGCCCTTGCCACCTCCTTACATACTTGTGATGGGCAACCAACCTCTGAGCCCATCACTTGTCAGAAGAAGGCTGTGTGTCCTCTTGCCACCCCTTTTTCCCTTCTTCCCCCCAGCCCCGCACGCTTACACTGGGAGATGGTCAGCTGGTTGAGCCGGACGTGATACATGACAGACTGCACCTTCCAATGCTGCAAGAGGGGGTACCCGGACACCTCACTGAAGTTCACCATCCCTGCCAGAGAAGGGATATGGGAGCTTAGTGCCACTGCCCAGGAATGTCTCCCCGTGGGAATGGCTGCAGCCCCTCATGCTGTGGCCTGGGTAATGCAGCCAGTGGGGTGGGAAGAAGCCAGGGGAAAGGACTGTGCACACACCACATCTCCCCAGGAAGGCGGTGAGGCATTCAGAGCTGAGGGTCAGCTGCTCCCTAGCAATTAAAATCATGGCTTTGAAGGAAAACACGTGGGCTCGTTTCATCCTGCCATCCGGGACTCTGCATTGGAAGATAATGAGCCTCCTCCTGCATCCCCTCCTGCTTCCTTCCTGGTGCCCGCTCCCAAGACATGCCCAGGTGTGCTAATTATTTCACTAATGAGAGTTGCGCTTTTTAATGAGCTGTTTGCAGGCCTGGGAACGGTCACCGTCACGCCACATGTGCCCAACTGCAGCCAACCAAGAGGCCCTGGATCCCCTTCAACCGGGACTGAGCCAAGCAGGACACACATGTATGGGGGAAATGGCATTATGGCAATGCTGGGGCTGAGCAGGACCTGGGATTTCTCCTTCTCCAGCCAAAACCATGCCATTCTTCAGCCATTTAACTGTCTGTCATGGGAGCCAGAAACTCATGGAGACCAGGGCTGGGTGGCCACTTCATCCTGCCCAAGGCACAAGCCAAGGCACATGGCAGCTCAGCTTCCCTGAACAGAGGGACAGAGACGCCACCGAACCTTGGACAAAGCCCCAGAAAGGCAGCTGAAGGGTGCTCATGGCTCTGATTTTAGTGACCAGAGCATCCCTCGGTGTGCCACGGCAGGATGCTGGGACACAGCCATCTCCTCCCTCGCAGCTCCGCTGCCATACAGCCGACACGGCACACCTCCACTCAGCAACCAAGCGGCAGACTTTGCTGCTAAAGAGCCACACAGCAGGAGTTCAGGAGGGTAACAATGGGCATTCCCCCCTCCATAACTAGAAATGAAAGTGGAGGATATGGAGGATAAGATCCTTTGCCTTCCAGTGCCTCTCCTTTCAGTGCTGGCTGCTACCAACAGCTTCAAAGCCTCGCTCTTCTCTGCAAAGTGTTTATGCTGAAACAACCCTCCTTCACACAGCAGCTCTGCCTCTCGTGTATTCACAGCAATATACAGATCTGCTTGCTGACAAGTAGAGAAGATTTTACTTCTTTTCCTTTTTTTTTTTGGCCTTAATCAGAACAGTGGGAAATGAATAGGACAATTTACTGGCTTCTGCCTCCTTGGTGTAACTGTCAGCGGAGTCCCAGCCCCACCAAGCCTGCCATAATGCTGAGGCCATGGCAGCACCATCTTCATTACATCTGTGTAACCATGTCAATGCAGTGGGGAGGACAGCAGAGCCTCACTGGGAGGCAGGTGTCCTACAGCACCTCCAGGCAGGGCTGAGCATCCCCATGGGTGACCCGCTGAGGTGGGTTGGTGGGTCCCCAAGGGGAGTTCAGCCCTGCCAGGACCTGCCAGCACCCTCCTCCCTGCCTGCATCTGCCTGCACACACACCTACATTGCCAAGCACTCCACTGGGGCAACCAGCACCCATTGGACCCTGGGTGCAGTACACAGGTGCTCCCCAAAACCCTTCTGGGAGCTCTGCCAAATGGGGTGAATGCACAAGATCCTGTATGAGACCACCCTGCAGACACCTTTCAAAACACCTTACTATCCACATCCCTCATTTAGTAGCTGCCCAGTGTCCTCAGCCATTTCAGCCAAAAGCAATAAGCACCTAGGAAACAAAGGCTATTTAGGGGTGCTAACAACTTAGTGGAAGAAAGATAAACCCTTGAACGTTGTCTAGGAGTCCATGATAACCCTATTACTCATGGGCCATGATGCCCTGGCAGGACAAACTGAAACATTTTGGTTTGGTGTGGCAGGTTTTGAATGTTTTGTTACACCCACAAAGGGTTTGATTTGGAAATCAAATTAAAGGTGTTTGCAAACCTTTCTTGCCTTGAACAAAAAAAATCCTTTTTGTAAATATCCCAAATATCCAATGGTCACTTGAGTTTTTATGCCACACAATTAATTTACAGCCTCTCCCTCTTCTTCATTTTTAATGCCTTTCTCTTACCACTGCTGCTGCTGCAGGTGAGCCCAGGATGCTAAAGCCAGACGAGACATAACCCTCAGTAGATATAACCCCTGAGAGGGATAGGTGCCAAACCTGGGCACACCAGCAGCTGCCCCACTGGGAAAGGCGCAGGTCCAGCCGGACTCACTCACCGGTGAGGAACTCGGGATCAGGCGTGGGGTCGGAGAGCTCCTCTTGGCACTGGTTCTCCAGGGGCACCGTGGCCACCACCAGCCCATCCGGCAGCTGCTGCTCCAGGCCACGGGCAAAGTTGTTCTGCCTGGAATTTAATTGCAGAGAGGAGGGCAGGGCTGGAGCACAGGCGAACTGCCTGGGACCATCCCCACCAGCCGCTGACCCATCCCAAAAAGCCACGCAGCACCAAGCCTTTCCTTTGGCCATGGGTTACAAAGATGTCTACTCTCAGTGGAAAGCTTTGGATATGCCCTCCCCACCAGCCCTTCCATCTCCTGCAAAGCTTGGCCAGACATGGATGGACCAGACAGTCTGCTAAGGTCCAGCCCAAGACCTTCTTGTAGAGGACAGCAAGGTCAGACCCTGCTGGGATCACGTCCCCACATCCCCAACTCACCTGAATGTCCCTTTGAGCACCTGCCCCGCGGCCACCTCCTTGGAGTGGTTGTTGTAGCCATAGAATATCTCTCCAAAGAGCGTCTGGTTCATGGGCAGCTCACGGGGCTCACCACAGTCCCCTGCCTCAGGGCATGACTCCGAGATGAGCTGGCACGACCGCCCATCTGTGCCCAGCTTGTAGTCCTCGATGCACCTGAGAAGCCAGCCCAGGGTCCACCATCAGCTGCAGCCCCCACCAGTGGAGACTGGGGCCACCAGGCCATCCCAGCAGGGACACCAGGAATGGAGGAGACCTTCCCAAGCCTCCCAACCCTATGAGGTCAGGGTAGCAGCAGCAAGATACAGCAGCACCTTGGGGCTGTCCCTGTGGCCAGGGCAGTGATGAGGCACTCACCCGCAGAACATAAGGATGTTGTAGAGCAGGGGCTCTTCAGGCAGGGGGACCATCTGTTGCAGGCACAGCTGCTCACAGCCCCCATTGAAGCCATCTGAGCAGTCCACACCAACGTGACGGTCGTAGCAGCCTGTGCCATCTTTCATAGGGCTCAGTCCTGTTGGGCACTGGTGGGGGGGAAACGAGAGGTGAAGTCCCCAGTGAAGAAATCTGGCCCCGGGGGTGAGATGGAGGGAAGGGCTCTGCCGCTGCTCTCCATTGGAAATTCCAGCCTGAGTGATGCTTGGGGGCTGCGGGAGAGACAGTGGCAACACCGCCCACAGCTGCAGATATTCCTCCTGCCTCCTCTGCCCCTGGGGAGCGCAGCCTCTGGAGTGGGAGCCCCCCGAGCCACCCTCCACAAAGGTAATGTGCTGGCATCAACCCTGCTCACTAGCACCCAGCTCCGGTGACTGCCAAAGCAGCACTGCCCTTTCCAAACCCACCGTCTGCCGCACGCCCACAGCCTCCTCACCCTGATACCTAGCTCTGGTGGCATCGCAGCAGGACACCCCAACCCCACCAACCCTTCCATTTCAGGGCACACGCTTCCCCTGCACAGCAAAGCAGCTGCAGCAGTGACAGGGGACACAAATGAGTAATGTGGGACCTCCCAGAGAGCCAGCAAGCAGATGGGCTCTCACTCCCTCATGTGTGTGTGCAGCAAGGGCAGAGATGGAGGAGGTGCCAGCCCAAAACCATCTCTTCCTGCTGCAAAACCAACCCCAAAATATCCATCCCGAGGTGATGGGAAGGGAGGAAGGGTGCAGCCCATCCCCCTCCGCCCTCCACCTCCTTGCTCACACCAAAGGAGATTTGCAGGTCCCTGGGGGGCCACGCACCACACAGCCCGTCGAGTCCAGCTTGCGGTCCGAGATGCAGCGGAAGTTCTTGCTGCAGCCCCCATTGTCTCGGGAGCAGTCACGGACAGGGCCAAAGGAGTCAAGGAGGACCTCCAGGCTGTCGAAGGAGGAGGAGGTCATCAGCTCTTCCCTGTGAGGAGGTGGAGGAGAAGGTGTTTCACTGCTCCAATGAGACATTGTGAATGCATGCACGACCACAGCTGCTGCGTGGGTTTTTCCAGAGCTCAGGTTTCCCTTGGGCTGACAGTGAACTGAACAGCAACCAAGCTTTTAGGGGATGCAGGAGCTACTGAGATGATGACAGCTACCTCTGAAGGCTCAGCTTTGCAGTCACTAAAGAGGGGCAGGTTAATGGACGTACTAATCTCTACATGCAAAGCGCAGGGTGTGGGTCCCAGCTCACATCAACCCCCATGTGCTTTGGGTTGGTCCTCTTGCTCCAGGGACACACCACCAGTTTATTTGCTGAAACGCCTCCTAAACGCCCTCACCCCATCATTGCACCTACCTGACCTCCACTGCATCTTCCATCACTGTCATGTCCGTCTTGCACTTGGCTGAGGGGTTGATGGCCAGCTCAGCTGGTGGAATGACGAAGCTCTTGCTCAGCGGCAGCCACATGCCTTCCCCCAGGGTGTAGGTGAACCTGCCAGGGAGAGCAGCAAAGGCCGTCATGGAGCGAAACGCCGAGCCTGGAGGGCTACCTCTACCCAAAACCAAGCCCTTGAAATTCCCCATGCCAGCCCGAGCAAAGGCAGATGAGTAGGGTAAAGTGGGGTGGCTTCTCCAAATGCACCCCAATGACCCCCCAAAAGCACATGTAATTTAGGTAATTAAAAAAAAAAAAAAAGCAGGCACTTTCCTTTTCAGTAGAAACCCCAGAGCCTAAACCTCTCTCTCATCACAAATGGACAGGAGGAACTGTCTGCTGGGCATCCAGCAGCCCACATGGCAGCTGTAGTAGGACCTTCCCAGCCATGCTCACATGTCCCCAGGAGGTGGCACAGGACAGCCGTGCTCAGCCCTGCCAGCTGGAGTACCAGCCTGCCCATATGCCCTGAGTGATATTTTTGAGCCTCAAAATGTGCTGACCAGGTTGCCTTTACTGCTTACCGAAAAATCTTGTCGGACGGCTGCTCGCCCAGCACCAAGTCAAAGCCGCGCTGGAAGATGGTGTACGGCCAAGGCCTAGAAGAGAAACCCAGGAGCATCACACTGGCATCATGCTCCTGCTGTCACTCACAGCCCAAAACACTTCCCCTGCTTGGACCCCAGTTAAAGTGCAGAGGGGTCCTGGGATGAGACGGTTCAAACCAAGCCAGGACAAGGTGATAAAATAGCCCCACATCCAAGATCTTAATTTTGGGGGTTCCTACGACATCACATCCTCACCCCAGCCCCAATCTGCCAACAGGTCAGTGGTATATCACATCCTTTATTTTGGAGTACAATGCACTCCAGTCCCCCCAGCATCCGTGAGCCTCATGCTTCTGCGTGCTCGGGTACTGCCCACCTGGCTCCCATTTCAGGGATTTGCATCACAGCCATCAAATTGCAAAAAGAAAACCAAAAGGCAGATGAACCCTCTCTGCAAGGCTTTTGCAAGGGAGCACGTCAGGTCAGGGGCCACAGCTTCACCACCTGCCTTATTCCCCTTGGGTCTCATTGTTTCAGGAGGGGAGCTGAGGAAGCCACAGCCCCTGTGGGACTTCGCAAAGAGGTCTGGAAGACAAGCTGGAAGCTTGGAGGCAAGCAGGAGGCTGAAAAGCTGATGGCCCCATCATCTCCATCCCTGTTGCCCTAGAAAGCACAGGGTGATGTGCAACCATGATTCGGTGGCCAGTGCCCTTCGGTGGGACACCCGCGGCCACCACACCTTGCGGCATGCATCCCCAGCAGCACAGCCCTGCTGGCAGAGCATCACTTGCAGAGCGAGGCTAACAAGGCAGAGCGGGGGGAGGCACAGAGACCTGACCACAGTGGGCTTTGAATCAGGCAACACGAACCCCACTCCTAAACCCTAAAGATCCAAATCCCCTTTGCAAGAGCTCAGAGCTGGGGAGAGAAAGAGATTTTCCATCCCATTGCATCACTACTGTTAAAATTCAGGGTGAGAGTATCAGGTGCTGCCAACAAGCCCGGGGATTTTCTCCAGAGGCAATTACATCTCTCCTGCACAAGCACTTTAATTTCTAATCTGAAGTTATTTCAGCAAGGACAAAAAAAAAAAAAGAAAAAAAAAAAAAAGTCCTGATTGCAGGATTACAGAGCGCTGTCTCATTTCCTCGCTGGGATACAATGCCATTTTCCCGTCCAGTCGGCTGGGAGCGGGGGATTACATTCAGCCCGCAGATCAGATTGCCCTGAATGAGGTCAGCCTCGGCCGGAAAGCGATGCACTCCTTGCGTCTCGCCAATGCCTTGAATGCTTCGTGCCTCCGCCTTCCAGCGCTCCCACAGATGGGTTTTATTCTTGCTTCTCAGGAGCACACCGGGGAGGAAACAAAAGCAGAGACAAGGTATTGTTCCCCATCGACTCGGGTGGAAAAGCAGTTATGAAGAGCTGCTCTTGGCTTGCAGCGTAGCTCAGCGCCGGGGCAGGCGCTGCGGAAGCATGGTGGCTGCCGGACCTTGGCCAGATGGCACATCTGGCAGCCCATGGATGCCAACACATCCAGGACATGCAGACGGTGGGCTTGGACCTGCCTAGGAGATGGAAATCAGTGCCCAGGCCATGTTGCATCCACCCAGGGTGTAATTTCCAACCGTGGCTAAAATTCATGTGATGATGGCTTTGAGCCAGGGAAAAGGTTTCCAAGCTCCAGGGAGGGACTGTGTGGCATCTCCCCAGCCTACCCTGCTTTGCCTCTACTTGGGGTCAAAAAAGGACCATTAAAAGGAACGCTCAGCCTTTAGCTATGTGCTTACGTGGCAGAGGACAACCAAAGCTGCTAGGCACCACTGAGTCTGTGGACATGGTACCTTCTGCAGATAAGCTCTGAGATCGTCTCCATACAAGACCTTCAGCTCAACAATAGGCATTTATCCATCCTCATCTCCAAGGAAGCTCTCCAGGAGCTCAGCACCAACATTTCCACCCACATATCCTTGATGACTTGTGCCTTCTGCTGCAGAGGATGGACTGAGATCTCCTCCCCCAGGCACGCCTCACCTCCTCCATCACTGCCTTTTGCCCCCATGCCTCTGCCGCTGTTTCACCCCTCCTTCCTCTCCTATACACGCAAGTGTGTACCCATGTGGCTGTTTCCCTCCCTGCTTTCTATGATCACTGGAGGCACCTCGCTGCTCTGGTTTTTGTTGCTCTTGGCAGGTATTTTTGTTGCTCTCCACAGGTCTTCAGAGCTCACAAAGGAAAGCAGGTCTGACCAGAAGCAGCTCTGTGCCTGATCAGGTTGGATTAAATGGGCCAGAAATGACAGCTCTCAGCTCCCTGCAAGCCTTGGCACTCAGGTAGGCATCTGAAACAACAAAACGGGGGATCACCAGGGCAGCTGAGAACCAGCAAACTCCCCACACTCAGTCAGCAAGTTCCCACAGCCAAAGTGCTGCCAGTGCATCCCCAGGATGATCTTCAGACCTCTTTGCTTTTTCCAGCTGGACCATCAGCTATGCCTTGCTCCAGCTCTGGGCTTGAGTGGAAGCTCCCAAAATACCTGCTAAGCCCCCTGGACCTGGTGCTGCTGGTGATGCGCTGACCCACCTCAACAGCACCCCGGCCACACCGCCCCAAGGGGATGAGGCCAGACTAACTTCCAGCATTGCGAACCGTGCTCCTGCTGGTCGTCGCTCCCTGCAAAGCTCTTCTAGACAAGATGGGTGGGATGAGGAATCAAAGCCCAGTCCCTGCAGGATGTGACCGTGATGAGCTAACTTGGAGCAGGTGGTTTGAGGGGAGCTGGCAGGGAGGTCGGGGGGCCTGCAGGAATGGGTCTTTGCAGAAGGCACTGAGAAGTTGCTACACGTGAGCATGGCTGAAATGCCACTGGAGGAGAAGGTGGTCAGCTGTTACACACTGAAATAGGTGACTTCATGTCTGGTTCCCTGACCCCCTGTGCTCCTGGGTGTTTCCACCCAGCGAGCAGCATGAGGGCAGCCATGCCAGACCCATCATGGCATCAAAGCACCAGCTCCAAGTGCACGCTGGGAGCGAGTGGCACGGATGAAGGTGCTCACCGCATCCCTTCAGTGGCGGCTCAGGAGTTCAAGCCCAGGCTGAATAACCCAGAAGCATCCCTGCAGCACCTGCACACCTCCTGCAGCCTCAGGACCCACTCCCCACGATGACCAAAGTGGGGACCCAAGAAGACCCAACACCACCTTGATGGGGGGCGAGCAGAGAGCAGACGTGACATGAGCACCAAGCTGCCAACTTCTCCTGCTGTCAATGCCCATCCCGGCTCCTCCTCAGCTTTGCTTTGCTTTGCAACGGCTTTGCTCAGGCTTCAGCTGCTGATGCCTCTCCCATTCCCACCTCCCCACCCCCTGCCATCCCTTCTAAGCAGCTCTTTATTAAAAATGCTAATGCCAGCACTTTCTCCCTGGGCTGCCCGTAAATCTGCGAGGAGAATGGGGCGGGAGGAGGAGGCGGATGGGTGGTTTGGTGAAAGGATCTGAAAGAAAAAGAAGCTTTTTATCTGCCCGTCCTTCATGCTCGCAAAGCCGAAGCACACAGCAGGGGATGGAGAAAGGCAGAGGGGGAAAAAAAGATAGAAAAAGGGGTGGGGAAAAAAAGAGAAAAAAAAAAGACTTTAAGCAAGAAATGTGCTGTCCCTGTCACTTCAGCGTGTCCTAGGCTCCTCTGTGGGGTTGGGGGTGGATTGTACATGGGGATGGGACAGGAGGAGCAGGTACGTGGCCAGGGAGGGGCATAACTGCATGAAGAAGAGAAGAGGCACCACGGGGAGGGGAGGCAGGTGAGCAGGGCACGGGCTGTTGCACTAATTCGGGTCCTGTGCTGGAAGTAACGGCTGCAAGGCTGTGGGGTTGTGAAAGGGATAACTCACCCTGCATGGGACAGGGGCTGGGGTGGCCCCCGCTTGCCAGCTGCTAGAAGAGGGTGAGAGCACCCAGTCAGACACGTTCACCAAATTGATTTAAACTGGCTTAAAACCTTCTCATGCCAGGGTGAAGCCCATTACAAGTTGAAAGGGCATGTTGTTAAAGACCCCTTAAATGCAGACCATCTTAAATCTCATCGGGGTGTCTGAAAAGGGCACCCAGGCAAGAAGAGCACATGGGGATGGGATAGGAAAGCCACTAGCCATTGCATGATGGATCTAAGGGCTGAGATGAAGAAGTACAGATGCGGGCAGGTAACAGTTTATTAACTAAAGGCAGAATGAGCTGATTTGACTTTTGGTCAAGTTATACCATGAACTAACCGCAGGAATTTGGTTTGATGAGCAAAGACAAGGCAGTGTTGGTTGGATTGTTGGAAACTGCATCCTGCCAAGGAAACGTTAGAGCAAGAGCCGAAAAGCAGCTAATTAACAATGCATATCAAAGTAGGAAGACAGACTGTGAACACACAAACAGCACCAGCCAGATTTGTGTAAAACAGCTGAAGAGCAGCACAAAAAAAGCAGCTGATCAAATGTATCTGCTACCCATGATCAAAAAGAACTTATTTTTGAAAAACTGATGAAGATTTAGGGACCATATGCGTTTGGGTAAAAGATGTACCGCAGAGGCATGGATCTCAGCATGGTACCCAAAATATACACAACACACAAAGCCTCGCTGCCATCGCCAATAAAGTTCAAAGATGAGCTCGCCTTCATGAGCAAAATTAGATGCTGCTGAGTGAACAGACACTGAGTGAACCCATAATCACTGTAAATAAAAACAAACCAATGGCAAACCTATCTAAAACAACGGGCTGAAGTGAGTTTTCAGATAAAAACACCACCCTAGGAAAACAAAAGAGGTCATAGCCAGACCACATTGCTCCCAAGCACACCAAGGGATCTGGCAGAGCCCCCCAGGTTTTTGCTGACCTCCCCTTTGCTAAGAGCCAATGTGGCTTCTCCAGGGACTGACTCGCTGCCTGGCTTGCACTACCTATGGCTGCAGCACATCGCTCCGATATTGGAGGGGTTAGGAGGATATTAGGCAAACAATGGTCAGAAACAATTCAGGCACAGTTGATCTTGCCTTGGGATGGGGGGAGAGAGTAGAGGATTTGCAGACATCTCTTTCAGGTGAGCCTGTGGGCAATGTTGTTAGGCTAGAGCTGGGAGGAAGATGATGAGCGCAACAAAAGACAGCATGGCCTGGCAGCTCAACCTCCACCCCAAAAAGCATAAATACCACATTAAAATTACAAGTTATTCAGTTAAATGGGCTCTGACAAGATGTTTCCGCTGGACCAAAGAGAGTTCATCACAGACATGACCCTGTGGAGGCCAAGGGTTCACAGGGCACACCTTGGACAGGTAGAAGAGACCTCCACCATCACAAGCCCTTGCAGGCAGAGCTGCACCAAGCAGCACCTGGATATCAGAAACAGATCGCAGCACAGAAAAATCCTCACTGATCATCAGGCTGGCCTTGGCATCACAATGCTTAGTGTGGACATGCTTTCAAGAGCCCCTGTAAATTATTTCAGCTGCTACCATCTTCTGAAACAAAAATCTGACAAGTTCAAGGAAGAAACACAAAATTACCCTGGTTTCAAACAGCTTGAGAGAGGAGGTCTCAAAGGGTGGTGCTGAGAAAGTCCTGACACTGCAGCATTAGAGCCTTCTTGAGACCCCAGAGAAGGGCAGAAGGACTTTGATGGCCCTACCATGGTCTAGGGCTGTGTTGCACCTTGGGGAAAAAGAGATCTGCTAGGTTTCTCTGCCCCAAACAGAAAAGTATGTTGGAAATGCTGTGTATAATTTGTCACAGCCAACTTTGGTATATAAAAAAAGACCCAAGACAACATGTATCCTGGTCAGGTATGAACACTATTGCAGGAGGAAAAGCAGAGGTTCAAGCATGAGCATGGAGAAGGCTCCCATGGGGGCATCAGGATGGAGCTGCATCTGAAAAGCTGCCCCAAATCCCCTGGAGGAATGGAGTGGGTTCAGAGTACCTGTCAGGTTGGCATTGCTGAGACTAAACCTGTGTCCGGAACTGTGAACAGGTCCAGAGGGTTGCAGGAATGGATATGTCCTTCCTGCCCATGGCTTCTCTCCTGTTTGTTACCATCTATATTTTTTCCCAATTCACCTGAAAGCAACTTTTTCTCCATTTTTGCTTTAGACAATGGAGCAGCTAGATCAGGAAGAAGCTAGAGAAGAGCAATGTGCATGGGAGGAAAAGTGTGAAGCTGCATTCCCATGCCCAGGAGCAAAGGAAAAGCAGAGGGAAAAGGCAGCAAATGTTTCTGCACCTGTGCTTATCCATTTTTACTATCCGCCTCAATGGACAAAGTCATTTGCCTTCTTGCTTTTTGCAAGGTGGTGGCTCCAGCACACTGCTGGTAGCTCCGACGGAGGCACAGGCTGGCACCAAAGCCACATGTGGTCATGGGTGGCCGTGGGCTCTTTCCAACCCACTATGAGACACTCCTAAACCCAACACATCCCCAAACAGGAAAATCCCCTGCAGGGGAAATACCCCCTCCCACGCCCAAGTCCCCATTGCTCAGTGCCTCTTATTAGAATGGGCACAGAGGAGCTGGGGACATCCCTGTCAGACACTTGTCCCCTGGGGACGAACAGGGCAGGAAGCTGTATTTCTGCCTGTATTTTCCTTGTGGTACCTCGCAGTGGTTTGGGGACTCTGACCACACCACTCAGCACAACCCAGCACGGGGTCACCTGTCTCATGAGCATCACCCTGTCCCCAGCCTGGCTCAAGGCACCCACAACGATGGCTGCCCTTGTCTCCCACAGCTGGTGCTCCACACTGGATTTCATTGCTCAATTGCTTTTAAAATGAAAAAAAAAAAAAGCAGAGGGGGCTGGAGACAGAGCAGCCGTGCTCTCCCCGGGCCCCAGTTCAAAGGGATGCAGCCGGGGGCCGACCAGCAGGGGCAGCCCCCCATGGCTGCCATCCTCCAGTGCAGCAGCACGGCGGGGGTGCCGTCAAGCTCAGCCTTTGATGATTTTCTCTTCCTGCTGTGAAGACTAATGACTTCAGAGAAGGCGTGCTGCCATGCGCAGGGCTGCCGATCCAGCAGCGGCACAACGAGACGAAGGGAGGAAAAAGGGGGTTGGAGACGCTGGTTGCATGTAGGGCCTCTGGTTTGGGGGGTGTCTTGGCTTTCTGTACACTATCTCCAGACATCCCTGGAAGTTCCCATCTGCACATCAGAGACCCATGAGTGTTGAGGACCAGATGGAGCTTCCCCTGAGGGTCACAGAGAGATGGGAATGTTTGGGATCCCCCACCAAATTGCTGCCAAAAATTCAGAAAAATTTCCCTTTGCATTTCCAGGGGTGTAAAGCTGTGGAGCAGACAGCAAATGCACTGTTCCCTCAGGCCATGGCATTGAAGCATCTAACCTGCCCAGTTTTCCATGGGGCATACCCATCCCACAGCCTCCCTCCACCGAGGACTGCAGCTTGACCTCAGCCCTCCTCTGATGCCTCGTACACCCAAACCGAAAGCCCATTGAAGCGCAGGATGCCAAGGAGAGTGCCCACAAGGGGAAGAGGAGCAGCTTTGATCTTCTCCAGAGTGTGTTTACTCTGAAACCTAGCAATGGCCTCTTTTACATCATCTCTGATTACTTCAAAGAATAGAAATCCTCGCCTCCCACAGACCTGCTGCAGAGCCCAGCTGTGCGCTGACCTTACAATTCACTGAGACTCCTCTAACTCTTTCACGCAGGAGGATTTGCCACAGTGCTGCTATGCTGCTGTTGAAGCTGAGCAGCTCATGCAAGGACAGTCCAAGCCTGGGCATGCTGTGGCAGGCGCACTCACCCCTGGTTCGTTCCCCACTCGTTCCGGATGCAGAGATGCTTATGCACAGGGTCCTTCATGTAACCTTCGTAGCAGAGACACTCACCTACGGAGAGATGGGGGGACATGAAGGACACGGGAGGACAAGGCTTTCCACATGCCAAACCCAGCCTGCAGCCGACCGAGGCACCCAGCAGCTCTATTCTTGCACATGGAGCAAGGCGAGAAAGCATCTTCCCACCAAAGCCAGGCTGAGCAGGCAGAGGTGAGCTCCCAAACCCACCCCAACTGCCTCACCACCTACCGGTCTCGGGGTCACACTGGTGCTCGCAGGGGTCGAGGAGGCGCCGGGCGCAGAGGTCCAGGGCCCAGGGCCCACTGGAGTTTTGCTGGGAGAAGAGGACGACCTGTGCTGGGTTCAGCCAGTCGCTGGCATCCAGCTGGCTCCCCTCCAGCAGGATGAACCGGCTCCCTGTCGCCGAGAGGGGAGTTAGCGATGGCAACCTGCTGCTGTCCCCTCCATCTCGTGACGGATCCCTCCATCTCGTGACGGATCCCTCCATCTCATGATGGATCCCTCCATCCCATGATGGATCCCTCCATCCCCTGTCCATCCCCTCCATCCTGAGACAGTGCCCCCTGTTCTGCAACAGCCCCCTCTGTTTCACAATGAATCCCTCTGTCCTGTGCCCATCCCCTCTGCCCTGCGATGGCCCTCTCTGTGCCATGCCTGTCTCCCCCATCCCGTGACAGCCCCCTCCATCCTGTACCTGTCCCCTCTGTCCCACAATGGTCCCCTTGGTTCCGTGCTCATCCCATCCATCCTGCACCCATCCCCTGTGTCCCGCACTGGTACCCTCCATCCCACACCTGTCTCCTCCATCCTGCACCCATCGCCTCTGTCCCACGACAGCCATCTCTGTCCTGTGTCTGTCTCCTCTGTCCTGTGCCCCTCCCCGCCATCCCTCACTCCCACACTGGTACCCTCCATCTCACCCTTGTCCCCTCTGTTCTGCACCCATCCCCTCAATCCTGCAACAGCCACCTCTGTCCTCTACCCATCCCCTCTGTCTTGTGCCCATTCCCTCCATCCCACGCCCATCCCCTCTGTGCCGCACTGGTACCCTCCATCCCACACCTGTTGTCTCCATCATCCTCTCCTCCCCGCCATCACAGCTTACAGAATGGGGCAGGAGGGGGTGGGTAAGACCGTGGGGTGCTCACCGTCAGCGATGAGGTGCTCAGGGACGTGGAGGGTGATCTTGACGACAAGGGGGCAGTTCATGTGGGAAGAGCACACCAGGCTGATGACGCAGCTCGTCACGCTGATGAGGGTCAGTGTGGTCTTGTTCACAGGGCTCCGGGGGGACCCCACTGCGAAACATAAAAGCACAGTCAAACCTGAGACCTGGGGGACCCAGGAAGATCTTGGGGTGTGGCCAGGAGACCTCAGGGTGCAGAGACCCTGCCCAGGCCCCTGGAAATCCACTGGCAATCCAATCAAGCAGTGTTGCTTTGAATTTTCAAGAGCGTGAAGCAGCCTTTGCCATGGGACCCTCCCTTCTGCCTGCTGCAGCCAGGGTCTCCCCGAGCCCCCATAGACCGGGCTCTCCCACACCCCTGCACTGCAGCACACTGAGACCTTTGCAGCAGCAGGACTTTAAAGCAGAGCAGAGATTTTGAGGAGAAGAAATGCAATATCCCTTTTTTTCCCCCTTCCTTCTTCTCAGCACTTCTCTCAGGTTAATTTTGCCATGACAACAGCCTCCTGGATGTCTTTGAAAAAGCACAGGAGAGCCCTAACTGCTAAAGGCATGCAGGTCTTTGACTTTTAATCTCTCAGCTGAAGAAGCTGAGCGGAAAAAGCTGGCTGGGGGCTGAGCTATCCCCTGCAGAGACAAAGCCTGAACCAGCCTCTCAGCACCAAGCACAGGCACTGGGGGTGAAGGAGTTGGCTCCCAGTCTCACCACTCCCAGAAAAACAAGGCACCATCCAGCAAACAAGGCTCAGCAAGGGAAAACAGACACAAACTCTCCCCGGAGGAGAAAACCTCCCAGAGGGATGGTGCAGGGCAGTGGGGTGAGACTCTTGCCCAGGGACCAAGCCTGTCCCCATCCTCTGCTGCACATACAGCTCATACGTGCATGGTGCCAGAGCAAACCCACAGCCGCACTGTGCCGAGCAGCAGCATGGGAGCTCATGGGCCAGCCTTTGAAGCATGTTACTCATTAATACACACCAGAGCTCAGCAGAAGCCTCCAGCAAAAAATCAGAATATATTTCATCCTCTGCTGAGAAAGTCCACTGGAGAGCAGCAGCAGCCCGCTATGGGAGCAGGGACCGGCACCTGCCCATAGCAGCCCAGATCATGCCTGGGTTTCCATCTTTTGCCGATGGAAAGTCTCTGAACCTGGAGAGGTGATGGCAAACAAGGCGAGGGGGCCACAGCTTGCTGCCCACCTCTGCACCCACACCCACCTCGGCTGCGCCTCCGGCTCCTTGAAGGATCCGTGTAGAAGGTCAGCTGGGGATCGGTGTCCGCTTCTGTCCCCGAGTCCCCCTCAGGGTTGAGAAATGCTGAGCCGGCTGCAGGGGACACCAAGTGTGGTCACAGTGGGGCTGGCACCATGCTACCCCAAGCTGCCGCATCCTACATCACCCTTTCAGGGCAAGCCTTGCCTTGAAGACCAGGAGCCATGTCTGCTGGGTGCAGCAGGGACACCCCTTCCCACCACGCACAGCCATGCCCACTGCCACAGCTCCCATTACCTTGCAACTTTTCCCATGGTCGTGCCACTATCATAAAACATTTACCATGGCAAACACCCTCTGCATCTTTGCAACCAACCAACCCAACATCATCTGCATCCTTGCAGACACCCTTTTACTGCTTGCCCCCACCCAAACCCTCCTTTCCATGTTCTCGCCGTCCCTATGTCTCCACAAGGGTGAGTTGCTGGAGCTTGGGTGGCTGGAAGCTCAGAGCACCCCATCCATCCTGGGGAACCCCCTACCTCGCGCTTTGTTGTTGATGCGCTTGCGCTGGCTGCTGGAGGTATGGGACAGCAGTGTGGCTTGCTGGTGGTTCGAGTCCACGGGGCTGGTGGCAATGATGTTGTCCTTGTACTTGTTCATCAGGGACAGCTTGGCGTTATCGCTCCCTGGGCAGATAGAATCGAAGGCAAAATCTTTCAGGGATAAAGATTTTTTTAAAAGAGGGAGGAGAGAGAGAGATTTCCTTGGATCCATCTCCAGCATCTGCATGAGGCGACCAGGGTGCCATGGCCAATGGGCCAAGCTGCCCCCAGTGCACCATCATAAGCATCTCAAAACTTGAAGGGACCCGCCACCTCCACCAAGCTAGCCAAAAGCTGAGATTTAACATTCAGCCTCTCAGGCACTTCTGCATACCCGGTTCTGTAAAGAAAACCCCTGGAGAGCTATAGGAACCACATCATGGTCTTCCCAAACCACATCTCAGTTGAGAAGGCTCCAGTCGGATGGCTCAGTTGGTAATATGGCCAACAAGTAAGTGTGTTACAAGCTTCAGAGAATCCTGCTGGTGATCAGAAGACAGTGTTAACTCTGAATCATACTGATGGCAAGTATAATTTTGATACTAAAAACCTCAGCTGAAGAAGACACCGGAAATCCTGGGATATAGAAGGGTATTTTGGGGGTCACCATGGGGTAGCTCGGAGGATACACCATTCTGCTTCTCCATCAGGGCATGGGAATCACAGCCCTTCCTTTCAGAGCTCTACCCCGCATTGTCCCAGCCACATCCCACTCAGCAGGGACTGCTCTCAACTGGCTGCAAGGTCTCTGAGCAATGGAAGCACTTTCAGAGTGCCACCAGCACCTCACACACAACAAAAACACAAAGAAATGGGAAAAATACTCAAGGGAAAGCATGTGTATGGAATGATGGAGAGAAGACGGGTTGGAAAGGACTCAGCTAAGTCCATGCCCCCCTGTCCCATCCCCACCTGGTGTGAGGTCCATGCTGGCCTTCTCATTGCAGCCCTGCAGTGAGTCCAGCGTGCGGGTGACCTGGCTGGCGAAGTCCTCCCCGCCGTTCATGCACTCGCGCTGGAGGTGGTGCCGCAGGTCGGTGATGTCGTACTCGTAGCCGTCCAGGATAGGGGTCTCGCGGATGCTGAGCGTCCCACTGGAGTTGTGGCCCTGCACGCGGGCGTTGCGCAGGCTCTCCCGCCCATGGCCCCCGATCAGCACCGAGGGGATGTAGTGGATCTCGTTGGCTGCCTCGGCACTGGCACTTTTCTGGGGCTGTGGCACTCGGCGCCGCTTGCACCATCGCCGGCGGGTGTAGAGGATCATCACCAGGCAGAGGATGGAGAGCAGCAGGGCGATCATCCCTCCCTGGGGGCACAAATGCAAGCAGGGCTCAGCCAGGGACCAGCGCCGGCCACCCCCCAGGGATGCAAACACCCCGGGGATGCTCCGGGCTGGCCAAAGCAAAGGCAATGGCGAAAGGAGCCCGGTCGTGCTGATAAAAGGGTGCTGGCACGGGGAGCACCCAGATTTGGCCAAGCGCTCCCAGCTGAAGCCTGTCTCAATCTGGACCAGCTTTGAAGTCACCACTGAGGCATGAAAAAGCAGCATTTAAAGCAGAGCATGTTTTGTTTCACTCTCTCACGACACGTCTGTGAAAGCGGAGATCAGATTTATTCCAGGCAAATGCTCCTACAGGCAACTTTTTCTGACCCATTTCCAACCAGTTTCAGGGCTGTCACTCTCAATCTTGGGAGATTTTCCCAGGGTATCCTGCAGAAACTGCAGCATGGATTAAAGTAGATCAAGGCTCAAGACAGCCAGATGACTGAAGCGTTGTTTGGTGAACACCAAGGAGGAAGAGACTGAAAAAGCTCCTGCCCCACAGGGACGGACCCCAAAACTGCACCAAACCCTGCCACCTCGCCACCCTCACCCTGCCAAAGGTCACCCTCCCACAGAGACATCGTCACTGCACACAGATAGAGGTGGCAAGATGAAAGACCAAGCTGGCCCTTTACACCCAATCTGCTAATTAATACTACTACTACTACTACTAATAATAATCATCATCATCATGCAGAGCAACCTAAGAGCTCCATGTCCATCCATGGCTCTAGTCCCTCTCCTCTTTTCTATGCAATAGGTGATCTTGATAAAATAAAATATTAGTAATAAGTTGCTCCATTAGGATAACACTTTAAGGGAATTATTGAATGAGAAGCAGGAGAGACAGCTGGAAAAGGAGCTCTAATGGCCATTACAGTTTAACCCTCTTTCATTCCCAGGACGACGGAGCTGTGATGCACTCTCCCAGCCTCTTTCCAAACTTTCTTTAAAAAAAGGAAAGAAAAAACAAAGAAACTCCAGTGATTAAGGAGACAAGCAGTCCAGCAGAGGAGTGGGGGCTGGCTGGCACGCAACGTCTCTCTGGCCAGGAGCCTGCAGCCAGGAGGATGGGAGATCTCTTGCTGGGGCTGAAAACTGGCACTGGATTAATTTCTGGCTGTGCTCATACTGAGTTTTTTAGCAGTAAAGTCAGGGCCAATTCTCTATCACATTCAAATCCCTTTGCTCTGAGTTGCTGTGAGTTCTTTGCTCAGAGTTGCTCTGATCCCTAAATAAGTGGGGGCTATCCCCATCGCCACAGAGATGGCCTCCCACGTCATGGCTCTCCATCACCCTGGGGAAGTGTCCACCTGCAGATGGGGTGGCAAGCAGGTGGGAGTAATACTGGGGCATTCCTGGCTTTCCTTTGCTGCCCTCTGTATGCACGTTAAATCCCCCAAACACCAGAGAGCTCTGCCATATGCCTGTGGTGGTAAACAAGGGAGAGCAAGCTGGAGCTTGAGTCAGGTGGGTGCCCATTTGTTTAGGACTGTGTCTGTGGGTTCTCAAAAAAGACCTGTTATTTAATTGAAACTGAATTTCTTCTGTCCTGACAGTCTGAGAGCTCAAACTATCCCTGAGGAAAAGCAGCCTGTGGCCACCTAAGATGAGCATGAAAACCAGAGCTTGAGTCCCCTCCACCCACTGCTCACTGGAGGGGGTCAGGCCATCACCTCAGACCCCCGGTTCTCTCCATGGCAGCACAGAAATCCCATTCTGCTTTCATCCCCCCTCAACCCAGCACTCGCACAGTGGCTGTGAGACGAGCCCTGCACTGGACGGGTGCGGGAGCGCTTCTCATACAGTCCACATGTGGACCACTGTCATGATGGATACAACCCTTCGCTCACACTTCTTCTCTTGGCAACCACATGGGAAAGAAAGAAAATCAGCCTTGAAAAGTCCACGTGATTCTGACTCCTGGCACAAAAGCCAACCTCTATTTGTCATGCCATAAGGATGCTGCCAGAGCAGAGCTGAGAGTGATGGGGAGAAAGGGGGAGAGGGAGGATTCAATCTGCATTTTGGTACAAGAGCAATGAGTTGCAGACATCCTTTTCATCAGCTCGATAATAAGCCTTGTTTCAGGCACTCCTGTCTCAATCTTGGGATTCAGAGGTACCCAAGAAGACCAAGACCATGGTGGCAGAGTGGGGCCAGCCTCTCCGGAGGTGATGCACCCTCTCAGGAGCAGCTGGGAATGGACAATAAAAAAAAAGATAACCGTGCAAAATGTTTTGGAGGATGGCTTTGCCAGTGTTTTGGTTTTTTTCCTCCAGACTAATCAAGCACAAATGATGGAGGAGAAACCTGGCCTGGGGCTGCAATCTGGAAGAGCTATTGACGCTCTCATTAGGGTAGGCACCATTAAACAGCCTGTTTGCGGCCTCGGCAACACATTGTCTCCAGCTAATTATCTTCCAGTGGCACAAAAATTGTCAGATTCTTCAAATTTTTTCCAACATAACAAAAAGAAACAACCAACAAACTACAGATCCACCTCCAACACACAGATCTCTGTCTCACCCTCCTTTCTCTGCCATCGAAACCTCATCCCCACGTATCTGGGGCGAGGAGGAAAGCTGTGCAGCCTCCACACATGGGATGCTCTTCCTTACTGCACACTGAGAAGCCACGGCCACAGGGCTGCAGCTCTGATAAAAGTGGTCATGACAGTGCCCAGTGGCACTGTGACACCCGACACGTGCCCGAGCAGCGGGTGCTGGGCACCATCCACAGGGCAAAGGGCTCCTGACCAAGTCAATGTGAATTAACCCCAGGTTAAGGTGGTTGAGACCTTCAAAGGCCAGCATCCCCCAGGGATAAAGGCATTCCTGCAAACATATTTGCAAAGAGATGCAAACTAACGGAGAGGTTTAAAGCAGCCCCATGTTAAAGCACCATGCACGCAGCATCATTCGGAGAGGTGCCCAAGGCATCTTAACCAGCCCCCGAAGGTGGGCCCCATTCCCCATCCTGGGGCAGCTGCAGCCAGACGGGTAAATATATGGCTTTTCAAAAGCCCCTATATTTTCTACAGGCTTCTGGACACCTAAACGGGGGCTGCCTTCCCATCACATACCATGACGGAGATGTGGAGGATCCTCAGCTCCTCTTCTGCCGACTCAGTCTGGGGCTCGTCTGTGGGGTCAAAGCCAGGCAGGTTGGGGGCCCCGTCTTGGTGGTGGATGTGGAAGAGCAACGTGCCGTTCTCCAGCCACTGCTGCCGCCAGCGCACCAGTGGGATGTCGTCAGTGTTGCCCGAGATCTCTGCAAAAGCAAAGCCGGTCATGTGGGCAACGTGGAGGAGAGGGGTGGAGGCATTTGCCTCTTCCCCAAAAATGGGTGGAGGGACCAAGGGACACAGACAGAAAGCTCCCTCCAGCACCACTGCTACCCCTACACAACCCACACCCTGAAGGATTAAAGTGGAATAAAATCATATGTCTGGGTAAAATCCAGATGTGGGCCCCTCCAAAAATCCAGATGTGGTGTGGGGACAGAGCACTTACTGACAGCATCTCGAGGCCAGAGCCGGGGAGCCCAGCAGCATCCATCCAGCCCTAAATTGGACAGGTTTCACCCACGTGCTTCATGATAAACACAGCTCCAGCCATCGGGAGCAGAGGATATAGGACAACTTCTTGGCAGGGCTAATGGGATCGTTGGGACCATGCCGCAAATTATTGCAGACAGAAAATATTTCCCATCCTTTGTGAACGGAGAAACATGCATGTGGCTGCGATCGTACCTGCAGCTATGGCTCTGATTGAGGTGCATTCAGAGATTTTCTGTCTTTAACCATTTTTTACAGCTCCCCACACAGGACTCGGCCCTGAGATCTGTAGATGTATCTGCACCTTCTGCCCAAACACCCCGACTTTCCCCAGGTACTTTTAACTTCAGGGTTTGGAGGTAGTGGGACAGATGGGCAGAGCTGGGCTGAGGAGTGATGGCAGCAGAGGAGGATTGGCAAGCAGGAGGAGCAGCTGAGGACAGGGACACAACATGTGCTGCAGGACACTAAATGCCAAATCAAACCAAATTCACCTGGCTGACTCCAAAGTTTCAGGGACATCCTATGGCTGGCACTTAGCAAAAGGGAAGGTGACACCAGCACATCTCTAGGAGAGATGGGCACTGTTTTAAACACCACCTCCATCTCAGATCAGATCACCTTGATCACCATCTCAGATCACCTTGATCTCAGCCATCAGCTCGAGCCTGCCATTTGCCCATTAGTTATTTTTCCTGAAAATATAAGCTTCAATTGCATTTGTTGGAATGACCATTAAGAATGTGATGAGCTTCCCAGAGAGACACAGCTTTCCCTCCTGTCTCTGCCCCATGGGATCCAGCCAGACCCGTCCACTCTGTGCCATTTGTAGCCCTGTGTTTGATGGCAGTGGGAAAGAGCCCAGCTCGCTTTGCAAATTGTCATCTTTATTTTGCTTGTTTCATGCTGCCTTCAAATGAAAACTGGAATTCAATTACAGTGCTGAAAAACAACATTTTAAATTTACCGTTTATTAATTTCATTAGGCTGCCTTAAGTGAGCTAGCTACCGGGGAGGGGGGGGAAAATCTGCATCAGGAACCAGGTTCATCCTCCCAAACTGATTTGATTAATCAAAAGAAACATTAGCCGCAGAGAGTGAATTGGCAGATTGTTTCTGCTCAGCACGGGCCATATTTCTGACGGTAATCAGTGCGCTTTGAGTGTCCCAAGCAGAGAGATGCTGAGCTCTCCTCGATGACACCGGGAAGCAAAGCTAAGGGGAGTCAAAGCATCTAGGAAGCCAGAAGCACTTTTGAAATTCCCTCTAACCGCTGAGCTGCGTGTTTAGGCACACAGAGCCCCTTTGAAAAGCCGGTCCTGGGATCCAGGAGGGTTTGAAAAAGCAGATCTCCTCCTCTCCCACCTGGTCTTTATTCATGGACTGAAAGGGGAAAACAAGCTTTCCTGCTTCCCCAACTCCCCACGGCTTCTCAACTTCAAATGAACCAGCTCAAATGGAAGAAAATATTCTCCCCGCACCTGCCTGCTAACATGAAATTAGGAGTAATTAAGGCAAGAGCTTTTATGCACAACAGGAACTCAACGTACTGACATTTGGAAAAATGTAAATACCAGCATTTGTTCCATTGTAAAGAGTGAAAATAATAGATACTAAGTATATGACATTGTGACATTTAGAAAGCTAGAGTTAAAGATGTTTTCCCCCTGATCTGACATATCATTGAAAAAGCAGCACCCTTCAGCTCATTAATATTTGAGGAGGACTCCTTGATGGAAGTTATTTAAATGATTAATAGATTATAGTAAATTTAAGCCTTGAAATAGGTTGTCATAATTTCAAATTTATTTAAACAGGCTTATTTTTAAAAAGAAAAATGTATTTAAAAAAAAAATTGATTCTTGGTTTAAAAGAGCACAATCCAGCCACAGAGCCTGAGTGCGTTATCCTCTCCCACCAGACATCACAACACAACCCTGCAGCTGCAACGCATACAAGTTAGAAGTGCTAGAGACAGACGAAAACACCCCAGAAATCAACTGCCATCACCTCAAACTGACAGGCTGTGACTGCTCCACCACACTGCAGGACAAGGCTGCTCCACCGTCTCTGCTCCTGTCCTGGGCAAAGGCTCTTGAAGGCAGCGCCTGGATGAGTGAGCTTCAACCTTGCACCTCCTCCTCGAGGGTCATAGCAATACACCAGGTGCCCTTATCCCATTCCATTTCTACTCGAAAAAATTGTACATATAAATGCTTTCCTGTGCCCATGCGTAAGAGACTGAATTCTTATCTTGAATTGTTCTGCCTCAAAGATTGTTAGGTGTGAGGGCTATGAACTGCTTATCTCGAGCCCTTTGTCTCTGGGATGGCCCATTTAAGCAGGACACTCCTCTGTCCATAAGGGCAATT